>JAPPVO010000031.1:69595261-70341240 GCA_030407325.1 Camellia japonica
AATCACAACTCCCAGAATCTCAAGCTGTCTGCAAAATTACTGGAAACCTCGAAAGTCCGCTCGAGCGTCAACTCCCCTGCTCGAGCGGAGAGAAAAATTTCAGATCATTACAGTCAAGGTCGTCAATTCCAGTTTTAACACATTAACACACATTAACCCCTAATTAAATAAGGATAACTTCTTCTACAGATTTTGGGGTCATTACACTAATACTCAATAATAGAATTTTAGAAAGTAATTTGCAACATATTATAAACAACACCCTGCCAAAGACATGGTTTTTAGTTGGAGTGAAAACTCTACTATTTCACTTTCTCATCAAGTGCTATCATCACCATTAACAAGTACAAACCACTATTACAAAAGCCTCCCCACGAGATGACATGACTTAGTAGTTTTTATCAGTTTTATCCACAAAATTATCCGTTGTAGATTTTCCAACCAATAATGCCACCAAAATACCACAACATTGGCCAATGCTACCACAAATTGAAGTATCTACAAATATCATGCAACCAACTTGCCACTTATCCCACCTCCAACATTTTTAGCACCATCATTGTCTCCTTGACCACCAACACAACCATAATAACAAGAAAAAGGATATAGTTTTATAAATTACAATAAGCATAAAATATTTAAAACTAGTTGCTATAAGTAGAAATATAGAAAACCTGAGCTAGTGACTGGTGAGCATCAGCATTAAGTGATGCCACAGTGGCAACACCTTTCAAGGTAGTATGTCACAGACTGATCGCTTGTCATCCTTCTGAGATGCTGGCTTCACGAATGATACTGCGTACCCCATGCATTATGCCCAAGAACCAACCCAAGAGATACGATAGAGATTTACTCTGCCTATCTTGCCGCTCACAAACTAATGCGCTTGTAAGGTGCTTGTGTAGAGCTTGTATCTCCAATAAGTCGGTACGTGACATGCTGTCACCGCCAATCCCTGACGTCCTCATCAAGGGGACATTACCCTTTTTATTTTATTTTTATAAGTTTAAAGTGTACAAGTTAACTGAGGGAACATTAAAAAATTGGATAAAACCCAAGCACCTAATTTTCTCCATTTCCTTTTCTGTTGTAGCTGGCGATCAATGTGATGCACAAGCAATGGCATGAAAGAAAAATTAACTTTAAACACATTAAAATTAACATGAGAAGGTAAAGGGAATGAAAGAGATAGAGGCACAGTGATGCACTACTGGCTCATTTTCCAAAAGACAAATTTGGCAGGCATTTTGGAGCTCTAATATTAAGGATTCGTTTAGGAAGTGAGTTGATTTTTTGATTTTTTAATTTTTTGACTATTTTAGTTTGGGGTTAAAAAGTCTCGTTTGCGAAGGACTTTTTGGCTTTTTTGACTTTTTGTGAGAGAAAGAATGTAATGATTATGGGTTGAATGTGATATTTTGTTTTATTGGGTTAAAAAGCATATTTTGTCTTTTTGTGACTAAAATAGCCCCAAACCCACCCAACCCATTCTTCCCAAACGAAGCCTAAGATGTCGACTTAAACATAGAAATTCCTTATTTGTAATGGAATTGTTGAGGAAAAAAATAGAGAAATGATAATAACCAAACACCAAGTACCATTGGAATTGATAATATCATTTCTCTTAATCCGTCAACTAAATTGGTATATATATAAGAAAAAAAAATGTGCAACTATATATATAACAATTGTGATTGCTGAATGCAAAAATTGGCAACTAATTACAGAGGCAAACATACCAAACAATGACACTTGCCCATAGAGTTGTAACAACTACAATTACTAAAAAATTGACAATAAACAATCACGGTTAATTTCATTTTTATCTCCTAAACTATTGTCTTTTTTTCTATTTCATCCCTAACCTATAAATTTAATCTATTTAGTCCTTAAATTTCTGATTTCAGTTCTTATGATCCAATTAGAGACAATCTTTCCAAATCAGTAATAGTGGAAACTTTTAATCTAATGGGCAAGAAGGTATTTTATAATTTGGGCAAATTAACAACCATCTTCTACTCACACAATATTAGACAACTAATATCCTACAACAAAACATCCATCTTCTTCATTCTTCATTTCGAAATACTATAACTAAACAAAATAAGTGTTTTGTCTTATGATTTAAATTGTTCAAAGTTTGAAATGAGCTTTTTGTTCATCAAATTAGACCTTGGATTAATTTCACTTTCTACTCTTGCCAAACTATCTACTTAGTCCCTAAACTATAAACCATTATTTTGAAGATTTTTTTTAGTGAAAAAAATAAATTATTATTTTGAAATTTTTTTTTTATTTTCATTTTTACCCTACTGTCGTCAGACCACCACCGCCAACCGATCGTCGAAAAAGTCGCTAGAGGTAACCGGCATTGACAACTAGTAGTGGTGTTTGTATGGATAGCTAGACAGATTAAATGGACAAATAGGTGACAAGTAAACAGATAATAACATAGATAGATAGACAGATAAGTAAATTAAAAGTAATATGCCCTTTCAAATTTTTTTATCCTTTTATAATCTCAAAAGAATAGAGCTTAAGGCTATTTGTCTAAAAAATTTTAAATTAAAGGGAAAATAATCTAACAGCAATGTCGGGAGAAATTAATTACAAGAAGATGGAAAATATTATATATATTAATGATTAAAATTATAAATTTTTTTATTACTATTTTGTAATTAATTTTAACTGACACAGTGTAATTGTCCCTAAATTAAACTCATGACCTTAAATTTGAGCCATACAATAAAATTCTTAATATTTTTTTAAAAAAATTATTATTTAGTATAATTTAAAAAAAATAATTACGGATAAATAATAAATTTTATAAATATTAATCACTAAAACTATTCATATATGTATAATTATTTTGTGGAACCACTGAATTCTAAATTTCCCTTCTTTTTTTTTTTGTTTTGTTTTGTTTTTTTTTTTTTTTTGGCACAAATTTTGTGCATATATTCTGATTGGTTTGGTTTGGGGTACACTATATAAGTATACTTTTTATCTTTTTTATGTTACATTATCTCTCTATTTTTTTATATATTTTTTCATAAAAAATTAAAAAAATACACTTTTTAGATAATCTAAAACCATCCTTAATTCGTGAATGAGATTGATGATTCCAATTCGGAATCCGTGTAAACTGGTGCAAGAGGTAGATGTTGATTTGATTACAACAACCAACATTATTTACATTTGTCAAAGGAAAATGTTAAATTGACTTTACCTAAGAGTTTGTTTGGAGTGTCTTAAATAAGTATATTTTTTGACTTTTTGAATTAAAAAGTTGAGGAAAAAAATATGATTGTTTGAGTTAACTTTTTAATTTTTTATGAAAAAATGTATATTAAAATATTGTATAAATTAACAAAATTATAATTTTACCCATATAAATCCGCGTGTAAGTCAGTACGGATCTGTGTGTACAGGAAAAAGTTGGGAAAAAAAAAAATTTCCCATTCTTTTCTACCGTGGTGTGGTACAACATTTGAAATTTTTTTATTTTTTATTTTTTATTTTGTTTGGACGTGTGTGGCAGTGATGCATGTCTCCATCAATCATATAAAAAATTGTTTTTAAATTATTTTTTTTTGCTTTGGATCCTTGATGTGTACTGTTCTGATATAATATTTTTGTTTTTGTTTTTGTTTTGTACCATTAAAATATTGTGAATAGTGTTAACTTTTTTACTTTTTTTAATAACTGTTTAACTTTTTTTATTTTTCTCAGGATGCTAAACTAGGCCTAAATTCCCTCTTCTTCTCAATTTTTTTTAATTTTGTTGAAGTTTTTTTTTTTAATTCTTAAAATATCCCTATCTCGTTGTTGATTTTGAACGGTACTTGTGTTAACGACTACATTGTAAGAAATTGCATACTTTGAAAATTAAAGTAGAACAATTAAAATATAAAAATTAAAGTGTAAATGGAACGTATTTTTTGAGCAACATGAGTACAAGGGTGTTATTATTTGGTATGACTATCATAATAAATTATCATTACTATAATGAACCCCATAAAAATATGTGGCATGTATTGATACATATATAACAATTTGAAAATTATTAATAACCACATATTAGATCATATTTCGCTTACAAAACGGCTAATAAGTATGATTTTGATAATAAATTCTTTATTTTTCAAAATAAATGTGATCCAATCTGATATCAACCTAATTTTTTGTATCAAAGATTTTCTCAGATAACCCTACAACATAAACAATTTGAATTATCAAAATAAACCTGTTGAACCCTAACGCCACATCTCCAATATAATCAAGGGGTACTTACGTGTAGGTCCTATTAACTAGACTTATTTACCTACAGGTCCTAACTAATAAATTTAACACTATAAAAATAAGAGATTGGTAAATTTATCACTATAAATTTATTCATAAAAATAAAGAGACTGATAAATTTATCATTATAAATTTATTCATAAAAATAAAAGACTGATAAATTTATCTTTATCACTTAATAAATTTATCAACAGGACTTAATGGGTAATAAGTCTCAAAAGTAGGACCTATTGGTAGTTTACCCTATAATCAATTAGAGTTAAACTCAACCCTTTTTTTTGGGTGGGGGAGGGGGGGGGGGGGGCGGGGACAGAAAAAAAAAATTACAAAAACATTGGGGGTGCAAGTGAAAAATTATGGGGGTGCAAGTCTCACTCTCCATGTTTGGTATTATTTTTATTTTATTTTATTTTTTTTTTTGGGTCTATCCAACTGGTAAATAGTTTCCCTTGTTTTTTTTTTCTTAAAAAACCCTCATCTCCGAATCTCGTATGCTAAGACTGTCTTATGTCCTTGCTCTCTTCATGGGATTGTTTAGATATATAAACTGCTCACTATTGCAGGTGGAAGATTTCATCAAAAACATATGTACAGATTCCTCTTGTGAGTAAAGAATGTATTGAGGAGAATAGAATGTGCCAAGTTTTTAGATGTCATAGAAAACTGATTCATTTTTGGATTTATGAACTAAAAATGTTTTTTAATGACGATATCATCATGCAAAATTTTGAGTTTGTAATTCTTTTGATTCAGCTGGATGGCGATACATGATGTTTTCCAAGTGTCCACGACTATCTACTTAGTCCCTAAACTATAAACCATTATTTTGAAGATTTTTTTTAGTGAAAAAAATAAAGGGTGTTGATAAATCCCCTGAAAGGGGGTCCCCCGAAACCCCCGAATTTCCCTTTCAAGTAAAAAAAAAATAAAAAAAATAAAAAAAAGAAAATAAAAAAATAAAAAAAAAACAGTTTGCCAAAAATGGAAATTAGGGAGATTAGGGAGAGTTTTTTTAGGGGGATTTTTCATTTTCCAAAAATAAATTATTATTTTGAAGATTTTTTTTTTTTTTTTTTTCATTTTTACCCTACTATCGTCAGACCACCACTGCCAATCAATCGTCGAAAAAGTCAGTAGAGGTAGCCGGCATTGACAACTAGTAGTGGTGTTTGTATGAACAAATAGATAGATTAAGTGGACAAATAAGTGACAAGTAAACAAATAATAACATAGATAAATAGACAGATAAGTAAATTAAAAGTAATATGCCCTTTCAAATTTTTTTATCCTTTTATAATCTCAAAAGAATAGAAATTAGAGTATCCGCATTAGACTCTTTAAATTTTTAGTCAAATTAAAGTTGAAAAACCAATTTTGCTATTTTAGCTAGCTACCCACTGCATCAAACTCTCTATTTTAACTCAATCCTATTAAATTATTTGTTATTCTTTTTTTTTTATAATTAAATTGATGAGCTATCAACCAAACAATTCTTATGTTTTACAAAAAGTAAAACTAGAGGAAATGTAAAAAAATAAAAATAAAAATAAAAAAAATGTCGTTGACCGGTTGACCGACCGGACATCCGGCTAGACTTCCGGCCAGACGTCCAGTTACACACAAATCGCGTGTTGTAACGATGAACAGTCGCTCGCTTCATCAGAAGAGTTACTGTAGCAAATTTAACAAAAAGTTAATTTAAAAAAAAATTGTTAAGATTGATGGAGGGAAAATTTGATGATTTATTAGCTATATTTTAACTTTTTGTTATTTTGAAGAAGTTGATGCTGATGCTCTTAAGGCTATTTGTCTAAAAAAATTTAAATTAAAGGGGAAATAATCTAACAGTAATGTCAGGAGAAATTAATTACAAGAAGATAGACAATATTATATATATGAATAATTAAAATTATAAATTTTTTTTATTACTATTTTGTAATTAATTTTAACAGACAGTGTAATTGTCCCTAAATTAAACTTATGACCTTAAATTTGAGCAATACAATAAAATTCTTAATAATTTTTAAAAAAATTATTATTCAGTATAATTTTTTAAAAATAATTACGGATAAATAATAAATTTTATAAATATTATTACTAAAACTATTCATATATGTATAATTACTTTGTGGAACACCCACTGAATTCTAAATTTCCCTTCTTTTTTTTCACAAATTTTGTGCAGATATTCTGATCGGCTTGTTTTGGGGTACACTATATAAGTATACTTTTTATCATTTTATCTTTTTTATGTCACATTACTTCTCTACTTTTCTGCATATCTTTTCATAAAAAATTAAAAAATATAATTATTTTGTGGAACACCCACTGAATTCTAAATTTCCCTTTTTTTTTCATTTTTATTTATTTTGCACAAATTTTGTGCATATATTCTGATCGGCTTGGTTTGGGGTACACTATATAAGTGTACTTTTTATCTTTTTATTTTTTTTATGTCACATAATCTCTTTACTTTTTTGCATATATTTTCATAAAAAATTTAAAAAATATACTTATTTAGATTATCTAAAATAATTCCTAATTCGGTGGTAAAAGAGATTGATGATTCCAATTCGGAATCCGTGTAAACTGGTGCAAGAGGTTGATGTTGATTTGATTACAACAACCAACATTATTTACATTTGTCAAAGGAAAATGTTAAATTGACTTTACCTAAATTCCCTCTTCTTCTCAATTTTTTTTAATTTTGTTGAATTTTTATTTATTTATTTTTTTTTAATTCTTAAAATATCTCTATCTCGTTGTTGATTTTGAACGGTACTTGTGTTAACGACTACATTGTAAGAAATTGCATACTTTGAAAATTAAAGTAGAACAATTAAAATATAAAAATTAAAGTGTAATGGAACGTATTTTTTGAGCAACATTAGTATAATTAACCTAGAAAAATGAGTACAAGGGTGTTATTATTTGGTATGACTATCATAATAAATTATCATTACTATAATGAACCTCATAAAAATATGTGGCCTGTATTGATACATATATAACAATTTGAAAATTATTAATAACCACATATTAGACCATATTTTGCTTACAAAACGGCTAATAAGTATGATTTTGATAATAAATTTTTCATTTTTCAAAATAAATGTGATCTAATCAGATATCAACCTAATTTTTGTATCAAAGATTTTCTCAAATAATCCTACAATGTAAACAATTTGAATTATCAAATTGGGAAGAATTTTAGTTGGGTTTTTTTCTCATTTTTTTCACTAAAAGACAAAAATTTTGCAAAATCAAAAAAAACACATCCAAACAAAATATCACATCCAACCCCATAATCATTTCACTTTTTCTCTCACAAACATCACATCCAACCACAAAAAAACCCAACTATCTTCCTAAACATAAAAAAAATTTCTTCAATAATATCCTACACAGAAATGCTTCCTACCCCCACTGGGGGTCGACCCCAGTGAGTTGTCACTCCGGGAGTGGACAAAAAAAAACTGTTTTTTTTTTTTTTTTTTTTTTGAGTTTCAGCAAATCAGGGGCTGTCACCTCACTGGGGGTCGACCCCCAGTGGGGCTATGTAGCACGGTTGAATCCTACATCTAAAAAAACCTACATAAAAACTCATTTTCCAAACACCATCATAATCAATTAGAGTTAAACTCAATCCTTTTTTTTTTGGGGGGGGGGGGGGGGAATTACTTAACAATGGGACATAAAAAAAAATTACAAAACATTGGGGGTGCAAGTGAAAAATCATGGGGCGCAAGTCTCACTCTCCATGTTTGGTATTATTTTTATTTTTATTTTTATTTTTATTTTTTTGGTCTATCCAACTGGTAAATAATTTCCCTTTTTTTTCCCCTCAAAAAACCCTCATCTCCGAACCTCACTGTCTTTACTCTCTTCATGAGATTATTTAGATTCATAAACTGCTCACTGTTAGGGATGTAATCGGTTCGGTACGGTCGGTATTTAGGTAAAAAATTACACCGAACCGATAATGTCGGTTTTATTATTTTAAACACCGATACAGATCGTTTCTCCCATCAAACCGCACCAAACCAAACCGATTGAAACGGTTCGGTTTGGTGCGGTTTAATCGGTTTAAAATTTTTCAAACTTGAGCCACTTTTAAATATAATCATTAATCTATATAAAAACATTAAATTAGTTATTTGTCTACTATTTGAAACATATCTAATTCATCCATTTAATACATACTTTTTAATTCCTAAATTAACAAAAATCGAAAAAAAAAAAGGTTTAAAAATACCAAGGTTTCAAGAATAATGAGTTAGAGTTAAGATTATATATAATAAGAGTTTACAAACTTAGATTATAAAGATGATAAGGTTAATTAATTAAGGTTAATAATTTATTATACTTATTAATATCATTATATTACTAGATTATATATATATTATAAATACAATATATGTTGAAGCGGTCGGTTTCGGTTTAGATCGGTGCATAAGATGTTTAAACCGACACCGAATCGAAAACTGAAAAAAATCAAATTTAAAAACCGCACAGCACAGACCGCTTCTTGTTAAAAAACAGACCAAATATAACTGATTTGGTCCGGTTCAATCGATTTGGTCGGTTTTTTTGGTTTTTCTTACATCCCTACTCACCGTTGCCGGTGGAAGATTTCATCAAAAACATATGTGCAGATTCCTCTTTTGAGTAAAGAATGTATTGAGGAGAATAGAATGTGCCAAGTTTTTAGATGTCATAGAAAACTGATTCATTTTTGGATTTATGAACTAAAAATGTTTTTTAATGCCGATATCATCATGAAAAATTATGAGTTTGTAATTATTTTGATTCAGCTAGATGGCGATACATGATGTTTTCCAAGTGTCGACAACTTAATAGTGGCGGTTGTACCAATCAGCATTTCAGATTTGAGCCAAACTAAATAAAGAACTGGACAAATTTCTTGTTTGAAAGAAAATGCTTTAAAATTAGAGAAACAAGTCATCTGTAATCACGCGATACTGACACATTGCTTGTAACATCAAAATCATTTCTAACCTAGACTCTCCTCTTTGGCGTTACAATCTTGACCAGTTACTACTCATCCTTGCTCGTAGATTCTTCCCCCATAAGTTCTTCAAGGGAGAACTCGTCTTCTTCAATAATTTGTCCATCTTTACCATCCCATGGCTCAGCCTTCACAATCGAGGGCAAGCTCTCCAGGGGAAGATTACCCTTTCCACCACGTCCAGCCTCTCTCACGAACTCTCTGAGAAACCAAAAGGTGTATTGTTCTCATATTTCATTGATTGATTGTAACATAATTGCATTCGAATGGAAATGAAAATGAAAATGAAATGCATCTAACATACATTATTTGATCAAGCCTATTGTACTACTCATGTTTCTTTCTAACATAATTGCATTCAAACGAAAACGAAAACGAAAATGAAAACGAAATACTTACACTATCTGATCGCGCTCAAATGCACTCCGAAGTGGGGCATATGCTCCTTTCTTCACATTGAGGGCTACCAAAGCTGGGTATCCATAACCGCCAACACCCACGTGCTTTTCAAGATCCAGCTGCTTATTAGCAGCAGCCCAAACATAGCTGCAATAATAGTAATTCTTAATTTAGTGTCCACGTGTCTACAAGAACTTTGGAGGTGTGTTAAGCATATGATATCTAACAGACACATTTCAGTACTTGAAATCTGAATGAGAATCCTTGAATCCTCATTGCACGAAGGGGATAGAACAAATTTTTTTAAGGTAAAAGAAATTAAGCTAATTGAAGACCCTCGTATTCTTGCCTGTAAGGACTCCTTTTGAACTTCTCTGCTACGGATAACATCATCTCTAGATACTTGTTCCTTCCCTCAGCCTTGGAGTCCAAAATGTCAGGTAGGAAAGCAACAAAACAAATGGCAGCCGAACCGCACTTCTCTTCCATAATATCCTATATAGAAAGATCAAATCAGGTTCGTAGTTGGTATATTTCAACAAGTGCGTGCAACCAAAAGAAAAAGAAGAAGAAGAAAATCTTGGATGGAAAATAAAGCTTACTGGACCAGTCAACTCAGTCACTTCAGGAGGTGAAACATTTGTTTCGAGCTGCTCTAGAGCAAATGACTCAATTGCTGAGGCAGTTCTTGCACCTTCAAAAGGGAATGGGCTGTCTTTGTCAGCGCCAAACACCAAGATCGTGGGGAATCCTTGCACATTGAACCTGCTCATTAGAGACTGGTAACACCACCCTATTAGAGCCATGCCATTTGATAAGCACACAAACCAACCCATTCTTGCTAATTATATTGTCTATCAGATCTTAAATTAGGGACATTTCAATATCAGTGGAACAGTCTAAAATTTGCAGTACACCAAAATCTTTTTGGTGCAAGTCTAACACAAGAAAGGACTTGCACCAAACACAACACAGACTTGCATCCCATGAAAATCAAAAAAAAGATTCGTGCTGTGCCCACTGATTTGGGATTTTCAGTTTAAATTGTGAAGTGCAAAAGGGCCAGCTTGTTTTCAAAGCTTACGGGGAAAATTCCATTCCCAACAAAACTGTGCACTGCGCTCTGAAAACCTCGAGCCTTGGCACTAATTATTATAAGGAGTAAGAACAGAAACCAGGACAATTTTGTTGATATTTACAACTCATCTGTATCCATGAAACTAAAGCTATAACAACACCGGCAAAACTTCCAGACAAGTCAGAAATGAAGCAGGATGATAATATATAATATACGAGGTCAAATCAAAATTCAAAAATTACCTTCTCTGCATCACAGTCCACATGACCCAGCTTGACCTTGCCCTTCAAATTACTTGCAGCCTTCTTCCACTCTGGAGCAAGCTTCTTACAGTGCCCACACCTATAAAAGAACAAATTTAATATATCAATCACAAAAGGAAGGGGCGAAATGCAAGTAAATCAGATTATGTTATGCATATTAAAACACCTGCAAATGCAATTGATACCCCGAAAATATAGGGCTTGGCATTCAATTTATCCATGTAACTCCACTCATATTTGCAAGATTATAGTACCAGAGTCTTAAGTTTTGCTTTGACTTGCCAGTGTGTCCTTCCCACCAGCTTGAGCCGAAAACATCATGTGCTCTCCAAACTTTCATTGATTATGGTTTTTCTTAAGATTATAGATGCAATCTCCAAACTTGATTTAGTTGTACAATTCATACTGTTATTCTATATTCAAGGTGATCAATGCTTCCATGCATGACGAAACAAGCAGCATAGGAATCTTTAAAACATAACCCAAAAAAAAAATGTTGAATATTTTTTTAAGCACCACTGTTATGTAGAGATAGTTTAAGAATAACCAATCAACAATTGCTAACTCAAGATCCCCCAAGAGAACAAGATTAGCCAACTGAAGTGACTATTAATGAGCATTACTTACCAAGGTGCAAAGAACTCCACAATCCAAAGTTCTTTACTTTTAAGCACTAATTCATCAAAATTACGTGAATTCAATTCCACTGATGCACTAGGTTCAGATTTCTCACTTGATGCTCCAGTACCTTTTCCATGTAACCGGTCCTTCAGAAGTCCCTTTATCTGCACACAACTGAAATATTTTAGCATGTCACTCCTAATAACACTCAATGGAAGTAGCTAAGGATGATTTCAAAAGAGACTAGCCTGCTTAAACTGTCAACAGTGGGACAAAGAAATATCTATCAAGTTCCCACACTCTCCCTCATGTGGACCCCTCTCCTACGCGAGAAGCAGAGATACAGATAGAACAGAGTCTTAATAGACTGACAGCAGGGATTAAAAAATAATGCAATTGAAGTGAACCATGTTAGACAGACATTAGTCCAGAAAGCTTAAGTTGTTAGGGAAGAGCCTTATACAGAACAATATAACCATTAATTGGCTAATCCATATATCCCTCAAATCAAATACTAAGGATTAGAGATGGCAGTATTGCGCAGCCCAATGAAGTACACATGCCCTCAAGCATATTATTATTTGATTTGACTTTGCAACTATGCATAAAGATATCTGGCCCTAATCATACCCCCATTTTACCACAAATGGTTTTTATAAATATTATTCCCAGTTGGTAAGGCTACATACATCTCGTCCTCTCCATACCCCGCTTTAGCAGGAGCCTTGTGCACTGAGTCACCTTTTTTATTCACATAGTTGGTGTATGATACTCAAACAGAACTGTGATATTCAAAAAAAAAAATAAGAGAAATTTTTTTTGACCTTTTTCTGCCTAAGCTAAATGAAATGACAATAGAACATTTTATGCAACAAAAAGAAAAATACAAAAAGAAAGAAAACAATGCTAAATGGAATTCAAGTACCAAAGGGAAATCACAACAACCTGTTGCAGGGCATATTCTGCTATGGGTTTGACATCCCTAGCTCCTTGATAATCTACTGGAGGTTTTCCAGGAACAAACGCCTTGATGGTGGGAAAACCCTTAATCCCGTATTCCTGCAATAACAAAAGAAAACGCATTAGTACACGTAGATAAATCAGTCATCCAAATATAGATTCCTATAAAACTTCTTTTAAGAAAATGGATACTTTAGAAAACATAAAAGCTCCAAAAAAGTGAATTTTTCTTTGCATTACTGCCAATCATGGAAGATAAAATGAAATATCATACAAGTTCACACCAGTCCCAAGGACAACTTTTATATCCGACCCATCCTTTCTGACATACATGATAAATGCTTGATTCTGTAAACTTTAACTACAAGAATTTCTCCCATGGTATATGACACACGATCACATTATTCAGGAATGTATATGACAACTTTGGTAACAGAAAAGGACAACATGGGATGACAAAGCCTACATCTCTCAAATGTCATTACCTTTTCATAAAATCATTACATGATCAAGATGACCACACTACCACCACGAAATTATGGCAAAGCATGCGCAGGACCAAACTCACAGACCCACAGTCAACACTCAACTTGGCACATATATTCAACCAAATTGACAAGTAATATTCTTCAGCTCAACAGGTCATTGGCCAGATTAAAAAGAAGGTATAGAGTCACATTAACTGCCAGTTCACGTCACCTCATAGAGTATCACCTTATTTATGTGGATATAGCTTCTTAATCTTTTTTCTTTTTGTGGAAGGTAATATCCATATTAACTACGCACAAAACAAACCATTGAAAGAATAAGTGATCCACGAAACAATCTATGGAAACAATAAAATCAAATAATGTTTAATTGAAACTCAATTGTAACTTCTTTTTTCTCAACTTTGGAGCAATTTCATACAAAAACAAAACAAAACAAACAAACTAATACTCAATAATAGAATTTTAAAAAGTAATTTCCCACAGATCATAAACAACACCCTGCGGAAGACAAGCTTTTTAGTTGGAGTCAAAACTACTATTTCACTTGCTCATCAAGAGCTATCATTGCCATTCCCAAATACAAACCACTATTACAAAAGCCTGCCCATGAGATGGCATCACTTTTAATCAATAGTTTTTATCAGTTTTATCTATAACATTATCAGTTGTAGATTTTCCGCCCAATAATGCCACCAAAATACCACAACCTTGGCCAATGCTGCCACAAATTGAAATATCCACAAATATCATGCAACCACCTTGCCACTTATCCCATCTCCAACATCTTTACCACCATCATTGTCTCCCCCTTGACCACCACCACAACCATAACAGCGCAAAAAAAAGGGATATAGTTTTATAAATTATAATAAGCATAAAAATTTTAAAAGCAATTGCTATAAGTAGTAATATAGGAAACCTGAGCTAGTGACTGGTGAGCATCAGCATCAAGTGCTGCCACAGTGGCAACACCTTTCAAGGTAGTAGCTGCCTTTTCCCATGTAGGTGTCAGTGCTTGGCAGTGACCACACCAAGGAGCAAAGAACTCAACTAAAACAACCCCATTCGAATTGAGAACCTGCCACCATTCAAGCAAAACACATCATCAGGCCAAAATTGTTAGAAATTTGGACTCCTTTTTATTTTATTTCAAACATAAGTTAGAAGTACAAGTTAACTGAGGGAACAAAAAAAAAAACTTGGATAAAGCCCAGGCACCTAATTTTTTCTATTTCCTTTTCCGTTGTAGCTGGCATAGTTATCAGAATCCCGATCCGGATCTTATAATCCTACGATCTTACGATCCATTTGAGTACAATCGATCCGGATCGTGTAAAAAACTCCTTATAGGTAGGATCTTTCGATCTGGGTAGTAGGATCTTATAGGATCGTGGAATCCCAATCCGAATCCGATCCAATTTACAAGCCTTATTTTGTATTGTATGACATATTTTATTGTAAATTTTATGTTTGTTGTCTAAATACCAATTTATGTGGTCAAAATAAATAATAAAAATTAAGTAGTATTAAATCAAATAGACTAAGAAAAACAAATTAGGAAACAAACATTCAAATATTGTGGTAATTTAAGAAAATTAAATAGTCAGAAAAACAAACTTAGCTTTAGCGGAGTCTAAGGAGGGTAAGATGATTGAAACTTTATCCCAATTTTTTGAGAGATTATTTTTGTGACTTGAATCCGCTCCACCAGGGATGGTAACGACAAACTTTATCATTCAGTTAAGTTACTCTTTTGAGTTCTTAATCTATTTTCATATCTAACTTTGTTAAATATTTTTCTTTACTTTTTATGCATTATTGTAGATTGTAAAGTATTTTGTTATAAAATTCTTCTTCTTCACCTTCTTTTTTGATGAAATACAAAACTTTTACCATCGAATTTTCTATTGTATAATATTATATGTACATTTTACATGGAGTATTATATTTTTTACAATATCTTCACTTCTTTTTAATAGAATATAAGCTCATTTTGTGTATACTTTATAAGAAATATTTATTTAAATTAAATTATTATGTAATTTGTCTTTTTCGGTAGGATCTTACGATCCTCGATCCGATTCTACGATCCGATCCTATAAACACCTCCAACGATCCAACGTAGGATCCCGATTTTAACAACCTTACTAGCTGGTGATCAATGTGACACACAAGCAATGGCATGAAAGAAAATTAACTTTAAACCCATTAAAATTAACATAAAAAAGGTAAAGAAAAAGGAGAAACAAAGGAAAAGAGATGGAGGCCCGGCGATGCACTCTGGCTAGACAAATTTGGCAGGCATTTTGGAGCTTGAATAGGTGCTACAAATCAAATTTTAGATTAAAATACCAACTTAAACACAGAAACCCTTATCTGTAATGGAATTGTTGCCCAAAAAAATAGAGAAATAATAATAACCAAACACCAAGTACTGTTGGAATTGATATTATCATTTCTCTTAATCCGCCAACTAAATTGGTATATAAATATATTAGAAAAATAAAAGTGCAACTATATATATCAGAGCAATTGTGAATGCTGAGTGGAAAGATTGGCAACTGATTACAAAGGCAAACACACCAAACAATAACACTTGCCTATAGAGTTGCAACAGCTACAATATTTTAAGTTCACAGCTTAATCGGGTTAATTTCACTCTTATCCCCTAAACTACAACTTTAATCTATTTAGTCCTAAAATTTCTGATTTCAGCTCCTATGATCCAATTAGAGATAATCAGTCCAAATCAGTAATAGTGGAAACCTAATCTAATGGGCAAGAAGGTGTTTTATAATTTGGACAACTTAAATCGAACAAGTAAACACCCATCTTCTTAATCACACAATATTAGACAACTTGTATCCTACAACCAAACATCCATCTTCTTCTCCATTCTTCATTTCAAAATAATAAATAAAGAAAATGAGTGTTTGGTTGTATGGTTTAAGTAGTTCAAAGTTTGAAATGAGTCTTTTGTCATCAAATTAAACTTTGGATTAATTTCACTTTCTACTCCTGAACTATTGCCAAATTATTACTTAGTTTCTAAACTATTGATTGAGTCTACTAAATCCTAAATTATATAAATTAAAGTTTGCTTAGTCACTCAAGTATTTAATTCAAACCTATTTGATCTTAAAAAGATTTGGAAAATAAAATACAAGTGCACAAGTATTATAAATTAGTAAAAGATTTACCTAATCAAGATTTTATTTCAGAAAACATTAAATTTCTATTAGCTGAAAACCCCTACTTACTAGAATCTCCAATTGGATCACATTAACTGAAATTGAAAACTTTAATCACTAAATAAATCAATATCAATAATTTAGAGATGAAAGGGAATAAAAGTGAAATTGACCATAAACAATCAGATCTAAAGTTTCCACGAACAAAGGCAAAAGACACATTGATCAACACTTCGAACATTTTCATAAATTAAGTGGATTTCGGGCCATAGGTATTGAAGTATTGAACTAGAGAGAGAGAGAGAGAGAGAGAGAATCAGATTTGTACCTTGGACTTGAAGTTAGAGGGGTTTAGCTGAAGCACCGGTGATGATGGTCCGTACAATGCATCTACCCGTGAACTGAGATCGAATATTTGCAAGAAGAACAAAGATAACACGATCAACAATGGTGATGATCGATGCATTCTCTCTCTCTCTCTCTCTCTCTAAGAAAATTCTCTTCGCGAGTGAATCAAATCGGAGCAGAAACCTCTCGACGCAGAAAAGAAAAACCCTTCGCCCAGTTCTCCATTGCTGCAGGACTGAGAGGAGCTACGTGTGTCCACCAATCGGAGCTGTACACGTCATCACCCCATGGAATTTTGGAGAGAGTGATAAGTTTACGGAGAATTCTATTATCGCTATCTCCCACGCCACATTTTTTATTCAATTTGAATAAAAATTTGGTTAAAAATTTTATTTATATTGAGCGTTTCAATTGAAAATTTTTATTGCTTATCAAATTATCAATCGATTGCGAGAATGACATGATAAATGTCTGGCCAGTCAACCTATTTTTTATAAATTGAATTTGAAGGACAATTTTGTAAGGAAGAAATTGTTCGAAAAGATAATTGACCGGTCATCTAATATACCTGTAACATTAAAGGCATTCTTAATTTGATGAAAAGTTGAAAGTATTCTCAATTTGATGAAAAATTAAAAATATTTTTAATTTGATATGGATTTGATGTCATGGTTGAAGTAGCAAACTTAGACTTATTTTATCAAATTTAAATTTGATAAAAAAAGACTAAGCGTTGGAAATAGTCTTCTACACCTCCATACTATATACACATTTAATTACGTCATTTTCTTCTTTAGTTTTGATTAATTTTTTTATTTAATTATAATATTATTTTAATATTTTTATTATGATATTTTTGTGTTTAGTTATAATTTTTTTAAGTATAGTTAAAAAAATATAAAATTTTACTATTTTTTTATTTGAAGGTGTGTACTATCATCTTTACCGTTTACAAAAGACTATGCGGATATTCCAAGCTGTCAAGTTTTGCAACACGTGTATACTAAATGTGAGCCTTAGGCTTTAATTCCAGGGTTATTTACATAGATTCCTAAACTATTAAAAAGATTATTTGATTTCTTAAATTATAAAAATATATAAATAAATTTCTTAAATTAGGAATATGCACGGTATAATTTGAATAGTTTGAGAGTAAAATTACAAACTGAATAGTAGATTGGCAAATCACAGTTTAGGTGGTTTTAGACGGATTAACATATTGAAAAGTATTTTAACCAATTATTAAATATTTACATAATATATAACATTAATTTACATAATATTTTTCATATGTATAATATAAACTAATTTTACATAATATGTTTCATATATATAACTATTAATTTATATAAATTTTAAAATTTAATCCGTAGTTAGCAGATAAAGCGGTGCTAATTGATGCAGTTTTAGCGGATTTGACAGTATTTTGTACAGTCATATTCTAAATTATTGAGAAGTATCACTTTGTTCCTTAAACTATAAAAGTATACAAATAAATCATCTACACTGTTGAGAGGTGTTTCACTTTGATCCCTTCTATTAAAAGGTATAATTGGTATGGATTTATAATTCACTTTGATCCCTTCTATTAAAAGTTATAATTGGTACGTTTTTATAATTTAGGGGATTTATTTATATACTTTTATAGTTTAAAGAGTAAAGTGATACTTCTCAATAATTTAGAAAATTTATTTATACATTTTTATAGTTTAGTGGTAAAAGTAATATTTTTCAATAGTTTAAAAGGTTTTCATATAAATAATCCTTAATTCTATGGACACAAATTTAATACTTGTTAACATATTAACCCTTACTAATATTTATTGTGAAAAAAAATGCAAAATAATATTAGGATTTTTTTTAAAGATTTTTTGATGTAACGTTACTTATAATAAAATAGTAACTAAATGTTTACCCAAAAAAAATAGTAATTAAATAATAAATTAGAAGAAAAATTTGTGAGTTCACAATTTTTGTATGATTATACAGACATTCTGTAATTTCCTCTTTCTGGTCTTTGTTGTATTAAAGTTAATGTTGTGTACTTTTTCCGTATCGTATTCTACGGTCTTGAAAAAATAAATTAAGGTTCTACAAAATTCTAGATAAATTTAAAAAGAAAAAAATTAAAATATTCTAGAAAAATTCAAATTTTGAGAGAACTATGGACCAAGTCAAGATAAATCCAGAAAGTTCCTGATGCAGGAAAAAATTCATTAAAAAAAAGTGTAACTTGAAGTCTAATGATGGTTGTTCCTAGTGGTCCCGTCAAGGCATGAATGGTTGTATTAATTTGTCTATTATGTTTATTTTCTATATTTATTTTAAATAGGAAAAATTGGAATTAAATTCAATTTAAGGCATTAAGTTTAGTAAATATTTTTTTTTTTATTAGTGAGAGGTCCACACTTTGTGAAATAATTTGGTGAAAAGTCTTGAAGGACATTTTGTTTTCAATTTTATCCCTTGATTTTTTTTTATCTGTTTGACTTGTCGTTGATTATATGTTCAAATTTATATCTATCTGTTCAAATTTTTTAACTATCTGTTCAAATTTTTCCTGTGTTCAATTTTTTTCTCCTAAATTCTATCTATCTGTTCAATTTTTTCCTAAATTCTATCTATTTGTTCAATTTTTCTTATCTGTTAAAACAACAATTTCTTATTTGTTACTCAAATTTGAAAACCCAATTTTCTTATCTGTTTGAAATTCACAAAATAATTTTTCTATCTATTGGAATTACTGTAAGTGTAGTATTGTTAATTATATTTTTATTTTCTTCAATAAAAAGTTTTATTATGTAATTAGGTTCTTTGGAGAAAAAAAATATATTGATTGAGAACATTATTATGTATTTTTTTTCTTCATTAAAAAGTTTCATTGTGTGTGTTTTTGGTGGGAAAAAAAATCAATGCTCATAATTTTGTGTGTATGTGTGTGTTTTTAAAAAAAAAATCAGTATTTTTTGTATTTTCATTAAATTAATTTTTAGGTTCTTAATTAAACACTTTGACACCTATGTGCAATTTTTTAGAGACTTAAATAGTTTTGGATTTTTTCCTATTTCACTTTTTAAGCTATTGTTTCTTTTTGTGTATAAATTCATTTTTTTTATAATTTGATTTGTTTGTGTGTTTACTTTTGTGAGAACACTATTATGTATTTTTTTTCCTTCATTAAAAAGTTTCATTGTGTGTGTTTTGAAAAAAAAAATTAGTGCTTGTTTGACATATGCTAAAATAGCACATTATCCTATTTGGGTGACAATCATCTTATTTGGGTCACATCACTTCTCTACCACATCACTTCAAATCAAACTCATATTTTACGTTTTTTTTTGTAAAAAGTCAAAAAGTATACTAATTTACCACTTCCCAAACAATCCTTAGTGTTCTTAATTTTGTGTGTGTGCGTATTTTTGAAAAAAATCAATGTTTTCTGTATTTTCATTAAATTAATTTTTAGGTTCTTAATTCATATTTATGCAGGCTTCTTTGAATAATTTGGCACCATGTGTGTGTGAAATTTTTTAGATTAGACAAACTTAAATACTTCGGGGTTTTTTTTTCCTGTTTTACTTTTTCAAGCATTTATTTATTTTTTGTGTATAAATTCAGTTTTTAAAAATTTGGTTTGTTTGTTACTTAATTGTGTGTGTGTTTTTAAAAAATATTCAATGTTCTTAAAAAAAAATTCAGTGCTCTAAGTGCCTTGGATTTGTATTTTTTTTTTTTGGTGTGTGTAATACTATTAATTATACTTTCTATACAATGAAATGTTTCATTATGTTATCAAGTTATAAACAATAATAAAAAAAATATAAAATATAAAAAATTGACTATTATTTTCCTTCATTTTATCAAAATTTGTGTTGGTGTGTTTATAATTTATGTTTCCAAAAAATTGATTTGTTTTTTTCCTTAATTTCGTATGTGCCTTTTTTTATAAAGATTTGTACACATCTTAATATATATATAAATATATATATTTTATTTATCAATTATCAAATATATTAATATCAAATGTTACATTGCACATAATTATACATATGTACATTATTTTAAAAAAAATTCAATTTCATATTATAACTCCAAATGAGTTTGTACACGCATTGCGTGTGCCCGACCGTTAGTGTATGTAAATATATATAAGGGCAAATTTCACTTTACCCTCTTGTGGTTTAGGCTATGTGCGGATTTCCTCCTGACATTCGAATATCACCACATAACCCCCTTGTGATTGGTGGACTAAAACACACCGTTCACTTTTCCATCAAAGTTAACGAGCTGTGTAGTTCAAACACCCATATAGAGAGTAAGTCACATTTTATGACCAAAATACCCCTAGAACATGTTTAAATTTGCAAGGAATGCCATGGGTCTTCTTCCTTCTCTCTCTAAAATTACAACCCAAAACAAAAACCTAAATTAATTTAAACAAATTAATTTCTATCAAAAACATTCTATAGATCTGCAGGTTGTTTTTTTCTTTTTGGGATTGGTTTGGGTCGAAATTTGCCTAGTAAAGCACAGATTGAATCCAACTCATTTCCATACCGTCCTGTTTTTGCAAACCCAGTTCAGGATAGGAATGGCAACGGGGCGGGGCGGGGCCGGGCCGGGGATCACCCTCCCCGTCCCCAATCCCCGATGGCCAAAACTTCCCCGTCCCCGGTCCCGATCCCCGACGAGGAACCTGTCAGAGTCCCCATCCCCGTCCCCAACGGGGATTGGGTTTCCCCGACCCCGAAAAGTCCCCGATCCAACTCTGTTTCAACATTCAACACCATCAACAAATAAAAAAAAAAAGAATAACAGATCATCAAAAAACAGATCTGTTTCAGCATTCAACACCATCAACTCTGTTTCAACATTCAACATCATCAACATAGATCAACAAAAAAAACAACACATAAAAAAAAAAAAAAAAGGTTACAGATCATCAACAGATAAAAAAAAAATTACAGATCATCAGATCAAAAAATCAATAACAGATAAAAAAAAAAAGAATAACAGATCTTACAGATCTGAGCTGATGAGGGCGGCAGAGGAGGATATCGGCGGAGGAGGGCGATGGTGGAGATCGGCGGATGAGGACGGCGGTGGAGATCGACGCTGTGTTGCACTCCATCAGATCTGCCATGGCAACGGAGGAGGAGGCAGTGGTGGTGTGGAGGAGGCTCTTGTGTCTGTGATGTGTGAAGAGAAACGAAGAGAGAGAGTGAGAGAAGAGAAGAGAGCGAGCGAGAGAAGAGAGTGTGAGATAGAGCTGCTGAGCTGTTCAACAACAAGGGTTGAAATATGTATAATATAATATATATATATATATATATATATTATATATAAGAGCATCTCCAACGGTGACTCAAATTTTTCACTAAATCTGAGTCAAAAATGACCCATTTCACCAAATTTGATACCACTCACTCCAACGGTGCACCAAATTTATGAAATATGCTTCGGGACAACCAGGTGGTCGACCGGGTGGTCGACCAGTTAGAAGGAATTTTTTTTTTTTTCAAATTGTTTGAACCTTTTTCTGAATTGCCTGAACCTTTTTCCGGGACAACCGGTTGGTCGACCGGTGTGAGGATTTTTTTTTTTTTTTTTATAAACTGTCTGAACCTTTTTTGGAACTGTTTGAACCTTTTGGTGGTCGACCAGTTGGTCAACCGGCTGGTCGACCGGTTGGTCTCCCCCAACGGTCAGGAACAGTGATTTGGTGAAATCAGTATCTTGTCGTCGATTTGATGAATTGTTTGATGAATTCTCAATCTGATATCAACTCTGATGAACCGTTGGAGCAGTGAACAGTGGCTTTTTCATCAAAATTTAAATTTGATATCAACTCTGATGAACCGTTGGAGATGGTCTAATAGAGAGTGTGAGACAACCGGGGTTGAAATATATATAATATAATATATATATATATATATATAATAGACAGTGTGAGATAAGAGAGTGTAACAGAGTGTGACATATATATATATATATATATATAAATCGGAGGGCTAATCGGGGCGGGGGCGGGGCCGGGACCGGGGATGAAATATATATCACCGTCCCCGACCCGAATGTCATCGGGGATTTATTTTTGAATACCATCCCCGGCCCGTCGGGGGTATTTTTCAGGGAAAAACCACTCTTATCGGGGATGGGTGGTCGGGTCTCCGTCGGGCCAGGTTCAAATTGCCATCCCTAGTTCAAGAAAGTCTCTGTTCATCATTGTCATGAGTTGAATCTGTGGATGCCCATGATGGTGAATTTTATTTGCATTATATTATCCTACAAGGGTCAGTTCCAATACCATTGGGTTCAACTTCTCTTGATATGTGACACAGTTTAATTCAATCAATTTCATGTCCCAAAGGGTAGCCCAGAAAACTAGGTCAACATAAAAGGAATTAACATGATATTATGAACTAGGCATGGTTGCTTCAAGTAAAATACTTGAGACAAATAGGGACTTTGAATTTCTCCGAATACCTCAGTGATACCTCAGAGATCTATGAATTTATGAAGTAAAACACCTCAGTGATCTATGAATTTCTCTGACTTCAATCTCAAAATTTCCATTCATTCGAACAGGGGTTTTGCATTCGAACTGGGTTTGATATGTATATATGTATATATATCTACACAAAATCAAAAAAAAGATGAAGATGAGATTGTATATGTATATGTATGTACACATATAAAGTTGAAATAGAGAGAGAGAAGAAGATGAAAATTGAGAGAAATAGAATTGGATTTTCTTGAAATAATATATATATAACGGTATAATTGTCAATTTACAACTTTTGTTAACAGAAGTTAGTGTGCATTTTAGTCCACCAATCACAAGAGGTTATGTGGTGATATCCGAATGTTAGGGGGGTAATCCGCACATAACCCAAATC
Organism: Camellia japonica; assembly: GCA_030407325.1. Taxonomy (NCBI): domain Eukaryota; kingdom Viridiplantae; phylum Streptophyta; class Magnoliopsida; order Ericales; family Theaceae; genus Camellia; species Camellia japonica. The sequence goes on from JAPPVO010000031.1 coordinate 69,618,843, forward strand.
ACAAGAGGGTAAAGTGAAATTTGCCCTATATATAAAAGGAGTATTTTAGTCATCTCACTCAAGTATGTGCTCAAGGACATGATAAATTATCCTTTGGGACCTTAGACAAATAAAATTTAAAATAGGATTTTCCAACCGCTTTTAAGTGTGAGTATTTTGTTAGCAAATATAGGACCTCAAGCTCTAAACCTTCAAGTGCAAGCAGGCTCCCAAAGATTATTGTTACTCACAAATTCTAAATTTTTAAAATGACTTCAATTTATGAATACAAGAGTAAAAAAAAGAATTGTACAGTTGTGTAAGATACCAAATGTTGAGTTACAGAGTTCTTGAGTTTCAAATGTGATGCGTAGCTGAGTTGCTGAGTTTTTGAGTTTTAAATGTGCGATTAGAATCCTTTGTCTAGATATTCCTTTCGTTTGCACACACGCCAAATAAATTTCAATGCACAGACAGCCAACCTGTCTTATTTTATTTTTTTATTTTGATTTTTTTTCAATTATTAAAATGACGTTAGCATATATGCATGTAAAAATTGAAAATATTTACTGTGAATACCCCTAAAAAGTAAACGACAATCAAAAAATTATCTTTACTATTGAAATTTACGAATATTTATTATGTTATAGTACTTTATGATAAAAACTATAAATAAAGAATTTATAATGTACACATTAAAATGAAAGTTACAAATATAAATGTTGTGATTAAATTATACAAATTATTTGTAGTGAGAAAAAATTACAAATCATTTTAGTGAAGAAAATTATGAATTGTAATATTTGGTATGGAATATTGTCATTATGTTACCTAAAAAGTGCATGCACCCTATTATAACATTCTTAACATAATCACAACGTTTCATAACAAATGTCATAAGTTCTATTTATTTATTTATTTTTATTAAAATGATTTGTAATATTTTTTACAACCCGCCAACTTTTCTACTATCACTCCCAAAAAACCAACATCATTCACAACTTAATCACAATATTCATAATATTTTTTGGTCCTTCCATTTAAATTGGAGATCAAAATAATTTTGGGACACTTGTTAATTTTATAAGGTGTGACAAAATTAATAAAAATTTAAATAAAATGACCAAATAAAACTGGATGTAAAGTGTGGAGATAAAATTATTCAAATTGAAATAATAGAGTTTAAAGTGAAATTTGAGTTATAAAAGTGAAAAGTATAATTAACCTGTATAGATCACAATGGTTGATAACTTTCATTTTGGAGTTTATATTATAAATTTGTTATTGGAAAAAGTTCATTTTACTTCCTCTCGGTTTGAGGCCAAAGCATTTTACTTCTTTATAATTCAAAAACAGTCAGAAAGCCTCTATGTGATTTTAGACTAGAGTTCTACCATTACCATTAGTTTCTCTATCCAAATTAACGGGAGGTGTATCACATACCAATTTTGAAAATGAGTCTGGTTTTTTGAAAAAGTAAAATAAAATTAACACAACAAAAAGATAATTTACCCCATCTTCTCCAAACAAGTTTCTGCAGTTTTATTTTATTAATTTATTTATTTATTTATTTTTAATTTATTTTATTTTTCGTCTTTCAAAAAAAAAAAAATTTTGACTTCATCAAAAACCTAACCCACTTTTCTCACAATCACTCTCACAGATTTTATCTCTCTCTATACCTCTCATACTCTCTCTCTCTCTCTCTCTCTCTACCTTATCATCTTCTTCCAACATTTCTCTTTCACTCAAGTCCCATCACCACTAACATTCTTCATTCTTCTTTCCATCATCACCAACCTTCACCCTCCTTCTTCCTCACCACCATCTAACCGTCGACGCCCCATTTTCTCTCCATTTGTCGAATCTCCAGCAACCACCATTTTTTTCCGGTGAATCTCCATTCTTTCTCTCTCTTTCTTCACTATTTAAAGGTAAATCCTTTCTTTTTGTTTAAAACTTTATATTTCTTCTTTCAATCTTCCATTGTAGTGAGATTTAGGAATAGTTTTATAGTGATCTATTGTTCAACCTTTAAAAAATAAAATAAAATAAAATAAAATAAAATCTAGGCAGCCAAGAAGACAACCACCGTACGTGCGGCCATTTTCGACGCACGTGCAGCCCAAATTATAAAAATAAAAAAATTTAAATTTAAATTTAAAATTAAAAAAAAAATCTCATGCTTAGCTTTTCTAATTCATTTTATTTCTTAGGTTGTCTATTTATTTATTTAGTTATTTAATGTTTATTTTTATTTTTATTTTTATTTTCCTTATTTTTATTCTTTGTTAGTTTAATTCATTACTTGTTAGTGTAGTTCATTTTTATTTGTTTAATCATTCAATATTTACATAAAATGTTACTGTGTTTGGTTTATTTTATTTTTATTTTTATTTTTATTTTTATTTTCCTTATTTTTATTCTTTGTTAGTTTAATTCATTACTTGTTAGTGTAGTTCATTTTTATTTGTTTAATCATTCAATATTTACATAAAATGTTACTGTGTTTGGTTTATTTTATTTTTATTTTAGGTTTCATTTATTACACACAAAAAAAAAATTATTATTATTATTATTATTATTATTATTATTATTATTATTATTTTATTATTTTATTATTTTATTTTGATTATTATTTATTCTATTTATTTCATTATCTTATTATTCTTTGTTAGTTTAATTCATTACTTGTTCGTATAGTTCATTTTTATTTGTTTAATCATTCAATATTTAGATAACATGTTAATGTGTCTCCTTTATTTAATTTTATTGTAGGTTTCATTAAAAAAAAATTTTAAAAAAAAGTAAAAGAAAAATAATGAGAATTGCATGTGGTACATCAGTGGGCAGACTTGTGTTTTAATATCATATTCTTATTCTCACGTTAGTTCCACGGGTGTGTGTGTGTGTTTGCTTTTGATGTGTGCAGGATATGAGTAGACGGCTATTCACCCGAGCCTCCAAAAAAGCCAGAGGTTCGTTCTCCTAGGCACCACTGTCGCCACTGTCACCACCATCCTCGCCACCACAACCGGTTAATGAGGCCCAAGACCCCGTCCATGACCAACCACCTCCTCCTGCCTCCCTTGTGCCACCCCAAGAGGACCCATTTTACATGACTCGCAAGGAGTACTTACAACTTTAGCACTCTGTGGATCAGGTCCACAATACTCTTCACGATCACCACGAGATTCTCATTGGATTGCGCACTAATTTTCAGGCGCATCGAGACTATTCTTAGGCGACTTTCGAACAGCTCAACGCTCGCTAGCTCGATATTCAGCAGTTAGTTGCATCACTGCAAACTAATTTTTATACATATCGAGAGTCGAGCCAGCAGCGTTTTGACCAGCTCGGTGCCCAGGTTCAGGACAAAGCATTCGAGACGCGGTCATTGATGACAGCCTTGTTTGCCCAACATTTCCCCCCACCGCCACCACCGGATTTTCAATAGCACTAGACTATCATTTTCTTTGTCTCTTTTAGTTCTATATTTTCCTTTTAGTTGTTTCTCTTTCTAAAAAAAAAAGATGTGTGTGTGTGTTACTATTTGCCTACCTAGATGTGCACCTATAATCTCTGGTAATATTCTATTTTCCCTATTTACTTCGCATTTGCTTCCATTGAGGACAATGTCATATTCAAGTTTGGGGATGAGGGTATTTTATTTTGTGCATTTCTATTTGACTCATAATTCATGCTTATACCTACTTCACTTGATTGCACTACTTCACTTGATGTTGATTTGTTACTAGTAAAGTGATGATATTTGCATATGTTAATTGGGGAGTATAGTAGACTTGTATGAAAAGGGTTTATTGGGTAAACACTCGCATGTAATGTTTACACTAAGTAGTTGTTTGTGGATGTGATATTAGTACACTGATCATGAGTATGCCTTGACTCACATGAACACACTATCATAGCGGTGAAGTCTCTATTAAAATTCCTGGTATACATCAATAATTGCTAGTGTTGCAGGAAAGAATAAATGACTAGCCTTGATTCTCAAAATAAATAAATAAATAAATAAAACACTTGACTCGTTTGGGTTCGTAGTCTCTTCAACTCGAGTTATTAAGCCCGTAGGGGTGTCTTCACCCCTAGTGCCCTAAAACTGTCTGGTTTGGGAGTCATTGGCCCAATACTTGGTACATAGGTTGATTAGAAAGCTTAAGGGACCTAGACATTGCATAGTTAAGGAAAATAAGGAAAAGTACTTTGTTTAGATTTGTAACCTTTTCAACTCGAGTTATTAAGCCCGTAGGGGTATCTTCACACTTAGTGCCCTAAAACCGTCTGGTTTGGAAGTCATTGGCCCAATGCTTGCTACAAGGGTTGATTAGAAAGCTTAATAGATCAAAACATTGTACAGTCTTAAAAAAATAAAAAAATCATTTTGAGAATCCTAGTTACAAAAGTTTAATCTTGTCTGTATATGTCAGGGGTTATTATGAGTTACACTGGGCTATTATAGTGGTCAGTTAACTAGTTATGGAGATTGCACGTTACACCAAGGTTACTGATGATGTGTTTGACTAACATTCACAAGTATATAGAACGTGATTTGTGTAATACTGAATTGCAGTCTTTACTCAATAGATTCCTTCATACTTGTCTACTGTGTCTTCAATGACTCATCATGTGTTAATATTGCACTGTAATGGCACATGAGTTAATTCTTGAGTGGTGTAGTGTGATTAATTGTTGCTGAATAGATGTGAATATGTTAATATTTGTGGGTATCATTTCTGGAAACCCTCACGAGACTTTACTCGTTCACTTGGAGTAACTTTGTTGTTTAAAGGCTTGTTGCATATGCTAAATGCAACCGTTCTTCCTACAAAAGAGGAGATAGTTAGATTTTCTTAAGTTTATTTATTTTTTCTTTGTTTTTCCTTACTTGAGGACTAGTAAGTTGTAAGTTGGGGGATGTGATTAAGGCCAAATTGTGCAACATTGAAGCCGTTAATTAGTATCTCTTAATTTTACTTACTTGACAAACTATACATTTTATGCCTGTTTAATGTCAATTAGGTTTATACATAGTGGGAGCATAAAATGAGCAAAAAATTCCTTTCCGCATGTGCGGAGGCCCATTCTCGCACGTGCGGCCTTTACCTCGTAGCCAAACAGTGCCTTAGTTTTCCGTACGTGCGAAGGGTTTTTCCCGCATGTGCGGCAGTCACTCATGCACGTGTGGCCGTACCTCAGATGTTGTGCCTCTGTTTTGAACCTATTTGAAAGAGAGCCAAACTATAAAAAGACAGAAATGAGGCTGTATTAGGGTTCGAAAATTATTCTAAAGAGAGGCTAGGGTTTTGAAAATGTGATTTTTCTCAAGCTTCAAGGAGAACTTCATGGGGACTTCATCCTCTTCCATCTCTTCCACCTCTTCCCACTCCTTTATGAGTGGCTAGGCTCTTCTTTTCTAGGGTTTTGATAAAACCCTAACCATGTAAAAGGATTTTTCTTAAGTTTTGATTGTGAAACGGTTTGAATAAATGTATGGACGTTTTAGAAGTTTATAAGAATTGTTTTTTTCATCTTTTCAAGTATTTTACTCTCTGTGATTATTTAATACTTTTCATACATTAGTTTTCTTTGTGTTTATGTTTAAAGTACGAGACGAGTCATGCTACGAGAGACAGGTCGTGTTACTACTATAGTTTAGAGCAAACGCCTCGTGCTACTCAGGATGATTCGTGCTTGTACGTTAAATGCAACAACTCTCTAGATCAATATTTCAAACTTATAGTTGTGAAATATTGGGTACTTCAAATTGGATTGCAATTGATGGCCGATGTTAAATTTCATTAATGTGGTTAATAATGAATTCTTTACCCCAAAATTTTTCTCAAAAATTAATATCTCAAATCCTAATTTTAATTGTCAATTTAATTATTCAATTTCTTTTTAATTCTTATTTAGTCATAATATCTATCAATCTTTTTAATCAAACTTAATTTAGGAATTTAGAATTTAAATTAGTTTAATTTTACAATTGTCCATGTAGATCGATACCTGGATTTATCATTATTCAAAAAGAATTTTGTATAGCTTAATGTTTATAAGCAACATTTTGGAAATGTACTCGAATCCAGTGATCAAAGCGAAAATAACTCGCACAGTCGTTACCTGTAAACTTGTCTTTTATAAAAACCTTCTCAAACGTGATATGATAAATGAGAAAATACGGTATAAAATAAAAACAAATTACTTGTATAATAATACACTAATATCATTCATTTACAACTCATAGAACCTTATAGAACACATTCCTATTTAAATAGGACTTCATACTCTAAAAGAATATTCATAGGACTTCACATTAAACAAGTCTTCCAAATAAGACTTATAAATAATTTTTCCAAAATAATAAGTTTAAAACTGTTAGGATTTAAGAATTATGGCATTTGGTAACCAAGAAAAATTTGAGAAGGAAAAAGTGGCAGCAACATTTCTACCTAAAAATGGCAGTTTCATAGATATGTAAACTTGTTGAAAGCAAGCTACTAAAATATGGAAAACAAACCACAAAACATGACAAATAAGTCCAAAATAGGAGCTCTACATACATAATCTTACTGAATGATCCATCTCAAAAATTTTGTGTATTCCAAAAATAAAAAATGAAAACATAAAACAAAAAAACGAAAACACAACCAAATAAACCCTAATTTCCCTCCCTATATTTAATGGTTCATATCATATAAAACTAACAGGTGTGGAGTCATAAAAAATGCCAAGCTCTCACATTCAACAACAATCCCTTGAACAGTTTCTAAGAGGGAAAAATGGGAATCTTACAACTCATCACCTGCATTTTATTCACCACAAAAAAAAAAAACAAAAAAAACAAAAAAAAAATTGAAAAAGAAAGAAAGAAGAAGAAAAAAAAAAATGAATAGAGAGAGAGAGAGAGAGAGCCTTCTACAACCTCCCTGCTTTCCCTAGTCACATTGAATTGAATCCACACACAGAACCGCAGGTGAAAAGGGGACCTTGAGGCACAAGTCATTAAATATTTTGTCTGATAAAAAAACTCAGCCGGGCGAAATGGAAAAATGAGGAAAAAAGAAAGAAGTAAAATCAATCAGATTCATTGTGTGGAGGTTCTGAAGAAGCTGGCAAAGGATGTGATGGAGAACCAGCCTTTTCTGATGGATTTTCAAGAGTTTCAGTATCCGTGTTCTGATTTTTGTTGCTTGCAGCCTTAGATGATTTAGAGGGAGATGCTTCTGAGGAGAGGACAGTGGTTGAATTTCTTTGATATGGGTAAAAAGACGGATCAAATACAGAGACAGTCGAATAACTCAAACCGCCATAGTTATAAGGAAATCCAGCCAAAGGGTGATCAAATTTGCAAGTCGGGCCATACTTGCACTGTCCATTCAAGCTATAGTACGAACACACAGCTTGCCCCTGCATTTTAAAAAGTCATGGAGTCAGAAACTATGGGTAGATTAAATAAAATAAAACATTCAACCAAATTTTACGATTCAGTAAGACCAGTATACTACCAGTGGAAGATAGGTTGTAGTCCCAAATCATTCAGAACGATTTCACAACAACAAAATTTATCCAGTGTGGATACACAATGTCACTCCCTACTACTGCTCTAAAAACAGGCCTACGAGCGCAATGTCAAATGTCATAATAAACATAAGTGAAGCCCTCCTTAATACCAATTGGTATTGGTGTTAGGAGAGATGGTAGAACAACTCAATCCGACAAGTGGTATCAAAGCCAAGTTGTCACGTGTTCAAGTTGCGGAAGTGTCACTGTGATGGAGGGATTGTTAGGTACACAATGCTGCTCCTTATGACCACTCTAAAAACAGGCACGTGGGCATGATATCAAGGCCCTCTCTAACACCAATTGTTTAGGAGAGACTTGGTTCGGTAAGTGGTATCAGAGCCAAATTGTCATGGGTTCTAGTTGTAGCCTTATAGGAGCATCATTGTGAGGGAGGATTGTTGGGAACACAAAGACCCTCCCTATGATCGTTCTAAAAACAGGTTTGTGGGCATGATATCAAATGGCATAGAAGACAAAAGTGAGCCCTCCCTAACAACAATTGATTTCAGGAGAAATGGTGGAACTCGATCTGACATCGACACTCAACTTAGTCAATGAAATACTTTCCTAAAGCTATTCTGAATACAGAGAGTACTAAAACTGAGAAAAATTGATGGGTGTGAAATAAATATACAACTTACAGGTCTCAATGGAAGCCCAAGCGGGCCTAAAGAATTTGTTGCCAATTGAGCAATCCTTTCTCTCGGGTGATTGTACTTGCATTCAGATCCATATTTGCAGCTTCCAGTGCTCATGAAATGCCGGCATTCTGGTTGATCTGGTCTCTCAGGTAGATAAGCAATGGAGTTTACCAGGCCACTCGAACCTGACTCACCCTGATTCTTGGAGTTGTAAACAAGATCAGATCCAACAAAACTTGTAGAAGGTCCAGGGCTCATGCATCCCTATTTGACATTAAAACACTAGAAACCAATTATAAAAAGTCTCATACCAGATATCTCAAAATCTCATCCCATTTAAATGCAATAACATAAAATCTTAGATGATGCCAAAGACGTTTAATTAACAGAATGCACATAAAGAAGATATGATAAAAAGATAGATTTAATGGAAGGTATAATATATAGAAAAATCATTCAATATATTGGAAACCATCTACTTTGCAACTTTCCCCTTCAATAAAAACCATCAGTCTGACTCATGTAACCCATTGAACATGCTAGAAAAAGTTGTTAGTCATTTAATTGAACAATCACATTGTATACACAGACCCTGCATATGCAAAACATTACGCGGTGTTTTGGCGACCACATAGTGCAATTACACGTTTGCACAACCAGTTCACAAATAACAAGACTAACAACTACGAATTGCACAAGGAAGCTCATCAATGTGACTCATTCGACCATATTAGGCCGCAACTATTCAAGACTGTAAGTTTGTAACACACTGCACTATACATATATATATACACATATGAGGTCAGTGAAAAGTTGAAAGAGCAGATAATTGAGAAACACTTCAACCAACTAGTCTTCCAAACTTATAAGATCCCCCTTCTGTGCAGATAGGGATCAGCTATACGTTCTATTAAATACATCGTGAAGACTCAATCATCATGAGCTCAATGAAAACCAAGCCATAAATCAGCTACATGCCCATATGAATACTATGCAAGTGTACTTGACTTGTGTAGGTGGATGTGTATGCTCAATATAGCATAAGAAGAAAAAGGAGGTATGCTCTCCAAGAGAGCTAGTAGTGTTGGAGATGCTTTTAGAGGAGTAAATGACAAAGAACTTCACACCCAAAGTAGGAATTGACAGTATCAATCATTACTTCTCATAGGCAATGCTTAATAGTAAATATTTAAATGAACTAAGAGATCGTGATAGGGCCCGAGTAATTCTTCATCAAACCCCTTCAAACAGGGAAAACCATACCTGTTAGCCCAAGAAGATTAATTATACTATCCTCACAACAAAGAATAGTGGACTGGTGGAGACAAATAAAAAAAATCCCGAGAGAACCATATTCCATTGTTTCAAACTGATGAGCACTCCAGATATTGTTATAACCAGACGCAAAAATGTCTGGCAGGGCTTATTTCTGGGTCCTAGAACTTAACAAATTCAAGAGAGATGTATAAACCAAATGATTATCTATGCAATGTTTCCACTATAGTAAAATCCATCCTCATATACCAAAAAATAAGAATTATTTCTGATGTCCCCAACTCAATCCATTCTCATGTCTTCACATTATTTCTTTAGCAATATATCCACACCAGTGATTTTGCTCATTTATGGAAATCAGCTTGCAATATGATCTCCATTAACATAATATATATGTACTGGAGCTGTAGAGTGTGATGCATCCATTTTCTACTGCAATATTCCCTTGATTTTCACAGAAAAACCATGCATGAGAAATGAAGTAGAAGAAAATCTCTAATAAATTTGCGACAGTCAAATAATGACAACCTAAGTATGGCTACCTTTCCAATTAATAAAATGGATGACAAGAGGTGAGTAAATATATTCATCTTACTGGTGATAAATGATAATCATCACAACTGCAGAATAGTCAATGTTTTTCTAGGCTAGAAGCGCACTCTGTCCTAATGAGAAGCAGAAGCAGAAGCAATGATAATGAAGTTTATCAGCCCATTCAGAGATGGAATGCCTCAAATCACAAAAAGTTTGTGAGGAGTAATCACTGATCACTAAGTTAATGTTTATGCAACACAAGAAAATCAGTAGCATTCTAGTCACTAATCACTATTGAAAAAGCAGTCCAATACTGAATAGTTAACATTCAAGAGGATGGACTTCAATTTTTCTTTGCACAATGTGACTGTGAGAGATGATATAAGTGCTACATTTCTGAGAACATTGTCATGTTGGTTTAATGATAAAAAGAGGCAGTTAAAATTTGTGTGTGTACAATGCAAGAGTTCTTCTCATCAGAACTATAGAAACATTAAAATAAATAAAAAATAACAAAGTACGCCATGTTTAGTCCCCATTGGATGGGAGACAGGGAAGTGTAGATAGAGAACCATAATTAAAAGCAAAAGATATAAATAAATCCAACTTTGGAATACAAGTTTGACTTTAAAATGATGAATGAAAGTGTGTCAACACCAAGTGAATTTCCTTAGTGAGAAATAGCATTAAATTAAGATCAAATTCATATCAAGCTTCTTTCCATATAAGATGATATTCACTAACCAGGTAAGTGTTCCAGACATGTGTAGGTGCAATGCCTTGAGAGGGAGACACAATATAAGGCATGTAGGTCTGGGGGCCTTGTACATGGGTACCAGATATATATGGTGCCCTTGGTAATGACAATGCTGAAACTCCTCCTACATAATGTAGACCAGACGAAGCCACAATTGGTGAGCCTGAAGATCCATAGGCAGCAGGTCCAGGAATGGGTAACATAGTTCCAGCGGGCACAGGTTGAGGATGATGGAACTTGCATTCGGCTCCAAACTTACACAATCCAGTTCTCATGTAAAAAGGACATGGCCTTTCTTCCTGAGAAAAATCAATAGAAAAAAGTAAATAAAGGCGCAAAGATGATGTGTTTGCAATTTTTCATTTAAATATTTTGGCATTTTGATGAATTAAGGAAAATCATTTGGCAGTTTTGGATGGTTTGATGAATAAGAAAATCGTTTAGCAGTTATTGGATGTGATAGTTACTTGATATGGAGGAGGGGAAAAAATGCGATAGCATTCACACCAAATAGGGTTTACGCTTTATATGATAGAATAGATATATGATTTATAGCTGGAAATTATAGATAAGTGGGAAACAGGTCAAAAATATGGCAATATATGCAACTGCTAGGACATAGATAGATAAGTAGGAGGAGCCTCATGAGAGAGTGAAATAAGCACCTGGCGCATGGGTAGCCCCAAAACATTGAATGGCACAGGTCCAGCACCATGCCTGTCCCGTGGGTGATGATATTTACATGTTGGTCCATATTTGCAAGTTCCTGTCTTAAGATAATACTGCAATGCACATTCAAAAGTAGACAATGATTAATCAATAAAATTTCCATAAAACGTAACGCATCACCAAAAATAAACACTATTACCCTATTACTTGTAATCTATTTTACTTATCACAAAGTAATTAAAACAACTTTGGAGAAATCAACATATATTAGGCATTAATCTATTTCACACTATAATTTGTCCTTGGTTCCGAACCAAAATTTATATTTTTTTTCACAGAAACATCTGCATGGTTTCTACTATATGAAATAAAGCATCATAAGATTGTGAGTAAATTAACTAGATAAGCTTCAATTGAAACAAAGAGGACATATGTGCATATGCAGAAAAAGCTTGACTCAATTAGGCAACATAAAAATATAAACTCTGAAGCCTCTGAAATTATCCTTCAAGCTCAATCAAGTGACAACAGAATCAGAATTAAGACAATGTGTGCACAAAAGCATGTAAATTCCAGCTCAGTAGATTTTACAGAGTCCAATTACAACACGTTTTTTCATAGGTGACATGTAAATGACATGAGAATGCAGGTACTCCTACACGATTGGTTGCCAAGTTGGCCTCCGTTTGGCAAGTGGCTATTTTAGCCAAAAAGCCACTAAAAAAGCCAAAAAATTTTCAACTCATACAAAGAAGTCAAAAACTCCTTTCCATTCACTCTACAAAGTCAAAGATTCCTTCTCATTTACTACACTTTTTGCAAATTTTTTCGTAAAAAGCTAAAAAGTCCTTCTCAAATATATTGTTTTTTTCACCTCATATTTTAGCCAAATGCCACTTCCCAAACAGAGCCTTAATGCTCAAACAAACTTGATTACCGCTCAAATTTATGCGAGGAAAGTAACATTGACATCCTAAAACACAAATAATCAACATCAAAACTTCATAATAAAACCAAAAAAGACAAAAGTGAGCATGAAGGAAATATTACCGTAAACAACTGGTCAAAATTGGAATACCAATCAAATAACTTAATTAACCATGTTACTCTTTATATTACAGTTCAAACCCCTTATCTGAAGTAAATTCTGTTTTTTGTATTACGTAGTTATTTCTGCAGCTAACAAAATCTTGAGTAATTGTTTTGTATAATGCTTATATATCATCAAGTCATACAAAAACACATAAAAGACCTAATTAATACAAAAGGTGATACAGGAATCGAATGTGGTAAATACAGAACAATTCTTGATTGACGGCAAAAATTACCCCACAGTCGGGTTGTCCAACTCTTTCTGGCAGTTCACCTCTGTACTGAACACCCTATACATAAACATAAGTAATTTATCTAAAAACAATTAAAAATCATTAACTTCAAATCAAACAGGATTGCCAATAACAAGAAAAAACAGAATTAAAGAAATCTATTTACCTGCCCAGAAGTAGCAGGGTGATTAAACCTACAATTGCTTCCATAACCACACAACCCAGTCCTTAAATAGTATATGCAATCGGGTTCCCCTGGACGATCTGGGTAGGGGCACGAATTGGCCACCGCACCACTGTCCTGATTATCATCATTTGTCGAGATTTTCAATCTCCGAATAGTCTCTACAATGCATTGAATGCCCAAAATCAACACTCGACACAGACTCAAAGCACCCAACACACATACATTATATCTATGTTCACATCCATGTGTGTACACATACATACAAATCTCATACATAGATAAAAATCAATGTTGTGACCATCTAGAGAGAAACAAATAGAAAGATTCATTAATATCAATAAATAAATAAAATCAAAAACAAAAACAAACAAGGAAAGAAAGTTAAGTGAACAAGTTGAAACATGGGTATTATTAATAATAAAAGTAGATGATGATGATAAAAACGACAAAACAACTACTAGAAAACGATGATCATACGCTAAAAAGATCATTGCTTTAAACTCAAGCATGTCCGGGTTTTGTGAACAAAATCGAAATTTCACCTTCCACGTTGTCGATTGATGGATTGGATGAATTGGACACACCACCATTGCTCTGAACCTGACGATTATCCGGCATCGATGCCTGATAATCACACAACAATCACAACCCAATATATATATATATATATATAAGTTTGTATATTTATAGAAAACCCTTTAAGATTCTCTATCTAAAAAGCTGAATTAAGAACTGGGTATTGAAGATCGATCGATCGAGAGAGTCTATGGAAATCAACAGTGTGGTGATTTTTTACCAAACCCAAAGAGAGTTTTGTGATTGATCAATGAATGGGAATCGAAGAGAAAAGAATTACACAGAGAGAGAAAGAGAGGCAGGTACATTTATGAGGAATCAATGTGAAATTCTACCCAAAAGAGAATTTGGAGAAGGGTAATTTTTTTTTTTTTAATTTTTTTAATTTTTTTTGGATTTGTTTGTCTCTCTCTCTCTTTCTTACTTTTCGTTTCTTTTCACGATTTAAGTTTTTTAGATTCGAAAAGAGAGAAATTTCGGATCTCCTCAGTCTGAAACTTCCCCTCATAAATTAATATTTTAATAAATAAATTAAAGTTTCTTATTTCGCTCGTGTACGAATACTAAAACAATTTTTGTCTGTTTATAGAAAGACAAAACTGTCCCCAAGGTAGAGTTGGTTCTCCTTTTTTTTCTTTTTTTTTCAACTTACAAAATTGTATTATACAGAAATTGATTGAAGAATCGAATCCAATTTTCTTATCTTGGTGGGTCTCACGTTTTTGTAGGATTCACCTTAATGTGAAAAATTTATATCTGATTTTGTGATCGATTTTTGTCCAAATAGAAGAACTAAGTTTTACAATAATTGATTTTATATAAAACTTATTAGAAACTTTTTCTAATATTGGAAATTATGAATCTATTATTTTTCTGTACATTTTTTTGTAAAAAATAAAAAGTTTATTAAAATAGATATCAATCGGAGCTTTAGTAACTTGAAAGAAAACAAAACCTTAAGAACAACGGTTATCATGTTGGCCAAAAATTCTCCGATGAGTAATAGATTCATCAATTACTCGTATACTCTTTTTATTCATTGAATTGCTTACCTTAATCAGAGCTATCTTTGGGTATTTATAGGTGACCCGGATGTAGTAGGTAGGTGGTCTGGTTTCCTCTTTCTGTGATGCCTGTACGTGTCCCCCGACAATGATACTAACGACTTTTATCGATTTGTGCTAGCTAGAATAACAGAGCATTTCGTAATGAGGCTCACTTTCCTTTAAGTCCACAACTCGGCTCATTCTCAAGTTTCGAACTCCTCATATCAAGCCCATTCGAGCCCAAGACCTCATTGAGCCCAATTATCCATACTCTATCAAAATTAATCACAAAATTAGTCACATAAAATTACATTTAGAACGATGAGAGTAGAGAAATCTCTTTAGTAGTAGGCAACATGTGATATGTATCGTCAATATTATTTAGGGTCTTGCTACATCCCCCTAAAAACATCCCCCCTAATCCCCCTAATTTCCATATGCGTCCCAGTTGGGAGCTCGAAACCCCCGGCCCCGAATCCCCCGAAATTGCCATTTCAAGGCAAAAAAAAAAAAACAAGGCAAAAACAAAAAAAAAAAAAAAACAGAATTTACCAAATATAGAAATTAGGGGCATTGTGTGCACAATTTTTGTGTGCACCAATCATTTTTCTTTCCATATCAAGTAAAAAAAAAAAAAAAAAAAAAAAAACAGTTTCCTAAAAAGGAAATTAGGGGATTAGGGGTAGGGATTTTAGGGCTCCAAATCATTTCCCTATTATTTAAAATGGTTAATTTTGTGTTTGGCTCTAAGAACAATTTGTTTAGCTCCATGAGTTTTAATTAATAATTAAATATGGCCCTATAAATCATGGTTAGGAAAAATATTATAATATTAAGAGTCTTATGGGATTGCTAATCCCTCAAAAGTGTGATTAGCTTCCCATGAGGTTTGAGATTGACAATTCAATCTTATGGGAGATGAAAATATAATTTCACCCCCACAATACAGTGTATTAAAGTTTTAAGGACCATTTTTTATTTTTATTTTGGTCCTCAGAAATGGAAATTTTGTTACAAAAAACATTGGAGGGAGCAATTTTAGTTGTCGCTAAAAGGCTATCCCGAAAAATAATTTTAAAAAAAAAATCTTTAGAGATAAAATTTTGAAAATGTCGCTAATAACAAAATAATTTGGTGTAAAAAATGTTTACTTAAAGAATAGTAATTATCATTAAATGTCCAATTTCATTATTAAAAATACAACAATACACTTTTGGCAACTAAAATATTTCATCTCTAAAAAATGATTTTGTCTCTAAATTTTTATCTTTAAAATATTAATTTATTATAGTGTTATCTATCTATCTATCTATCTATATATATATATATATATTATATTAGGAAAAATTAGGTTTCTAATGAGGAGGCCTATGAGGACTTCAAAGTTCCATCCTAAAACTGTTGAATTTTTAGTTTACCAAATAGATTACAAAAAAAGCCTATTGGCTAATCTATTTAATTAATTATTTAAAAGGTAATTGTCCCTTGATTTATGGATTTCAAAATGCATGATTCATGACTTTCAAATTGGAAATATTCACATTATATCTTCTCACAATCTATGCTCCCTAACCTAATATATATATATATATATTATTTATGTAAATATTGATTTATGTCAATTTTAATAATTTATTTGATATCCCTATTAGAGATACACACTACATAGTATAATTTATGTATTATATATCAATATTAACTATATTAAAACTAAGCTCTAATAAATCGCCCTAAAAATTTAGTACATAATTTATATCTATATCTATATCTACATATTATAAAACTCAAAACACAACTATTTGCAGGACATAACTCAAAACAAAATAAGCATTTCTGAGACAAAAATGGGGTTTCCCTTCTCCAAGTCCATTTGTAGAATTTCAAAAACAACTTTAAATAGCCCATGTGAAGGTCCAGACGTGTCTTTAATTCAGCAATACACATCCACACCCAGAAGGATTGATTTCAGACTTTTAAACTGAGTCTCACAGGCTAAGCCTCACAATTACGTTGTCTCCACACATCTTCTTGACCGAAACAATTGCTTTTTCACACCATGCCCCTAGTTCAAAAGGTCCTTCCGAAGTGCTTTTAACAATTACCCTAGCTGAGACTGAGATTCTTCATTCCAACCAGCAGTGCTAACATCACTGCTTCATCAAGCTTGAACTCACCAAGATTAAGTAAACTTTCCATCTCTTCAAAGATTTTGTTCCTTTTGCTCATATCAGAATCAAAAGATTCAGGAATGAACACAATGGGTTTGGGCTCATTGGCAGGTATGTTATGTTGGCTAGGGTAATGGTTGGTTGTTGGCAAGCTGTGTATGGGTTCTATGTTATGAAGTGGCAATCTATTGCGGTCAGGGAGAGGGTTATTGACAGTTTTGGGATTTTTAGGTGGAGTGATGACCTTATTGTCAATCAAGCCTTGAATTTCATGGTGAAGGCGAAAGCAACGGTCAATATGGTGACTGTACTGTCGATGGAATGCGCAATATTGGGTAGAGTTATGTTTAGGTGGGAGAGGATTGGGGAGAGGTCGAGGATTAAGCGGTTTGAGATACCCTTTCTCCATCAGTACCTTCAATGCACAGGTTAGGCTCATTTGGAGTTGGGCGAAGGTTCGATTTTTATAGCAGGGAGCATTAGGTTTAGAAACATTAGCAAATTGGTCGGCGGGTGTTGGCCGAGTATTCATGGGCTTGGGATTGGAATCAGGATGGGTGTTTCTAGTAAAGGATCCATTTTCCATTGTTTGCCCCCTGATTCAAAATGCTCTCATCTTGAGCAACAAAAGTGTTATCCACAATCTTTGCAACAATTTCAAGCACTTGCTGCTTGTTCAGCCCTTTGACCTTCAAAGTCTTAATAGCCCACCAAAGTTGTGCATAGGGATCAATACTTGTCCCGGCTTTGTTCTTGCCACTTGCTTCTGGTTAGCCAAGGGATTGAGCGGCTATATCGAAGCGAGGCCCATTTGTTGTTGATCTGTCATCACCTAGACTTGAGATAGTTTCGGGTTGGCCCTTTTCAACAGCAGCTCGCCCCAAGATTGGGGAGCTTTTTGATGAGATCGAAATCCCAAATGTTAAATCTGCCACCGTTCCTTGAAGGTTTTCTATCATTCCTAACATCTCAATAGTAGTGGGTTCGGCCATTTGGCGCTCTTGGCGTACCCGAACTGGATTAGGTGCATCCATCATGCACAAATCGGTACTTTCTGGAATGAACACCTCAGGCTTGGGTAAATGGGGCCGGGGTGATGTATATGCTAGGGTTGAAAGTAGGAAGTAGTGTATGAATGAGGTTAAGGTGAGGATAAGATACTTGGTGATGGATGGGTAGTGGGTTGGTGGTAACATTGGAGTCTTGAAGTGGAGCTATTGTCTGGTTGTCGATGAGATTTTGAACCTCATGATGAAGGCGGTAGCAACGATCGGTGCCATGACCGCGTTGCTAATGGTATGCACAGTATTTGGTGGGGTTATGTCTAGCAGGGAGTGGATCAGGAAGTGGTTGGGGATCAAGGGGTTTGAGATACCCTCTTTTCATTAGGACTTTTAGTGCGCTAGTTAGGCTCATATAAAGGGGGGTGAAAGTTATTCCTTGAGCTCGAGTTGGGCCGGCTGTTTGTGGGTTGGCATTGGCAAAAGAGTTGGCAGTTTTGGTATTAGTAGTAACGGTATTGATTTCAATGGGTTTGGGAATAATGCTATTGCCAGCATTGGTACTCCCGGAAAAAAACCCTCATTGTTGGTTCGCTTGTTATGGGAATAATCCCTTTGTTGAATGCACTTTCAATCTGAATCCCTAATTCATACAAAGTTTTGAAAGTGAATAGTGGAGCGACTATCAATTTTTGCAACATATCAGGCTCAAGGTTCTGCACCACTATCCATACTTGATCCTTCTCAGAAGGGCGATCTGTCATCTGTGCTGCCTTTGCTATCCACCTTGCAATAAATTCCACAAAAGGGATTATTCCACCCTCAATGTCGGGAATGAAGGTAATTCCCTGTGCCTTTTTGAATTGCTTCTCAAGGTTAGTAATTTTTAACAAGGTTAGGTCAAGATCATTAATATCAAGGGGATAAAGCCCCTCATTAGGCTGCATCAAAGGTTTGAAAACTCGAGCTTTAGCTAACCCTTCTCGAGGATCTGAACTCTGCAAATCTTCAACTGGCAAAGGTAGGTCAAAGTTCGGCTGGGGGCCCAGGACTGGGTGTGTAGTAGATGCCCCAGATGGGCATTGTATTTCAGTATTGGTCTCATCCTACATGGCAATTCCCTGGTTTAACGCCGCTATCATGGCCACAACTTCTTCTAGACTCTGTGCCGTCACGAGTCTGCTGAGTTAGCGATCAGGGAAATGGATAGGTGTACGCTGAGAGCTGACTAACAAGGATTTCGACCCGGTTATATTTAATGTATTTGAACTGGATAAGTCTAGACAGATTCGATTGGATTGGTTTTTTTTTTCAGAATGGATCTTTCGGCATTGGATGGATCTTTTCTGAATTGGTCTTTGGGGATCAGACGGACTGGACCTTTGCTGAGTGGGTTTTTTCTAGGATTGGATAGACTGTGATGGGTTTGAGGCGGGTACTGCTCCTTTTCTAGCTCAGACACACTTGACATTTAAAAACAAATGCCTCATCAAATCAGGATACCGGGTATGCCAATCAAAGCAAAGCAAGATACAATTTGGCCCTAGTTCTGGTCTTGCTAAAAATTCACCCATATCAAACACAAACCCTTAGATTTCGACCCAAATTCTGATTCTGATATGATTTTCGAGTTTTGAAAAGAAATCGCCTCAAGATTAAGACTCTCCCAGGATTGCATCACACATTTCCAAAGATTTCACATTTTGTACAAAAGTATTCAAAACACCCCTATGAGAGGTTAGGGTTTCCCTATCCTAGCCTTGGAGTGATCTACGGCTTTACTATTCAAACAAAAGGTATCACATCATCCTGTATATGGAAGAGTATATTGTCTTAATTTGGAACAATCACTCTAACTTTACTATATGCAGCTACGCTGATTGGTCAAAAGGGTACCTCGGCAAGATTATCTAATATACCTCTCACACCTAACACCGAGAAGTGAAAGGAGGATCAAATGATACAGCGGTAGTCCAAATCCAAGGGTTGTGTTCCCAACATGGCAGAGCTCATGACCGGTCAGCCTTTTGGCAAGTTTTTGGGCAAGCCTCCGGCAAACCGTCCAGGAATAGTAGATGGCAAACACAGTAACTTAAGCGCACCAATGCAAATGCAATGCAAAGAACCTATAAGCGTAGATAAAATTTCACATCATAAAATTCGAGTCAAGTTCTTTAAATCCCAAGCGGAGTCACCAGAAACTGTAGCTCGACTTTTCGCGCTCCTTTCGGAAGACGATAAGCCCTACAGTATCGGACTCTCGCGGTTCTGAATCTGATCTCATAAGTGCAATGTGAAATAGATAAACACCAAAGAGTCCAAATCCGGCAAATCTTTTGGAAAATTGATTTTGAATCAAATTGCCAAAAATGGACTGCTTTGCCAGATACAAAGTTGCCACCTAAATATTTTTGAAAAATTTAGGAAACCCATGACTCGTGCCAAAAGCCACGTGTCCGTCATTACCAAGATTGTCTCGGCTTGAGAACTTAAGTACGAGAGAGGAAGATCATGAATTGAGCACCCCGGTTAGCCTGATCAAATATCAACCTCTACTAATCATGATGTGATTCTTATTTATATTATATGCTCTTGTTCCGATTTATTAGGCTAACTTACTATGTGATGCGCACACAAGTATAGACTATTTTACCAAAATTAGGACATTTGATTTCATGTTTGTTTTTTAAAAGAGTTTGTGAATGTGCTACTTGAAAAAGATGGGCTCATATAAACATTACTCAAATTATTCCAATTCAAGCAAATAGCCTTCATCAACAGGCATTCAAACAGTTTATTGCTTAATCACTTAGCCTCACGGTGAACATACTAAACATGACAACACTAACATACAATGCAATATGTTAAAACATAAAAGAGCTCACCTCGTACTCCAAGCCAAAAAAGATGATAAAGTTAGAATAATGTATGATCCTAACTATGCAATATAACTAATGTAACACATACAATATGCAATTACTAGGCTCAGCTACTAATTATGACATGTAAATCAATTTGATAGTATGTGATCTAAGCATGTATTCAAAGAAGTATTAACTAACAATACAAGTTAGAATGATGTGCCAAGCTTAATGCATACAAGACAATGGATGCAAGGCATGAGAGATGCTAAACGAAACGTGATGCCCTAAACTAACCACCATAAGCAGATAAATAAAAGGGAGAAAGATGTGGGGTTGGGAGACATACACATTATTACAACTGTGCCATCATGTAGAAAGGTCCGGATAAACTAACTAACTAAGCTAGTTAACTAGCTATTACAAATCGAATGGAATAAACTAACTACACTAGCTAATTATTACAAAACCGAATAGAACTAACTAATTAATTACACTAATTAATTAATTAAAAATTAGAATTAACTAATTAATTACAATATAAATACAACATGAAATAAGTAACTAAGCTAACTAATCAACTCCAGAAAGCGAGGAATGCTCATGCATGTGCGGATTTTCACCCGAAAAGCCCACTGTTCAACTGCCAGAATCCCTCTGTTGCATAATTAGAACATCTTTTCACCTCAGCCTCTGCTCTGTTCTGTTCCAAAAAGTTGCTACTCAATTTGACAAAAGTGGTTGGCAGGCTAGAAGTAGTGGCCGGCCGGCCACAAATGGTAGCCTGCAATCTAAAAGAAGTGGCTTGTTGGCCAAAAAAAGTGGCATGCTGGCCAGAAAAAGCTTGGTTCCTCTTGCTGCAACAGAAAGCATACAGAACACAAATAGGGTATTCTCAAGGTATGTTTGTACACCCTACCTCTCCTTATCATCAAACAGCTCAAAAGAGGGGTAAGCTTGATTCATAAGCCATCAATCGATGCAATTTCATTGCATGATAGCCTATGAATCAAGGGGTACAATTTCAATAAATGCACAATTTAAAGACTCTCAAAACCCCTTCTCTATCATGGATTGATTAAGGGAAGTGGTTGACATTGACCCTTGAGCCGTTTACATCACTAGTAAGTATGAAACGACTCAAGACTCAATGGGTTCAATTAATGTTCGATTGAACCCAAATTGATTTTATTATCTTGCATCACTTTTAGTCTCAATTTTATTACTTCATTTTAATACCATCCATTCCTTAATCAATTAAGTCCAATAGTGATCTTTAAGTCCTTTAATGGAAAGGAGTACCAAACCAAGTGTTGTTTTAGTCATGAGAGAAGTGTCATGCCGTTGGTAATGAACCCCAAAGGGATTAAACCATTAAGCACAATACCTCTGTCCCAAGCTTTAAACAAGCAAGTAGTTTGAAACAATTTTCAAAGCAAAGAAAAAGCCAAGAAATGAGGGAAGTTGCAGAGGTGATTAAACATGAAAACGAGTATGTAAAGCAAGAAATAAATACTATCAACTCAAATAGGCTGGTGGCTAAGACCTAAACCACCAAGCCTATGAGGACAATTACACTACAAGCATGCTATACAAAGCTCAAATGTAATGAACAACTAAAAGCAGTCTTAAAACAGTGCTAAATCAATCCTAAAGCGTGTTAGAATTAAGACCAAAAAAAAAAAAGTTAGAATAATAATCTAAAGCATGGAGCATGTTAAGCTAGTAAACAAACACAAGGATGTGAGGCTACTCCCTCCATTTTTGGGACTTCAAAACATGTTTTTAGCCACTGAAAAGGCTCTGAGATTCAGTATTAAAAAGCTCAAAAAAAGTTGAGAAAAGAATAGGAAACACAAGGGTAAAAGCTTAGAACACAAGGTTCAAAGAAGGGTGGTTAACCCCTCCACCTTTGGTAGCTTTAAACCACATGTTTCAGCCCATAAAAAGTGTAAAAATAGTTCAAAATCAGCAAGAAAAGACAGAAAACAAGTAATGTAAAGATGCTTAAAATTATACTTCTTGAAGCAAGGCAATTCTTTTGTCCACAAACCACAAGACTTACACACTCAATAGTTGAAATTTGGACTCAATAATCTCAGCAAGGAGAGCTGCAATATTGGCTTAGGAAGTGTAGAGAGAGTGTGTATAGGTTGCAAGATAGAGATAAAGAGAGAATTTCAAGTTTTGGTCCCTTTGGAATTTTTTGTAACCTAAAAACATGAGGAGATGTCAAGTATATATAGAAAAACAGCCTCTCAGGTCGAAAATATCTATATAGGAATAGCTGGAGCTTTTGGGGAACAGCTAGCAAAAATATCTGGGCTTTACACAAGTGCCCGGCAAGCCAGAAGTAGTGGCCAGCAGGCCACTAAAAGTGGGCGGCCATCCACAAATAATGGGTTGTTGGCCACAAAAATCGGTTTTTAGGCCCGACTTCAAACGAGCATATCTCCTTTATCTGAATTCAGTTTTAGGTGATTCTTAAGTCTAAATTGAAGCCCCAGAAGTATACTTTTCAATGGTGATAGCCTCACATCTAAATTCTAAGTGTTAAAAGAGATATTCCTATTTTGGTAAAGGTTGCTCATTTTTATCTTAATCGAATTGATGCCTGACTTCAAATGGCCATATCTCCCTCATCTGGACTCGGATTTAGGAGATTCTTGAGTCTAAATTGAAGCCCCGAAAGTCCAATTTCCAATGGTGGTGGCTTCAAAACTAAAGTCTAAGGCCTCGTTTGGGGAGTGGCTATTTTAGCCAAAAAGCCAAAAAGTTACTAAAAGTTGTCACATCACCTCTCTACTTTTCTGCACATCTTTTCGTAAAAAGCCAAAAAGTTACTAAAATAGCCTGTTCCCAAACGAGGCCTAAGTGTACAAAAAGATATGCCTATTTTAGAGAAGGCTGCTCAGTTCTCTCTTAATAGTTTCATGCTCAACCTCTTCCCCAACTAGTTTTCTTCCCTCTCCTCTAATTTTCTTTAACTCCAAACCTATAAATAAGAAGTTTTTAAAGATTTTTCAAAGAATTCACCTCTCTTCCATTTATCTCCACTTTGCCCTTGCTCGGTTTACCAAAAAGTGTAATATTTTCAATGAAATGCGAGCCTCATCACATCGTAGAAATATTTTCAAAAATATTTTTAAAGAGAGGGTTTTAAGGTCTAAAATAGTTTTGGTCCAAAATGGGGTGTAAGGTTGGGATTTAGAAGCTTTTATTGCTGAAAAAATCGAACGTTTATACAGCATAACTTTCATCATCGAGTGGTTAACCTGAAGCGCCCAAGTCTTAAGGGAGGTCAAAAATCGGGTATCTACATTTACATTCTTGTTTCATTGCATTGTTTCATTGCATGATCATAAGTTATTTTCCTGCATATCATTATGTACCTTGCCCTTGAATTACGCTAATTTGATTCCTTGCAAAGGGATATGTAGGCAACCTTCGGGTTCAACCTTTGGCATTTGTATTTTGATTTGTTTTCTTGCCCAAGTCTTACGGCCTCGTCAAATGGGTCGTCTTTGGGCTTTGACATTCACTCACATCATTTCATGACTTCGAGTTCTATCAAAGAGGGGCAACTGTAGACACCCCATTTTTGACCACCCGCAAGGCTTAGACGTTTTGTCCTCGGCACTCGATGATGAAGTTGCGTTGAGTGTGATTCGAAGTCTCAACGAAGGAACGTAAGCTCGCGCTCCAAAACTAATTCCAAACCCTTCATATTCATACTATTCTTATCCCAGAAATTCATTTTTGACTATTGTGCCACCCTACATTGAGTTTAAAACAATGGAACAGGGGAAAGCATTGGGAGCCGGCTGTACCACATTGGGAGCCAGCCGTAGCTATTGGGAGTCGGCCGGCTCTCGTTAGCAAAAACACTGTTTTGGGCGGGATTGGGCCGGCTGTCCATTTTTGAAGATATTTATGACCTATTTTTCTCAAATTCTATAAATACGAGCATATATCTCAGTGTTAGAGGTTGGAAAATTTTCAAAGAAGCAAAAACATAATTGAGAGCCCCTTCTTTTTGTGCAAGCTACCTTTGAGACATTTGATCACCCTTACACCATATCTATACACCATACACAACCTTGGAGCCATAGCTGAGGACCTTGGTTGAGCTTTGTGAATCACAATTCAAGCTTAAGAGTGTACTTAGAGCAAGTTTGGTTCACAAACTAGAGCTTACCTTCTTCAAGAGGTATAAGCTCACCACCTTTGTATTGCTTTCATTTCTATCTTTCTTTGTCTATTTTTTGTGTTTTTGTATTATCTTGATTCTATTTCAAGTGTTGGAACTTGGGTTTGAATGGCTACCAAAGGGTAAAGAGGGTTAACACCAGTTCTTGCACTTTACTTCATAGCTCCCACCCTTGTTTTACACTCTTTTATTTGCCTTTTAAACTAATTTTTAGAGTTTAAGAAAGGCTAAAAAAAACATGGTTTGAGGTCTCAAAAATGGAGAGGTTAGCCACCTCTCCTTGCTTTTGTTCACTAGCCTTGCATTGCCTTGCATTTTCCTACCTTTTTATGCTCTTTAACATGATTTTTAGCCATTATTTTTAGCATATTATGGGTATTTTAGGGTTGTCCTAGTTTATTTAATTAGTGTCTGCTTTGAATATCTAGCTTGTTGTGTTGTAAGTTTTCATATCTAGCTTGTTGTATTGAGTTACACAAGCTTTGATAGCTTTTCTTTCTTTAATTTTCATGTTGAAGAGTCTCATTCTAACAATTGATCCCGCAATCATTTCTGCAACCTCCCTCTTTTCTTCTTTTCTTTTGTTTGAGAGTTACTTCAACTGATCGACGGTTATTCAAAGCATGAGAAAGAAACCTATGCTCAATGGCTTAATCTCTACGGAGGTTCATTGTCAAGTCATAGACTCTCTTTCATGCTTAGGATTACTTCTCGTTTGACGTTTCTTCTCATTTAGTGGACTTAAACATCATTTTGGACAAATTGATTAAAGAATGGCAAAGACTAATAAAATCAACTTAAAATGAACTAAATCGACATAAAGAAAATGTTTAGAGTTGGTTGGATTCGACTGGATGTTATGGCGAGTCCATCGTTCCGAGAATTATCACGTATGATATGTTGATAAGACTAAAAGCGTGTCTACTTTCCTCTTTGAGTCTTCGTAATAGGAGGGAAGGGTGGTTTTTCATCACATTTATCAACTTTGTCCAAACATGCTCGGGATCATCAATCCATAAACTTGTGCTAATTAATGGTTTCGAATGCGAATTTGTTCTTCTCTTGGGTTTCACATGACAAAGAAGGGCAGAAGGGACAAATAGGGCCTGGAAAGGCTCTATCTGCAGTGTTCTCACCTCAGAGCACAAAACATTTTTTGGCATAAAATTTAGCGTTGGCCGGCACTTTTTTGGCCCGGCCAAATCTCATTTGGAGCCGGCCGGCTCCCAATGTTTGGTAAAATAGAGACTATTAGCAAAACAGAGGGCAGTGGCTGAGGGTGAGGCAGAGTAATCTAGGCAGACAGAGCAGCTTCCGGGCACTATGCATGCGATCATTATGTCTCATGGTTGCTTGGATTAAATTTCTTATTAGCATTGTTGTAATTATTATTGTTGTAATAATTCTTATTGTTGTAATATCCTTGTGCAATTACGGTTGTTTATTAGAAATACCCTAGTTGCTAACTTAGATATCTAGTTAGTTGTTAACTAGTTTTAATTCATTTATTTGAATTTGTAATAATTAGTTAATTCGGATATTTGGACACTTATTCGCACCCACTTGCATGAGGGCAAATATGTAATAAGCGTGTATGTCTTCCAATCCCCATTTCTTTGTCCTTTTTATTTACCTGCTTATAATGGTAGCGTAGAGCATCATGTTTACTTAGCATTCCCATGTTTGCATACACTCGTCTCACATGCATTTGGGTTCGGCTCATCATGCTAACCAATGTCAACTTCAACTCCATTGTTTGAATACATAATTTATCACATGTCTTGAATTGAATCATATACTATGCCCATAGCCGAGCCTATTAAAAATTGCATAATGTGTGTGTTGCATTAGTCACATTGCATTGTTTAGGAACATGCATGTTTTCTAATCATTTTGCTTTATTTGGCTTACCTTGGAGTACTAGGTGAGCACTTATCGCTTTAGCATATCGCATAAGTGTAATTGTTGCCATGCCAACATAATACCATGAGGCTAAGTACTTAAGTGATATAACTCTTTGAATGCCTGTGGATGAAGGCTAATTGCGAAAATTGGGATAAATTAATTAATGTACAAACTCACATTTTCAAGTAACGAATATCAAAAACAATTTTCAAACAAACATGAAGTCAAATGTTCCAACTTTTGCAAATTAGTCTATACTTGTGTGTGTCACATAGTAAATCAGCTAATAATCGGAACAAGAGCATATAATGTAAATAAAAATCACATCATGATTAGTAGAGGCCGATCTTTGATCAGGCGAGTGGGGTTGTGACAACCCTCACTACTGTTTACTGATAGCACCACTAATTAGTGCTAATCCATGATTAAGCATGTTAATTGACTGAAATTCTGAACTGATTGATTGAGTGTATTAGTTTAAACGCATGTCTATCTGTTTGTCTGCTAAACTATCTGTTCATGTGATATGTTTAAACTGTAAATTGAAGGCCTTATCGACGGCCGAACCAGAAATTGATTAATGTCTTATGCTAATTGGAATTTATGTGATTTTCTGGTATATTTAATTGAAATGTGATTTAGTATGATTAAATTAGATTTAATAATGATAATTACATAAGTTAGACTTATTTACCGTTTTGCCACTTAGTGGGCCACTACCTAGGACAATATTGAAGCCTCTTCCACTTGATCACACAACATTTCTTCAGCCATATTGAGACTGAACGTGAGAGAGAAAGAGTGAGAGAGGGAGAACTTGGCTTCAATTGGGAATTGCTTGAAGAATTGAAGAGTAGACTACAATTTGAGCTTCTACATCTTGAATTTAAGACTTAAGGTAGAGCATTTGCCTTCTTGTTCATGAATTTTAGTAGATTCTTGCATGGTTCATGTTATATTGAAGAGTAGAGGCATGAATTAGCTTATTATGTTGAATTTAGAGCTTAATTGTAACGCCCTCGTACTGATTACCGTTAAACCACTGAATTATGTACTGATCATTGCTAAACTGAACTGATAATGACTGGTAATTGGATTAACTGAGTTACTGAATAAACCGATTGAAATCGAAACTGAAATTGAATAAGTTTGTCTATTGAATTGCATTTGCATCTGTTTGATTGAATGATTATCTGTTTGAATTTATAGTTTAACTGCTAATTGAAGGCCTTATCGCGGCGAATGGAGAACCGTTTAGTGTTTGTAATCGGTAGAATATTTGTGATTTAATGGTATATTATCTGAAAATTGATTAGGAATGATTAAAGTAGATTTAAATGAGTTAATTGCCAAGTTCAACTTATTTACCAAAATGCCATCAGGAGTGGACTATTGTTTTTCAATTCTATTGTGCCTTATAACACTTAGAGATACATTTTGATCAGCCCTTCTTCTTGTTCATTGCCGACCAAAAACATAGAGAGAGAGAGAGAGGGACTTGTTCTTGTCAAATTTGCTTGGAGATTGCTAGAGAATTGAAGTAAAATTAGCATAAGTGGACTCTTAAGCCTTGCATTCAAGAATTAGGTATGAGTTTTCACCTTTTGATTATGTTTTAAGCTCCATCTTGCTGTATCATGGTTTTAGAGAAGTTGAGTCTTGAATTTGCTCATAAATGGTGAATTGGAGCTCCATTGTTTGCATGCTTGAATTAGTGCATTGTGAAGTTGATTTCATGGTGGATTGTTGCATGTCCATGTTTAAGCCATAGTCCATGTTTTCAGTTTGTTTTCCAGTTATTGAGCTCCTTTGAGCAAGAATGAAAGCTTGATTTTGGTTTAAAGATCATGCATTTCATGTTTTTGAAAGTGTTCTTGAAATGGGTTTGAAAATGGCTTGAATTGACTCACCTTTGGCCCTTGCATGTGTAATTGGTTTTTGAAACTTGTTGTATAATTGAATGTGGATGTATTTCCAAATTTGGGCCCAAGAGGTCGAGATTTGAGTTGTGAATGCTTGGTTTGAGCTTGGAAGGGCAATCTGGAAATTTCCAGATTTGGCTTCTTCGCTCGAGCGAAGGATTCCTCGCTCGAGCGAGCACCTTTATTCAGGGCTCCGCTCGAGCGAGCATCGAGCGTGGTATCGCGCGTAAAATTCGAGCATCCAGTACTTTTACTGTTCATCAGACCGCTCGAGCGAAGGATTGTTCGCTCGAGCGAAGCCTTTGATTTTGGAAGCTCGCTCGAGCGAAGGAAGGCTCGCTCGAGCGAAGCGCCTATTTTCAGCAACTTTTGAAAAATGCCTTCCAACTGTATTTTTGCATCCTCATCTCATCCTAGGCATTCTTAGGCCTAGTTTAAGACATCTTAATGAGGATTTAGACGTAGAACCACACCGAGGAAATTTAGGGATTTAATTATCACCCTTTCCGACTGTGAAACTTAGTGTGGGTTCTATTTGTTGACTGTTTAGGGTTGGCTCTCGGGGACGCGCTCTAGCTGCTATTAGCCCAATCACTGTGAGTAACAATTGTGTAAAGATATGTTCAAAATGACTATCTTTTGAATACTGAACTGAACTGTTTACTGAACTGGGATTATTTACTGAATGAATGTATGTCCTTTATTTCTGAACTGTATTGTGGCATCCTTAGCACTACTGTTACTGTTACAGAGATCTCTGTCGGTTCCCTTGTGGAACCATACTGTTTACTGAATGACTGGCCATCATTACTGTTCGGTCTTTTTGACCTACTGTTACTGTTATGCTAACGGATGTACCACATATGACTGTTTATCGTACTGAACAACTGTAATATTGATTGAAATGAACTGATTTCATTACTGTAAGGACATTACATTCTTAACCTCTTTATACATTATGTTATTCACTGGGCTTTAGCTCACTGTTTATATATATATGTAGGTTCTCAGCAGCCAGACCAAAGCTAGGAGCGTGGGTTGGTCCCCAGTTTTGTCAGCCAGCCTATGTGCCTCACCGTGAGGTTCCGTGTTGCCATGTGTATTGGCCTTGGGATTTTGTTTTAAGTTTTTCCCATCGGTCTCCTCACTGTTTTGTATTGACCTAACGGATTGTATAGACTGTTTACTGTTTACTGCACTGTTATCGAGGGGTTAAGTCCCCGTACTGAATGTTGTATCTGACTGTATATAGACCGTACTGTTTGAACTGTATGAATGCATGAAAAATGTTTTTGGCATACAGATTTTCACAGCTCAATGGACACTAGTATTTACTGTATTGGCTTCCGCCAGGCCCTGAACTCTGTTATACTGTATTACTGTTAAGCAGGCCTTCGGTAATCATGGATTACTGGCCGGTTACGGTGCTAAACCCATAGGGCCGGGTTTGGGTCGTGACAGAGTGGTATCAGAGCGATACTTAACCACGAGTTATACCGCACACACGTGTCCAAATGAGCTATAGGGTGTCCTAGAAAAGCAATTAGGGCATCTCATGAATTTGAAAAGTGTGTGCTTATGACTGATTGATTAAGTGTTAAATGTTAAACTGTCTAATTGTACAACTGCCTATAATGATAACTGTTATAACTTTTATAGTGAAATGGATAACATAAACACTGCAAATGAAACTGGATCATCATCCTCTGAGGCCAGAATGGCCAGACTTGAACTAATGATGGGGCTGATAATTGAAAGACTGGATCAACAACAGAACCAACCGCCCCCACCTCCTCCTCCTCCGGTGCAACCGGAACAGAATGTGCAAGATGTGAATGTAAACGAGGGGGATATTATTGCTCTTACCCAGAAATTCAGCAAGTTGAAACCGCCATCCTTTCAGGAAGGCCTTGAACCATTGAAGGCTGAAGCTTGGGTACTTGAAACAGAAAAATTGTTTGAAGTGTTTCCGTGTTCCGAAGCCAACAAAGTACTATTAGCAACCTTCACCCTTCAAGAAGAAGCAAGAAGGTGGTGGATGTTGACCCGCGATGCGAATGCTATCATGACTTGGGCTCAGTTCAAGGAGTCCTTCTTTGAAAAGTACTTCCCCAGTGCATTCGAGACAGAAAAGTAACGGAGTTTGAACAGTTAAGACAGGGCAAGACGTCTGTTGCCGAGTATGAGAAGCAATTTACCGAACTTGCTAGGTATGCACCACATATGGTGGATACCGATTATAAGAAGGCCAGGAGGTTTGAAGGCGGCCTTAGTGTTGCTATACAGGATCGAATAAATGTTTTGAAAATGCCAACTTATGTGGGTGTTCTCGACCGGGCATTGATGGCCGAGACGAATATTGCAGCAGTGAAACAATCCGAAACACCAACAACTGAGTGGCAAGGTAAAAGGCAGGGTTTCAAATTCAAGAAAGGCAAGCATAACCCAACAAACAAGAAACAGAATACGGGGTCGACAACTAGCCCCAGCCAAGGGAGTGGATTTACTCCACCCTGCTCCATATGTGGCAACAAGCACAAAGGGGTTTGCTATCAGATTTCTGGAGCTTGTTTCAGGTGTGGCAAGGTGGGCCACAGAATTAAAGACTGTCCCTCTGCCCCGCAATCCAGTAGTAAAGCTGCACCGAGCGTAGCAGCATCAAATGTAGCACCGAAGCCTAACCCCAAAGCTACCGGGAAAGAGCCTATGAGGCAGGGCCGAGTGTTTGCCCTAGTACCGGGAGATGTGCAAAACACTGAGACTGTTGTGTCAGGTATCCTCTCTATCTGTGCTCAAAATGCATATGTGTTGATTGATTCGGGGTCTACACATTCGTATGTATCGCATGCTTTTTCGCGTAAATTGAATAGACCCTTAGAACCCATGAACTATCTGCTAGCTGTATCATCACCTGTTGGGGGATCCATGACATGTGCATATATGTATCCTGCTTGTGAGATTATTGTTGGAGATATGCATCTATTTATTGATTTACTGCCATTGAATATCGATCACTTTGATGTAATATTGGGGATGGATTGGTTACAAAAATATCATGCCACTATAGACTGTGTAACGAAACAAGTAGTTTTCCGTCCACCGGGCTTACCGGAATTTGTGTTTAATGGAGTTGGAGTAGTACCCCCACCGTATCTGATTTCTTCTGTAAAAGCTGTTAGACTGATTAGAAAGGGGTGTAAAGGATATCTGTGTTCTGTGTTGACTGTGCCTACTGATGATAGTGTTAAAACTGATATGAATTGTATTCCTATAGTCAGAGAATTCCCAGATGTGTTTCCAGATGAATTGCCAGGGGATTTGATTGACAGGGAAATTGAATTTACTGTGGATGTGATTCCGGGTACACACCGGGTACACACCCTGTTTTTTTGAAATTTTTGTAAAGTTGTTTTAAGTGCATCTTTGCATCCTCATTCCATCTTAGGCATTCCTAGGCCTAGTTTAAAGCATCTTAATGAGGATAGTGATGTAGAACCACACCGAGGCAAATTAGGGATTAAGTTATTATTTCCCAACTGTGTAGCTTAGTGTGTGTTCGTCCTGTAACTGTGTAAGGTTGGCAACCGAGGACGCTCTAGCTGCTTATAACCCAGTGCTCTGTGAGTAACAATGTTGTAAAGATATGTTCAATTGAGATTTCTTTCTGAACGAATGACTGAACTGTTTTATGAAATAACACCGTTTACTGAATGAATGCTTGTCCTAATTGCGAACTGTATTCGTGGCATCCATAGCAATTTACTGTTACTGTACTGTACTGCTACTGACACAGAGATCTCTGTCGGTTCCCATGTTTGGAACCACTACTGTTTACCGATATGATGGCCATCAACTGACTGTTCGGTCTGTTAAGACCTACTGTACTGTTTTGCTATTGGATGTACCACATATGACTATTATCGTTTCTGAATGACTGTTATGGCATCAAATATGAGCCACAACTGAATGACTGATATACTGATAATTGACTGTTTTCAATACTGAAAGGAGATTCATTCTTAACCTCTTTGCGCATACGTTATTCACTGGGTTTTAGCTCACTGCTCATATATATATATATATATATATATGTAGGTGTACAGGCACTGGACCGTTGCTAGGGGCGTCAGGATAAGCTCCTGTTTTGTCAAAGCCAACCACTGTGCCTCACTGAGAGGTTCCGAGTCCTTCAAGCTAGGGCTGTTTTGGGGTGTTTTAGTTCCCCCCCCCCCCTTTTTGTATCTGTTTTTGTAATACTGTATAGATTGAATGATATCGTACCGTACTGTTATGGTAGGGATGTGGTCCCTAACCCAAATATCTGTATACGATGTATGTACATACTGCTTTTGTTCTGAATGTGTATATGTTATGAAAAGTCTTTTTGCATACAGACTGTCACAGCTCATTGGACATCTTTTAATTACTGTTTTGGCTTCCGCCAGCCCCTGTACTCTGTAATTATTGTTTTACTGTTAAGCAGGCCTTCGGTAATCTCGGATTACTGGCCGGTTACGGTGCTAAACCCATAGGGGCGGGTTTGGGTCGTGACAGGGGTGCTCAATTCATCCCTTCTCGTACCTAAGTTCCTGAGCCGAGACACTTTGGTGATGACAGATAAGTGTCCTTTGGCACGAGTCTTAGGTTTCCTAAATTTTTCAAAAATATTTAAGTGGCGACTCTAAAATCTGGTAAAGTAGTCCATTTTTGGCATTTGATTCAAACGTCGATTTTTCAAAAAGAATAGTTGGATTTGGACTCTTTTTGTGTTTTCATTGTTTCACATTGTACTTGTGAAATCAAATTCAGAACCACGGGAGTCTGAACAGTAGGGCTACTCGTATCCAAAAGGAGCACGAAAAGCAAGCTACAATACTTCAAGTTCTTGTGATCAAAAAACACCTCAAACTTCTCACCATAAAGGTGATGTCTCCAAATTTTCAAAGCAAAGATCATAGCTGTTAGTTCTAAGTCATGGATAGGATAGTTTCTCTCATGTGTTTTCAACTAACGTGAGCCATAAGCTACTACCTTCCTCTCTT
The DNA here is from genome assembly GCA_030407325.1 of Camellia japonica. NCBI lineage: Eukaryota > Viridiplantae > Streptophyta > Magnoliopsida > Ericales > Theaceae > Camellia > Camellia japonica. The sequence continues at coordinate 69,652,525 of JAPPVO010000031.1, forward strand.
GCATCAAAACACAACCCAAACCTGCCCATGACGCATCACAATACACAGAATAGCCCAAGCCCCTCTCCAGAATAATCAACACTAGAGTTGTAGTAAGTCTAACCTTAAGCTCCTGAAATAACTTCTCATAAGTCTCATTCCACACAAACTTAACTCCCTTCCTCGTAAGCCTAGTCAATGGCAAGGCTAATCTAAAAAAATCCGTCACAAATCGACGGTAATACCAGGCCAACCATAGGAAACTACGAATCTCAAAGGCATTCTTAGGTTGTTCCCAATCTTGCACTACCTCTATCTTAGAAGAGTCTACAGTCACTCCTTCCCCTAATACCACGTGGCCTAAAAACTTCACTTTTTTCAACTAGAATTCACACTTCCCAAACTTAGCATACAACTTATGGGTTCTAAGCAACTCAAGTACAACTCGCAAGTGTTCCTCGTACTCATCCTTATAGGGTGAGTAAATCAAGATATCATTGACAAAGACAACCACAAAATGGTCTAAGAACTCACGAAAAATTTTGTTCTTCAAGTCCATGAACAAGGCAGGTGCATTGGTTAACCCAAAAAGCATTACTAGGAACTCATAATAGTCATACCGCATACGGAATGCCGTTTTCTGGATCTCTTTCTCCCGTACTCTCAACTAGTGATAACCCGATCCCAAATCTATCTTGGAAAAACAACAAGACCCCTTCAACTGATCAAACAAATCATCTATACAAGGCAATGAGTACTTGTTCTTAATAGTTACCCGATTCAACTTCCGGTAATCAATACAAAGTCGCAATGTACCGTCTTTCTTCTTGGCAAAACGAGTCAGTGCTCCCCAAGGTAAAGTACTAGGGTAGATAAAATCCTTATATAGTAATTCCTGAAGTTAAATCTTCAACTCACTCAATTCGGTGGGTGCAAATCTATGCGGTGCCATAGAAATCGGTGCCGTGCTAGGCACTAAATCAATAGAGAACTCAATCTCACAGTGAGGTGGTAAACTAGTGAGATCCTCGGGAAAGACATCCGGGTATTTACAAACTACCCTTGGCAATTCAACTCAAACTTCATCACACTTACTATCCAAGAAGGTTGCAAGAAGACAACTAAGCTCACTTGACTTCGTGGATCATGCACTGGAGACAAAACTCTATCAACTCGGTTCCCTAAAAAATAAAAACAATCACCACTCGAGGTGCATACTGTGACCCTCTAACCGTAACAATATATAATGGCCCTGCACGAGGACAACCAATTCATGCCCAAGATGGCATCAAAACTCAACATATCAATCAATGCGAATGAAACAATGAGTCGGTGACCAGCAACCTACATCACAACCCCGACATCTCTGGTTCAACACAACCTCACCACCAACTGGTGACTCTACCCTGAGTGGGGATTCTAACTGAGCCACTTCTAACCCCAACGTCGATGTAAATGCAAAAAAAATAAAAGAATGTAATGCATCCCTATCAATCAACACATTGGCAATAGAATTGTATAACAAAAAAGTACCTCTCACAACTTAAGGCGTTGGCACTAAATTTGGCATGGTAACAACATACACACGCCCCGTAGGTCTCTCCTCTACCTACTCAGCCCTCGGAGCATAAGTATGATGCACTGATTGAGTTGAAGAGGACCCCTAATTGGTCCTTGAGGCCTGTGTTGATTGTGTAGGCTGGTGGCTCTATGTCTGCCTCGAACCAAACGCACCAGGTGTGCTCCCTGACTGAGGCAAAACCTCTTCATATGCCCTGACTGTCCACACTGATAACAAGTAAGTGGCTGCCCTCTTTCCTGACTCTGACTCTAAGAATGAGCCGAAGATGGTGCAGATTGTTGCCATTTTCCTCTCTGCGGGCAAGCTGGAGATTTGTGACCGAACTAGACACACTTAAAACAAGTTAAACCTCCTTGACTACCTCTCCCTGCGCCCGAACTCGGTACAGGAAAGGCAATGATGGATCTAGGGAGAGGCTAGGGGGGCGGCCACACCCCAAAAAATTTGGAAAATATCATATGTTATATTAGAAATTTTAAAATAATTTAAAATTATAGGAGTTCGCACCGCCAATTTTTTTTTAGATAATTTCAAAATTATATAGAGTAACTCCCTCTAATTTTTCAAACTATAGAGTAGCCCCCCCAAAGTCTCAATCTTGGATCCGTCCCTGCGGAAAGGTGGATCTAAATTGTGCTCCCTAGGTGTAACGCTTCAAAATAAAAACAATAACACATCCACAATATCAATAAATAATGACAATGATAAAGTAATTATCTTCCATTAGCTTCCAATTAAGTTTTGCAAAAGAGTTACATATGCTGATAGACATTCACAAGTCTAACCCTGAATTTATAGCATATGTTACATAATAAAGAAATAGAATGGAAGTTAAACAACTAAGAAGTGCCCTAAAGGCTTACAACTTTCCATGACGATGCTTGGTTACAACAAAAGTGGATTTATGTCCAATACAGTTAAAGGCCCTTGGCCTATACAAAACATATACAAGAAAAATCAACAAAAATGAAGCTCTTACTCTAAGTCTTCCTAAGTTATTGCCTTGGTGGAGGCATGTCATCAGTGCTTGAAATGTTTTTCGCACATAGGGTGAGCCAAGCCCAGTGAAAATAATCTAACACAATATATGAATCATAACAAAGATATAAGGTGAATGCATATGCAATGCTTGTGCCAAAACATTTTATACCTCTTTCTAAAACCATTCAATGCTAGGTTAATGCCATAATTCATAAATCATTTCCTTTACAATTGAAAACAGGGCAGTGAATCATACTCTGGGAATCTCAAAACAAATACAACCTTTTACGAAAATTTCGTCCGCAAGAAATCGTAAACCGGCACCCATTTAAACATAGGCTATACAAGCACTACTATTGTCATTTCACGGAAATTTCGTCCGCGGGATCGACACCCATGTATTTGTGCAGTTTTTTAGGCTTTCACCATGGACACTCAGGCCAACTTATTTCAATGTGACAGTATATATTTCTCAATTCATCTATTTTTTCTCCAAATGATAAACATTTCCAATATATAAATATGAGATAATGCTCGATGCAAATTGTAACAACCTCGACCCATGATTAACGTATAAACCATAGTTAAGAATGACTAATAAGTAATTATAATTACATGTGTTATCTGTTATAGGAGATTCTATCTGTCTGCTGTAGGAATATCTGTTTGTGTTTCTGTTTTATTCTGCAAATTGAAGGCATTATCGGCATCCGATCGTGTAATTGACTTGATATATGTGTTATTTGGAATTTTTAGAAATTTATGGTAGGTTTAATTAAAATCCAATTCGGAACGATTAAATTAGAATAGTCAATGTCTAATTGATTATCTTTAATTAATTATTACTAATCAAGCCTATATAAGGCTTCTATATGTACCACTACTCATCTCTTTTCCTTAATCACCCCCTTGAGCCCACACACACACAACAAATGTGAGAGAGTGAGAGAAAGGAGGAGACTTGAGCTCAAGCTAAGGGATTTGATAGGGAGAAGAAGAATTGGACTTAGAGACTCACAAATTAAGCCTCTAAATCTTACCTTGGAAAGTCTAGGTAAGAATTCAACCCTTAGATTGTACAATTTTGTAGCCTAAGCCATGAATTCAAGAGAAGTAAGTTGTGTAATGCAAGAATTGAGCTAGAATTGCTGAAATGGAGTTGTACCATGCATGCATGCACTTTCATCACATTTTTTTTTTTTTTTTGAATTTCAAGTACTTTACTCATACATGTCCTTAGTTCACCTTAGGTTTGGTAAGTCATCAAGTTTCACCCCATTTAACCTTCATTGATCATGTTTTGAAAGCTTTGGAGACAAACAATTTCATACATGTGATGTTTTCCATCTTTTAAGCTTGAATTTGCACAATTGGCATGTTGTTGGGCCTTAAGTTTTGCGAAATGATCTTCAATCCTTGATATTCTACAAGTTTCTAAATGTTTTCTTGAGTTTTGGCCCAAAATGATGAGTTTTGTAGTGTTTGATTCGAGTTTTGAGCTTAGGAGTGCAATCTGGAAATCTCAGAATTCTGCCTTTCCGCTAGGGCGACAAATCCTACGCTCGATCGACCACCTTTATTTTTGCACCTCCGCTCGAGCGACCAAAAGTTGGCTCGAGCATAAATTGTATGCTCCCAGAAGTTGACACATTTTGTAGACCGCTCACGTGCTCGAGTGAAGACATCAGTCACACGCTCGAGCAACCGTCAAGCGTGTGTCAAGCGAAAAAATCAAGCAACTAGTACTTTTGCAAAGTTTACAGACCGCTCGAGTGAAAGAAGTTGCGCTTGAGCGACCACTCACATTTTTGACCCTCCGCTCAAGCGCCGAGAGTTGCGCTCAAGCGAGGCCCCTGTTTCAACATATTTGACTAAGTGTTTCAAAGTGCATTTTGGCATCCTCATCACATCCTAGACATTCCTAGGCCATGATTACGAGACAATAATGAGGATAAGACCTAGGAACACACTAAGAATGAACACAATGACTGTAATGAATCCTGAACGTGTGTTTCAATGTGTATATGTTATGTGTTGTTTGTAGGTCACGCGCCGTAAGCTATCTGATCTGTCTGCTTCATCTGTTTTGCAATTAGAGCCATCTGTGAGTAATAACCTTGTAAAGCTATGTTCAATTTATAAGTTTTTTCTGAATGATAAAAGATGATCTGTTTTTTGAAATATTATTTTCTGTATAAATGAATGGTTGTCCAATGTTTCTGAAATGTACTCGTGGCATCATTAGCTTCAAATGACATCTGTTATCTGTTCTGTTATGTTCCAATTATGAGCCAACTATACGTCTCATGAGCCAACTGTTATGGATCCTTATGTATACATCCCATTTATGAGCTAACTGTACCGTCTACATGCACGTGAGGCAACTGTATGCCTTTATGGCCGTCCCTTATGGATCAACTATTTCAGCTAGTGCTAATAGATGTACCACGTATAATTAACTGTAATTTTTTATTATGAGTATGATTCTGAATTTGTCTCTAATATGAACCTTGATTTCTGAACATGATTATTCCATTTTCTGTAACTGTTATGGACAGCATTCATTAAACCCTTTATTCTGTTATTATTCACTGGGCTTCCGCTCACTAGTTATTTTATGTATGTAGGTGATCAGGCGCGTGACCAGGCTCAATGATGATCGCATGGAGCTTGTTTTGTTGGCCAACCCTTGTGCCTCCCGATGAGGTTCCAAAAGTCATGTGGTCAAGTTTTGTGAATTATGTGAAGGATGTTTTTGTTTTGTTTTTGTTTATCTGTACTTTGGGCTAAGTCTCTTATGACACTATCTGTATCTACATGGTGATACATGACGTTTGAAAGTTTGACATTATATGTAATAGTTTTAAATCTTTTTTGTCCTATGTATGTCTACACAGCTCTATAGACATTGTATTTTGTATATTTGCTTCCGCAGCCCCTTATATTTTGTAATTATGTTCAAAGGCCTTTGGTAATCCCAAGATTACGGCCGATTAGGATGCTAAACCTATAAGGGCGGATTTGGGTCATGACACAAATGAATGAGAAAAATAGTTTCAATTCTCCTAATTCTCATGCAATTTTTACAACAATCATAATTATCCTCCACTGATAGCCCTAAAACAGATATTCCTAAACAGATAAACAATTTTCAATAAAAATAAACTTCCCAAATTTCAAGATGTGAGTGATAATATATATCCAACTCCACCATCCTCATCAATATCAATCTGATTCCATATTTACAACAACAATTCATTATTTATATAAAATCAACATTTGTGACATTTAGAGCAAAATCCTTTTTTCTTCCAAAATCAATCCCAAGTAACAAAATCAACCACTACATCGACTCAACTTTATTTTCAATACCACAATCATTTCCACAAATCCATTTGAAAACCACTCTTTTGATCTTTAACCCCAAACCCTAGGTTTGTTTCAAAAATTCCTAAAATCACAATATTGTTTAGAAATAGCAAATAACTAAGTCAAAACTCGTAGAAAATGTGAAACATCCTTACCTCAAGCTTTAGGAGACGAGAGAGAGAGAGTGAAAGAAACTCAAAGACGCGGAAAATCAACTTTGCTCCAATTAGAACGAAGCCCTCGTCGAGCTTTGCCTTTTTAACAAAGGCACACGAGGTGACAAGGTCGACGGATCTAGGTGTATTTGAGTGAAATCAATGAGTTTTAGAGAGAGGGTGAGAGAACATAGGGTTTTGAAATGTTTTGAGAGAGAAATGTGAAAAAGTGACTCAGAAAAGTGACTTTTTGAATTGATATACGTGCGAAGAATTTTAGAGATAAAGTGAGAGAACATAGGATTTTGAAATGTTTAGAGAGAGAGAGAGTCGTGAAAAAGTGACTCAGAAAAGTAACTTTTTGAATTGATATACGCGCAGGTCGCTCCAGCACGAGATGTGTCGCTCGAGCGTCGAGACAAAAAAGATGTGACCACTCGAGCGAAGATTAAAAACTCTCAGAAGTTTTGTAGACAGAAGACCCACGTTCGAGCACAAGAAGCACCACTCAAACGATCATGGCTCGAGCGCAAGAAGGACGGCTCGAGCGAAGAATACCAACTTCTAGTATCTCTGTAGACCTGCAAAAGTACTAGAAGTTCACAAAGACTGCTTAAGCGCAGGAAGTATCGCTCGAGCGAAGTAGCCAAAATCTGGACAACAACCATTTTGAAAAACTAACTTACGATCTATTCCAAATACAACCAAAACACCACGATAACCAAACTCAATGAAGCGTATGATGAAATAGGACATGAACAACTATATACAACAATAGAACCCGGATCCAAAACATCAAATGGGCCGAGTCTAAACCAAAATCGCTATAGAATTAGAATTAACAAACTAATTGACATGGATAGGCCCATAAAGACCACAGCCCACAGTGAACAGACCCAAGCCCACCATTTGGACCCCATTACATAACCCGGTTGGTAAAGTCCATGACAGCTGGAGGCCAACTGGACATAAAGGACCAATGGCATTCGGACACATGGCAGGTGCAGAACAGGCCACGTCAGCAGACAAAGATCTGCAAAGTTATTGCCACAATACATCACCATTAATGCAGCCCATCACAGCATTTATTACGACAACACCTCCCCGTCGGAACAGCGCCCCTTACCCTGTACAAGGTAAGCTACAACACAGGCTTTCGGCGAGGGGGGCACGTCGGAAAGGACAGTGAAATGATTACCAAAGGATATAAGCAAGCATCAAAGACAAGAAGAAGGTTAAGCTCTCTATCTCCAATCTCTCTCTACATACTTCATCTCTTTTCCTATTTGCTAACTTGCTCGTCGGAGGGTTCGCTGGGGGACTACCCCGTTCCCCACTGAACTTACTTGCAGGTCATCTAGTGGGCTACGCCACTCAGACGTGGGCTCGAAGAGCTTGGATCGGTCCAGCCCATCCACCGGGAACGAACAGCATCATCAGTTGGCGCCGTCTGTGGGAACTGGTTTGTTCGTGCGCCAGTTGTGTTCATTGCCGCCGGAGACCCTGTTCCAACAACCTTTTCATCTCATCCATCAAGGTGTATGGTCACGACTAGATAGATCCATGGCTTCCACCATAATGCTGCCGACCATCAAACCGACCCTCCCAATCCAAACAACCCACCACAGTATTTCACCGAGCTTACCACAGCATTAATCGTATGGCCGAGCAAACCAGGCCCTGATAAACGCTTTACTCCAATGAACCCTCCACATTCCTCCACCACCACTCCAGATATTCTACCCAACCCAAACGAACTCCGGCCATACTGCCCCACAACCCAATCCACCTAACTTGGGTTTGCAACCTCCTCACCCACACATAAATCCACCACCTCCACCCCCACACCCATCGATCATAGCACCAGCCCCCGAGGGGGAGGCCAGCAGCATCCAACACTGTCTCCCTCTGGTGGTGACAACATTCCCCTTTGGGACGCTGAACTCCGCGCCATGAAACTCCAGCTCCAAGGGGTTATGCAGAACATCCAGCATAAGCCCTCCACTACGGCAAACTCACCATTTGTCGCATCCATCCGAGACAAACCTCTGCCCGCCAAGTTTAAAATGCCCTCCATCGACTCCTTTGACGGTACGACAGACCCGGTCGACCATCTGGAGACCTACCGCATCCTCATGATTCTCCATGCCTTCCCAGACGAGATCATGTGCCGAGCTTTTCCCGTAACACTAAAGGGGTCAGCTCGGCTGTGGTTTAGCCAGTTACCACCAGACTCTGTCTCCACCTTTCAACATCTCAGTGACTCTTTCCTGAGCCACTTTATCGGAGCCCAGCGCCAGCGACGCCCGGCAACCCAACTCCTCAATATTCGTCAATCCGAAGGGGAATCACTGCGCAGCTTCGTTACTCGCTTCAACACCGAAGCCCTACAAGTTGCAGAAAATGACGACAAGGTCATCCTCACAGCTTTCATGGCCGGTCTGCGGTCATCTGATTTCCTTTTCTCCCTCTCTAAAAACCCCCGACCTCAATGGCAGTCCTACTCTCCAAAGCCCAAAAATACATGAATGCCGAAGATTCACTAGCTCGGCAGGATCCAACAGCTAAAAACCCGACCCCCAGAGAAAAGAGAAAAGACCCAGAACCAAAAACGCCCAGTATCATAGCCAAACACCCGCTATACCGACCGACCCCTCGTGCAGACCGGTCGGCACCAGTCCGACCGCCCGGTCGGTTCGAGCGGTATACATCCCTCAATTCTCCCATGGAACATGTCCTCAACCAGATCCAACGGGACTACCCCCTCAAATGGCCTCCCCCTCCACGGAACCCTTCCAAACGGAAAGACCAGTCCAAATATTGTCGTTTCCACCAAGACCATGGCCATAACACTGACGACTGCATCAACCTCAAGGATCAGGTGAAGACCCTCATTCGCCAGGGGCACCTAAGCCGGTTCACAGACACCCGCCCTCAGCACAGGCAAAGGACCGAACCCCACAGAGACAATCCCCGACGCACCCCACCGTGGCATCCAGCTCAACCAAATCAAGGCCATGATCGACCACCCCAACAACCTCGGCCACAAGGTAATCCACCTCCACCCGTTGGCGAAATTAGAGTTATTTCAAGTGGTCTTGCTTGTGGGGGACCATCTCGCTCAGCTCAGAAGGCAGAACTTAGAAAAATATACGGCAGGGCTCAGACAAGGCAGTCACCAACGGAGACGACCCCCCAAACAGCCCAAACAGTGGACAGAGCCCATCACCTTCACGGACGCCGACTGTACAGGCATCTGTTATCCTCATGATGATCCTCTTGTCATTTCCGCCATCCTCTCCAACTATAAGGTCAGGCGAGTTCTCATCGACAATGGAAGCTCTTCAGACATATATTCCTCAACTGCTTCCGCCAGCTCAAGATCGAAGAGGAAAGTCTGTCTCCCCTCCTCTAACCTTTGGTTGGTTTCACTGGCGACTGGGTGACCTCCATCGGCTCCATTGATCTCCCATCACCATTGGAGAATACCCACGGCAGACCACGAAGTTGCTTACCTTCCTTGTTGTCGACTCTCCCTCTGCCTACAACATCATCCTTGGTCACACGCCCTAACGCCTTCCAAGCGATTACCTCCACTTACCCACCTGGCCATCAAGTTTTCTACTGATCTCGGGGTCGGAACAGTGAGGGGAGAACAAACCGTGGCCAGAGAATGCTATGTCGCCTCACTCAAGGAAATTAAACTGAAGGAGGGCATGATTTTGAAGGACTTGTGTCCGAGACAAGATGAGCTGATCAGGGGAGAACCTGTTGAGGAGCTCATTGAGGTCCCATCGACCCCACTAACCCAATGAAAACTGCCAAGATCGGCAGTCAGCTATCCCCCCAAGCCAGCCGACCTCACTGCCCTCCTGACCGAGCACAATGACGTATTTGCCTGGACCCATTCAGACATGCCAGGCATCGACCCCCTTCATAACTCACCGCCTCAGCATCGAACCCCATTTCCGACCTTACCGCCAGAAGCAGCGCATCTTCCACCCGGAGCGCAATACTCTTATAGCCGCAGAGGTCGACAAACTCCTTGAGGCCCAATTCATCCAAAATGTAGACTATCCTAAGTGGCTGTCCAATGTGGTTCTAGTCCGTAAGAACAATGGCAAGTGGCGACTGTGCGTTGATTACTCTGACCTGAACCGAGCTTGCCCCAAAGATAGCTATCCACTCCCCCGCATAGATCTGCTGGTCGACGCCACGGCCGGTCACCAAATGCTCAGCTTCATGGATGCTTTCTCTGGGTACAACCAAATCATGATGCACTCATCCGATCGGGAACACACATCCTTCATTACCGACCGAGGTACCTACCACTACTGTGTAATGCCGTTCGGACTGAAGAATGCTGGGGCCACCTATCAACGGTTAGTCAATGCTGTTTTCCACCATCAGATCGGTCGGAACATGGAAGTGTATGTGGACGACATGCTAGTCAAGAGCAAACTCTCCACTGACCATCTGACCGACCTACGAGAGACCTTTGCCACCCTTCGCAAGTATCAGATGAAGCTCAACCCCGAGAAGTGCGCCTTCGGCGTAGGATCTGGAAAGTTCTTGGGTTTTATGGTCAGTCAGCGCGGCATTGAAGCCAACCCTGAGAAGATCAAGGCCTTGATTGAGATGCAGTCACCCAAAACTGTCAAAGAAGTTCAAAGACTCACTGGCAGAGTGGCGGCCCTCAACCGCTTCATTTCCCGCGCAACAGATAAGTGCCTACCATTCTTCAAAGTCCTTCGGCAGACTTTTGAATGGACAACTGAATCCGAAGAGGCTTTTCAGCAGTTAAAGCAATGCATGGCCAACCCCCCCTTCTTTCACAGGCAATCACGGGCGAGCCCCTCTTCCTCTATTTAGCAGTATCGAACACCGCCGTCAGTGCAGCTCTTATCAGGGAAGACGGCTCAGTCCAACGGCCGGTCTACTACATCAGTCGAGCTCTCAGGGGAGCGGAGCAGAATTACCCATTGCTAGAAAAGTTGTCCCTGGCCTTGGTCATCGCCTCCAGACGACTTCGTCCTTACTTCCAGGCCCATTCCATAGTGGTCCTCACCGACCAACCCCTGAAGAAGGTCATGCAGCAACCAGAGCTTTCTGGCCGACTTATGCAGTGGTCAGTGGAACTCAGCCAGTTTGACATCTCCTACCGTCCTCGCACAGCAATCAAGGGACAGGCCATAGCCGACTTCATCCTGGAATTCACCAACCCTACCCCAACCACTACCTCTCCAACCCCACCGACCCCTGCCGACCCAGAAGACCCCCATTCTTGGACTCTCAACGTCGACGGGTCATCCCGGAGGGAAGGTAGTGGGGCTGGCCTCATCCTCACCTCCCCGGAGGGTGGTTATTTCAAATGTGCTCTCCGTCTCTTGTTTGAGGCCAGCAACAATGAGGCCGAATATGAAGCATTGATAGCAGGACTCCGCCTGGCCAAGGATATTGGTGTCAGCCACATCCGAGTGTTCAGTGACTCACAGCTCGTCGTCGGTCAGATTACGGGGGAATTCGATGCCAAGGATGGCACAATGCGGGCCTACAGGGACATGGCACTCCCTCTTGTTCGCCTCTTCAATACTTTCCAGATCAAGCACATACCTCGGCGGAAAACTCCAAAGCTGATGAGATGGCTCAGTTGGCCTCTGCAGATCAGTCCGACCTCAGCCACGGAGTCCGCCTCGAATACCTAACTCACCCGGCTATCTCACCCGACCCGCACGAGGTGCAGTTCCTCCAAAATGAACCCATCCCCTGGGCATCCGACATCACCCTATTTTTGACAACAGGAGAACTCCCAAATGACCAACAGCAGGCCGCCAAGGTCAGGGCTCGGTCGTCTAACTACGTCCTGGTCAATGGCGTCTTGTACAAACGTGGTTTTTCACGACCATATCTGCGATGCCTCAACTCAACCCAAGCAACCTATGTAATGCAAGAAATCCATGAGGGAATTTGTGGCAATCATTCGGGCGGCAGGTCTTTGGCCCACAAAATACTCCGTACTGGTTATTTCTGGCCGACTCTCAATCAAGATGCCACTGATTTTGTCCTCAAATGCGATAAGTGTCAGCGCTTTGCCAACATCCCCCATGCTCCTCCCACTGAACTGATTACGCTCTGCAGCCCGTACCCGTTCGCCAAATGGGGGATCGACCTAATTGGTCCACTTCCCACCGGCCGAGGCCAGACCAAGTTCGCGGTTGTTGCCATTGATTACTTCACCAAGTGGGTCGAGGCAGAACCCCTTGCCACCATCACCGAACGGAACACAACCAAGTTCATCTGGCAGTCAATCGTTTGCAGATTTGGCATCCCTCAGGCCATCGTGTCAGACAACGGCAAACAATTCGACAACGCCAGATACAGAAAGTTCTGTGCAGACCTCCAGATCCAACCATGTTTCTCCTCCCCCGGTCATCCCCAAGCCAACGGCCAAGTTGAGGTCACCAATCGTTCTCTTCTGAAGATCATCAAGGCTAAGCTGGAAGCTGCTAAGGGACTCTGGGCCGAGGAACTACCAAATGTACTCTGGGCCTACCGAACTACAGCTCGGACTCCCACCGGGGAAACCCCTTTCCGCCTAACATACGGCGCTGAGGCGGTTATTCCAGTGGAAGTCGGTCTGCCAACCCCCAGAGTTTTACATCCGGATCCAGCGCTCACTGACGAGCTCCGCCGAGCGACCTAGACCTAATTGAAGAACTCAGGGAGACCACTGCTGTCAGACTGGCCTCATACCAACAAAAAATGAGAACACATTACAACCGCAAGGTCCGACCAAGGGAGTTTGCTGGGGACCTAGTGTTGAGAGAAGCAACCCTTGCCACCAAGAATCCGACTGAGGGTAAATTGGCAGCCAAATGGGAGGGACCTTACATTGTGAAGGCCAGACCACGTCCAGGCACTTACCGGCTTCAGGATCTGGAAGGACGAGACCTCCCACACCCCTGGAACGCCGAACACTTGAAACGTTATTTTCAATAAACTACTGCTTTTGAGTTGCTCAGTTATTGTATTTTCTTTTCGAGAAGTTACACGCTTGAACATTCCTGTCATCCTTTTTGTGCAATGTAATTTATTGACATTTATATCTCTCAGTCATATATGGTGTCTCAATGACGTTTTAGTTCCAGTAAGCCTCAGCCAGACTGAGCACAAAAGCCTCGGCCAGACACAGCACCCAAAGCCTCAGCCAGACTGAGCACTTCAAAAGCCTCAGCCAGACTGAGCACTTCAAAAGCCTCGGCCAGACCGAGCACTTCCAAAGCCTCAGCCAGACTGAGCACTTCAAAAGCCTCAGCCAGACTGAGCACCTCAAAAGCCTCAGCCAGACTGAGCACTTCAAAAGCCTCGGCCAGACCGAGCACTTCCAAAGCCTCAGCCAGACTGAGCACTTCAAAAGCCTCAGCCAGACTGAGCACTTCAAAAGCCTCGGCCAGACCGAGCACTTCCAAAGCCTCAGCCAGACTGAGCACTCCAAAAGCCTTAGCCCGACTGAGCACTGCAAAAGCCTCAGCCAGCCTGAGCACTGCAAAAGCCTCAGCCAGACTGAACACTTCCAACGTCTCAGTCAGACTGAACACCATGATCACCTCAGCCAAACGGAGTGTCATCACCTCAGGTCCAGAAAATTGCTTAAATTTACCCTTAGTAGCACACTTAGTCACAATTTGAGGTCAACATTCTTATACCACCCTTTACTTAGTCAAATTCCCAGAGACTTTCTTTCACTTTTTCTTCACCAATCAGATTACTTCCTCAGCAGCGCGGTGAACACCAACACACAACTCCATCACAAGTTCCATACCCCAACTTTGATCTACATTGAATCATTATTACAAGTTCAATTTCCCTCTACGTTAAGGAATTCCTAACTTCACTTTACATTATTACAAATTCAGTTTCACTACACAAAGCGGAATTTCTAACTTAACTCTGTATTATTGCGAATTCAATTTCCTTCTGCATTTAGGCGTCCCTAGCCTTACTCAGCTATTATCACCAGTTTTTATCACAAGTCTTCATCTATTTCAGACATGGGTAAACATACTCAATTGCGAAATAAAATTGAAATTTCATTTATTCAGAAATATGTACATCAGTCCACTACAGTACTTCAAACAAAAAAAAAAAAAAAAGGAGAGATACAATGTGTATACCAAAACAAAACAAAAACTCTTAAGTACACACATCTTCAATTCACTCCTCTTCATCACTGGAGATGAGATCTACTTCTTCAATTCCTTCATCCAGGGGGGTCTGGGCCACGTCATCCTCCCCAATCGTAACACTACTCAGGTCAAGCTCTGGGAACAGCTCCTCCGCCCTACGTTTGAACATCTTCCACCCGTTGTCCCAGTACTCAGCCATTTCGTGCTTGTAAAAGTCTGACTGCTGGAAACTCTCAATGACTTCAGACTCAGTCCTCCCCCCAGCAGTCGTCCTTGATGGCCCAGCCCCCCCAGATTCCATCCCCGCTAAGCTGCTGGCGACTGCGGCATCCACTGCTATCTGAAATTCAGGAGATCCTTTGAATTGATTAACTGCTGCAACGCACAGATCGGGGTAGGCCGCCCTTTCTGAGGTTGCCTTCACCCTTTCCTCGTCCAGCTCTTTTTGTAGGATGGCCTTCTCAGAGGATGCTTTGGTCCTTTCTGTCTCCAGCTCCTTACGCAGAGCCTCCATTTCAGCGGCTGCCCCCGCCCTCTCTGCTTCCTTCTCCTTCTGCAGAGTCTCCCTCTCCACAGTCGCTTTGCCTCGCTCTGCCTCCAACTCCTTACGCAGGCTTTCCCTCTGCTCCACCGCCTTGGCACGCTCGCCCTCCAGCTCCTTTTGCAGAGCATCGACCTTAACATCCGCCTCATCTTTTTGCCTGATGAGCTCTTCATTATTTGTCATGGCCTCCTCATGCCGCTCGACCGCAACAGCACAAGCTCTTTGGGCCTCCTCCAACTTCTTCTGCTCGCCAGTAAGTTGGAACTCGAGCGACACAACCTAGCGGCGTGTGTCCTCCAGTTCCACCCTGACCGCCTGCAGATCACTGTGAGCCGTTTCCCAGCTTGCACTATCTTTCTTCAACTTGGCCAATTGAGCCTTGACCTCATCAGCCTTGAGTTTAGCAGCCCCTGCTTTCCTCAGCAAAGCCCCAGCGAGGGTGGTTACCTCCATTTGAGCGGAGCATAACCCCCTCAACAGATCAGCCTCATTGAATCTGGACGCCGAGCGCAGAGCTGACTCCTCTACAATCTTCACTAGGCGGTCTGCTCCTGCCCTGGCTGGCCCCTCCTCTCCTTCCAACCGTCCAGCCACCGCACGGACATGATAAATTGCTGTGGCGAGACTGACTCCCCCTTCCTGGGGATCAGAGCCCCTTTGGGTCTGTTGCCCCACACTTGGCTCTGCACCAGTTACCCCAACTCCTACTTGTGCTGCTGGGGCAATCTCCACAACCTCCAACATTGGGGTTACCCCCACCACTTCTGGGGCATCCTTGGCCACAGAGGTCTCCACCATGCCTGGAACGACCTTAGCCTTTTTGGACCCAGGCTCATCCACAGCCTCCTCTGGGGCCCTTCTCTTCTTCTTCTTCTTCTTCTTCTTCTTCTTCTTTAGAGCCTCCCCCTCCCTTCTGGCTTGTTCTTTCACAGGATCAACTGGGGGTGGTCGCGGCTCAAAACTGCTTAAGTCCTTTCCCCCCAGTGGCCTTGGGCGCGGTCGGATCCTCTCCCGCGCGATCGGTTGAGCCGGTCGGTCGTCTTGCGCTTCCTTAAACTTTTTGGCTTTGGCTAGGATGGCCTGATCCTCTGCCACCTGAGCTTCCCTCCTCACTTCCAACTCTGCTCGGTCGAGGTCCCCACCGATCGGCAGTGGCCCCAACCCTGCCTCGAACAATGCGGACGGCTGAACGAGCTCGTCCCATTTGACCTTCTCTCTCTCCCTCCACTCCTTCACCCTCTCCTCTGCCGCTGCCCCCAGTCTTGCCTCCATCGACCTGATGGGCACCTTCCAGATGGTGCGCACCCCAGGCCCCCCATTGGCAGACACATAGAACCATCTTGGTCACCACCCCTTGATTGACGACGGCAGCCCCGCCACCAACCCCTTCCCCATTACTGCCTACAAGGTGACCCACGTCTCTTGTTGCCCTGAGGCTTTATAGCAAGCAAAAAATTCATCTACTGTCATGGCCTCCCCTCCATTCGCCTTCGGCCATGCGCTTGCATAGGCCAGCAGGATCTTCCATGCATTGGGCATCAGCTGGCCCGGTGCCACCTCTAAACGGTTGAGCACGTCCAGTACTACTTGAGGCAGTGGCAACCTTAGTCCACCCTTCAGAGCCTCCTCGTACAGGGAAAACTCTCATGGTCTGGCGTCAGACGGCCTCTCCGTTGATGTCGGCAGCAATAACTCCACCTTCATCGGAATCTGGAATTTTTCACAAATAGCCTCCAAATCCGCCGCAGTAACCGTCGATTTATCCGCCTTTGTGTGCCAGTGGTCCGGTTCCGCCTGGCTGATTGGCTCCGCAGCTGCTATCACGGTGGAACTGCGGAATCGTGCAACCGTTTCCCCCGCCCTCTCCATCCTATACTGCTGTGCCAACTCCACGGCGTCATCCTCCCCAAGCGGATCTACCCTGACAATCGCAGTTTCGTCCTGAGCCATTTCTACGCTGTGTCTGCGAATCGCTTCTGATGCAGGAGCAAGAAAATCGAAGAAGTGTTGCAAAGGTGTATCGTGAGCAACAAACGAAGTAAGACTTGGAATGTTTTGATTCTTTGTAAACAAGTAAGTGAATCACACAACGCCAAAAGCCCACGGTTTGCCCGTATTCCAAGGATCCCAATTAATTTTTGCCAGTTTGAAAACTTTTCAAATCATCCTCCAAAACCGTCTTTTCAACCTCATAATGACCTATCGTTTCATTTTTGCTCCAACGCCTCACTTACCCCCTACGATATCGCCACGTGTATGGCCGCGATGCACTGCCCCACCAACTTCCCCTGTCTTTTCCACTTCAAATCCTCATTTCACACGCCGCCTCTTGAGCCCCGCGCCCCTCCGCTCGGCCTTCACACGGTCAGCCCTCCTCACGGTCGGCCTTCTCACTCGACACTTATCGCGGTCGACCCTCCCACTTAGCCCCGCTCACGGTCGGCATTCCTCGCGGTCGGCTCTCCCACTCGGCCCACTCCTCGCGGTCAGCCCTCCTACTCAGCCCCGCTCGCGGTCGGCCCTTCCACTCAGCCCCGCTCGCGGTCGGCACTCCTCGCGGTCGGCCCTCCCACTCGGCTCCACTCGCGGTCGGCACTCCTCGCGGTCAGTCCGCTAACTCGAACCCCCCACCCCCCCGACGGCCGGGCACATCTTCCTCATTACTATTCCCTTCGTTGGACTGAAGCTGCACTTGGGAATGGGGGACTACTGACATGGATAGGCCCATAAAGACCACAGCCCACAGTGAACAGACCTAAGCCCACCATTTGGACCCCATTACATAACCCGGTTGGTAAAGTCCATGACAGCTGGAGGCCAACTGGACATGAAGGACCAATGGCATTCGGACACATGGCAGGTGCAGAACAGGCCACGTCAGCAGACAAAGATCTGCAAAGTTATTTCCACAATACATCACCATTAATGCAGCCCATCACAGCATTTATTACGACAACACCTCCCCGTCGGAACAGTGCCCCCTTACCCTGTACAAGGTAAGCTACAACACAAACTTTCGGCGAGGGGGGCACGTCGGAAAGGACAATGAAATGATTACCAAAGGATATAAGCAAGCATCGAAGACAAGAAGAAGGTTAAGCTCTCTATCTCCAATCTCTCTCTACATACTTCATCTCTTTTCCTATTTGCTAACTTGCTCGTCGGAGGGTTCGCTGGGGGACTACCCCGTTCCCCACTGAACTTACTTGCAGGTCATCTAGTGGGCTCCGCCACTCAGACGTGGGCTCGAAGAGCTTGGATCGGTCCAGCCCATCCACCGGGAACGAACAGCATCATCACTAATAAATACATACTATGATAAGACTGTTTGTTATAGACAGATATAAATACAGATGAAATTATTATAATTTTTAAAAAATATTTAATTATATTTTATTTTGTGTGTAGCACAAGATTTTTGCAATTTGTAAGGGTTTTTTTTTTTTTTTTGTGTGTGTAATAAAGAAAAATCAATTTTTGAATATTTAAAATTTGACATCTTTGTTTTTCTATTATGGTGAATTCCTTCCTACTAATAGCAACATAAATATGCATTTTTGAAAAGAATTAGTATATTTTCCTTTTAAAATATATAAATCATGGACTAATTAGAGTTTTATTTTTTATATGGTTAAATAGAAATTAGCCAATGAAGATTTTTTTAATTATTTAAAATTAAGAAAATCAAGAAATTTAGCATGACATATTGGAGCTCTAACAAGGCTTATGGTTAAAAACTCCATTTTCTTTAATATATATATATATATATATATATTAGCCTATGACCCGTACTATATACGAGATAAATAGTATACTACTTATAAAAAAATATATATGATAGTTTTTCTTATTTTGTCCCCGTAAATTAAAATTATGAAAAAGTAAGAGTTTAACAAAAAAATAATTTAATAACTTTTCTAATTTTACAAAGTTATCAAATTTTGTTACTTAATAGGTATAATATATAGATAGATGTAATTGAACTCGAACCATTTAAATAGATTATTTGACTATGGGTAACATTAGAAGCTAGCTGAACCATTTTAGCGTTTATACCCTAAGCTATTATAAAAACTCAAGTCTAGACTTGATTTTTTTTTTTTTTCCAATTTTTTAGACTATACAGGTTATTGGACTATGGTTAACATTAGATGATAAAATCTATTATGATTTACCTTGAAGGATGGTTTTCACACTTCATATATGGATTTTTAAAATGAATAAGTATTATGTGATCATATTTTAATATCAAATTTTGGTATACTATGTATTGTATTATCTCATATCATTCGATAAGCATCACATGACATATGTAATTATTACAACAATGTTACATTCCCCTAATTATCACCCCTAAATGATCCCTAATGATGTTGTATTGAGGTTAAACCCAACATGATAAAATGTTTGACAAATCAAAATTTGACACTTGTCAGATACATTGTTAGGGGTAATTTTTAGGGGTGATAAATTAGATGTCTAAAATATTTTTCTAAATAGCATATCACCCATACTGTGCACTGTATTGGATTTAAAAAAACTATTTATAACTATGTCAAACATATTTTTAAATTGATAGTATAAAATATACGTAATTTTTGAAATTCCCGTGACATAACCATAAATTGTTTTTTTCCACAAATATATTTTTTTCTGACCTAAACTTGAATATGGGATCATCATGATCAGTCTGACGTGAAATGAGTAATTTTCTTTTTCAAGATATTTGATTGATTTTAGCAATAACTATATCACATTCCATCTTATAAAAAAAGTTATTGTAATAAATCTGGAATGAATATTTAATAAATTATAAAGTAGAAAATAAAAACATACAAAGATCTCTATTGGTACCCTTTTTTTTTTAACAGAAAAATAAAAACACAAATAATTCCATGCATAATATGGGTGATATAGTAGTTAATATTTATATTGTGAAACTGAATAAGTTTTTAAAAAATACGGAGATTGTCACAATCCAAACAAATTTTTTCTATGTCAATTGATAGTTAAAAAATAAAATCATTTTTAAAAAATAAAAAATACAATGAGTTAAAGACCTAATTACATTAAAAAAAAAATGCAAGATAAAATACAATCTAATCTCATCAATAGTGAGTATTTTATGTAAATCTAATGAATACAATTTATTTTTTTTTTATCCTTTGTTTTTCAAAAAAAAAAAAAAAAACAGAAATTGTCACAACCCAAACAATTTTTTTTCTCATCATGTGATCGAAATAGAGTATAAAAAAACACAATCAGGTAAAAAATTAAATCACCGTGTGATCAAAACAGAATGTAAAAAAACCCAATCACAAATTAAGTTAATTGATAATTAAAAAATACAATCATTTCTTTTTTTTCAAAAAACACAGTGAGTTAAAGACCCAATTATAAAAAAAATAAAAATAAAAAAATTGCAAGACAAAATGCAATCTAATTATTATCAATGGTAGATACTTTATGTAAACCTAATGAATTAATCCTTTTTTTTTTTTCAAAAAACATAGAGATTGTCACAATCCAAACACATTTTTTTTTCTCATCATGTGATCGAAATGGAGTGTAAAAAAACACAATCAGTTAAAAAATCAAATCACCATGTGATCAAAACGAAGTGCACACTTGTAACAAGAGAAACCTCCCTAACTACCTCTCCTTGAGCCCAAACTCGGGACTGGGAAGGTGGACTGCTGTGGAGTGGGACCTTTCTACCTCTTACTGTCTCAGTTCTCTCTCTGAACCTCCTGATTTCTCCAGGAGCCTCTCATCTGCTCCTCATTTGCCTAAACTACGGTCTCAAGATGAGCCGCCGCCTCCACAAGGCATCCATAGTCCCTAATCATCGACCCAGCTACTTTGAAAAGAAGCCCAGTCCTCAGTCTTTTTTCGAACTCGATACAACGGTGTTTCTCCGTCGCCACGAGTTCCAATGCAAATCTAGAGAGACTTGTGAAAGCTACCTCAAACTCTACTATTGGCAAACTGAGTTACTTGAGCTTCAGAAACTGATCTCTCAACTTCTCCCTAGCAGTGGGAGGTAAGAATTTGTCCTGGAAGGCGTTGACAAAAGCCTCCCAAGTCGCTTTAATGCACCCACGCGTATACTTCCACCATTGACCCGCATCCCCCTTCAGCTGGAAGGATGCCAAGGTCACTTTCGGCTCATCATCTTCGATGTCAAGCATCTTAAATGTCTTCACCATTTGTTCTAGCCACTCATCCGCCTTCAGTGGCTCCTTCGGATCACCCAAAAAGTCGTTCGATTTGACCGGAAGAACTCCCTCTTCAAGAAAGACGACCTTGCTTCAGCAATTTGGGCCTGGACTCGATTCTCAGCCATGAGAATGTCCATGGATTCCCACAAAGCTCTAGCTATTTCACAGGTCAAAGCGTCCATGGCCTAATGACCAACTGGTTCGGCCATATTGGCCTGACCAACCCCTTCATTTTGCGATGAAATCTCGTCCGGTAAAGGCACCTCATGCCTTCTAGGCCTACCACGCCTACCACCACCACATCCATATCCACGTCCTGATATCCTAATGAAAGTAACGAAATAGTTTAGCACATTTACAAATGTGCCAAAGCTAACTCACTCACGTCCTAATGCGATGGACAATAGTAATTCACTCCACATAAGCACATAATCACATAAACACATAAGAATTTCCTTCCTAGATAATGATCATCCCGCGGCGTTACCAGAATTCCAACTAGAAACAGCAGTGATCAAGTATTTTTCTAATAGGACTTCTAGAAACTCATAGACCCAATTAATATCTTAGAAACTAAACCCCATACCAATATAACCACATAAACATGTTATCACATAAGCATACTATACATATAACTATCTCTGTCAAGCGAGACAAACCCATTGTGGTAGTAACCACTTCCCACGTATCTAAAGTGTTCAAACCGGTACGCTCTGATACCAAGTTGTAATGCCCCGAAATAATAACAAGAACTCATCCACAATATCCACTTATGACAACAATGATAAAAGAGGTATCTTCCATTAAGTCCAATGTGATTTACAAGAGAGAAACATATGCGGTGTACATTCAGAATGTCTAGCCCTAAATCTATAGCATATGTTGCAAGTTAAAAGAAAGAATGGAAGATAAACAGATAGGAATGCCCTGAGGGCTTACATATTTCCAAGACGATACTTGGTTACAATAAAAGTCAACTTAAGTCCAATACAGTTAAAGCCCTAGGCTATGCAAAAATGAATACAACAAAAGAAGCTCTTGCTCTATGTCCTCCTAAGTTGCCTTAGTGGAGGCATATCATCAGCACCTGAAATGTTTTTCTTACATAGGATGAGCCAAAACCCAATAGAAATAATCCAACATAATGTATAAATCTTAACAAAGCTATAAGTTGAATGCAAATGACATGTTCTTGCCAAAACATCTTTATATCTCTTTTCAAAATTATGCAATACCAAGTTAATATCTTGATTCACAATTCATTTCCATTTCAATAGAAAATAGGGTGGTGATTAACACTTTGAGAGTTTCAAAACATTACAACCTTTCTCAGAAATTTCATCTAGAGGAAATCGTAAATCGGGATCCATGTAAACGTAGGCTATACAAGTACTACTATTACCATTTTACGAAAATTTTGTCTGCAGGATTGGCACCCATGTATACACGCGGTTTTTGGGACTTTCATCCAGGACACTCAGGCCAACTTAGTTCAACAATACAATTCATGTTTCTCAAATTCACCATTTTTTTCTCAAACGATAAACATTTTCAATGTATAAGTGTGAAATAATGTTCAATGCAAATGAATGAGAAAATAGTTTCAAATTTTCTAATTCACATGCGATTTCTACAACAATCATAGTTATCCTCCACTGATAGCCCAAAACAGATATTTCTAAACAGATAGTTTATTTTCCAAACAGATAAACTGTCCAACTTTCAAGAGGTGGGTGATAATACATATCCACCTCCACCATCATCATCAACACCAATCCAATTTTATTATTTCAACATCAATTTTATTATTTTTACAAAACCAATATTTAAGGTAATTAGGGAAAAATTCATACTCTTTTCAAATACAACTCCAAGTATCAAGATCAACCTTTTCCAACCAAATCAACATTATTTCCAACATCAAAATCATTTTCAAGAATCTATTTGAAAAACCCCCCCTTTTTGCTTTTTATCCAAGACACTAAATTGTTCCAAATCTTCCAAAAATCTCACCAAAGCTTAGAAATATAAATAACTGAGTTAAAACTCATAAAAAATGTGGAAAGTATCCCTACCTCAAGCTAGAATACGAGAGAAAGTGAGGGAAAACCCAAAGATGCCAAAACTAACTTTGCTCCCGTTAGAATGGAGCCCGCGCCGAGCTCTATCTTTTTAACAAAGACACACGGATGAAAAGATCGACGGATCTAGGTGTATTTGAGGGAAATATGTGAGTTTTAGAGAGAGTGTCAGACAAAATAGGATTTTGAAATGTTTAGAGAGAGAGATATGAAAAAGTGACTTAAAATAAACTGTTTACGAACTGATATACGCACAACTCGTTCAAGTGCAAAAGTTGTCGCTCGAGCGACCAAACACAAAAAGTTGTTCTGCTTGAGTACAAGAAATTTTGCTTGAGCGCAGAATACACACTCCCAGAAGTTTTGCAGACAGAGGTCGTCGCTCGAGCGCAAGAAGCTTCGTTTGAGCGAAGAATACAAATCCTCAGTAGTTTTGCAAACCTGCAAAAATACTGGATGTTCACAAGGACCGCTCGAGCAAAGGGACAAAAATCTGGGTAACAAAAGTTTGAAAAACAAACTACTAATCTGTTCCAAACACAACCAACGCAACCCAATAGCTCAACTCAAAGAGAGAATAGTGGAAAACAAAGCAAGAACAACTATACAAGGAAACAAACCTGAATTCAAAAGTCAAATGGGTCGGGTTTAAACCAAGAACGCTATATCATGTGATCAAAACGGAGTGTAAAAAATCACAATCACATTTTTGCTCATAATAAAAAAGAAAAATAAAAATGAACCATTGAAAAATAAATGAAAAGATTATTTACAGGCTTTGAAGATTGTGTTTGAGTGAAGATTGTAACTGTGGAGGTGTCAGCATTTTTTTCCAGATTCTCTCCAACTCTCTCTCTCAAAAGCTTTCTCTCTATCTTGGTCTATCCTTCTAGTAGAAAAAATAAGTGAAGATTGTAAAAAAATATGATGTGCAACGGTATAGGGAGAAGTCAATAAGGCTGAAATTGAATGCTGTGGTGGTAAGATTTATGGTTTTCAAATTTTGAAAAAGCAGAAATTGAATAGTGGGCGGGAAGTTTTTTTTTTTTAAATCAAAAAATTAGGAAATTAAGATTGGAATATTAGAACTTCCACAAGACTTGTTGGTTAGAAACCCTCTTTCCCTTATATAATATATAGATTATTATCTTTAAGGCGTTATATCAAATACTACCAAATACGATCATCTTAAATTACTAAATAAGATTTGGCTTAGTTATAAATAAATTTTATTTTGGACATTCTATTTAAAAGATTTTCACATTAGATATGTAGTTAGATGTGCCAATAGTTTTACGCCAATTATATTTCTTAGATTTTAAAAATTAAAATAAAAAAAAAAGTTAGTAAGAATTTTTTTTAAAAATTAAATGTAAAATTTGAACCAAAAAAATAAAACTCTGCATAATAAAATTTAAAAATTTATTGACTCAATAATATTGACTCAATAATATTTTCTATAATAGTATAGATAGAAATACATATATAGATATATAGATTTTATACCAAAAAAAAAATAGCAATTACGTCATTGCATGTTTTAAAATCACAAAAAATAATGCTAATATATTATTGACAATGATTAAGAGGATTTAAAAATTAACTTAATTTATGTAAATTAGATTTTGGACTAATCACAAAATGACATGTGTATTTTAAGTATTAAAAAATTAAAAACTATGAGAAAATTATGCTACAATGTTTTTGTTTATATAATAGTATAGATATAATGTGAGAAGTGTAAATAGTTGAATTATTTTTTTTAAAGATATTTTCGTTGATAAAATTTATTATTGAAAGTTAAATTTGGACTTGTTGATAAATAAATTCATGTGAATATAATTAATTAATTAACAGCTGATTGGTACTTTAGATTGATGAATGACTAACATTGGCGTAATTTTTAGTACAAATAAATTAGGCGAATGTCAAATAGCTAATTTTTAGTACAAACATTGGCCTAATTAATAATAATCTAGATAATAAATTTAAAAAACTTGGCACCTAACTAAGCAGAGTATAATTTGACAATAAAAATATATAAAAAATAGTAGTTCATGACATGTATTCTTTCTATTATAGAAATTAAAATCTAATTATTACTCATTAGAGATTCTTTGCAAGTTAGTGGCTTTTTTACCCAAGTCACTACTCAGCTTTTGGCTTTTTTAGCCAAAAAAAATTATCTTTTTTACACAAGTCACTACCCAAAAAGTTAGCTTTTTTAGCTAAAAAAGTCAAATTCCAGCTTTTTACTAACTTCCCAAAAACACCACAATATAATCAAAGAAAATTTTAAAACTTACCACATTGATTATTATAGTATTTAATGAAATGGAAGGAAAATAAAAACAATAAATTGGAAACTACCAATAGTATCATCACACATGTATTTTTTTTGTATTTCAACTTCAAAATTCTCAAAAAAAAAATGAATTAGAACTTTCAACCTCAAAGGGGCTACAATGTCATTATATAAGAGGTAAATTACACTTTGCTTTTTTATGTTTTACTATTTTCTTGTTTTGGTTTTTTGTTTTTCCCATTTATCCTTCACATTTGAATTTTTTCTCAATTTACCTCTAAAGTTAACTTTTGTAAATATTAGACAAAAAAAGTGAATATTTTTTTCTCATGTGTGAACATTCACATAGTTTTTGTTGAATGATTTTTATAATTTTATAGAATAAACTATGTGAATGTTCACACTTGTTATGAATAAAAATAATCTGAATTTTTTTTTTTAAAGTATAAATATTCATACCAGTTTTTTCACATTTTAAAATTTCACAATATTTTATTTATTGAAAGTGTGAATATTCACATTTATAATTATCATATTTCTTAAAAAAAATTCACATTTAGGAAATTCACATTATTATCTAACTAGGTAGATTTTTTTTTTTCTCAAAAATTCACATTATAATAACAAAATAAATCACATTATAGAAGATAAATTACATTAGATACTCTAACCAAAAAAATTCCTACAATCAAGCTGCAGATTGAATTGTTATTATATTGCCAAACTTAAAGATACATTAAAAATGGTTTTCTTGCTTTTTTGGAAAGTTATAGGACTAAATGGAATTGCAAATTATGAATGAGACTAAATGGGTTACAAATTCTAGTTATCAAATTCATGGGTAAGAATTAGGAGTGCTAGCAGATTGAATTGGGTTGGGTAATTTCTCATCCGCCATCCGTTTGAACTTAGGCAAATTTAAAAAAAATTAATTCACATCCGTCCGCTTTGTTAGTAGATACAAATTGAGCGAATTATGCGAGTTAGTGTGTAGATGCGAATTAATTTATTGGTTTGAGCTTTACTATTTTATGTTTTTTTTGGA
Organism: Camellia japonica; assembly: GCA_030407325.1. Classification (NCBI taxonomy): domain Eukaryota; kingdom Viridiplantae; phylum Streptophyta; class Magnoliopsida; order Ericales; family Theaceae; genus Camellia; species Camellia japonica. The sequence continues at coordinate 69,678,973 of JAPPVO010000031.1, forward strand.
ACTATTTTAGAGTATTTTTTTTATTATTTTGACTTTATTTGAGTCTAAAATTTTTTAGGGGGATGCACCAATAAATCACAAATTAATAACTTATGCACTGTTTAGTCCTAAAAGTTTTTTTATAGACTGAAAGGTCTCATTACAATGTTAATAACATCAGATACAATGTTAATAACATCAGAGTCATGTTACAAACATTAGATTTCAAACATCTTATGTTCATCAAATTTCAATAATGTTTGAAAATATAGGATGAAAAACATCTAATGTTCATCAGATTTCAATAAATTTTGAAATTATAGAATGAAACATTTACATCATTTACATCATGCTGATGTAAAAATGGGACTAAATGGAGCATAAGAAATTTTTAGGACTAAATGGTTCAACGTTTCAAAAACTAGGACTTATGGGTAAATTTTTCAATTTTTTAGTCTTCATTTTTTATAATTAAAATAAAGCTTAAACTTTTATATTTCATAAATAGCTTATATTATTACTAAATAAAATATTTTTTTAACATACAAATTATAAAAATATAACATCATTTTTTTTAATAAATTGACAAATCAAATTAGGTCAAATAATCTCTCATCTACCATCTGTCTAAACATTAATTTTTTAAAAAAAAACTCTATCTGCATCCGTTGATCCATAACGGATAAATTAAGTTGTATAAGTCAATTTTAGAAAATGCTATAGATTTTGAATTTTTTATCAAATAAATTATCAAATGTCTTATATAAATGTAAACCCACACTTATATGAGATATTTAATTATTTATTTAATAAAAAATATAATATCTCTATTGTTACCCGTGAATTTTAACAGATGGATCAGGCGTGCGACTAATTCTAGCGCGAAAAATATATATATATAATATATTACAATCCTTATTAAAAATGAAGCCAGGTGGCAATTTTTTATTGGCTGTATTGCAGTGGGCGCACAAATTAAAGAGAGTTGCCCACGGGTTTGAAAGAGATTCTGAAAGCGATTTCCACGGCTGCGGAAAGTCTACCCGCGGTCGTTTTCCGACCTCCTCCTCCGCCGCTCACGGCAGAAAGACGAATCAAATTTCACTTTTTATATAAATGTAAAATATAATAAATAATAAATAAATAAATAGAAAGTGTATGATGCTTCTAAATAAACCCCCTACTTTTTCCGTACGCCTAGTTTCACTTTGAGTTTACACATCATACTTTTTAACGAGATTAATATTATAAATTTATCTTTATCCATTGAGATCTTAATCAGAAATTAATCTTTGAGGGATGCTGGAGACCCCCAGTGACTAAGCACTCTCAGCACCCTCCAGTGTCACATGGTATACTGTTAATGGCTGAAATCCAAAAAAAATATATATATATATATATTTTCCAACCAATCAGCAAGGGGCACCCTTACTGGGGGTCCAAATCATTTTCCTTAATCTTTACTATACTTTACATTAATTTCACATGAATCTTATATTATACAAATTAATATTTATTACATAATTATTTATTTAAAAAAAATTGGATGGATAAGTCTGGGTTTCTAACTTTTCATTTTAGGGTTCGTTTGGAAAGTAAATTGATTTTTTGATTTTTTTTGACGTTTTGACTATTTTAACCAGAGGCTAAAAAGTTCGTTTAGGTTAGACTTTGTTACTTTTTTGATTTTTTTGATTTTTGTAAAAGAAAATGTGAAATGATTATTGTTTAGATGTGACATTTCGTTTTATTTGCTTTTTATTTTCTTTTGTCTTTTTGTGACTAAATTAATTCATAACCTCAAAAAAGTCTCATTGTAGCTTGCTTTTCGTGCTCCTTTCGAATACGACTAGCCCTACAGTTCGGACTCCTGTGGTTCTGAATCTAATTTCACAGGTATAATGTAAAACAGTGAAAACACAAAAAGAGTCCAAGTCTGGCAATTCTTTTGAAAAATCGATTTTGAATCAAATGTCAAAATAGGACTGCTTTACCAGATTTCAGAGTCGCTACCTAAATATTTTTAAGAAATTTAGGAAACCCGAGACTCGTGCCAAAGGCCACTTATCCGTCATCACCAAAATGTCTCAACTTAGGAACTTAGGTACGAGAGAGAAATGTCATGAATTGAGCACCCCACTCGCCCGATCAAAGATCGGCTTCTACTAATCATGATGTGATTTTTATTTACATTATATGCTCTTATTATGATTATTGGTATATTTTACTATGTGATGCACACAAGTATAGACTAATTTGCAAAAATTAAAACATTTTGATTTTGTGTTTTGTTTGAAAATTGTTTTTTTGATACTCGTCACTTGAAAAGATGAGTTCGTACATTTAATCAATGTATCTCAATTTTAGCAATTAGCCTTCATTTACCGGCATTCAAACAAGTATATCATTTAAGCAATTAGCCTCTTGAAAAATATGCTTGATATGGCAACACAAACATTCCATACAAGATACTAAAACAATAAACGCACACTTAGCACTCCAAGACAAGCCAAACAAAGCAAAATAATTATAAAACATGCATGCTCCTAACTTATACAAAATGACTAATGTGATACGTACAATCGTGCAAGAAAATAGGCTTGGCTACTAGCATGGTATATGATTCCATTCAAGACATGTGATAAATTACGTATTCATTTAAAAGAGTTGAATGTGACATTGGTTAGTATGATGAGCCGAACCTAAATGTACATGAGACGAGTGTCTGCAAACATGGGAATGCTAAGTAAATATGATGCTCTATGCTACCATCATAAGCGGGTAAATTAAAGGGAGAAAGAAATAGGGGTTGGAAGAGATACACCATTATTACATATTTGCCCTCATGTAAGAGGGTCCAAATAGGTGTCCAAATGTCTGAAATAAACTAATTATTACAACACCCAACGAACAAATTGAACTAAACTAACTACTTATTACATATTCGAATTCTAAATCAACTATCTATCTAGCTCTATGTACAACAAATGTATGATGAGGATACTAAGTATAATAAAAACACATGAAATTGCAACAATAATAATATTTACAACAACAATAATTTATTACAACAATAATGAGAGTATTAATTTACAACATTTGATAAAACCAAGAAGCACAAGGATGTCATGCACGTGATGGTTTTCAGAAGCAACTCTGTCTGCCATCCTTGGAATTTGCCTTGTTTCACCTTCAGTCACTGCCCTTTGTTTCTGCAAAACACTTTGTCTACCAAACATTGGAGGCCGGCCAGCCCCCAATGAAGCCCGGCCGGGCCCAAATAGGGCCAGTCGTGTCCTAATTTCATGCGAAACTCTGTTTTTGTGCTCTGAGGTGAAAACAGTGCAGACAGAGTTTTTTTTAGCCCTATTTGTCCCTTCTATCCTTCTCTGTCATGGAAAGCCTCAAGAAAATGACGAAATCGCTTCCAAAACCATCAATGAGCAAGTTGATTGCTTGATGATTTCGGGCACGAGTAGGACAAAAATTGATAAATGCAATGAACAACACCTACCCCTCCCTCTTATCATGGAGTGAGCTCAAAGAGGGAAGTAAAGACGCTTCAAGGGTCGTCAAAACACCATAAATTGATGTATGACGACTCCTGACACGATGGATTCGGCAATACATCCGGCCGAACCCGAGCAACTCCATTCATTTTCTTTATGTTGGTTGATTCAATTTTAAGCCAATTTCATTAGTCTTGTCCATTCTTTAATCCATTTATCCAAAGTGATGATTAAGTCCGCTAAATAGAAAGAACGTCAAGCGAGAGGTACTCCTAAATATGAAGGAGAGGCCATGCCTTTGACGATGAACCTCCGTAAAGATTAACCCTTTGAGCATAGGTCTCTAGCTCATATTTTGAACAACTATCGATCGGTTGAAATAACTCTCAAACAAGAGAAGAAAAGAAGAAAGGGGGGGTTGCAGACATAATTGCGAGATTGATTCTTGATTAACCATAGAAAAGCTATCAAAGCATGTATAACACAACATAACAAGCTAGATGTGAAGACTTACAATGCAACAAGCTAGATATTCAAGCATATACTAATTAAATAAATTACAACAGCCCTAAAACAACCCCTAATATGCTAAAAACAGTGACCAAAAATCATGTTAGGGAGCATAAAAAGGTAGGGAAAAACAAGGCAAAGCAAAACTAGTGAACAAAAAGCAAGAAAATGTGGCTAACCTCTCTATTTTTGAGACCTCAAACCTTGTTTTTTAGCCTTTTCCAAGCTCTGAAAATCAGTTTAAAAGGCAAAGAAAAGAGTGTAAAAACAAGGGCTTGAGTTATAAAATAAGGTACAAGAGAAGGTGTTAACCGTCTCTACTCTTTGGTAGCTATCCAAACCCAAGTTTAAACACTTGAAATGGACTCAAGACAGCACAAAAACACAAGAAGTAGCTAACAAGAGATAGAAAAAGAAGTAAAAGAGAAGGTGGTAAGCTTATATCTCTAAAAGAAGCAAGCACTTGTTTGTAACACAAACTTGGTTCAAGCACCCTCTCAAGCTTGAATTATGATGCACAAGCCTCAACCAAGGCTCTAAGGTTATGATCTAGGGTGGTATATGGTGTATGGATATTAGTCAAGAGAGATAGGTTTGCTCAAAGATGACTTGTATAGGAAGAATGAGCTCTCTCTTGTATGTACAGGCTCTTTAGAAATTGTTTGACCCTCAAAACAGAGGTATAATCTCATTTTTATAGAATTTGAGCAAAAAAGGTTGAAAATATCTTCAAAAAAAGACCGCTGGCGTGCTCTCACCCAAAACAGTGTATATCGCTAGTAAGGCACGGCTGGGCCCAAATAGCCACTGCCGGCTCTCAATGGGGCATGACCGGGCCCTAATGTGTTGTCATATTCCCCTGTTTCAAGCTCAGTGTAAGGTGACACAATGTTCAAAAATAAACCTTTGAGGTAAGAATAAGGCAAGTAAGAAGGTTTTGGGATTATTTCGGGACTTGACCTTGGATTCCCTTGTCGAGAACTCAAATTACACAATGCAGTTTTCATCATCGAGTGCGTTGGACCAAGCACCTAAGTCTTACGGGTGGTCAAAAATGAAATGTCTACACTCATACCAAATGAGGGCTTAGAATACAAATAGAAAGTCTCAAGCATATATTTTAGGATAAATTACACTTTGTCTCTGTTTGGTCATTTTTTCACTTTAGTCATTTAAGTTTATTTTTCTTATTTTGTATTTTTATATTTCAATTTTTTTAGTTTACTTCTAAAGTTAATTTTTGTTCAAAATTAAACAAAAAATGTCACGTTAACTGTCACATAATATAAAAAAATATATTATTATATTGGTATTTGAGTTTGTCTAAGAGGTGTAAATTGTATCTAATAAAATATTTTTATGTTACGTGACTGTCAATGTGCCATTTTCTATCTAATTTTGGACACAAATTAACTTTTGGAGTATAAAGTGAGAAAAAACAAATTTAAAAAGTCAATGTGAAAAAATGACTAAACATAAAAGAAGCAAAGCGTAATTTATCCTATACTTTAAAGCTAGGGAAAAAAAAAGGGAAAAAAATAGTTCATTTTTTAAAATTAATTTGATTAAAAATTTATTTTCATATAGTTGGAAATATTTTTAAAAAATTTAAATGTATTTTTTGATATTTATTTTTGTAAAATGAATTTTTTATTTTTAAAAAATTTATTATATAATAAATTATGAAAACTCAACCAAATATGACTTTGGAGAGCTTTTATTTACACAACACTTTACACAATAATAATTTCAATGCAACAATAACACTACGGCCTCGTTTGGGAATAGGCTATTTTAATAACTTTTTATTTTTTGGCTAAAATATAAGATAAAAAAATTAATATGTTTGGGGTGACTTTTTAACTTTTTATAAAAAGATGTACAAAAAGTAAAGAAAAAAGGAAATTTTTGACTTTTTGGTATAGGTTATAGGCTTTTTGATTTTTTTAGTAACCTTTTGACTTTTAAACTAAAACAACTACTTGTCAAACGAGGCATACGTCATCGTTAATCCGTGATATCATCATTTAATAATAAAATATTACATAAAAAAATGAATCACGCCATTAAAAGTAACTATTCAATCCAACTCATTCCACTAACTACACATATATATAGTGAGGTCAAATGTACTTACATGATAGATTATGATTAATTAAGTCACATAATTTAACCGTTTTATTCGATTTTTTGTTCTCTTTTTGGCTCACTTTATTGTTACACTCATTAAAAAATTAAAATTTTGAATTTATTAGAATTCTAAACATATCATTATCCATGACCTCACACTTTCACTTTATACCAATCCTCTTTCTTCTTTTTTTTCTTCCTCTTTCTCCCACCATCATAGATGTAAACAACAATGGGAAGAGGTATAACTTGGGAGATGGTTGGGATGGTGTGGAAGGCAATATTTTTGAAATTTTATTTTTCTTTCATGCGAGGAATCATTAAGTAAAAATCTTACAACTTGAAAATCTTGATCATAGTCTGTTTGTTTTCCCCACCCCTTTTGTAGTTTGTTTTTCTAAGAAGATATTTGGCATTGGGAAGACTAAATAAGTGCACTTTTTGACTTTTTATGAAATATGGATTGGATTTGGGTTGGGTTTGAAATGATGTGTTAGAGAAATGATGTGACTTAAATAAGATGATGTGACTTAAATAAGATAGTGACTTTTTGACTTTTTGGATTTTTTTGAGGATGCCAAAAAAAACAAAAAAGTTCATACTTTTGGGTGGGAAGTCTGTGGGGTAAAAAAAAAAAGTCAATGATAATAGCTCAGTGCTGCATTGCATTTCCCCCTCTAAAAAAGAAAACATAGCATAATGTAAGCCACAAATTCCCATAAAAAATAAAAAATAAATGCATGGAAAGCCAACTCAATGTTGTTGCATGTGTCAGGAAGGGCAACCTGGTAATTTTGATATTTGCCACAATATTTTACAACCGTGCTAGGGAGCTCGAAAGGGCTCCCCCTAAATTTCCCCCGAATCGAAAACGACGCCGTTTTCGGCTTTTTCAATTTTTTTTTTTTTTTTTTTTTTTCTCAGAATCAGAGGAGACGAAGAAAGAAACAGAGGGAGGAAGGAGGAGGGAGGAGGGGGAGGGGGAGGAGGGGAGGAGGAAGGAGGGACTGGAGGGGGCCATACCAGTGGGAGGAGGCGGAGGTGGGGCCGGAGGCAACGGCGGTGGTGCTGCGACGGCAGGGCTGGGCAGCGACGCGGGGCTGGGCTGCGTCGACCGGGCGACGGCGGCGAGGGGCTGGCGACGATCTCTTCTCTCTTCCCCTCTTCTTCTCTCTCTCTCTCCCTCTCCCTCTCCCTCTCCCTCCGAGCTGTTGCAGGTTGAAAATGGAGGAAGAAAAAAGGCAAAAAAAAAATTAAAAAAAAGGAAAGCCAAAACGACGTCGTTTTGGGCTTTCGGGGGATTATGGGGTGAAAAATTCGCGCTACCAAACTTTATCCAATATTTTATTACACATTTTTTCGTAAAAAGTCAAAAAGTTATCCCAAATATACATATTTTTTCTCTACTTTTTTAACTAAAAAGTCAAAAAGTACACTTATATAGATCATCCCAAACAACCACTAAATGTATTGAGTCATATAATTTCTCCTACTTTTCTCTCATATGTGTCCCTTTGGTATAGTAGATAACTTCTCAACACGATTCAAGACGAACCAACAATTTTGTTTCCCGTACCCCTTTTGTAGTTTTCTTTTCTAAATGTATTGGGTCATATTGTTTCTCCTACTTTTCTCTCATATGTGTCCGCTTGGTATATTAGATAACTTCTCGACATGATTCAAGATGAACCAACAATTATGTTCCTAATTTGTAATGTAAATTTGTTGTTTTGGGCATTTACTATGTGGGAAAATTGGTCTACCATCACTCTCCAATTTTTAGTAATAGAATAGGTCCACAATATTTTCTTTTGTAATCTAAGGTCCCTCACCCCCATACCCTTATATCACACCTACACTCTCATTCTCCCTCTACTATCATCTCTCTCTCTCTTCCTCTCTCTCTAAGGGTTCGATTGGCGCGAGAGAGAAGAGGAAGACGATAAGGACGATGATTGCTCCGAAGAAGATTCCGGTCACTACCCATAATAGAAGGACAAATATCAAGATCGACTTCGAGAGCTCGTTGTTCACAACACTACATTTGTATACTGTCATCTTAGAGTGAGAAGACTATATGTGTATATTTGTACACTCAATTTAACCTTATCTCTTAAAACACCATTCTATCTGGGTTCTTCAAATCTAGCTTGTTAGTTTCCCAAGCATTAACATTTTTCGATTCTATATCCGAAAAGGATTGTCAATCATGGAATATAGTCATCTCTGGTTTTGCTCAGCACCAAAGATTGTAGCAAGCTTTGACCCATTTAATAAAAATGTGTCGTTGTTCGATTAAGCCAGATAATTATACTTATTCGATTGTATTGCCTTGTTGTGATTTTGAATTTGGGAAACAAGTTCATGCAGAGGTTGTTAAGGTTTCTTCTTTATCGGATGAATTTCTTGGGACCAATCTTCTTAGCATGTATTTGGGAGCTGGGGACATGGATTCAACGAAAGAAGGTGTTTGATGAAATGCTAATGACAGATTTAGTTACATGGAATGTTTTGATATTTTGTTATTCCAAGTGTGGAATGGGTGATATAGGTGTAGAGTTGTTTCGGCACATGGGTATTGAAGGAGTTATTGCTAATGACTCTACTTATGCTATTGTTTTGAATGAATTTGCTTCTCGCACTCAAGTCTTTGAAGCAATGCAAGTACATTAATTGATTTTACATTGTGGGATTTGTTTGGATCACTTTATTAGTAATTCTTTATTAAATTTGTACTCTTAAGTGCGGTTTTATGTTTTCATTATACTCAATTGAAGATTACGATCACTACTCATAATCAAAGGACAAATATCAAGATTGGCTTCGAGAGCTCGCTGTTCACAACACTACATTTGTATATTGTCATCTTAGAATGAGAAGACTATATGTGTATATATGTACACTCGATTTGTTCATACAAGTTTGTCATTATACTCAGTTTTCTTTGGTTTAAAATTGTGAACAAATACAGAGAAATTTGGTTTGATTAAAATTTCTCTGGCTTGGTTAAAACAATTTCTTTGATTGAAAATCATTGTGTTAAAATTTATCTGATTTGGTTAAAACAATTTTCTCTTATTTAAAATTGTGAACAAACACAGACAAATTTGTGAACGAAGTCAGAGAAATTCTCTATGAATAGAGCCAGAGAAATTTCAATTCTCTGTGAACAAAGTTAGAAAAATTTCAATTTTCTTTGGATTTATCCGGTTTAAACTAAGAGAAATTTTAATTTTCTCTGGTTTGAATCCAGAGAAATTCTTTGGGAAATCCAAATTTCTCTGGGAAGTCTAAAGAATTTCTATGGGATTGAAATTTCTCTGGATCGATATTGGGAGACCTTAGACATTATGAAAATATTAGATGTCTTTTATGTTATTAAATTTTAATACCAGGGACCCTAAAAAAAAAATCTCCTTACTATATATTACCTTCATAATTTTAGATTTTTTTAAAATATTTTCAACTAAAAAAAATATTAGAGATCTGTAATAAGTTACATACTAAATTACTAAATACTAAAAATTGAATGTTTAAATTTTTTATTTAACCTCAAAAGTAGTTAATAATTTTTTAGGTGGTATTTAATAAAATTAAAAATTAAGTACTAAAATTAAATGCTGCATTTTTTAATCTCAAAAGTTATCTGACTTTTTTTTTTTAAAATCGGAAATGCCTCAGAGCTCGAATTCGTCGAGCTCGAAACGGCTCGAAAGAGAGGGAGAGGAGAAAGAGAAGGGAGGGAGAGAAGGGAGGGAGAGGAAGAAGGTCGGCGGCCGTCGTCGTAGCTCCCGCCGTCGATCGTTGCTCCCGCCGCCGCCTCTGCTTCCTCCTCCGTCGCAGCTCCGCCGATGTCGCAGCACCACCGCCCAGCCTCCCCTCCTCCTCAAACCGGTTTTTATGGCCCCCTCCCCTCCCCTCCCTCCCTCCTCCTCCTCCTCCTCCTCCTCCTCCTCTTCTTCTCCCTTCTTCTTCTTCTTCTTCTTCTTCTTCTCTCTTCTGCAAAACCAGGAAGAAAGAAAAAAAAAAAAAAAAAAAACAGAACTCGACACCAAAACGACGTCGTTTTGGTGTCGAGCCGCGATTCGAGCCTCGAATTCGAGCTACGTAGCATGATCGTTTTAAAATTACGCGTTGAATTTAATCAAGTTATTTGATATGTAAAAGTAATTGAAATTTGAAATTCATTTAATCTTTTCTTTTATACTCTCTATATATTACTAGTGGTGACGATAGTGATATTGTAACAGTACACATCGATAATTATATATAAGCAGTTATAAATTGAATTGATATTGAATAAAAATATAACCATTTAATATTTTCTTAATTTTTAGGCAAAATCACTTAAATGATACAAATTATAATCATTAAAAGAACTTAGCTAATTTTTAACTAAATGTTAAATTAATCAAACACCAACAAGAAAAAAAATCTGTGGAAGTCATGGAGGTATGAAAAACAAATTAGGCGTCAACATCAACTATGCTTTTTCTTAGCACCCAAGAAAACCACCTTTGCTAATACACTTTCAATTTGCTTGTGTGTGTATGTGCGTTGAGATTTGGCCACGTGTCAAGATGACATGCAAAGGATCACTGTTTACAAGGTTACGTATCTGGGTAGAAAAAAAATAGAAAATCGTTCGAAAAATGTTGGACTTCTTTAACCCCACACAACTGACGTGGAAAGTTAGATATTTTAGTAATTTATTTTGTGGGTGTTTGGGAAGTTATTATTTTAATAGATTATTTTAGTTTTTGGCTATTTTATGAGGTTAAATTTTTTGTGTTTGGGAAGATAAATAAATTTTTTTGTAATTGGATGTGATGTTTATGAGAAAAAAATGAAATGATTATGGATTTGATGTAACATTTTGTTTTATTAGCTATTTTAGTCTATTTTGTCTTTTAGTACTATTTTAGCCAAAAAAAAAAGGGTCAAAAAAGCTACTTCCCTAAAAAAAAATTAGTTGACTTTTTGGAATTGAGACTTTTTTAGTTTAGGATTAAAAAAATTATTTGGCAAAAATTTTGACTTTTTTTTTACTTTTGTAAGAAAAAAAAAATAATTATGATTTAAATGTGACATTTTATCTTATTGATTTATTTAGCCTATTTTATCTTTTGTGTTTTTTTAGTCCTAATTGAGATAGCCAAACGAAACTTTAATAAGCTAAAATAGTTCTGTGTGAGAAGATGGTTGAATTTTTTTATAGTTAGATGTGATATTTGTGAGAAAAAAAATGTAATAATTATAAATTTAATATAATATTTTATTTTATTAATTATTTTAATTTATTTTGTTTTTCAGTGATATTTTAGTACACAAAAAAAAAAAAAAAACACGGATTGCCAAACACCCCGTGCCTATTTTGGGAACAATGATACAAGCTGCTTTTTGGTTTTTTTTCAAAAAGATCAAAAGCAAATTTTTTGAGCAAAAAATCATTTGAAAAAGTTAGAAATAAGCCAACTTTCAAAATTATCAGATTACCTTAATGTGACATGACACCAAAATATCCTCGTGTACTGGTAAAATTATAATTTTACAAAATTGTATAGGATAATATGATGAATTTACTTATTTGCCTCGTGGTTTGATATTATAAATAAATAATATTAAAAAAAAAAAAAAAGCAAACAAGCAGCCTTTTTCATCTTGCCAAATAATTTTGTAAATAAGCTTAAAAAATTTATATATTATAAAGGGAAATGAGATTTTTAGTAAGTCTCCGTTTGAGAAGCGAGTTGGTTTTTTAATTTTTTGATTTTTTTGGTTATTTTAGTCTGAATTAAAAAGTTTAGTTTGGGAAGACCTTTTTGGTTTTTTTGACTTTTTTTGTGAGAGAAGAGTGTAATGATTATGGATTAGATGTGATGTTTTGTTTGTTGTGACTAAAATAGCCTATTTTGTCTTTTGTGGCTAAAATAGCCACAAACCCTCTTGCCAAATAACCTTGTGAGAGTTTCAATATGTCATATTAATTTTCTTAATTTTAAACAATTAAGAAAATCTCTATTGGCTAGTTTTTATTTGATAATCTCACATCGAGAAAAAAAAGAAAAAAAATGAGTTGTTTTACTCATATAAAGTGAATCTTATATTCCTATCCCATTTAGTGAGGAGCCTTATGAGAGCTTCAATATCTCATACTAATTTTCTTGATTTTCTTAATTTTAAACAATTAAGAAAATCTTCATTGGTTAGTTTTTAGTTGATAATCCCACATCAGGAAAAGAAAGAAATAAAAAATGAGTTGTTTTACTCATATAAAGTGAATCTTATATTCTCATCTCATTTAATATTGTAGTGTTGTGTATGTTTCAATTCAATATAATTTAAATTTTAAAAGTTTTAATTAATTAATTATGACCTACCCGATTAGGCTAAATCATTTTTGATTTGATTGATTTTAGTTGGTTTAACTGCAATTTTATTGGTTTTATCAAAAAAATTAATCTAATTAAAGATTGAAAGACTGAGATTTACTTGATCAAAAATAAACTTTCTATCCAAATAATTGTTAACTTTTATTTTATAATCTCACATTAAAAAAAAATGAGTTGTTTCACTTATATAAAGTGAATCTTAGGGTTCGTTTGGGAAGTGGGTTGACTTTTTGGCTTTTTTACTATTTTCGCTTGGAGATAAAAAGCCTTATTTGGGAAGGGTTTTTTGGCTTTTTTTTTTTTTATATTTTGTGAGAGAAATAATGTAATAATTATGAGTTGGATGTGATGTTTTGTCTTATTGGGTTAAAATCCTATTTTGTTTTTTTTGTGACTAAAATAGCCCCAAACCCAACCCAACTCTTTTTCCCAAACGAAGCCTTAATAGTGTAGTATTGTGTATACTTTAATTCAAGACAGTTTAAATTTTAAAGTTAAAATAACATTTAAAAGTTTTAATTAATTAATTTTTGTATAAGCTAGTTGGTCATTTGACCTAACCGATTAGGTTGAATCATTTTGGGTTTAACCGATTCGCTGGTTTAATCACAATTTCTCATATTGATTTTATTAATTTTAAACAATTAAAAAAAATTTCATTGACTAACTTCCATTTAACCATATAAAAATAAAACTTTAATTAGTTTATGATTTATTTTATAATCCCACATCAGTAAAAAAAGAAAAAAAACAAAGTTTGTTTCACTATCTATATCTATCTATATATATTATATAAGGAGAAAGGAATTTTTAGGGAGAAGCCTTCTAGGAGCTCAAAACCCTTATTCTAAAATTATTGAATTTTTTTAATTTTAAACAATTAAAATCTATTTCTCTATCTTTATTTATCCCATTTAAACTATCTTTATTAAATTAAATCTCAAAATTAATTTCTCACGTTCATTGAATTTTTATTTTTATTTTTGTTTATAAAAGTTCAAAAACTTCTTGTAGAAAAAAATATAGTGAAGAAATTACATTTATACTTTGAAAAATTTATGAAAAATAAATAATAATTTCACATATATTTAATAGGGTAAATTAAATTTACTGTATTTAAAGTTAAGATTAATATTGATAATGAATGAGTTTGGTTTAATTGTCAAAACCTCAAGGGAGGTAAGATTTTTTTATTTCTATATTTATTTTTTAATTTTTTTAATAATATAAAAAATATTAACCTGCATTTTTTGAATATGCATCGACTAGAAGTTTAATAACTCAAAAATTAACTTTAAAATTTGAGAATAATTTATGATTGAGAAAAGATAAATAATAATTTTTTTACATATGAATAAATCAGTAATTAAAATTTTCAAAAAAATATAAATCTATTTATTTCAACTTTAAAAAAATAATAATAATAAATGCATTACTTAAAATGATAAATTTTATGTTATTTATGTAGTATAGAATAAGTCATATATTAAATTATTAGAATGTTATCTAACATTAATTTAGAGAGATTGCTTATTTTTAAATATTTTATCAATAAAATTTAAGTTTTTTTTTCCATTAAATGTTTTAATAATGTCTTAACAATTTAAGAATTTGATTTAATGTTGCATAAAATTTAAGATTTTTATTAAATAATATTAAAATATGTATGGGTCTTTAATAATATATATGCAAAACTTTAGGGGAGATAAGTGTAATTTACCCAAGTTAATAATAATGGATGCTTCTTGATTTATAAGTATTTTTGTCTTTTCACATGCAAATCAAAGGATAATATGGTCATTTTCATACCAAAGTAATGTTGTTTGTACGAACTTAATATACGGAAGGAATCTTGATAATAATTTCAAAAACAATGGAGGTTAGTGTAATTATTAAAACCACAGGAACTGTATCTGTAATTATCAGAAATCTCAGGAAGGTAAGTGTTCTTTTTTTTGCTAAAATTAATAAAAAAAAATATTTTCTAATAAAATAAATACAGCATACAGATTAGATATATTCAAGATTTACCCAACTTTGTTGGTCAAACTCAAATATGACCCAAGAGAAAAGGATAGAATTCTGTCCCTTTCTACGCCGATGACAAAAACAAGAGATAGAAGCAAAGCAAACCAAACAAAACCTATTAAAAGTATGGACATTGCATTTCAAATTTAGAAGAAACAAGAAAAACTTTTCAAAAAATGGGTATGATAGACAACTAGTTTTGCTTTATCATATTGTGAAATGAAGTGAAATTGGGTCAATGGTCATCATTCTGAGAACCCAACAACCAAAAGTCTTTCTTCTTCCTCTTTCTTGTTCAGTTTTCTCTGAAATTGACGTGTGAAACCATCTCTTTTTTGTGAAAGAAAATTACAAGCTAAAAAACAACAATGAGTCAAACCATTCCTCATTTTCGAGCAAGGATCCTCTCCTTGCATCATTTCCTACTTACAGGGGCATTGGGCCTACTTTTAGATCCAATTTTGATAATCCGAACCGTTCATATTTTAAGATTTGTTCAGTATATCATACTTGGAAAAATCAAGTTGATCGGATATCAGAAAGCATGTGTTCGGAAAAATCGAACTAAAATCTATTTTTTTTTAAAATTTAATAAACAGTTTTTTGAACACATACTTTCTGATATCCGATCAACTTAATTTTTTACAAATATGATATACTGAACAAATCTTAAAATATGAACAATTTAAATTATCAAAATTAAGCCTAAAAATGAACCTAATAATCCTGTAAATAAAAAATACAAGAAGAAAGTGCAAGGAGGGATCTAGACTCCCTTATTTTCACCACCATCTCACAAGAATTCAACACGAAAGCACATTCACTGCCTCTCTCTCTCTCTGCCAACATCATTCCTTACGACTGTGCACAGTAATTTTGGGCCATGAATGCTTATGTGTCACCTCACCATTGGCTGGATCTTTGACTAAATCTGTTTGGAGAGTCGGGGTCCACTAGATGTTTTTGCAAATTTTAAATTCAAAGAAAATTTGTCCAAAAAATTTATTGAAAATGAAAAGGGATAATTTCACGTCCTTGCATATTTGAAAATTTATTTTCAAATTATTGATAAATTTTATAAATATTAAAAAGTAAAATTATAAATTTTATCATGTGTTTGTAATTTTTTTAAGGCTATTTTTTAGAGGTAATTTTCCCAAATAACAATATGTGGTTGAGTATGTAAAACATATTTGGTGTAGATAATCCAAAGTGAAAATCACCCGTTTTACTGCTTTCAGATAATTAATTTATGTTATTTATGCCTAATAAATTGTAAAAGTAGCTCCACCAAACCGTCTACAAAAAGATCATGTATAGGATGAATTTCAGATAAAATTCTAATTAAATTTTTTGAATAATTGTATTATGTTTTAAAACCGTCTACAAAAGAATCATATATAGGATGAATTTTAGATAAAATTCTGATTGAAAATTTTAAATAATTTTATTATTGTTTTAAAATTTCATTATAAGATAATGGTCAACAAAAAAGTTTGTAAGTTTTAACAAACTTTGAATATCATTTTTTTGGCTATCTTAAAAATGGCTTTCTGTCCTCAATTCCTCATTTCTTTCTCACACCAAGGTTGTTGCCCTTTTTTCGGGCCTATCATAGGCTCATTAATGACTCAAGTTGTTAATTTTGTAAGGTCCTTGAAAAGATTCATTTATACAAAAATTAAGATGAGTATCTACAATTATTTTTACTTAAAAAAAATATATATATGATTTTTTTCAAAATTATACTTTTTATTTATTTCTTTTAAAAATAAAATGTAATCCAATCCTATAGCTATTAATATTCATCCACTTAATTTTTGAATAAATAATTTATTTTGTAAATCTTATAAAATAAACTGTTAAAATCATTTAGACCAAAGGTGGAGAGAATTATAAATCTTAGAGCTAGTTGGGTTTGTAAATCCTCCGTTTTCTTTTCGCTTATTAATAAATTTAAATATTTAAATAAATGTTGTAGGTAAATGTATTTCAAAAGGATAAGGTATATGATTCTACTTTTAAAATGCTCAACTAAATTATTTTTTCAGCTTAAAATAATAAAAATAAACTTTACAAAATATTTTATTTTATTTTTAATTGGGCTCTAAAGCCTTTAGATTTTTTTAAACTATTTTGTTTAAGCTAAAATCAACCTTTTTTAGTTTACAAAATCTTTTATAATTAATGTGTTAGGATCTCCAACAACCTAGCGATTTTCATATTATTTTTTTTTCTATTTTAGAAAGCATCAATACCAAAAACAGAACTCCAACTCAATTGTCATTAGCTACTTTAGTCAAGTGCTACATTGCTTAAACAAAAGTAACTAGCCAACCAATTTTTTTATAATTTATTCTCTTTCTTCTTCTTTCCTCTCTCTTCTATCCAATAATTTAAATAAAGAAAGAATGAATGAATATTTAAAGGTTGACTAGTTAAATAAAGGGAATTGTTAGAGAGTGTATATAAAAAATGACTAAGGTTTTGTTTAGGGGTGGGTTGATTTTTTGATTTTTTGACTTTTTTGACTATTTTATTTTGAGTTAAAAAGCTTGGTTTGGAAAGAGTTTTTTGGCTTTTTGACTTTTTTGACTTTTTTTGTAAAAGAAGAGTAATGATTATGGGTTGGATGTGATGTTTTGTTTATTGCGGCTAAAATAACCTATTTTGTCTTTTGTGATTAAAATAACCAAAAAAGCTCATAAACCATCTTCCCAAACGGAGCTTAATTAAAATAGTAAAAATATTTTGATTAGATATTTTAACAAATATTGTGGAAAACAAATTTGTAAAAAGAAGAGTTTTTCCATGATATCAAAATTTCGTCCGGCAAATTATTTTTACCGAAAATGTTTCGTAGCTCGAAACTCATTTGCCCCGAATGGCTCGATTTCGGAAACGACGTCATTTTTTTCCTTTTTTTCTTCCATTTTCGACTCAAACGCAGAAGAGGGAGAGAGAGAGAGAAAAAGAAGCAGAGGGAGAGGGAGGGAAAGAGAGAAGCAGAGGGGAAGAGAGAGAGAGAGAAGACGATCGTCGCCCGCCGATCGTCGCCCTGCCCAGCCGCTGATGCCGATCGTGCCCAGCCCGCCCGCCGCAGCCTCCGACCGCCGTCGCCCGCCTCCGCCTCCTCCTCCCCGAATATTATGCCCCTCCAATCCTCCTCCTCCTCCTCCTCCTCCTCCCTCCTTCCTCCTCCTCCTCCTTTCTTCCTTCTTCTTCCTAGTCTTTGTTCTTCTTCTGCAAAAAAAAAAAAAAAATGTTGAGGAGGAGGACTGAAGAAGAGAAAGAATGAAGAAGGAAAAAGAATAAAAAAAAAAAAATCGAGCCATTCGGGCTCCCCGTTTTCGAGCTACGTAGCGCGATCGTTATTTTTACCATCTCTACGATTTGAAAAAAATATATATATAATTAATCTCACATCTTTTACATATTTACACTCAACTTTATTTAGTAAGACTGAAATGTTCGAAATTAATGCATATAATGCGTAGATACTAAAATAAATAAAGATAAATATACATTTTAGTATAAAAAAAATAAGACTATAATTTTATTTTATTTTTCATTTAAAGAAGGGCGAATTACACTAACAATCCCTATAGTTTGGGGCTCGTGTCATTTTGATCCTTGACTTTTTAATTGTGACACATTTGACCTTGCATTTTAAATCTTGTTCCAAATAAGAACAATTGAAGATACCATTACTTAATTTCAGGGCAAAATCGTCAATTTGATGAAATATGAACTAATTTGACAAAAATGAATTTCAAAAAAATATTTTTAAAAATTATTTGTACCCACTAAATATAAAATTATGTAAAATTGACAAATTTTTTGGACATTTATTTATTATATTTTATTTTATTACAAAATTAAATTTTATTATGTGTTTGGATGATGATCATGTAATATATGGTTGTTAAGATTTTAATGTGTAATCGATATATTTAATATATGAAATGTTGTTAGTTTTGGATTTTTTGATTTGATGGATTGGTTTAATAATGATATCAAAGTTGTCACCATATTTAATTTTTGAAGAAATAGAAACTAATTTAATGAAAATAGAAACAACCACCTGTATCATTATCTAAACACATAATAAAAATTAATTTAGTATAAATTAATAAATAAATAAATAAATAATCTAAAAGATTTATCAAATTTACATAATTTTGTCTTTAGTAGGTAAAATAATTTTTAAAATTCAAAAAAAAAAAAATTGACATTTATTTTTGTCAAATTAGTTTATATTTTTTCAAATTGATGATTTTGCACTTGAAATTAAGCAATGATATCTTCAATCATCCTTATTTGGAACAAGATTCAAAATTCATTGTCAAATATGTCACAATTAAAAAGTCAAAGATCAAAGTGACACAAGCCCCAAATTATAGGGACCGTTAGTGTAATTCATCCTTTAAACAACTAATGAATTACTGATGAAAAAATATTCAATTGTTATGTGAACCAAAATCTCAAGAAAGACTAAGGGTGTGTTTGGTAACGTTTACGTTTTCAGTTTATATTTACAAAAATTTTATAAACTGATTTTTGTTTATTTTTTGTTTATTTTTAGAAAAACATAAACTACAAACGTGTTTGGTAATTGACAAAATGTTTAAAAAAATTTAAAAATATAAAAACGAGAGAAATGAAAAGTGGTGGTAAGTGGGGGAAGACGGTGGTGGAAAGTGATGACGGTGGGTGGTGTGTAGGTGGTGGTGGGTGGGTGGGTGACGGTGGCCGGTGGGGGTGGCGGGTGGTAGCGAGTGGGTGGTGGCGGGTGGCGACATATGGGTGGCGGATGGGGGGTAGTGGTAGGTAGTGGCGGGTGGGTAGTGGTGGCGGGTAGGTGGCGGGTGGTGTGGTGGGTGAGTGGGTGACGGTGGCGGTAGTGTGTAGTAGCGAGTGGGTGGTGGTGGTGGCGGCGGGTGGTGGCAGATGGGTAGCGGATGGCTGGTGGTGGTGGTGTGGTGATGGTGGGTGGGTGGGTGATGGTGGCGGGTGTGAGTGGTGGTGGGTGGCGGGTGGTGGTGGTGGTGTGGTGGGTGGGTGGATGACGGTGGCGGGTGGTAGGTGGTAGCGAGTAGGTGGTGGTGGTGGTGGTGGGTAGGTGGCAGGTGGTGGTGGTGGTGGCGGATGGGTGGGTGACGGTGGCGGGTGGTAGGTGGTAGCGAGTAGGTGGTGGTGGTGGTAGGTGGCGGGTCGTAGATGGTAGCGAGTGGGTAGTGGTGGTGGTGGGTGAGGGGTGGTGGTGGCAGGTGAGGGGTGGTGGCGGCAAGTGGGTAGCGGGTGGGTGGTGGTGGTGGTGAGGGGTGGGTAGTGGTGGCGGGTGGGTAGGTGGTGGTGGCGAGTGGATGGCAGGTGGGTGGTGGTGGCAGGTGGTGGTGGGGGGTGGGTGGTGGGTGGTAGTGGCGGAAGACGGTGGTGGAAAATGGTGGCGGGTAGTGGCTAGTGTTGGGTGGTAAAAAAAAAAAAAACTGAAAACTTAAAACGGAAACACATTTTTTATGTTTTCATTTTTTAGCCAAATTTATAAACTGAGACCACTGATTTATAAATTAAAAATTTTACCAAACAAGTTTTTATTTGAGTTTTTTAAATTTTTATAAATATAAACTGAAAACGTAAGTGTTTCCAAACGGCACCTAATTATTATGCTTGGTTATCATTTTTCAAAAACACTTTTCAGAAAATTTTATTTTTTTATTTTTCGTATTTTTTTGTTTTTAATGAATTTTTTTAATATTTTGAGCAATTTTTTTAACTTTTAAATATACCTAACATACATATACCTAAAAAGTAAAAAAAAAAATTGAAAAAAACCTTTTAAAAATTCACTAAATACTAAAAATACAAAAAAAAAAAAACGAGAATTCAGTAAATTTTTTGTATTTTTATGTATTTATTAATTTTTAAAAATATTTTTTCACAATTTTTTTTACTTTTTAGATACATCTAAGTAAGGTGCATGTAAAAAAGTAAAAAAAATGTTTACAATTTTAAAAATATTCACTAAAAACAAAAAAAACACGAAAACTAAAAAATTCAGTTTTCAAAAAACTTAATTCAAAAAATTCAAACCAAACACATTGAATATAATTAAATCAAAAGTGTGACATTGTATTTTTCTAAATCTTTAGGAAGGTGAGTGTAATTTACTCAATTTTCTTTTTCATTTAAAGCTTAAACAATGTAAATTTCATAAGCCCACGTTGTTTTTATACTTTTGTCCAAAAGTAATTTTGTGAAAATTGAGAAACTTAGAAAAAATATTTCTTTAAAAATGTAGTGTTTTCAAAAAAAATTCTTGAAAACAAATTTGATTTGGTTTTCAAAATCTATTTTTAGAAGAAAAAAATCTAAAAAATTAAAAAATAATTTGATACAAAAATAAAAGAAAAAAAAATACTCATCATTTTTATATAATTTTATCTTTTTAAATAATAGAAATAACTTCATAAAATTAAAAAATATCTGTTTAATATTTATTTTTATCAACCTAATTTTCAAAAAATACTTATTAAAAATATAACTAAAATTTACATATGAAATTCTATTTTGAAGACCCAAAATGGGAAGGCAAGCAAACGTGGCCATAGAGCCAAAAGAAGGCAACATACTAGTAAAAAATGAGAGCCACACAAATCAACATGAGAATGAAAATGATAACAACATTATTCAATGGTTGTTCAAACTTCAAAGTTTAGGTCAAATTTCAAAACAAACAGTAGGAGTAGTAATTTCTTTTGAGTCGCATAAAAGGCTGAATCGTTCAATTCAAACCGTGTAAAGTGAGCTGGTCACTACTCAGTCAATTAATCAGATGTTTTTAAACCATCCTAAAATATTCTCTTTTTTTAAAGAATAATTTATGTCATTGATCTCGGTATATTTGACTGAAGTTTCCAGTTTTTTGAAAAGATAAATTATAGAATAATAATATATGCACCAATTGATATATCAATTAGTGTACTAACAGATGATATGATATAATTTTAAAAGTTTTAAATACTTTTAATTTATATAATAGGTGAAATCATAATTTTAAAATGATAATATCATAATATATGTTAATACGCTAATTAGTATTTAATTAATGAAGATAACACCACCGTAAATTATATCATTGATCATGTAGTTTGAATGAAATTTCACTTTAATTTCCATAATTTTAATTCATCAACTGACACCTCATGTTTCTAATTTTGTTTCATTGCCAATTATCTTCAACATTTGGATAATCATTGACCATTTTATAAAGATAATCAATGTAATTTATTCAAAACTAAATTCAAAAGAAACTACTAAAAATCAAAGCTTATTTTTATTTCAAAAAAAAAAGAAAGAAAAAGAAGCAAAGCTAAATCCAAAAGAAACTATAAAGATAATCAATGTAATTTATTCTTTTTTATTTTTTGAGCTAGAATTGCTAAAATTCCCTCGTGACGTTTTTTTTTTTTTTTGGTCCAAAATGTTAACTGCAACTAATAAAAAAAATCACATTAAAACATAATTGGAAGAGTGAAATTTAAATTGAAGATAAAAATACAAATATGAAAGTAAAATTTGAATCAAATTAAAATGACTAACCTAAATAATTTACCTTTTCCTTTTAGGTCAAGCAAACAAGTGCCCTAGAGCACACCAAAAACCATAAAAATAAGTAAATTCCAAGACCACTATCACTAAATTAAATACACCTTCTAATTTTTTTTTTTTTACATTTTTTGAAAATATTTTTTTCTCACATTCCCGACCAATTATTAACTTGTGAGCATTTGCCTTTGTTTATAGTTGGTAGCAAGTACAATAGTAACTATGAAGAAGTGAAGTGTGTTATGTGTTATCATTGCTACCACAAAAAAAAATGGCAATAAAGCACAGACAGTTGGGAGTTTGGTCAAGAGAGTTAAAGCCATTAAGTCATGAATTATTGGCTTCTATTTTTAGGTCCAAAGACAAGAAAATTCATAGGCATCTGTAGTCACTACTTGAAGAGCAACCTGTACAACATGTTCACACACCCTCAGTTCTGTGCTATTAAGGTCTGAAATTTCAAAAATTCCAACACCTCACCAAATAGGAACGAAAAGAAAGAGCAAGGAATCAATCTTATGAGCCATAGAAAGTAAAGATCATACAACAGTATTTCAGAAAACAATGGCATACAAATAGTTCTGTAAAAAAGTAGTAGATGAGTAGTAGTCTTCCTCCCACTATGTGTGGAGAAGCTAATATCCATGATTCGAACCCAAGCCATGAGCGGATAGCATTTACCATTGCTCCAAGTGATGAGAGCTCTCAATAGTAATTTCAACTCATGTTACGTGAAACAAAGATTAATGGCAAAATATACGACAAATTGAAATGTATAGAAATCATAGTCAAAAAGAAGCATTAAAGATGCCACCAAGAGGGGTCCCTGACCCTCTTTATCAAGAATTTCTCACCTTAAAGTTTGCATATGAAAGCAACCAATCATAGTTTAATTTCTCTACCACACATTGTAGACAACAAAATAGTACTTCCAAGAGATAACTTGCCCTGTTAATCCAAGTAAAGGCTTGACGAACTGTAGAAAACCCACGAGGAAATAATAGAAATTAAGGGCCCAAGTGGTTGTGTTTTCATTTTTCCAAAAACACAATTCATTTGGCAAAATGTTTCCGAAAACTGTTCTCCAGAAACATGACAAACTGAAAAAATATTTGGAAACAATTTGTTTCCAAAAAAATATTGCTGACAGACAAAAGATAAACAAACAAACAATACAGAAGATAATGACAGAACAAATTTAAGAAAATCGAATCTGAGAACTTGATTACTTAAAATCCTCCAATGCATAATAGCATGCAAAAGTGCATATTTAACCGCCTAACAAGACTGGCGAGACAAAAGTATTAGCAATTTCTAACATGCAAACTACTACTGAAACCATCAATTGGTCATGATTATCTATGCTGATTTTTCTTTAAAAAGTACTTAACCCTAATCAAGTAAATGCGATAACTGTCCAAAACCAATCTGAGAATTGCTTGATTACCTAGTTCTAATACCCCTGAATAAACACTTGGGGTCTCCTGTATACCCCCTATACCACCCGAGTATCTACAGATTTAACAAAACTAATCACATATACCCAGTATGTACCTACGCCTGCAAACGTCATCATTGGCTCAGCAAAAGAACATAGAACCCGCAACATTATCATGCAATCTCGGCAGCTCAGGAACCGCAGGACTTCCAACGGATGTGAGGCTTTTTTGCCCTGAAGATGTTTCGGAGAATTCCTCAAACTTGATGAATTGCCCCATTTGTTGGGCTGCAAGGTGGGCATAACAGACAGGTGCCACTAAAGAACGAAAAAATAGTGAAAAAGGCCTTTTAGGTTTCATTTTGAAGGGAAAAAAGAAAAGAAAGAAATACCATATATTTACTAAAGGCAGTAACATACCTATTGAGATTGCAGTAGTACTCCTTTGGTACCTGGAAAGGGCAAATACAAATGAATAATGTCATTGTAAGTTGAAGCTTCAGATGCAGATTTAGAATAAAATGAGAGCTTTAAAGCTTACACATATGATAGTGAGAGGATAAGGTTCTGCAGGTCATCAGGAGAGAAACCAATCTCATCAAGCAAGACATGATAATGTGCGGGCCGAGAAGTTCCCTTTCATTTCAAACACAGTCAAATTAGAACAAAAAATCGAGCAAAAAATAAGTTGATACTATTGTAACACAAGCATACTAGATTCCTCTATCAGAATGCTGAGAAAAGAAGAAAGCTAAATCAGCTGACTAAGAAAACCTAATATGGATTAGTTGAGGCAATTCCATGTTTTGGAACTACAAACAAAATAGAGTTCTAATCTTCCCTCAGTATGCTAAAACTCCCTAAAAGATTCTCAATGTATAATGCATGCCATGCACTGCTATTTTGACAGATCAAAACAAGATTTGGACCAACATGCAATAATCAGATAACCTGGAAAGGGAAAAAAAAGGGTAATGACTTACTATCATCCCTTATGTTCAAAAAAAAAAAAACTTACTATCATCCCTGCTTGAGCACACATGTAAAAATCATAGTTCCTTGGATGAACAACTTTTGTGTCAACCACAGTACCTGCACACAAGTGGATGCGCACATGTGCATAGTGAGATTGTTTTAACAGCTTATTAAGTTAGAACAGAAACAAAGCAATGCTGCAAAGAAACAGACCAGGAGGAACATTTTCAGGGGCCCCGGATTGAAATAGCTTTGTGTGGTGATTCTTTTGAGCCACAATAACCGTGAACTTGGGAATTGTGGCCTCGCCAAGATGCTGGTAAGCCTGTGGTAACAAAAAGATGAGAAGCTCAGAATTGAAAGCAAAAATGCATCAATTTGATTCAAACAATCAGGTGCCATTTTCAGTGGATGGTTGAATGGTCATTTTAGATTACTATAATTTTAGCATTTGGCATAAAGTGACTGCAATCCAGTGGCCAGGTGCGTGTAGGGTAATAGTTTGTCTCGTGTCAAAAAATAAATAAATTACATGCCACGAGATAAAACTCATTCAATCAAAATTGTAGGCAGGAAAAAACCTTAATCATTTGATCCAGCTCAGTGTTCAGAACTTGATTAAATTGCGATTCGCTCACTCCATCCCTAGGAGAACAGTAAAATTCAGTGAGTAAAGAATCATAAGGTAATTCATTGGCAAAAACTTGATGTGCAAACAAATACGCAACACAGTTGTAGCAGCTAAAGACACAAGCATACCTGTGTCCTAAACAAATAGTCAGTACACTTGTAGGGAAAAAAAGGACAAAAAAATGACAACATTAAACCTACATACATTGATGCCTCTCATATCTATGTGCCGTATAGTAATATAAAATAAACAATTTTTAAAAAAATATGTTTCTCAGCAGTGTCAGAATCCTAAGTTTTTTGAATTAGACGTGACCCATGTCTACATCTGTGCTTCTTAGTCTGGATACAATAATCGTAACATTCTTGACAGACAATCTATCCTCTGTAAAACTAACAAAAACAAATCAGTACAACTAAAATTTTACCACAATAATATAATGATTACCTGAATAAGATGATCTGAGCTGGTTTGCGTCCATTGCTCGTTTGATAGAAGTCCACAAGCAGTTCCCTAGAGCATAGAGAGCAAGGACACTTCTTTAACAGTATAATGGATTTTAGATTACACAAAATTGAAACCAACTTATATATAACAAACTTCAATTCATAATATTGAGAAAATGCCTTCATGTTAGAAATACCTCATAATACCATCATCCTTTCCATTTGCTAAAGGTTTGAACAAAGATTCAACCATTTCCACCTTTGATGATTGTGTTCGTACAGCTGCTCTATACCTCGATATCAGCGGCCAAGATCGAGATCCAACAACCTAAAATAAATATCCAATTGGATGAGCAACAACATAATTATTAAGCATCATTTAACAAAGTGACTGATCTAGATGCTGCCAAAAAAATAAAGTAAAATAAAATACAAATCAAAGTACCGCAGCTATCGATGGAATATCTGATCGACCAGGAGACCCATGAGAGACATCCATCCCCAATATCATAGTCGGAGTATCTTTTATCAGGGGGACACGAGAGGCATGCTCTATGGCCAGCAAGGAATTTGTACCTCCAAGCTATGGAAAGAAACACACAGAATTAATGACTTGACTGTGAGATGAATAAATATAGCCTTACATTTTTCTGAGCTTTAATTACCAGACTACCTTGGAATTGATCTTCAGAAGGACGTTTGTTAGATACTGATCATTGATCTTAGTAGGTGAAATACATTGAGTGGCTATTCCAAAGTCACTCAGACTTTTCTTCTTCCATGGTCCTTGACAACGTAAAGAAAATTTAGAACATTATATGTAAAATTGCCTTAAAACAATAAATATAAAAATAAAAATAAAAGATACAGAAATCTTACCATAAATATCAGAATTTTTCTTCTCTGGCAAGACACATAGAAGAAACTGAGGGGGGCCTGGGAGTTTACCAGTGATCAGTTCAAACATCTTTTCTACTCGTACTATGGGGCTAGACCTTCTATATTGTGGATCTTCCTCAACTAGAGTATGTGGACGTTCAATATTCTGAACGTAAAGAAAACAATTAATTATATCAAGCAAAGCTTGTCTGAAACAAAAATACCCAACACAGAAACAAATACAGGGTACTTACAATGCCCTTGTTCCTTCCACAGTTTATAAGTTCTCGGGAAAGATGACTTGTATCACAACGAGCAGAGAAGTTGACAACTGCCCACCGTTCTATTCGGATGGGGGTGAAGAGTTGCTTTAAAAGAATAAAACAAGAACAATTAACTGCCAAATTAGTTCACAAAGTTGCTGAATTTAAGCAAAATAGGGAATGTAAGAGAATTATCAATTTCTGCAACCCTCCACCTAAAGTTGGAACACTTCTCTTCCATTATTATAAGGAAACCAAGGGCATACCTTGTTGTTAAAATTCCATCGTCCATTACGAGGTATGCAATCTTCACCATTACCAACCTTCAACTACAAATTGCAAGACAAATATAAGTCAAAAGACAACAGTAGTTAATTGGTATTTGAAAGAAAATTTGCACAAAAACATCCTCAAATAAATTTAAAAGACAATTGATATTTGAAACAATAGTTACATAGAAACATCCTTTAACAGAAAGTCAAAATTTACCTTTGGTGCTTCAAGGACACGGCCATCAACCTGGGTAAGCTGTTTCTCAATTGAAATGCCACAAGCAACAAAGAGAGGGTCATCATCATAACGGTAAGTTTTCAAAGCCTGCAAAATTAAATGAACAGTAAGATTACAACATTAAAAACTAAGAACACATGCATCGAGATAATAACAAGAATTTACATCAGTCACAACTCGTATTCGTTCCTGAGGCTTTTGCCTCGACTTTTCAACTAAAGATGCTCTCTGTATTGAAGATAAAGCCTTCGTATAACGCTGAAGAGATACAAGGGTACAAAGCTGGAATACCAAGACAAAAACAACATCAAAATCTTGTACAGAAGGAAAAGGAGTCGCAGGAGAGAGTTAAAGAAAAAAAGAGGGGATTGAGAAACACAATCAAGAAAAAAATAATTTTGCATACCTCTAGCGGAAGATAGTTGGGCCGTTTTGGTCTTCCAACATCAAGGCATGGCATGAAAGCGGAATAAGTAAGTTCAATGTTACGGTGTTTGGTAAAATAATCATACACAGTAATCTCTAAAGCTTCCCCTCCATATCCACCATCAGCATTCCTCACTTTCAAAGAAAAACTTGGAGAAACAATAAAACAAAACAGCATTATAAGTTTTCAACCAGAATGTATCAAAAGAAGAAGTTCCGTGCAATTAAACAAGCAAACCACTTACAATTGCTGATTGCAAGGCTTTTCACTCAAGCCTATGATCTTAAATTCCATGTTGCTGTGCCTTGTCTTAACCCTCATATTTTTTAGCATTTTCTTAGCCTGAACATGTCCAAACAATTACAATTTCGATAGACAAATAATAAAAATAAAATGCAGAACAAACTACCAATAAATTACCTTTGCCCAGTCAATATTACGAGGTTCCCGTGCATTCTGATTGGCCAAAAGAAAATCAATCACAGGTCCAGGTGTTAATATCATAGTTGTGGACACATCTGCACAATGAATTGTAAGCAGCATTAAAAATGGAAAAAGGGCAATCCCTGACAGTAAAAGGACAAAAGAATGGAGTTATACCCATATTCAAGGATAAACCACCATGAGTTGGACGAAAGCTGGAATGGAACCCCCGACAGCCAGTTACACCTCCTCCAACATTAGTGAAATTCCTCGAGTCATCATGAAAGAATGACTGCCTCACCAAAAGGCAACCCCTGCATTCAACACCATAAGTTCATTTAGCAAAAAGATAGCAGATGTGGAAACAAGAAGAAACACAAACAAAAGGGGAAAGCCGATGGCCTTCCTTGTGGCCTAGTGGCATGGGTGGCAGCACTTAGGGCTTGCAAGGGTGAGGTAGGGGGTTCAACTCCCCCAGGGTGCTAATCTAACAATTAACACCTGACTTTCGCCAACAAAAAAACAAAAACCAAAAGGGGAAATTTTAAAATACCTGTTAGCTGCTTGCTGCCGCAATATAATATCTAGCACTCTTAGTGCATCTTGAATATTTTCCACCTCGGATCCTTGGAGGGCAAGAGAAATGGACTTCAAGGGTATTTTCGCAGCGTAACTGATTTCCACATTAAAAGATTTTGACTGAAAAGAACGCTTTGACCTTTTACTAGATTCACTAGGGCTCCCATTGTGAGGAGGGCTCCCACTACCACAACCAGATAAGAAAAAATGAAATATAAATATTGGTTTCATGCATTATAATTTAAAAACTAAATATAAAAATACAGGATAACTAAATAATTAAAAAATACAAATAAAAGACCTACCGTTTTGCAAATGACTCCTCAAGCACCACTGTGAACTCTGAAATGTTTTGTGGTAGAGGCCCCACTGTGTACAAAGTTTTTTCTCCATCATATGCAAATTTCTTCCCAGCAAGTTCAGAAGAGTATGTTTGGTAAAGTTTATCAATAATTTTTCTCCCTATTCCCTTGTTCTCGACAACTCTCTTATCCTCCGAACTAATAGAAACCTGCATGTGGTATAGAACAATAGGTTTCATGCCGAACCACTGCAAACTTTAAATTATAAAAGTAGGACAGATGGCGAACATACACTATACTGGTAAAATATTTCATTGGGGGATTTGACAGAAACTTTAAAGTGATTTGTCAGCAATGAAATGCGCCGCCCAGCACTACCAAACCCGCGCCTACTGATTATAGAACGCTCAGGAGTGTCCAGTTTTTCTGGCTTTACAGTGGGTGGTATAATTGGTGGTGGTGGTGGTAAAGGAAGGGACCCAACTGCCTTTTTCTCCATCTTTTACTTGAAGCAGTAACCTAGAAGATTCTAAGACAAGCCAAATACACAAGCAATAAGTTTAAAAAAAGCAATGAATTACCAACTCAAGGAACACAAAAGGATCCACCTAAATGAGTTCTGGGAAGAAATAAAACTATTAAAATCCCTTAATGCCATGCTGCCAAGTAAAGAATGCCATGAAAGATGCTTAACAAAAGAAATTTGAACAAGTTCTATGAGGCAAATAATGATTTATGATTAACATCCCTAAATGCCATGCTCCAAGTAAAGAACATAACATGAAACACAATTCAGAATTTCATCTGATAGCAGTTTACACCAGTAGTCCTGAAGTTATCCTGCTGATTATGCAAATAATAATCAGATGTTAGTGTCATCAATTTTGTGATGTCAAGAAAACATGAAAAAGAAACTCACCGAAACATATATAAAACAGCAGGCATGAAATATTTGTAGTGCAGGACAATTTTTCAAGGCAATGGCTTAGACACCTTTTCAAAAGATTACATGAATGAACTACCAAAAAAACAAAAATAGAGAGAGGAGAGAGAGGATCCTCCATGGAAAACCTTTCTCAAATATCTTTCTTCCATCCATCTACACCTCTACAACCAATTGCACAAGTATGCATAATATATTTACTTTTGCTCCACATCTAAGACAAAGTTTACACAGTTAAATATATCAATTATCGTCAGGTGCAAAAAAGAGCCATGAAGGCTACTCAAAGTGATGATTATAGCAGTTCAAACCAGTAAGAAAGAAAATATCATCTAATAGCAGTTCAAAATAGTATTCCATGAAAAATTCAGGCAAAAAAAATCTAACCCCTCAAAACATAGTGAGGAAATCCTACCAAACTTAACAAAAGTGAAAAAACTTAAATATTTTTCTTCAATCCATTCACACCTCTGTAACACTGATTACAAAAGCAAGCATAATTACTTTTTCTTTTCTTCTGAGCTAAGACAATTTTTACACATCAAAATGTACCAATTCTCATTATCAAGTGTGAAAAAGCTAGGAGTGGCACACACACAAGTGATAATTTCAAGAGGGTTATAGCATAGACACTAGAAGGATATCTAATACTAAAATATGAATTGTCAAGACAGCAACACATTTTTAATCAACTAAACCTAATATCCCTAAATAATTTCCCCTAATTGAAAAAATATACCTTTATAGCAGTGTAAAAAAAAAAATTTATCCAAAACAAGTTGACAATTAAAAACCATCCAAAGAACCTAAACAAGCAGTCACACATACAGGTCATGTGTGCACTCAATATGCACAAGCACAAGTAGAAAGAAGAAAAAAGAAAACATACTAAACCATGTGCACGTGTGAATAATATATACATATATATATATATATATATATATTGTGAGAATAATATTAGTATAATATATATTGTGTGAATATTGTTTCCTATTTAGGATTAAGTCTAGAATTGCTATATATATCAGATGTACACATTGTATTGAAATACAATTGAATATACATAAAAACCTTCAGAAATCTTATTCTCACAATATATACTATACTAATATTATTCTCACATATATATGTGCATAAATTTCATTTTTGCTAAGCAACAAAGAACTCATATATGTATGCATTTAAGATATTGATAAAAGCAAGTAAATACACACCCAGATGCATATATTATCCACCTTTTTTCAAAATCAATAAAGAGAAGAGCACCCAGAATGTTATAATGGTTCAAGCAAAATTATATGCTGAAACAATTAAATTCCCAAACCAAAAAAAATAAAAAAAATAATAGAAAGAGAATATGAAATAAGAGGAAAATGGGTAGCCCGGGGAGAAAAATAGACAAAGAAATCAACAGCATTGACTAACAAACACAATCAAAATCAACAACAGGACCAAAACAACAATCTACAGCACTGAAAAAGCAAAATATAACTTGCGAATTGAAGCCTATCAGTGAATCAAAAAATAACCTCATGTGTATAAAAAAGAAAAGGCGACAAACCAGTAGAATCAGAGTCACACAAAGATCACCAATGCAGTCCAAAAAAATATCAACAAATCGTACTCTAAACCATGATTCAAAGCTTCAAGCCTCTTCAATACACGCACATACCAAAAACATATTTACAATGAAAGCTAGAAGAAGAATTTCAGTGCGACAATGTATATATATATGACTGAAATCAAGTCAAAGGACACTGAAACTGTTCTCAATCTTACCTTGCGATGATCAAATATATCTTTAGGGTTTCTGAAAGAAAGCAAATAGCAGAGAAGAGACTCTCTCCCTCTCTCTCCCTCTCTCTCTTTCGAACAGCCTTGAAAAATTGGAGAGAATATAGAGGGAAAGATTCAATTTTATAGGCAGCAAAGCAATCAAAAATTTTGGGGTAATATTAGAGTACATCATTGAACAGGTAATTTGGAGTTTGATTTTGCATCACAGCCGTTTGATTTCGTGATGATCATGATGGGGTTTTGATTTGGGAACTAAGGACTTGTTTGGTTGAAGAGATTAGGGGCCACTAAGGGAAACGTTGAATATGGAATTGTATTAATGGAAAATAATACGACAGTTCACTCACTACCCAAGAATTTTTCCTAAACTGGAGCTCAATGATTCCAGCAATATTGTAAAATTGCAAGGGAAGGAGTTTGAATGTTTTATATTTATTATCAGAGTAATTTTACACTAACCTTAGCAGAAAATACAATAAATCTTATAATTTTTATATAATTATATTCTGTTCATGTAATATTTAGTTTCATTTTTATCAATAATTTGACTGTTATATAAATAAAAAATATGTTATCATATTTATCTTGATATTGTTATACTGTATGTATTAATTTCAATTCATTTAACTTTACTAATAAAAAAAGAAATTAGCATAATTGCGTGAAAATTGTGAAATTTATTGTATTTTTTTTCGAACTTAGGAGTGATCAATTTAATTTATCTTACTTATTATTGCACTCCCATGTCACTTTGTTTGAGTTATTTGTTTTGTGTTGAGTTTCTCTCAATATGAGATAATTTTAGAGGCCTGTGGGACTCACCATCGATCTTATTTCTATGATCCTGAATAATTTATTTTGTAAGATTCTTAATGTGTATTACCATAAAAAAAAATTAAATCAATTTGATAATCGTAACATTTTCTTTTTAGCATATTTATCTCTAAAAAAAATAAATGATCTATTTTAAAAATTATATTCTTCGTTTATTTTTTTAGAGACAAATACATGTAATAAAATGAAAATGGTTATGATTATCGAATCAAACTAATTTTTTATGAATGATATATATTGAGGACCTTACAAAATGAACGGTTCGAATTATTACAATGAGATCCCTAGTGAACCTTATTTATTGCTCAAGTTTTCTCATGTTAAAATGTGAACCGTAGAGACGCTCAATCGAACAATTTTAATAATAATTATATACACATTAAAATAGTTGCAAAATGGATCTCAAAAATTCCAAGTGGATCATTGCAAGTAGAATGACTCTCGCATCATTATTATTTTGTTTAATTACACTACTTCCCTTGAGAGTTTAAGAAAATATAGACAATTTTAATATAATTATGCCGATTTCCTTTTAGTAAGGTCAAAGGTATAAAAATTAATATAGATGACGTGAAAATATAAAAATAAATAAAGTAAAATATACATTATAATGTAAAATATATGATAAAATCATATTTTTTTAATTTATATAACTAGCTAATTACTGATATAATGGGACTAAGTATTATGTGAATTAAAACCTCAAAGAGACTCAATATAATTATGTCAAAATTACGAGATTGAGGGGTGTTTTGGGAAGATGGTAAAAATCAGATTTTTTGCTTTTAATCAAGATTTTTTAAAGTGATTTGGGAAGTTGATAAAAAGTTGATTTTTAGTACACTAAAATGACTAAAATAGCCTCACCCAACTTAAAAAATTACTTTTAACCCAAACTCACAAAATATAAACATTAAGGGTAATTATGTAATTTAGCCACCAACTTTATCTACTCTTGCCAAATGAAAAAAAGAAAAAATCTGATTTTTGGATAAAAACGCAAACCATGCGTTTTTATCAAGTTCCCAAAATGGGCCTGACTTTTTTATTTAAATTTCATAAGAGATCAGTGTAATTCACTCTCATTATTTTTTGTGATCAATTTTATGATTATTTTGTATTCATAAAATTAAGGTTGGTTTTAATCTATAGGCCAAGCAACATCCTTCTATATTATAGGTGAATAATAAAAGTTTTGTTGTGCTAATGACGGAAAAAAAGAAAGAAAAGGTCTCCAAATAAGTGCTATTTTGGTAGCTTGGTAAAAAGTTATGTTTTTAGCTAGTTTGCTAAAAAAGTTAGGTTGACTTTTTTAACAAGGAATCATTTAGCAAATTCAAAAAAATCACATATAAAATTACAATTGCATCCTTTATTTTTTTTATATTTACATGGGTGAAAATATAAATTTTCTACATTTGGGGATAGTTTAGTTATTTTATTGTGATGTGACATTATAAATAAATATTAATCAACAAAGCCAAAAGCAATTTTTTACCAACTTTCTAAATTACTTTTTTAAAAAAGCAAAAAACTTGGTTAAATGTCAAAAGTCAACTTTTAACTATCTTCCCAAAACACCCCTAAGTTAAAGACAAGTAAATAAAAATAAAAAATAAAATATTCACTGACGGCAAAAAAAATAAATTTTTAAATAATTATTAAATACTTCGGCATTTGTAGATTATAAAAAAATTATACTAATAATTTAAAAAATAATCGTCAAACTTTATGATAATCTCAATATAAATTATGCACAATCTAGAGCATTTTTATAAACGTAATATAAATTTTAATATATTTGTATACATCTTTTTGTACCAACCCTTGAACCTTTGACGTGTTTAATTCCAACAAGCTCAAAGAGGGCTAGTTACAGTTGTATACATCTATTCATGTTGTTGTTGACAATCCAAAAATACATATTATTTTATAAAAATATTAATGAAGTGTGATAGAAGATCATTATCATGTACCCGTAAAAATAGCACTATTTAATAGTAAATGATTTCATGAATCTTAAACCTCATATTAGGCAATATCACTATTTAATAGTAAATGATTATCATGTAACCGTAAAAATATCACTATCTTAAACCTTAGGTGGTGTTTGGCAAGTTAGTTTGTGGCTAAAATAGTCACAAAAGACAAAATATGTTATTTTAGCCATAACAAACAAAACATCACATCCAACCCATAATCATTACACTCTTCTCTCACAAAAAAAGTTAAAAAAACGTGCTAAAATAGCCAAAAAAACTAAAAAACTAAAAAGCCAACCCACTTCCCAAACGGAGGCTAAAATGTAAGGATCTAGCTTTTATCAAGTTGTCATTTTAATTTGAGAGAACACTTAAGTTTGATAGGTTTATTTTGGAATCAATTTCGGTGATTTGAATCATTTATTTTTTTTGACTTGTTAAATAAAATATTCATATAAACAATCAAAGCGATTAGATATTGGTAGTTATATATTTGGTTCATATTTATTTTTGAAAAAATATACGATAAATATAATTTTAAAAATAACTATTCATTTGTTGTAATATAAATTTAATTTAAACATATAACTATCGATATCTAATTGTTTTATTTTTTATATAAATATTATATTTAACAAATTTTAAAAAATGATTGTTTGAAAACGGAACTTATAATAAGTTTCCCAAATCCTTCAAATTCTCTATGTGAACCTAAGGTGGAACCAAAAGGATCATGTATCCTATTTAATAATTAACCACATCTTAGTGGTGTTACTGTTCTATCTTTTGCCCTCATCTATTTTATCAACGTTGATGAGTAAGAGAAACATCAGCAGAAGCTACACTGAAAAAATGAACGGTTATGATCACAATACTGCGCATGAGTTGATGTTGCGAGAAGCACTGTATAATTTACTGTGGTAGAATTTGAAACAGTTTGGAAATGGCAGGAGCCCGTTAACCAATCCCTGATTGGCTTGCCTCTTTGGGAGGCGTTACCATTCGAACTAATGGAGAGTGGTTACCACGCGCAAAAATTATAGCAATGAAATGGCCTGTGTAATGAACGTGTGGGTTTGTGCGCGTGGGAGTCTATAATGATGTACAGTTTTTAATTCTACGGCGATTTACAGCTCACGAAGGTTTGTCCCCTTGGGTTTTCAGTCATTTAAGTTAAAGATTAATGATTCCTTTGCTAAATTTATGTTTATTTGGAAAGATGTTATGCTAGTAATTTTTTAATTAAAATATAAGGTAAATAAAATTAATATGTTTAGGATAATTTTTAAAATTTTTTATATAAAAAAAAGTACAAAAAATAGAGAATTTTTTTTTGACTAAGGCTAAGGGAATAACTTAAACGAATTTTTAAGTTATTATTTTAATTTTTAATCTCACATTTTAATCAAAAAAAACAAATTACGAAAATCACTTTCTAAGCAAAACATTATTTTGACCCTACTTTGTAAATTTTGAAATTTGTAAATTTCTTTTAGGTACCTCTCTCAAACCTTAATCATTGCCTATGATGGTCATTCTACTTACCATTATCTTTTCCTACTAATTCTCACTAGTGCATCATCCTTCACCCTATTATTACCCTTTAGTAGGGTTACAAACGAGTAGAATCGAACTTTACTAAATTCGAGTTCGATTTGTTTACTCATCGAACTTGTTTATTAAGTTCGAGTTCGGCTCGATAACTAACTAAGTTAAAACTTAGCTCAACTTGTTAATATTAATGAAATTCCAACTCAACTCGATAAGATTTTTTAATATATTATTATATCATTTAAATAAAAAAATATTATTTATAATATTTAATACATAAATAATGTATTTATGTTTTTATTTATATATGTATATATTATTTAATACGTAAATAATATATTTATTATATAATTTAAATAAAGATAAACGAGTCGAATTTATTCGAGCTCGGCTAAACGAGCCAAGCCGAGCCGAGTCAGCTCATAAGCAACTCGATTCATTTGCAACTCTACCCTTTAGTGTCCTTACTTCTGCAACGTACTCGAACCAGAAAAAAAGTGAAAGAGATCGACTAAGAGAGAGAAAAATAAATTGACTACGGAGATGAGCAAGACAAGGTTAGGGTTATGAGGGTAGTGGGTTTTTAGGAATGGGGTGTGTATAGGGTGGCGCTACAAGGATAGGAGTCTACTAAAGTGGAAAGTTATGAGATAAGGGTTATGTAAGGTTCAGAGTAACAATCGAATTACGAGGGTGAAATCATGAAGGTGAGGGAGGCTAGAAAAGATGGAATGGTGGTGATGGAGGCTAGAGAGAGACTAACAAGCGATGGTGAGTTAGGGTTGAGCAACAAAGAGTGGCCAGAACTAATGGTGGCAGGCAGTGGTTGGGCGGGATAAAGTTACAAATTATGGGGCATAATTGAAATTTTATGAACAAGTACAATTTACTTGTATATTTTTTGGGTAAATTACAGTCACCTCCTTAGAGATTTTTGACAATTATACTGGCCTCCCCTAATTTTTTTGAAATTATAATGACCTCTCATGTGACTAACAACGTTAATAGGAGGGTTAGTTTAATAATTTTAACAATAGAAATCTTTGTTAATAATCATTAAATGTGTGATTATTATTTTAATTATATCTTATTTGGTATTTGATTATGACTATTTTATAGTTATGATTGAAAAAAATTTAATTGTGACATTTATAGTAATGAACACTACAAATGTAATAACTTGTATACGGTACACATAAATTGTTGTGTATTATAGAATAACATATTGCTATGACCAAAGTAATGATGAAACAATTTAAAAATGTAATTACATAAATATAAGAAAAGTTATTTAGTAGTTGTTAGTGACATCATACAATTCAATTGTCTTAAAAAAATAAGATAAATTATCTATATTAATAAAAAATATTTGAGTAGTATTAAATAATATTTATAAATACTCACATGATTTCACTATATATATAATTTAATACATTACATACATACATATTCTTGTATTTTTCATTTGTCTTCAATAATTCATACTAATTTGTTTACCTAAAAAATAATTAATTGATTTATTTTATTTTTAATTTACAGATAATTACTTCAAATGTTATACAAATTATATTGAAATCCCCTTATGTGTTAATCTAACAACTAATTGCTAACTTTTGCAAAAAAAAAAAAAGGAAAAAGAAAAAAAAGAAACATAATCCTTAATCAACAAATGGTCAACTATCCGAAAGGAAAAATCTGCAAATCAAAAGTAAATCTCTACAGAAGTCAATGTAATTTTAAATAAAATAAGAAAAGCAAGTATAATTATCAAAAACCTCAAGGAAAATGAGTGTAATTTATTATTATTATTATTATTTTAAATTGGTATGGGACTAATTTGGTGTTCTTCCTTGGGATCCGCTTCCTCTTTAGCACTTTCAACCCAGCCATGCCATGTACTCTCCAGCAGATGAAGATGCATGGCAACCAGTGATCCGAAGGTGAGGACGACACCACGTTTCTTTAGACTTACATTCTTGCCGATTGTCTAGCTAGTCATTCGGCGATAAGAGAACAGTCGTGGTTAATAAAGGTGAAAATCGCAGTATATAACGTAACAGTTGGGGTTGACAAATGTGACAATCGCGATAAACAAGTGTTGCATCAGTCGTCCAAGTGGTCAACAGTCGACCAACATGCACAAACGTGGCCTCTCCATTCCCTTCGGATCCATAGTTGCCACGCGTTTCCATATGCTGGAGAGTGTAGGATATGGCTGGACAGGAGATGGCTGGAGAAGAGGGGGAGTCTCTTGGTTGCAATTGTTGGGATCAGCTTTGTATGCGTAGTGGTGTATCAGTATTTGCAGATGCAGAGTGATGGAATCGCCTACGCCTACAACGTACTCTGCTTCCTTTTTGATTGGGTGCATAAATTTGTCACGTAAAATGGGCTTTAGGAACAAAAGGCTTGGTTTGGCAGTTAAGAAAAAAAAGTTAACTTATTAATTTTTTATTTTTTTAAACGTAAAAAAAAATATAGAGAGGTGACATCACTCAAATAAGTTGACTCTTCTTCTTCTTTTTCTTCTTCTTTTTTTTTTTTTTTTTTTTTTTTTTTTTTTTTCAGTTGCCAAAATAGGCCAAAGTAACCCTCATAAAAATGACTGTTTAGTTTTCATTTTTTAGTTTTTGTTGGACAAAAAGTAAACATCGAAAAAAATATTTTCAAAATTTTTAAAAACAATTTCAATCCCAAAAAGAAATAAACCATGCAAAATGATGTGTGTGTTATTTTTCATATTTTTACAGCAAATTAGTTTTTAATTTTTGTGAACAAATTTCAGTAAAGTGATTTGAAAATGAAATCAAACATTTTTTTTATTGACATATTGTTATTTTAAATAAATATATATATGCACAATAATAACAAAAATATTATAACAAACAAGGACCACATTTACGGATGGTAATTTGAACCTGGCCCAACAAGAACCCGGACCGTCCCGTCCTGATAAATTGGGTTTTTCCCGAAATTATCCCCCATAGGGCCGGGGCTGGTATTGAAAAATAGATCTCGACGGTTTTCTAACTGGGGACGGTGATAAGTCCCCCCGCCCTGAATGTCTCCGAACTATCCCCGTGTATATATATAAAATATGTTTAGGGTTTTTCCCACACACTTCACTTCTCTCACACAGTCACAGATCTCAAATCTCTCTATTTCTCTCTTTCTTCCCATTTCATTCTATCTCACAATCGCCTGAATTTCCTGCATTGGCCTTCTCCTCTGACGCCTTCTTCGGCTCCTCCGTCTATCTCAGATTGGCGCTGTCGTGTATCTCAGATCCGTCAATGCCATATCTCAGTTGATCTCAAGATCTCCGAACGTACTTCTCTCTCTTCAGCTGCCATAGATCAGAACATTACTGCCATCATCCCATGCATTCCGCCATAGATCAGTCCATCACGCCTCTCTCTATTGTGGTGGTTTTGAATCAGAAAATCTTCAATAAATTTTATATAATATTTATAAAATATTATCAGTTTATGTATATGTTTGATCATTGCACAGGATTTGTGGATCTGGTATGGACCTCCAACTGTTTGTTGAAATGGCTCTAGAATTAGAGAGGTGTCGTTTGGTAACACTTACGTTTTCAGTTTATATTTACAAAAATTTAAAAAACTCAAATAAAAACTTGTTTGGTAAATTTTTGATTTATAAATCAGTAGTCTCAGTTTATAAATTTGGCCAAAAAATGTAAACTCAAAAAATGTATTTCCATTTTCAGTTTTCAGTTTTTTTTTTTTTTTTTTACCACCCAACACTAGTCACCACCCGCCACCATTTTCCACCACCGTCTTCCGCCACCACCACCCACCACTACCTGCCACCATCACTCACCACCCACCTGTCACCCACTCGCCACCACCACCCACCCCTCGCCGCCGTCGCCGCCACCACCACTACTACCACCCACCACCCACCTGCCATCCACCCGCCACCACCCACCACCCGCCACCACCCACCACCCGCCACTACCATCCATCGCCCGCCACCAACTCACCACCCACCTACCACCACCATCCACCACACCACCCACCACCACCTGCCACCCCCACACCACCGACCCGCCACCCACCTGCCACCACCACCACCACCCACTCGCTACCACCCATCACCCGCCACCTATCCGCTATCACCCACCACCATCCGCCATCCACCATCCACCTGCCACCACTACCACCCACTCGCTACCACCTGCCACCGTCACCCACCCACCACCCACCACCACCACCGCTTGCCACCACCCACCACCGCCACCGTCACCCACCCACACCACACCACCCACTCGCCACCACCCACCACCCACCACTACCACCACCACCACCCACTCGCTACCACCCACCACCCGCCACCGTCACCCACCCACCCATCCACAACCACCACCATCCGCCACCACCACTACCACCCGCTACCCACCACCCACCGTCACCACTTTCCACCACCGTCTTCCGCCGCCACTTGCCACCACTTGCCATTTCTCACTCTTTTTTATATTTTTAAAATTTTTTAAACATTCTGTCAATTACCAAACGCGTTTGTAGTTTATATTTTTCTAAAAATAAACAAAAATCAATTTATAAAATTTTTGTAAATATAAACTGAAAACGTAAATGTTACCAAACAGACCCAGAAGGTATGTGTGTTTGATTATTGCACAGGACTTGTGATGCTTGGTTTGAGAGTTTTGGCACAAAATTGTGATACTTGTTATTGTTGTGGTAGATCTGGATCTATGGAAGATCTTTTTTTTTTTTTTGTTGGGCTAGGGAATTTTCGGGGCGCGGGAGTGGGGACTGTGATAGGTTCCCCGTCGGGGTTTGGGGCCTGGGACGGGAAATTTTTCACTATCGAGAATCGGGGGCGGAAAATGTGATTCCTAACCCCGCGCCGGCCCGTTGCCATTGCTAACCACATTTGCTAAAAGAATAAAGAAATTGACACACATATATATATATATATATACAACAGTCTCTATCATGATGATGTATGCGTTGTCAATATTTTTTTTATCATTTAATTTTATGTAGACAAACTCAATACTTTTTGAATTAATTTTTAAAAGTTTGATTTTTTTGTGATAAAATAAAATTAGTTTTTCACTTTTTTAGAGGATTTGTAGATTAATAGCCCTTAAAAATATTATAAAGTATTTTTTAAAAATTTATTAACACAAAAAAAAAGTTTAAAAAATATCTTTAAAACC
Organism: Camellia japonica; assembly: GCA_030407325.1. NCBI lineage: Eukaryota > Viridiplantae > Streptophyta > Magnoliopsida > Ericales > Theaceae > Camellia > Camellia japonica. The sequence continues at coordinate 69,720,321 of JAPPVO010000031.1, forward strand.
TCATAATATATATTTATAACAGTCTCTATCATGCGGATGTATACGTTGTTAATATTTTTTTTATCATTTAATTTTATGTAGACAAACTCAATAATTTTTTAATTAATTTTTAAAAGTTTGATTTTTTTGTCATCAAATAAAATTAGTTTTCACTTTTTTAGAGGATTTGTATATTAATAGCCCTTAAAAATGTTATAAAATATTTTTTTAAAAAAATATATTAACACAAAAAATAGTTTAAAAAATATCTTAAAAACCTCATAATGAGAAAAATATAAAGAGTAAACACCATTGTAAGATGTTGACTGTATTTAGTGGGTGTAATAAATTATATTATTTGATGTAGTTTACAAAACTGTTTGTGTATATATATATATATAAGAGATTTATTTATAAATCTTATTTGGAGGACTTATACCTAATAAGTCTACAAAGTGTTCAGCTTAATATTTAAATTTTGAAAAAGTGTTTTAGATTGTTTGGTATAATTTTTATTTAGAGTCTATGAGACATAAATAAATTCTATTAAATAAGAAAAAATTTATTATTGAAAAGTAGGCAAAAATATGCTTTTAACTACACCAAATAGACTCAATTGAGTGTTTATTCGATAGTTCGGGAGTATGATCATGTGGTGCTTCATACTAGTATGATTGATAAAAAATGTAAAATATTAAAAATTTGTGTTGAGTGATTAAAGAATATAAAAAAATATAATAAATGATAATTGATGAGAAAATATGATCACATGAGTATAATTTTTTTAGTCTTATTTAATGAATTAGCTTATCCATTGAAACACTTTAAATCAATATTCATGTATTTTAACTACATAGCACCTATCCCATATGTGCATCACGAGACAACGTCTTGGGGAAGAATTTTTTTAGCCTTTTTGTTTTTTTTTGGATGGCTATTTTAGTTTGATTAAAAAAAAATTATTTGAAAATAATTTTGATTTTTTTAAATATTTTTGTAAAAAAAGAAGTGAAATGATTATAATTTAAATATAATATTTTATTTTATCAACTTTTTAGTTTATTTTATATTTTAGTGGAATAAATTAGTCCCAACTCACTTGCCTAGGTTTGACCAAAAAATTAAAAAAACTCTCTACTATATATTATACAAAAAATGTTTGAGATACATAATTTATCATTTCTAAAAATGACTCTTAATGATATGTCTAACACGTGACAAATTTTGATTTGTCAAATATTCTATCATGTGAGATCTAACATTAATACCACATCATTTAAAAATAATAAATTAAGATAATGTAACATCATTGATATTGTACCAACTAACATACTATCTCATATGTATACATTTTGTCCTCCATTTTCCTTTTATTTTACCATATGCACAATTGTCCTCGTGTGATGACTAGGACAAAGGCACATCTTTGTAAACTATTTGTAACAACCCAAACCTGTGATTAGCTAATAATCCTTTCTTAAGAATTCTTAATCAGTAATTAAGATGAAATTCTGAGTTAATTGCATGTGCTATGTATTAATTGTGCTTATATCTGACCATGGTAGGATATCTGTTTGAATTTCTGTTTCAATATGCGAATTGAAGGCTTTAACGGCATCCGCGATCACGAAATTTACTAAGTTAACATGTAATTTGACATTTTTAGAAATTTATGGTAGATTTAATTGAAATTCAATTCGGAATCAAATAATTAGAATAAATTGATTAGAATTAATTAGGCCTAATCAGGCTTAATTGGATTAACATAACCAAGCATGTATAAGGCTTAAGTGGCTTCTAGTTTCCACTACACTTCATCCTCATCTCTTTGAGACATCAAAACGCGGAGAGAGAGAGAGAGAGAGAGAGAGAGCAAAGGAAGAGATTGAATTCAAAGATATAAAGGGAGAATTGTTATAGAGTGCTAGAAGAATTGAAGGTTTGGCTTATAGGAGCTCAAGAGTTTGTTGATTAGAATTCAATTAAAGACCTTAGGTGAGTAGCTGACTCCAAATCTTTGTATCTAAATCATTAATGAAGGGAATTTAAGGAGACTTTGTGATCTAGTACAAGAATTGAGCTAGTATTGATGAATTTAAGCCATACCATGCATGCATGCTCATTTCATCATGTTTTAAAGTTGTTTTTAAAGAATTCTTACATGCTTATGATTATCTTAGCTTTATTTTGAGAATTCATCACATTTCATGTCATTTTACCTTATTTAATCATGTTTGGGAAGGTTGAAGTCCATATCAATTCATGCATGTTGTGGTTTCAAAGTTTCAAGTTTGATGTTCAACAATTGGCATGCTTTTGGGCCTTAATTTTGCAAAATAATCCTTAATTCTTGATGCTTCATAAGTTTACAAGTGTCTTCTTAAGTTTTGGGTCCAAAGGATGTGTTTTAAAGCTTTGAATTTGAGTTTTGCATCCTGTACAACAATCTGGAAATTCCAGAATTCTGCATCATTGCTCGAGCGACCAAAGCTGTGCTCAAGTGACCACCCTTTGTTTTGAACCTTGGCTGGACTGACCAAAAGTTGGCTTGAGCATAAAATTCGAGTTCCTAGTACTTTTACAGAGTTGGGGGTTGGCTTGAGCAATAGAACATGCGCTCGAGCAATCACTCTTATTTTTTAGCCTTGGCTCGAGCAACCAGAAGTTGCGCTCAAGCGTAAAATGAGAGCTCTGAGAAATTTTGTAGACCAAGGGATCCGCTCGAGCAACCAAAGTTGCGCTTGAGCGAACTACCCTGTTTATGAAAATTTTACAAAGTGTTTTCAAGTGCATTTTGGCATCATCATTGCATCTTAAGCATTCCTAAGCCATGATGCTATGCACACCAAGGAAGAAAAGTAATAAGTTAAGCACCAACATAGTGTGTGTTTCATTGTGTGTTTGTTTCATGTTTGTATAGGTTACGCGCCATAGTCCATTTGAACTGTCTGATCCGTCTGTTTTGCGTTTGGAGCTATTTGTGAGTAATAATTCTGTAAAGCTATGTTCAACTTTAAGTATTTTCCGAATGATATGATATGATTCGTTTTCTGAAATGTTAGCTGATGATTAGATGAATGATTGTCCTATTTCTGAAATGTATCGTGGCATCCTTAGTATCATGTGATAAGTTATATGTTACCTGGTACCAGGGTTGGTTAGGCATAACTATTTAATTGCTTTGTATGCGTTCCTTTATGGGTCATCGGAACATCTCATGTATTCATGAGCCACCGGATTTATTATCGCTAATGGATATACCACGTATGATTATCTATGAGAATCTTATATGAATATGAATATGTTATGGACATCATTCATAAAATCTTTACTCTGTTATTATTCACTAGGCTTTAGCTTACCGTATTATTTATGTATGTAGGTGATCAGGTGCGTAATCAGGCTTAGGACTTCAAGTTTGGATCTGTTCTGTCAAGCTAACCACTGTGCCTCACTTGGAGGTTCTTGGAAATTAGTGTGGTCAAGTTTTTGCAATGAAGTCCTATGTTTTGTTTACTTTTGTTTATCTGGACAATCTTTTGTCTCTCTTTGTTTATAGGGCTAAGTCCCTTTTTGTTATATTTGTACATGGATGACGTCATATTTAGGTAAATTAAGTTTAAATTTTCTGTTCCATATATGTTTGCACAACTCTATGGACATTATATGTTTGTATAATTGCTTCCGTAAGCCCCTTATTCTGTTAATTTGTTCAGAGGCCTTCGGTAATCCCAGGATTACTAGCCGATTACGATGGTAAACCTATAGGGGCGGGTTTGGGTCGTGACAGAGTAGTATCAGAGCACGTGTTATACCGTAAATACGAGTCCATGTGAGCTATAAGATGTCCTAGAAAAGAATTAGGGACATCACATCTGGACGTATGAGTGTGTGTGAAATATATGAACTTATCTATCTAACCTAGAATGAAACTAAACTGTAAAGATTATTTGTCTATGTTTATTAGTGCTCTGTTTACCTATAGCAAATGGAGAGAACAAGAAGTGATGATATGACTGAGTCCTCTGATGCCCGAATGGACCGAATGGAAAGAATGTTGGAAGCTTTGACTGGGTCTATGAGACAACAACTACTTCTTCCGTCTTCTCTAGTACAAGTGGAACCGATAAACAATGACATTATCGAGTTGACTCAGAAGTTCAACAAGATGAAGCCACCAACTTTTCTGGGCAGTATTGAACCACTAAAAGCCGAGACATGGATGTTAGAGACTGAGAAGTTATTTGAAGTGTTTCCGTACTCCGAAACTCAAAAAGTATTATTGGCTACTTATACTCTAAAGGAAAAAGCTCGCCATTGGTGGATGCTTATCCAAAATGACAATGGGGCCATGACCTGGGATCAATTTAAAGAAATTTTCTATGAGAATTACTTTCCTCAGTGCTTTAGAGATAGAAAAGTGTCGAAATTCGAGCAATTGAAACAAGGTAACATGTCTGTAGCTAAATATGAAGCCAAATTTACTGAGTTAGCCTGGTTTGCCCTACATGTGGTAGATTTAGACTACAAGAAGGCTTGAAAATTTGAAGGCGGCTTGAATTTAGATATTCGATCATGTCAGTGTGTTAAAACTGCCCAAATATGTGAATGTACTTGATAGAGCTCTAATGACTGAAGCTAACTTAGCTGCAATGAAACAAGCTAAGGCTCCAACAACTGAATAGCAAGGTAAAAGATCCGAATTCAATGTCAGAAAGGGCCGTTCATTTTCTATGAATAAGAAACAAAATGCTTCGGTTTCAAGCTTTAAAACCTAAACCTTGTACCCCCTTTAGACCAAAACCTTATTTTTTTCTAGCCTAACCACTCAGAGAAAAACTGGCCAACAAGTGGCCAGTAGGCCATTCTCAGGTGGCCGGCCGTACACTCTTCATGGCTGGCCGACCATGTTCAACATAGTAGATATTTTGACAGTAGCCAGCTGTCTCCATGTGCATGCCTCTATAAATACAAGGCCCCCCCTCACGGTTTGGGGTTAGAAAATTTTGCTAAGAGCCATAACTTGTCCAACACACTTCCCTCCTCTCTTGCAATATACATACACTATACATATACCTTCTAAGCTTAAACTTGAGGCTCTTGCTAAGATTCTTGAACACAATTTTAGCTACTAGAGAGTGTTAAGCTTGTGATTTGTTAACTAGGAAGCTTTTCCTCTCTTTAAAGGGGTAATCTTTGAACTCTTTAACCATCTTTTCTCTATCTTTTTCTTGTATTTTCATACTGATTTCAGAGTTATTTTAAGCTCAAAAAAATGTGATTTAAAGTCACAAAAAGAGAAAGGATTAGCCACCCTTCTTTAGGCCTTGTTCAATAGCTTGTGGCTTTGCCTTTTTTCACTTTGTTTCTTTTGGTTTTAGCCATTGTTTTTGGAGTTTAGGGGCTGTTTTAAGTGTTTATTTAATTTATGCTTTGAATATTACACCTGTGTTGTTGTAAGTCCTCATGGATTTGGTGTATAGGCCATAGCTTCCAATCCATTTGAGTTGATAGTCTTTTCTTTCATTTCTTATAGCCTTCATATACATATTCATGTCATTGTAATCACCCACCTTTCATTCATAATCTGCAACATCCCTTCTTTCTTTGTTTCTTCTAATAAAGAGTTGTATCAAATAAAAGATTACTGCTCAAGGCATAAGATAGAGACCCCTCATGCTAAATGGTTTAATCTCTTTGGAGGTTCATTACCAGGGCATTACATCTCTCTTATGCTAAGCATGACCTCTTGCTTGACACTTTCTTTTATCGCCGGTGCATTACTTCTAAGGGACTAAGTTTCTAGTTAGACCCTTGGAAATCGCAAAGGAAAGAGTTATTATAACTCATTATCACATTTGGGTTTGGAGTCATTATCACTCGTAAATGGGTTTGATTATTTCTTTGTAGTTTTCTCCCTAGAAAAGGGCTTGAAAATCTCATTTCTTGGGTCAAGTCATGCTTGCTATTCTTTATTGCTTTGGACTTAGTGGATGTAATCATCACCTTTGGACAAAATGGAAGAAAAGATAAGAAAATGGAAAGGTAAAGTAAAAAGGCTAATAAAAGGGATAAAAAGAAAATAAAATTTGGTTAGGTTCAGTCGGACGTTATACTAAACGTATTACGTCTTGAATCATCGCATATTATTTCAGTGATGTTCGATGATTCATGAAGCAAGTCTACCCCTTTCCTTGAGGTGACTCCGTGATAGGGAGGATGTATTGTCTATCATTTGTTTCATTTATTGAGCTCTTGTCCCATCGTTTCTAAGATCATCACGCAACAAAATTGTAATGATTGATGATTTGAGAATCGAATCCACTCCTCCATTGATCATCTTTATGATAGAAAAAGGCAGAGAGGATAAACATCTCTTGGAAACACTCTATTTTGCTTTGTTTCAGCTCTGTTGCAGGAAGGTATTCCCCAGAAACAGTAATCGGCCGCCCATCATTCTGTACGGCCAACCACTCTCTTAGGTCGGTCGGCTACCAATTTTGTACAGGCAGTGGTATTTTTATAGCAGAATAGAGCAGATCCTGAGGTCAAAACAGAACAATTTTCTGACTGCAAACAGTGCTGATCCTGGCAGCAAACAGAGAGGTTTCCGGAGGGTGTTTTCAATTGTGCGCATGCGGTTATTTGCCTCCCATTTGAGTCCATTAGATTAGTAGCTTTTAGATTCGTATGTTGTAGTTAATAAGTTGCTTTGGTTCCATTTGAATTTGTAATAGTTAATTAATTAGTTTATTCAATTGTGTTGTAATAATTAGTTAACTAGGACATTCATTCGGACCCTCTTGTACGAGGGCCACCTTGTAATATTTGTATGTCTTCCAATCTCCATTTCTTTCTCCCTTTTATTTATATGCTTACCGTGGTTGTATAAATCATCATGTTTTCGTTTCATATCATTATTATGCTTTGTATCTATTTTTGCATACATAAGGTTCGGTTTACCATTTTTAAATGTCATTGTCGTTTCCTACTTACTTGATTACATACGTTACCACATGCTTTGAGTTAATCCATATGATATGTTAATAAGCCGAACCTAATAGTTGCATTCTTGTATGTGTTGCATTAGCCATTTTGCATATAGGATCATGCATTTTTCTAATTATTTTATTTTCTTTGGCTTGCCTCGATTGAGTATTAGGTGAGCATTTTTTGCTTTAGCATATTACATGTGTGTTTGTGTTGCCATGTCAAGCATACGACCCTGAGGCTACGTGCTTATTTGAAACACCTCTTTGAATGCCTGTGGATGAAGGCTATTTTGCTTAAGTTGGAATGACTTTGATTAGTGTACATATGAGCTCACTTTTCCTTAAAGTAGCACATATTCAAACCTCTTTTCAAACAAATATGAAATCAAAACATTCCAAAGTGGGTGACATAGTCTATACTTGTATGCCTTACGTAGTAAGTTAGCATGATAATTAGAACATGAGCATATATTGTCCATAAAAATCACATCATGATTAGTAGAGGCCGATCTTTGATCAGGTGTGTGGGGTGCTCAATTCATGACCTTTCCCTCTCATATCTAAGTTCCCGAGCCAAGACACTTTGGTTATGACGGACAAGTGGCCTTCAGCACGAGTCACGGGTTTCCTAAATTTTCTAAAAATATTTAGATGGCGACTCTAAAATCTGGCAATACAATCCATTTTTGGCATCTCTGATGATTAATGGATTTTCTAAGATTTGCTGGACTTGGACTCTCATTCATTTTTCTGTTTCACAGTGCACTTGTGAAACCAGATTCAGAACCACGAGAGTCTGAATTGTAGAGCTATCATATCTGAAGAGATTAAACCCTTCGAGTAGCACGAAAAACCAGCTACAGTTTCTGACAACTCTGTTGGGGACAGATTGAGAACTTGACTTGGACTTCATGATGTGATATTTTATTTACAAATATATGTTCATTGCATTGCATTTGCATAGTGCTTTAAGTCACTGTGTTTACCATGTAATATCTTGGACGACTCGCCGAAGGCTTGCCAAAAAGTTGGTCGGACATAGGCAATGTCACGTTGGGAACACAATCCTTGTATCTGAGTTACCGCTGTACCGCTTAATCCTCATTTCATTTTTCGGTGTTAGGTATGAGAGGTATATTAGGTAACCTTGCTGAGGTACCCCTTTTGACCAATTGGCCTAGTGCATATAGTAAAACTCTAATGACTGTTCCAACATAGGACATGATGCTCACCCGTAACCCTAGCTCATGCCAAAGCTAGGACAGGGTAACCTTACCCCTTCATAGAGGTGTTTTGGCTCTCTTTACCCAGTATGTGCTCTATAATGAAACTGTAAAATGGGTGCTTCATATCAGTGGTACAGTTGGTATCAGTTTGTGGGACAAAATTCAATAGAAAGTACAGTCTTACAGCTGTGATCATATCTGTTCTAATAAAATCTTAGTTGAGGTGTTGTCCGATTTTTTGATTGTTGCTTTTTCTTTATTTATTTTGCTAGGTAGTCTAAAACCATAGCTTCAGAAAGTTTTGATATCCCCCAAGTGCTCTGGACCCGTGTCGGAAGACTTTGTAAAGTTGGAAATCTTGTTCGGAGACAGCCAGTGTTTGCCTCACTATCACCAGTTGCAAGGCGAAAAAAGGTCAGGCGGGGTTCACCAGTTCAGTTATTTCAGCAATCACCCCTCAGCTCACCTATACTCAGTTCACCTTAAGCACAGTCACTTACTCCTAGAATGGCTTAGTATCCATCATCAGATTTGGAGAAGTTTCTGATTCGTCTGCAGCAATCAGTCGACTAGCTCCAACACGACATGACCCATCAAGCCGAGGTCACGAATAGGTTGTAACAACAACAACAACAGCTGGCTACGACTTCGGCTTCACATATACCTAATATGGCTACTCCTATACCCGGTACCACTACCAATGCTGCTGCAGCTCAGGATCCACTAGTTAAGGGTATTCCGGCTTTTTCCATCCAGGAAGACCCAATTTTAGTAGAGATGTCTAGAGCTCCAGTTTACCAGACTGAGGCACCTTTTGAATTTAAGGTTGACCCTACAATGCTTAAAGTTAACAAACTTGAAAAACTGTTCAAGAAGGCACAAGGGGGTTAACTCTATTCCACATATAGAGGATCGGTATACTGAATCTACTGTTACTTTGCCGGAGCGGTTCAAAATGCTGCATATTGACTACTTCGATGGTGCTGGGGATCCAATGGTACACCTACGTCTGTTTTCTGATATCTTGCGACCAATGGGTTTGACTAGACTTCAGAAGTTGTTGCTCTTCGGTCGAACCATGTCAGGTATAGCTGCCATCTGATATGCTAAATTGGAGGACTCTGTGAAACATAGCTGGGAGGAATTGGCCGAATCTTTCATTACTCAATACTCCTACAACATGTAGATTGAGGTCATAACTCGTGATCTTGAAGTAACGCGTTAGGAGCCAAATGAGGGTTTCTCAGAGTTTGTAACTAGGTAGAGGACCAAAGCATCAATGATGATCACCTGACCCTTAGAAAAGGACCAAATCCAGATGGTTGTTCGGAATCTTCACGACAAGCTGCTACAAAAAAGAATCGTTCCCCCCTTGTTCACGTTCAAGGAACTTCATAAAATGGGAGTTCATATTGAAGACGCGATGAAGTAGGGTATCATCGTAGATGACAAGGAGCCGGCCAAGGGGCCTTTTATTCACAGTTATGCTACCGAGGGTAACACAACTGTGAGTCCTTCAGAGGTGAGTGTTGTCAACACTACCAAAACCGTCGACCCCTTGCCAATATGAGCCCATAAACTTCTAATCCTACCTAAAACCAAAGGACATTCAATTAGCTTCACATGACTTTATCTCGAGCCATACAGGTGTTAATGAAAAAGGGGCATCTGAAACCCCTGGACCCTTGACCACTTCTAGACCCTCTCCCACCTAGGTACGATCCCACCAAGTACTGTGCCTTCCATCAACAACATAGCTATGAAACGGATAAATGCTACCACCTACGTCATGAGATTCAAGATCTCATCGACAACAAAGTTATAGCTTCACCTAAAAGCCAAACACCGTAACCAGCCCACTACCCAACCATAACTAGGTACCACCCTCACTATGCACCAACTACATCCATACACTACCCCTGTCTTATGACCCGAGTGTCTATATCACTCCCTCTCATATACCAAAGTCGGTGTTGTTCATCCCTGATGGCACAGACTTGTGCATGGTGAACACATCCAACCCACAATCCAAGCCTCATAAACATGTGGTGACAACACCCGAAGAAGAGGAGGTTTTGACCTTGCAAGGAAGTGCTGGTCTGTCATTGGAAATTCTCAGGGAATTATCCGAGGAGGAATATGACCCGAGTTGATACATTGTTTCTGTTGCTTAACCCAAGCCTAAGGTAGTATTGCCAAGCTCAGTTGACGTTAATGTGGTTAGAGAAGACAGCCCAAACCAAGGGCTGGATGATCTTGCAGATCTTGAGGAAGATTTAGACAACCTCAAATTCTTCAAAGAACAGGACTGGCACAATGTATAGATTGGTTGGTTTGATCTGAGCCTATCGGTTGATAATCGGGAATGACTGAATGATGAATAGAAACCGGAGTTAAGTCTGAAGGAAAGAAATTCGCGACAGTTGTGGTAGCTGGAGAAGCCGAAGAGAAATGAAAAGTGCCTGAGAGCAATAGTACAGAAAAACCAACCCAGAACAGCAGTACAAAAAAACAAACCCAAGAATTGGGTGTTAATGAAATCGCAGGTGCTAAACGGGGAGCTATATTGGAACAGTTTGAATAGGAGATGATCGAAGATAGTTGGAAGGCAGCAATACCTTGTCGCCCTAATGGGGATAATTGTCCTGTGTGAGTGATTTAAGTAGAGCCAGACAACTGTCTGTTAACAATTGAAGATGAAGGTGAATGGTGGGAAGACATCAATCTACATCTTGCTCACACAAATGAAGACTGAGAAGATCACATCCCTGATGAGACTTAGTATGTCGAAGAGATAGATCACCTAACCAGGAGTGGACGACATTTCAATCCTCCACACTTGGACCAAGCAGAACCCTCAGGAAATGGTAGAGAGATTGAGAAGGAAAAGGAGAAGAAGTTAGAGGAGGAGCTGGTTCTGAAACAACTGAAAAAGATCCAATCTGACATTTCCATTTGGGCTCCTTATGGCTTTGCAAGTACACTGACAAGCAGTGTTGTCCACGATGGATAAAGCTAAGTTGTTCATTGATACTACACCAAAGCAGCTCGTCAGCCTGATCTTCCCAAGTAGCACCAAACCTATGTTTACTTTTTCTGATAAGGAGCTGCCACTGGAAGGATAGGCTCACAACAAACCATTGTACATATCTATTGAGTGTACAGGAAAATGGGTTCCGGTGGTTCTAGTGGACATTGGTTCTGCTATTAACGTCTGTCTTTCTCGCACCGCTTATGCAATAGGCCTGAAGCTGGCAGATTTCATGCCCACAACCCAGGTGATCTAAGCGTATGACAATACGAGCAGAGAAGTTATGGGGACGGTAAAAATCCAGATCTAAGTGGGCCCTTCCGAGCATGAGATTGAATTCCATATGCTCAATGTGCTGGCTACCTTCAACCTACTTTTAGGGAGTCCCTGGTTGCATTATATAAAGGCTGTGTCCTCTACCCTCCATCAAATGCTGAAATACCCTCATGAGAGAGGAGTTGCTACAGTTTTCGGGAACTTATCTATTCATCCACTGCCAGAGGTTACTACACCTTTGTTGGAAATCAATCACGGCGATGAGGATGTGTTTCTTTCGAGTTTCACTTTGGTAGAAGCCCAAGTGGTATGGACAATCCTAATCGAGGATGAAGGCATGTATATTAGTGCTCAGTCCATTTATTTTATGAACAAATTACGACGTATTCATGGGATGGGGCTTGGAAGAAGTGGAAGAAAAGGTGTTGCGGTGGTAGTTGAGGTGCCACACAATCCACAAGCCTTTGGGTTGGGCTATGCGCCTACCAAAGCAGACTGGAGAAGGAAGGGAGAAGAGATGAGAGAAAGGGCAAAGGCCAAGTGAGCCAGGAAACACTACGAGTTGGTTCATGAGCCAATCCGAGAAACGATGAATGGACTCTTTGTTAGAGAAGAAGACGATTTCCCCTTTTGCGGCTTTCCTAAGCCTTGGGTGGATTCCTTAACGAAGAAGTGTTTCTCGGGTTTCGAAATATTCTTCAACCACCAACTTCAAGATAGTGATGAAGAGGAGGGCTGATCTAAGTGTTGACGCCGGCCAAAGTAAAGATGACGATTTAGATAGCAGTGAGGTTGGAGTAGGGGCAACACTGGCCGATCTCTCGATAGATCCTAAGACTAGTACGAAGAACTTAGAGGATACCACTACTATTTCTATGATCAGAGAGGAACCGGTTGTGGACTCCACCAGTTGCATTTTGGATGTGTCGAGGTCGCCAGGGCTCAGTTGGAGAAGGGCTTTACTGCCAGTTCTGAATCGGATGATGAGCCTGAGTCTGATTCCACCGAGCCTGTTGAGTTGGAATGAGATTTGAGTCAGTCTGAATAGTTTGAGTCTGGCACTTCTGAGGGTGGTAGCCCAGGTGTCAAAGTCCTGTCGAGGTCTTCTATTAGTTTTTCGTTTGAGTCAACTGTAACAGAGGATTCAGACTTTATCAATGAGAATGCAACAGACTTTACCTACTTCTCTGTGCCTTTAGTTTGCTGTGCTGACATTGATTTTCAAAATTTTGACTTAAACAAAAAGGAAGAAATTCCTCGGGCTTTGAAAATTTTTATTGCCTAAGAGGAGGAGAGGCATGCTAAGCCTTGCATAGATGAAATCATGGCAATTAACGTGGTTACTAAGAAAGATCCACGCTTAGTCCAGATTGTGTCCACTTTGTCTTCAGAGGAACGCAAGTGTTTAGTCGTTTTATTAAAAGATTTCAAAGATATTTTTGCGTGGTCCTACGAAGACATGCTAGGAATTGATCCTGAGATTGTACAGCACTGGATCCCTCTTGACCCCAAGGCCCAACCAGTGAAGCAGAAACTCCACAGAATCCATCCAAATTGGGCACTGAAGATTAAAGAGGAAGTCACCAAGCAGATTAATGCTGGATTCTTGATGGTATCTGAATATCCGACTTAGTTGGCTAACATCGTTCCAATTCCAAAGAAGGACGGCAAGATCAGAGTTTGTGTCGACTTCCGGGATTTGAATAAGGCTAGTCCTAAGGACGACTTTCCACTGCCGCACATCGATGAATTGGTAGACTTCACCGCTAGCCATGCCTTGTTATCATTCATGGATGGATTTTCGGGGTACAACCAGATCTTGATGGCACCTGAGGACAGAGAGAAGACTACGTTCACCACGTCGTGGGGTACCTACTGCTACAGGGTTATACCGTTCGGGTTGAAGAACATCGGGGCTATATATCAGAATGCTGTAACCACAATCCTGTATGACATGATCCATAAGGAAGTCAAGGTGTATGTGGACGATATGATTATAAAATCCAAGGAACGGGAAGGCCACTACATCGCGTTGGAAAAATTCTTCAAACAGATCAGAGGGTACAGACTGAAGTTAAACCCACATAAATGCACTTTTGGGGTGACTGTAGGGAAAATGTTGGGTTTTTTGATTACATAAAGGATAATTGAAGTAGATCCATCCAAGATCAAGGCTATCTTGGAAATGCCACCACCAAGGACTGAAAATGAAGTGCGCAGCTTTCTGGGGAAAGTGCAATTCATAAGACGGTTTATCTCCAAATTAATTTTGACTTGTGAACCACTGTTTGGTCTCTTGAAAAAGGGGAAGAAGCTTCAATGAGATGATCGATGTTAGTTTGCCTTCGAACAAATTAAGCAGTATCTTCAGAGTCCGTTCATATTGTCACTACTAGAGCTGGGGAAGCCACTAATCATGTATCTGTCGGTGACAAAGTCAACCATGGGGTGTATGCTGGCACAAGAATCAGAAGCTAAGGTGGAAAAGGCCATTTACTACCTGAGCAAGAAAATGTTGGATTACGAGACCAGCTATACTCCTCTGGAGAAGGCTTGCTTAGCTTTGGTTTGGGCCACTACGAAGTTGAGACACTACCTGTTAGCTCATTCTATAATTCTGGTTTCAAAATTAGATCCCATCAAATATCTCTTTGAGAAACCGGCGCTTACGGGTAGGCTAGCTCGTTGGTTGCTTCTTCTCTCCAAGTTTGACCTCAAGTATGTCACTTGCAAGTCCGTCAAAGGGAGAGTAGTAGCGGAATTTCTGGCAGACCACCCAGTGAAAGGAGATGATGCAGTAGAGTACCTATTCTCGGATGAGGAGATTTTGCAAGTAAAGGAAGAGACGTGGACAATTTACTTTGATGAAGCAGCTAATCAATACGGTTATAGGATAGGCCTATTGCTTATAGCACTCGATGATTCCCATATACCTCTACCTTTCAAACTTCGGTTCAAAGTATCTAACAACGAAGTAGAGTACGAGGCGTGTATCGTTGGATTAGAAGCTGCCCTAGAACTAGGGACAATAAGGTTGGACGTCATCGGAGACTCAAACCTAGTTGTTTCTCAAGCCAATGGAGATTGGAAGGTCAAAGAAGAGAGAATGAAAGTTTATGACCAGACCCTCGACATTCTGATTCCAAGGTTTGAAAAACTAACATTTACGCACTTATTAAGAGAGAACAATCGGTTTGCTGATGCGCTGGCAACTCTATTGTGACAACCTTCACCTCTGATTAGTGCTAAACTGTGATTGAGCATGATAAGTAATTGATTAGGATGAAATCCTAAATTGGTTGTATGAGTGTGTTGCTTTAATTGCATTTTTATTTGTTTGTCATTTAATGATCTGTTCATGTTTTAATTTCGAACTACGAATTGAAGGTCTTATCGGCGACCGAATCAGAAATTGATTAGTGTTATATGTTAATTAGGATTTATGTGATTTTATGGTAGGTTTAATTAAAATTCAAATTGGAATGATTAAATTAGATTAAATAATGCTAAATCACATTAGTTCAAGTAAATTACCTTATTGCCATTAAGTGGATAATTCTAGGCCATTGTTTATTCTCTTTAATACATGTTGGCACACCTCTTTTCATCCATCTTCTTGCCAAATCGTGAGAGAGAGGGAGTGTGAGTAGAGAATTGGATTCAACTAGGAATTTTGCTTGAACTTAGAAGAATTGAAGAGGTTTTGCAAAAATTGAGCTAGCATACTTGGAATTCAAGATCTAAGGTAGGAGATTCACCCTCTTGAACTTGAATTTAAGTGTTTCTTGCATGGTTCATGGTAAATTGGAGACTAGAGTCAAGTTATAGCCTAAAGAGTTGAATTGAGTAGCAATGTGTGCATGCATGTCAATGTCATTGAGTTTTGAGGTCATTTACATGAGAATTCCTATTTGCATGTTCATATTTTTGGTTGTAGCCCATGAATTCATCATATTTTGAGCTCAAGCTTGCATTTGATTATGTTTTAGAGCATTAGAGTTCATGGGAACTCATGCATGTGATGTTCTTGCATGATTCTTCAAGTTTCTTTGAAATTGGTGTTCATTTGGCTTACTTTTGGGCTTGATTTTATAAATTGATCTTTGAAAATGTTGTAGTATGAGTTTTCGAGTGTTTTCCTGAAAATTAGCCCAAAAGAATCAAGTTTGAAGCTTTAAAGGTTGAGTTTTGTGCTTGGAGATCAATTTGGAAATTCCAGATTTTTGATCCACGCTCGAGCGGAGTACTTCACGCTCGAGCGTACACTCTGAGTACATGCACTTCTGCTCGAGCGAAGAAAGTCACGCTCGAGCGTGAAATGCATATGCCCAGAAGTTCATGTGTTTTGCAGTCCGCTCGAGCGAGAGAATTCACGCTCGAGCGGGGGTCTGAGTCTCACGCTCGAGCGGAGGTCGAGCGTCTGTCAAGCGTGAATATCATGCAACCAGTACTTTTCATGAGTTTGCAACCCGCTCGAGCGAAAGAAGTCACGCTCGAGCGGAGCTTCATCGTCTGCATGTCCGCTCGAGCGTAGGAATCCACACTCGAGCATGGACCCCTGTTTCAGCAAATTTTGAAAAGTGTTTTAAAGTACATCTTTGCATCCTCATTTCATCCTAGGTATTCCTAGGTCAAGTTTAAGGCATCTTAATGAGGACAATGTTATAGAACCACACCAAGTCAAGTTTAGGGGCTAAGCTATTAATCCCAAGTGTGTAACGTAGTGTGTGTTCATTCTGCAACTGTGTAAGGTTGGCATCCGAGGACGCTCATTAGCTCGCCTATAGCCCAGTACTCTGTGAGTAACGATGTCGTAAAGATATGTTCAATTATGATTATTTTTTGAATGATCGACTGTACTGCTTCTTGAAATGACATTGTTTACCGAATGAATGTTTGTCCTATTTGTAAACTGTACTCGTCGCATCCATAACAACTTACTGTTACTGTTACTGCTACTATTACAGAGATCTCTGTCGGCTCCAATGTTTGGAACCACTACTGTTTACTGTTTGACGGCCATCAACTGACTGTTCGGTCTGTTAAGACCTACTGTACTGTTTTACTATTGGATGTACCACATATGACTATTATGGTTTCTAAATAACTGTTATGGCATGAAATATGAGTCACTGATTGAACAACTGATTTACTGATACAATTGACTGTTTTAATTACTGAAAGGACATTCATTCCTAACCCCTTTACGCATATGTTATTCACTGGGCTTTAGCTCACTGTTTATATTTATATGTAGGTGTCCAGGCACCGGACCGAAGCTAGAAGCGTCAAGCTAAGCTCTTGTTTTGTCAAGCCAACCATTGTGCCTCACTTCGAGATTCCAAGTCTGTACAAGCTAAGGCTGTCTCTGGGGTGTCTCAGATTCACACCTTTTTGTCTCTGTTTTGTAATAGTTGAATAAGACTTTCCGACTGTACAGTTTTGTTGAAGGGACTTGGTCCCTAACCCGGATGTTGTGTATATAATGTATGTATATATGTTGGTTTATCAATGTGGCTTGTGCATAAAGTCTTTTTGCATTCAGGTTTTCACAGCTCATTGGACATCTTTTATTTACTATTTGGCTTCCGCCAGCCCCTTACTCTGTATTACTGTCATTACTGTTAAGCAGGCCTTCAGTAATCTCGGATTACTGGCCGGTTGCGATACTAAACCCATAGGGGCGGGTTTGGGTCGTGACATCTATCCTCCATGGTAGACATACCACTCGGGGTTAAGATGTGTCTAATTATCATTGAACAGAAGTATGCACCTGCTTACGAGACAATAGTCACAATAGACGAAGTTCAGGACAAGAACCCTTAGTATCATGACATTTGAAACTTCTTAGAAAATGACATGTACCCACAAGGGGCAAATGCCAAAGATAAACGGGGAATATGGCGTCTGGTCGTTCAGTTCATCATATGCGGACGTAAGTTGTACAAGAGAGGCCATCTGGGAATGCACAAGCTCTGCGTCAAAGAGGAGGAGTCAAAACGTCTCATGGAGGCCATCCACGGAGGAGAGTGTAGAGCACACATGAATAGTGTGATGCTGGCTAGGAAAATCCTCAAGCAAGGCTATTATTGGTCAACCATGGAGAAGGATTGTATCAACTTTGTTCGGCGATGCCACAAATGTCAAATCCATGCTAATCGCATGAATATCCCGCCATCAAAGCTTTACAACATGACTTCACCATGGCATTTCTCGATCTGGGGAATCGACGACATTGGAGTAGTCTCACCAAAGGGTTCGAATGGACATGAGTTCATGTTGGTGGCGTTCGACTAT
This sequence comes from Camellia japonica, assembly GCA_030407325.1. Lineage (NCBI taxonomy): Eukaryota > Viridiplantae > Streptophyta > Magnoliopsida > Ericales > Theaceae > Camellia > Camellia japonica. The sequence continues at coordinate 69,738,122 of JAPPVO010000031.1, forward strand.
TTTACTAAGTGGGTGGAGGCGCAGTCGTATTTAGTGTTAAAAGCATCGCATATGGCCAAGTTCATCAAGAATAACACCATCTGCAGGTACAGAGTGCCAAATGAGATTATATCGAACAACAGCTCACACTTCAAGAAGGAGGTGGTGAATTTGCTCGAGAAATACAATGTGGCTTTTCACAAGTCATGAACATACAAACCATAGACCAATTGAAACAAACAAGAATATCAAGAACATCTTGCGAAAGATGGTGGAGACCTATAAGGACTGGCCAGAAAAACTGCCTTTTGCACTCTGGGGTTATAAAACGTCAATTTGAACATCTTTGGGGACAACCCCCTACTCTCTAGTATATGTGATGGAAGCTGTTTTGTCGATCGAGATCGAAGTACCATTGTTGAGAATTATGGCTGAGTGTCAAATAGCAGAGGTAGATTGACAGCATAACTAGTTGGAAGAATTGATGTTGTTTAATGAGTGGAGGTTGAAGGCATTGTATCATGTCCAAGGATATCAACGCAGAATCGCTAGGGCCTTCAACAAGAAAGTCAAATCCAGAAACTTCAAAGAATGAGATATGGTGCTCAAAGACAACCGCTTCCATCCATGACCCTAAGAGCAAGTTCTGACGCAATTGGACTGGTCCCTTCATCATCAAATCTATTTGGTCAGGAGGAGCAATCATCCTCACGGATTTGGATGGCTTGGAGTTCTCGCAACCAATCAATATGGACAAGTTAAAGAAATACTATCCTTGAGAGGCCCACTAGGCCAAAAACCCGAAAAGGAAACCTAGGCAAAAGTTAGAGCATGAAAAATTGAAAATAAAGAAAAATAAAGCTCGTAAGATTGAGAACCCGAAAGGGCAGCTTTGGCAAAAGTTAGAGCGTAAAAGAAGAGAGTTAATACTCGAGTGGACCCTAACCAAACTACGTAAGGCTTGATTCCTATCTTTGGGATACGTAGGCAACTTCACCCCGAAGTTCAGCCATAATCATTTTCAACTCAACTGTCTTATTCATTTGTTTGATCGGTCCATCTCATCATCTATTAGCTTGGTTGTGTTACCTCCATTTGGCAAAAGGGCCAGTTGCAAGATAAAACAAGGGACAGAACAACAGTGAAAGTGAATGAAGTCGTGGGCAGTTATGATCTTCTTAATTCGGGTTGTACATCTTGAAGATTGATTCCATGCGTGTCAGGTAGTAATCATTAGCGAAAATTATTTTTGGAAAATTTTAATGAAGTTGATTTTTAAAATTTCACTTTTTGTAACACAGATCATTATTTGGACCAAAAGGGAAAATTTTTAGTACTCATAACTTTAATTACATAATTTCAACACAAGTACACCCTCAAACTCTCAGGTTAAATCAAAGTTGCTTTTACATCATGACACTTGAAAAGAAAAGTCAAAGCAATAATCTAGGGGTACAGATAAATTAGGTGATAGTCCTCTGCCTCATGCCCGTACTCTTAGACGTCTCTGTCGCCAAGGATGGCCCAACCTATGTCTCGTTCTCAAGCCAAGCCAAATACTCGTTACAAAGGGCACAACTGAAGCTGGTAGTAGGGGCCAAAAGCTCTCTCATTCTCCAAGTAGTGAGGTATCAAGCCAAGTGCGAAGCACAAACTGGAACTGTAGTTGAATATTCCACCCCCTCATCTGGACAAGTCTGATCGATCACGCCCAAACTGGCGTCTAAACCAGAATGAGAAGTAGAAAATACAGTGTGTGAGGCCAATCAACTGTATACTTAGCTGGCAGGATATGCTGTAGCTCATCTCAGACAAGTTAAGCTAGGGGCATTGCCAAGTGATATCATTCGCGGATCTGCTGCACATCCATTCGCACCACAACCTCTCTGTGGGGAAGTTCACTAGTTGCGACCGAAAGAAATAGGATTTGGCCGAATACTCGGGGCAAGGGTCCACGACCTTCAGCTTATCCATAAACCACACCTGGGAAGGGATAAAAATAAAAGAGATTAAAGAATAGAGAGATGTGTGTTGAGAGAAAAAGTAAGGAAAGGGTTTTGAGAGAAAATAGAGAGTGAATGCCAAAGTGATGTGAGAAATCATAATAAGAAATGGTGGGAAACAACACTTGAAGAAGTAATGGACTCCCCGCAAACCGAGAAGTCTCTTGCCAATGGAAAGAATCCAAATCCATTATGGTTTCGACCAGTGCCAGGCCTATATAGCTTCGGCCCTCTTTGAGGCGTTGAGCCACTTCAATTAGTCGGATGTTGACTCCGCTACCACTAGGGGCAAGAAGATAATGGGCGAGTAAGCATATGTAGAGGGCATGTTGGCAATAACCTCGCCAAAGAAGATCACATCTATTCCCGATGTTGGAGAAATGGCGAATCAGGCCATGAATGTCTAACTCTCCATCATGAGCTGAAGATTTAGCCTCCTTGAAATAGAGGCTGCACATTTGTTGAAGAGCCCGTGCATGGCCAAAAAGGAGTTGAGGCATAATTTTCTCATCGCGTCGGGACTCCATTAACACTTAAAACTCTTTGAGAGTATGGCACATCTCTTGTGAAACCAGATTTAGAACCACGGGAGTCCGAACTGTAGGGCTATCGTATCCAATGAGACTAAACCCTCCGAGGAGTGTGAAAAACCAGCTACAGTATGTTACCGTGCAACGGGTGCTTGTTTTTGGTGTGGCAGAACATGCCACATGATGAAAGATTATTTGATTGGGTTCGAAAATACCAACCGTCCCGTGGCAAATTCATGCGGATACGCTTCTGCACCAAGAACAAATATAAGAGCCAACACTACGAAAGAAGCCGTAAAGCAAGGTCGTGTATTTGCATTTGTATCTGGTGATGTCCTGAACACCGAAACTATGGTATCAGGTATACTCTTTACTTGTGCTCAAAATGCCTATGCATTCCTTCGTATCACATGCTTTCTCACGGAAGTTGACTAGACCATTAGAATCTATGAATTATTTGTTATATGTATCTACACTTTCTGGGGGTTCTATGGTGTGCGCCTATGTGTATCCTGCATATGACAACATGATTGGAGATGTGTTATTATATGTCGATTTGTTGCCATTGGACATTGCTTATTTTGATTGTATCTTGGGTATGGATTGGTTGATGAAGTACTGTGCTACTATTGATTGTGTAAATAAATCAGTTGTGTTTCGATCACCTGATTTACCCGAATTTGTGTTTACTGGGAATGGGATTGTCATGACCTGAACTCGCCCCCAAGGGTTAAGGACATAACTGGCCAGTAATCATGAGATTACCTACGGCCTCATACCAAACCAAACGTATTTTAACAGAGTTAATGGGGGCCAAACGGAAGCAATTTAAAACTTTGTCCATAGAGCTGTGCTTACATGGCACATCATAATAAACCATACATATGCACATTAATAACTCACATCAACATATGTACTACACAAAGCTCTGTACACACAGGATCATATAGGTCTAAGTCAGCCGAACAAAACTATATACAACATATCCAAAGACTTCGCCCATATGACAAAATAAAACAGAATGACAAAAAGGCGAAGACGGGTCTCGTGTGTGAGACGCAAGGGCTGACTCTTCAAAACCTCTGTTGTTCCTCACAGACTTCACTGGGGCTGGGTTTGGACTTCTCTCGGCTCACCTACAAACACATGAATGAGCGTGAGCGATAGCCCAGTGAATAATATCAAATAAAGAAGTTATACAAACGATATGTAGAACAACATGCTTCAAACGGCCTTGGGCCCAATTCAAACATTCATTCATGTCAGACTGGCTTCTAGCCCATTCATTCATGTCAAACTGGCCTCTGGCCCATTCATTCATGTCAAACTGGCCTCTGGCCCATTCATTCATTCGTTTATGTCAGACTGGCCTTCGGCCCATTCAGCTATTCATATCAAACATTTGTCCATAATTCAAACTAGCAAACTTATAAGGCTTATAAGGAAATAAGCAGTTGGACAAATGGCAAGCTTCAAAATATCGATATTACTCATAGTGATCGGTTGGTTGGTTTGCCCTGGAGCTTGACCCTACACATCACATAACACATATGGGTCACAAATAATTCAATCCGTTCCTTAATTCACATATTCCTCTTTAGGCTTCATTCTTATCTCTTTAACTCATTTACAATGCTCAATGCATGCCTAAGAGTGCTTACAAGTGAAAGAGGACGGAAAACGAAACCCAGAACGCATAAACAAAATTTCAGAAAACAGGGTCCCGAGCGGACCCAAGAGGCCTGCAAAAGTACTGGCTATGTCACATTTACGCTCGATCGTGCACTCTGGCGCTCGAGCGGAAGGCCTCTCTACATGGCTCCCCGCTCGAGCATGAACTCCCCCGCTCGAGCGGACACCATGTTTGCAAAAAGTTCTGGGAGCACGTATTTCACGCTCGAGCGGCAAGTTCCCCGCTCGAGCGGACATCAAAATTCTGGAAAACCCAGAATTGTTCTTTGAGCTCAAATTCAACATTCCAATCAACATTTCATGCATATTATAGCTCAAACTTCAAATATACTTGTGCTATCATGATACAAACACCAAATTTCATCATTATAAAGCTCAATTTCATGAATCAAACACATGAATGTCCCAATTTACACCAAACTTGCTATTATGATAACAATTCCATGTATTTTTAAACTCATTTCTCATAAATTGTACATGCATGTGGGATATCATTCCCATTTCAACTTACATGGTGCAAATGGTGATTACAAACATGAGCTTTAACCAACATTCTACATAGATCATGTATTTTGTGTCCAAACATGCAAATTTCAAAGCAATTACACACATGCATGCACATATGGACTTTCAATTCAACAAAATCAACTTAATTCTTTGCCATGAGCTACCATATCACTTGAATTCACAATATTACAACTTAAACTCATGAATTTACTTACCTAGAGGCTCAAACTTTTCAATCTAAAGCAATTTCTTGAGTAATCTTCTAAAATCTCCAAGCCTCAAGACCAAAACCCCAATCTCCTGCACTTTCTCTCTCTAGTTCGGCTCTCTCACACCCAAGAGCCCAAAATCAGCCCAAAATGGATCAAAAGAGAGAGGTTGAGTGTATATAGCCCTTTATATAAAGCCCCACTAATTCCAATTTTATAATAATAAATAGTTGGGCACTAATTCATCAATTTAATCTGGTCCGAATCAAATTTTCAATTAAACTTCACCGTAGGCTCTAAAAATTATGCCAAACACAAGGGCGCGACCAATTTCGGTTTCGGTGGCCGATAGGGCCTTCAATTTAATTTCCAAAACAGACAATCAAACAAATATTCCTACGGTGAATAGATAGAAATTCAAAACCACATATTTTCACATAATGGCACCCAAAATCATGTTAAACACATAATCACATTCATGTTAAGGACCAATTAACATATTACGGAACACGGATATCACAGTCTTCCCCCTTTTAGGAAGTTTGGTCCTCCAAACTTATTTTACCTTCGTTGGGAAACAAATGTGGATAGCGTAGTTGCATTTCCTTCTCTTTTTCCCACGTGGCATCCGTCCCATAGTGTTCTTTCCATTCAACTTTCACCATTGGGATGAACTTGCTTCTCAGTTGTTTTACTTGTCGGTCAACGATTCGTTCCGGTCATTCGGCGTATTCCATATTTTTATCAATAGCTACCCGGTGATAATCAATCACATGAAACGGGTCCCGGAGGTAACCCCTCAACATTGACACATGAAATACATTATGGATTTGTTCAAATCCCGGTGGCAAAGCAACTCTATAAGCAACTGGACCAAGCCTTTCCAGAATCTGAAACGACCCAATGTAACGGGGCGACAACTTGCCCTTCTTTCCAAACCTGACTTGGCCTTTCATTGGGGACACACGGATAAACACGTGGTCACCGACCTCATACTCAAGAGGTCTTCTTCGAACGTCTACATAGTTCTTTTGTCGGTCCTGACCTGTTTTGAGCCTTTGCCGAATAGTTTTGATTTTCTCAGAAGTATCTTACACAATTTCAGGCCCAAGTAAAGCTCTATCCTCGACCTCTATCCAACAATTTGGTGATCTACACCTTCTACCATACAAAGCCTCGTATGGTGCCATACCGATGCTGGAGTGGAAGCTGTTATTATAAGCAAATTCCGCAAGTGGCAAATAGTCTTCCCAACTCCCCTGAAAATCCAAAGCACACATTCGAAGCATATCTTCCAAAGTTTGTATTGTTCGTTCTGATTGCCCATCTGTCTGTGGGTGGAATGCAGTACTGAATCTTAGTTCTGTTCCCATAGCTTCCTGCAAACTCTTCCACAATCTTGAAACAAATTTCGGATCTCTATCCGACACAATAGATACCGGAACTCCGTGTAAACGGACGATTTCATCAACATAAATAGTAGCCAATCTATAAGCATTAAATGTAGTTTTGACAGGCAGAAAATGTGCAGATTTAGTCAGTCTATCAACTACAACCCAAATAGAATCCATACCTCAAGAAGTCCGAGGTAGGCCAACAACAAAATCCATAGTCACATGCTCCCACTTCCATTTAGGAATAGGGAGAGGTTGCAGTAGATCGCCTGGTTTCTGATGTTCAGCTTTAACTTGCTGACACTGAAGACATTTAGACACATATTCTGCAATCTCTTTCTTCATCTTAGGCCACCAATAGGTCTGTTTCAAATCCCGATACATTTTATTGTTACCCGGATGCATAGCAAATACGGATCTGTGGGTTTCATCTAAAACCCTCTTCTTTAGTTCCGGAATGTTTGGGACACACATTCAGTTTCGAAATTTCAACACTTCATTTTCAATGCCAAACTTTGCTTTTGGACTTGTCTCAAATTCATTTATCACCTTCTGGAGGAATTCATCCTCTTTTTGTTTCTGTTTGATTTCATCAATGATTACTGGCTCGGTTGTAATAGTGGCTATCAATCCACCCTGTTCACACATTACCACTTCAATTTCAGACTTCTCAAAATCTTGCAAGATTTCTTTCTGTTCAGTAAGAAAACAAGCCATACTCCCCGTTGATTTTCTACTCAAGGCATCAGCAACTGTATTAGCTTTCCCGGGGTGATACTGAATCTCAAGATCATAGTCCTTTATCAGTTCGAGCCATCTCCTCTATCGCATATTCAACTCCTTCTGTGTAAAGAAGTATTTCAAACTTTTGTGATCTGTGTAGACTTCACACTTTGCCCCATACAAATAATGCCGCTAGATTTTCAAAGCAAAAACAACTGTGGCCAATTTTAGGTCATGTGTTGGATAGTTCTTTTCGTGTGGCCTCAACTGTCGGGAGGCGTAAGCAATAACCTTTCTGTTCTGCATTAACACACAACCCAAACCTTTATAAGACGTATCACTGAAAATTACAAAATTCTCCGTACCTGAAGGTAGTGCCAAAATTGGTGCAGTGGTCAATCTTGTTTTCAGTTCATGAAAGACAGCTTCTCTTTCGTCGATCCATTCAAACGGTTGCCCCTTGCGTGTCAATTGGGTAAGAGGCACAGCTAATTTCGAAAAGTCTTTCACAAATCTTCTATAATAACCAGCTAAGCCCATGAAGCTGTGGACTTCTGTCACATTAGTCGGTGTAAGCCAATTCATAATTGCCTCTATTTTCTGTGGGTCCACTGAAATTCCTTCCTTGTTGATCACATGCCCTAAGTATTTGCAAGACAATTCTCAAGTGATGTTCATGTCCAAGTCTATTCTTGGAGTATATCAAAATATCATCAATAAAAACCATAACAAATTCGTCAAGGTAGGTTTTAAAAATTCGGTTCATTAAGTCCATAAATGCTGCCGAAGCATTAGTCACTCCAAATGGCATAACAAGAAACTCAAAATGTCCATACCTCGTTCTGAATGCGGTTTTCTCAACATCCTCTGCCTTAACTTTCAGCTGATGATAGCCGGATCTCAAATCAATCTTGGAAAACACCTGTGATCCCTGCAACTGGTCAAATAAGTCATCAATACGGGGTAGGGGATATTTGTTCTTTATTGTTATCTTTTTCAATTCCCGATAATCGATGCACAAACGCAAAGTTCCGTCTTTCTTTTTCACAAACAATACTGGTGCACCCCAAGGCGAAGTGCTAGGTCGAATAAACCCCTTGTCAAGCAGGTCTTGCAACTGTTCTTTCAATTCTTTCATTTCGGCAGTAGCCATTCTGTAGGGAGTTTTAGAAATGGGCTGGGTGCCTGGCACAGTTTCAATAGTGAACTCTATCTCCCTGTCTACCAATTCCCCTGGTGATTCATTTGGAAACACATCTGGAAATTCTCTAACAATAGGGATGTCATTCAATTCAACATTCACAGTTTGTTCAGACAACACATAGCACAAATAACCCTGGCACCCTTTCTTGATCAGTTTACATGCTTTCATTGTAGATATCAAATAAGGTAGAGGCACTACCCCATTACCCACAAACACAATCTCTTTCTGTTCTGGTGGTTTAAACACAACCCGTTTTGTCACACAATCAATGGTGGCACAATATTTGGTCAACCAATCCATGCCAAAAATTACATCAAAATGTCTAAAATTCAAGGGCAACAAATCCACATATAGAATAGCATCCTCAACACGCATATCACAAAACCGGTATATAGATCACACAATACAGATTCCCCAGATGGAGCAGACACACATAGTAGATATGGCAGTAATTCTAAGGGTCTATTCAGTCTAGATGCAAATGCATATGTCACAAAAGAGTGTGTGGATCCAAAGTTAATTAACACAAAAGCATCCTGATTACATATAGAAATAGTACCTGAGACAACTGCGTTAGCATTCCGTGTATCGCCCGAAACAAGCGCAAAAACTCTTCCTTGTCTCACAGTATCCCTGGTGGTAACGGATCTCAAAGTATTTCCCGGCTTCAGGATCGATGCAATTGAGCTAGCAGCTAGCTTCCCACTGTTCTGATTACAATCTTGGGCCATGTGCCCTTGTTTACCACACTTGAAATAAGCCCCTGACACACGGTAACAAACCCCACGGTGCATTTTGCTACAAATATTGCACATGGGAGATGCGTCTCGGGAAGAATTCGAAGTATTTGACGAGCCCATGTTTTGCTTTTTTGAAAACTTTTTCTTTGAGAAAAAGCATTGTCTTTTGTTGCCTTTCCAGTCAGTTGTTGACTTGGCCTGTCTGGCTATGTTAGCCTCTGATATGATGGCCTTGTCTAGCACCCCAATGTAGGTTTCCAGCTTCAAGACATTCACTCTTTCTAAAATGTCACTTCGAAGCCCACCTTCAAAATGTCTCGCCTTCTTATAATCAGTGTCAATCACGTGTGGTGCAAACCTGGCCAATCAATGTCTCGCCTTCTATTGTGTTTATGGACTTTCAATTCAACAAAATCAACTTAATTCTTTGCCATGAGCTACCATATCACTTGAATTCACAACATTACAACTTAAACTCATGAATTTACTTACCTAGAGGCTCAAACTTTTCAATCTAAAGCAATTTCTTGAGTAATCTTCTAAAATCTCCAAGCCTCAAGACCAAAGCCCCAATCTCCTACACTTTCTCTCTCTAGTTCGACTCTCTCACACCCAAGAGCCCAAAATCAGCCAAAAATGGATCAAAAGAGAGAGGTTGAGTGTATATAGCCCTTTATATAAAGCCCCACTAATTCCAATTTTATAATAATAAATAGTTGGGCACTAATTCATCAATTTAATCTGGTCCGAATCAAATTTTCAATTAAACTTCACCGTAGGCTCTAAAAATTATGCCAAACACAAAGGCGCGACCAATTTCGGTTTCGGTGGCCGATAGGGCCTTCAATTTAATTTCCAAAACAGACAATCAAACAAATATTCCTACGGTGAACAGATAGAAATTCAAAACCACATATTTTCACATAATGGCACCCAAAATCATGTTAAACACATAATCACATTCATGTTAAGGACCAATTAACATATTACGGAATAGGGATATCACAGAGATAGTTCCTCCGCCATATTTAATCTCTACAATGAAAGCTAATAAACTGTTGAGAAAGGGGTGTCGGGGTTATTTGTGTTGTGTATTGACTGTGCCTACAGCTAACACTAATGTAGAGAATATCCCTTTAGTCAATAAATTTTTCGATGTGTTCCCAGATGAACTGCCCGATGATTTGATTGATAGAGAAATTGAGTTTACCATTGAGGTACTTCCTGGAACACAACCTATTTCCAAAACCCCATATAGAATGTCAATTTCTGAACTGAAAGAGTTGGAAGTCCAACTTCAAGAACTATTAGACAAGAAGTTTATCCGAATGAGCACTTCATCTTAGGGTACTCCAGTGTTGTTTGTTAAGAAGAAAGATGGAACCTTGAGATTATGCATAGATTATCGAGAATTGAATAAAGTGACTATGAAAAACAAATATCCACTGTCCTGAATAGTTGATTTGTTTAACCAACTTCAGGAAGCCCAAGTCTTTTCTAAGATTGACCTTAGATCCGACTATCATCAGTTAAAAGTTAAGGCAGAAGACATAGAAAAAACTACTTTTCGGACTAGATATGGATACTATGAATTTTTGGTAATGTCATTTGGGGTAACTAATGCACTTGCAGCATTCATGGACTTAATGAATAGGATTTTCAAACCGTATCTGGATGAATTTGTTGTTGTAGTTATTGATGATATTTTGATATATTCTAAAAGTAGAGAAGAGCATGAAAATCATTTAAAACTTGTGCTACAAACTCTGAGGGAAAAGAAACTGTATGCAAAGCTTGCCAAATGTGAATTTTGGTTGGACATCGTAACTTTTCTGGGGCATGTAATCAATAAAGATGGCATATCTGCTGACCCGCAAAAAATTGAAGCTATTGTAGATTGGCCTAGACCAACCACTGTGATTGAAGTTATAAGTTTTTTGGGACTTGATGGTTACTATCGTAGATTTGTGAAAGACTTCTCAAAACTTGCTTTACCATTAACCCAGTTAACATAGAAAAATGCACCATTTGACTGGAATGATCAAAGGGAATTAGCTTTTCAAGAATAAAAGACAAGGTTGGTGATTGCACAAATTCTGATTACCTAATGGTACAGATGGGTTCCAAATTTACAGTGATGTTTCATACAAAGGCTTGGGGTGTGTATTAATGCAGAATGGGAAAGTAATTGCATATGCTTCATGATAACTCTGTCTACATGAGAAGAACTATCCGACTCATGACTTTGAACTTGCAGCTGTGGTTTTTGCATTGAAAATCTGGTACCATTATCTGTATGGAGTGACCTGTGAAGTGTACACGGACCACAAGAGTTTGAAATATTTCTTCACTCAAAAACAACTGAACATGAGATAAAGAAGATGGCTCGAATTGATTAAAGATTATGACTTACAGATTTTGTATCATCCGGGAAAATCTAATACCATTGCAAATGCTTTGAGCAAAAAATCTATTGGGAATTTGGCGTGTATGCTGACCAGACAGAAAGAGTTGTTATGTGACTTAGAAAGAAATGAAATTGAAATTGCATTGCGTGAACAAGGTGGAATTCTAGCTCCCATTTCTGCTCAGCCAGCCATAATTGTGGAAGTTAAAGAGAAATAGCTAGAAGATGAATTCCTGAAAAAGATTGATGATGAGGTTGATTCAAAACCAAGGCCAGGATTTGTGTATGAAAGTAATGTATTGAAATTTCAAGGTAGACTTTGTGTATCGTATTGTTCAGAATTGAGGAAACGTATTATGGCTGAAACTTACAATTCTAAATTTGTTATGCATCCGGGGAATACAAAAATGTACAAAGATTTGAAATAGAATTTTTGGTGGCCTGGAATGAAGAAGAGTATTGCTGACTATATAGCCAAATGTTTGCATTGCCAACAAGTGAAAGCCGAACATTAACGACCCGCTGGACTGCTACAGCCATTCCCAATATCGGAATAGAAATGAGAGCATATTATGATGGACTTCATTGTTGGATTGCCTCGCTCCTCTCGAGGTATGGATTTTATTTGGGTCATCGTTGATTGTTTAACTAAGTCTACTCATTTTCTGCTTGTGAAAACTTTTTATAATGCGGACAAATTGGCTAACATATATGTGAATGAGATTGTGAGATTACACGAAATACCAGTATCTATTGTGTCTGATAGAGATTCAAAGTTTATTTTAAGATTTTGACAGAGTTTGCAACAGGCTTTGGGGACTGAATTGAGGTTAAGTAGTGTATACCATCCACAGACGGACGACCAATTAAAAAGAACGATATAGACCTCGGAAGATATGCTCATAATGTATGTACTGGATTTCTAAGGGAATTAGGAAACTTATTTGCCTCTGGCTGAGTTTGTGTACAACAACAGCCATCACTCAAGTATTGGGATGGCTCCTTATGAAGCCCTATATGGTAGGAAGTGTCGATCTCTAATATGTTGGGTCAAGGTGGGAGATAAACCATTATTGGGACTGGAACTTGTGCAAGAGACGATTGAGAAAGTGAAACTGATTCAGCAACGTTTGAAAACTGCTCAGAGTTGTCAAAAGAGTTATGCAGATGTCCGGAAGAGACAGGGAATATGAAGTAGGTGACCATGTGTTCATTAAAGTGACTCTAATGAAAGGCCAAACACGGTTTGGAATTAAAGACAAGTTGGCACCACGATATATAGGACCGTATAAGATCATAGAGAAAATCAATCTAGCGATGTATCAAGTGGCTTTACCTCCGGTCATGGAGCACATGCATAATGTCTTCTATGTTTCGATGCTTTGGGTTATTTATGGGATCTGTTACATGTGATTGAACTGACACATGTGCTTTTAAAATATGATTTTACTTATGAAGAATGGCCAATACAGATTGTTAACCACCAGATTAAAAGATTGAGAAACTAGGAAATCCCATCGGTGAAAGTTAATTGGAAAATCATGGAGGGACGTACGCAACGTGGGAAACCGAAGAGAACATGATAAAGAGATAAAGGTAATTCAAGTTTGGAGGACCAAACTCTTTAAAAGAGGGAGACTATAATAACCCTAACCTATGATTAGCTAATAAACCTTACTTAAAAATGCTTAATCAGTAATTAAGATGAAATTTTGAGTTAATTGCATGTGCTATGTGTTAATTGTGTTTATATCTGTACATAGTAGGATATATGTTTGACTTTCTATTCCACTATGCGAATTGAAGGCCTTAACGGCATCCGATCACGAAATTGACTAGGTTAACATGTAATTTCGCATTTTTAGAAATTTATAGTAGGTTTAATTGAAATTCAATTTAGAATCAAATAATTAGAATAAATTGATTACAATTAATTAGGCCTAATCAGGCTTAATTGGATTAACATAACCAAGCCTATATACGGCTTAAGTGGCTTCTAGCTTCTCCTATACTTGATCCTCATCTCTTTGAGACATCAAAACGTGAGCGTGAGAGAGAGAGAGAGAGAGAGAGAGAGAGAGAGAGAGAGAGAGACCAAAGGAAGAGATTGAATTCAAAGATATAAAGAGAGAATTGTTATAGAGTGCTAGAAGAATTGAAGGTTTGGCTTGTAGGAGCTCAAGAATTTGTTGATTAGAATCAATTGAAGACCTTAGGTGAGTAGTTGACTCCTAATCTTTGTATCTAAATCATTAATAAAGGGAATTTAAGGAGACTTTGTGATCCAGTATAAGAATTGAGCTAGAATTGATGAATTTAAGCTATACCATGCATGCATGCTCATTTCATCATGTTTTAAAGTTGTTTTTAAATAATTCTCACATGCATGTGATTATCTTAGTTTTGTTTTGAGAATTCATCACATTCCATGTCATTTTACCTTATTTGAACATGTTTGGGAATGTTAAAGTCCATATCAATTCATGCATGTTGTGGCTTTAAAGTTTCAAGTTTGATTTTGAACAATTAGCATGCTTTTGGACCTTAATTTTGCGAAATGATCCTTAATTCTTGATGCTTCATAAGTTTACAAGTGTTTTCTCAAGTTTTGGGCCCAAATGATGTGTTTTAAAGCTTTGAATTTGAGTTTTGCATCTTGTACAGCAATCTGAAAATTCCAAAATTCTACATCATCACTCAAGTGACCACAGCTGCGCTCAAGCGACCACCCTCTGTTTTGAACCTTGGCTCGAGTGACCAAAAGTTAGCTCGAGCGTAAAATTCAAGCTTTCAGCACTTTTGCAGAGTTGGGAGTTTGCTCGAGCGACAGAACCTGTGGTTGAGCGATCACTCTTATTTTTTAGCCTTGGCTCGAGCGACCAGAAGTTACGTTCGAGCGTAAAATGAGATCTTTTACAAGTCTTGCAAACCAAGGGATCCGCTCGAGCGACCAAAGTTGCGCTTGAGCGAACTACCCTATTTCTAAAAATTTTACAAAGTGTTTTCAAGTGCATTTTGGCATCCTCATTCCATCCTAGGCATTCTTAAGCCATGATGCTATAATAATAAGGATAAAGATTAGAAACACATCAAGGAAGAAAAGTAATAAGTTAAGCACCAACAGAGCGTGTGTTTCATTGTGTAGGTCACGCGCCATAGTCCATCTGAACTGTCTGATCCGTCTTTTTTGCATTTAGAGCTATTTGTGAGTAATAACTTTGTAAAGCTATGTTCAACTTTAAGTATTTTCTGAATGATATGATTTGATTCGTTTTCTGAAATGTTATATGATGACTAGATGAATGATTGTCCTGTTTTTGAAATATATCGTGGCATCCTTAGAGCATCTGCATCAGCCTCAATAAATTTTGAGTCAAATTATAACTCAAAATCCACTTTCGCTATTTTAGCTAGTCACATTTTTAGTACTACTGTCACGACCCAAACCCGCCCCTATGGGTTTAGCACCGTAACTGGCCAGTAATCCGAGATTACCGAAGGCCTGCTTAACAGTAAGACAGTAGTGCAGAGTACAGGGGCATGGCGGAAGCCAATACAGTAAATAAACAATGTCCAATGAGCTGTGACAGTCTGTATGCAAAAAGATTTTTCATACATATATGCAGTCATAGACAAACAGTATGTACAATAATTACAACCACTCAGAACAGGGACCAAATCCCTATTAAACAGTACAGTAACAGTCTATACAGTCGTACAAAACAGACACAGAAACAGACAGGGGAAATAAAAACACCCCTAAGCCATAGCTTGGTGGGCTCGGAACCTCGCAGTGAGGCACAGTGGTTGGCTTGACAAAACTGGGAGTCTACCCCGACGCTCCTAGCTCCGGTCTAGTGCCTGTACACCTACATATATATATATGAGCAGTGAGCTAAAGCCCAGTGAATAACATAATGCGTAAAGGGGTTTAGAATGAATGTCCTTACAGTAGTGAAAATAGTTCATTTCAATCAGTATTTCAGTTGTTCAGTACAGTAAACAGTCATATGTGGTACATCCATTAGCATAACAGTAAACAGTAGGTCTTAAAAGACCGAACAGTCAATGATGGCCATCATTCAGTAAACAGTAGTGGTTCCAACAAGGGAACCGACAGAGATCTCTGCAACAGTAACAGTCAGTAACAGTAATTGCTAAGGATGCCACAATACAGTTCAGAATATAGGACATACATTCATTCAGTTAACAGTATCAGTTCAGAAAGCAGTACAGTTCAGTATCCAGAAGATAATCATTTTGAACATATCTTTACACAATTGTTACTCACAGAGTTTTGGGCTACAGTAGGCTAGAGCGTCTCTTCGGAAAGCCAACCTTACACAGTTACAGATTGAACACACACTAAGCTACACAGTTGGGAAAGATAATAACTTAATCCCTAATTGCCTCGGTGTGTTCTACATCTATATCCTCATTAAGATGTCTTAAACTAGGCCTAAGAATGCCTAGGATGGGATGAGGATGCAAAGATGTATTCAGAAAACATTTTCAAAATTTCCAGTGAAATAGGGTCCTGCTCGAGCGCATATTTCCCAGCTCGAGCGGACATGCAGACAACGGTTCCCGCTCGAGCGTCAACTTACCCACTCGAGCGGACCAAAAAGTACTGGATAGGTGAAATTCACGCTCGATCGGGCGCTCGATAGCCGCTTGAGCGTAAGACACAAGGTCCCGCTCGAGCGTCAATCCTTCCGCTCGAGCAGACTTCAACACAGTGCAAAGTACTGAGAGCACGAATTTCCCGCTCGAGCGCCACTTTCCCCGCTCGAGCGGGAGTCCAAAATCTGGAATTTCCAGATTTGAACTTCCAAGCTCAAATCAAGTTTAAATGCATCAAAATCGATTTCTTTGGGCCCATTTTCCAGAAAACACCTCAAAACTCATAGTACTACATGTTTTAAAGATCAATTTGATAAATCAAAACCCAATGGTGTTTCAATTAAATCCATTTTCAAACCCAATTTCATGAATATGATCCAAACATGACATGCACGAGTTTTAAATCAATTCAAAGCTTCAATACATGCTCTAATGAGCCAAATCATTCAAGAACATGATGGCATCATGAACCTTAGCTAGAACTTGTACATGCATGCAACAATTATCCATGAAATCAACTTAAAACTCAACACTTCTGACATGCATACATGGAATGAACTCCAATTCAACATTATTTGACTCAATCTTGACTTAGATCACTAGAGGCTCATGAATCATGCAAGAACAAGCTTAAACACAACAATGAGAGGTTGAATTTCTTACCTAAGTCTTCAATTAGAGGTGTAGGAGCTCAATTTACAATTATCTTCTAAAATCTCCAAGTCTTCAAGCAATTTACCCAAGAACAAGTCAATTCTCTCCCTCACTCTCCCTCTTGGTCGGCTATGACAAGAAAATGGTTGAAGAAAATGTTTTGAGCAATGCAAGACTAAGTCCCTCAACATTTGGTATAATGGCCCACTCAATGGTCTAATGGTAAATAAGTCCAATACTTGCAATCTATCAATGTCTAATCTAATTTAATCATCCCTAGTCACTTTTCAATTAAATACACCATAAAATCACATAAATTATGGTGATCATGAATCACTAATCAATTTCTGGTTCGGCCGCCGATAAGGCCTTCAATTTGCAGTTTAAACACAAAGACATGAACAGATAATCAAATGATCAACAGATAGAATGCAATTCAAATAGGTACACTCAATCAATTCCGTTCCAGTTTTCAGTCAATCAGTTCAGTATTTCAATTACTTCAATTATCAGTCATAATCAGTCTCAGTTTAACAGTATTCGGTAGTTTATCGGTAAATAGTGGTGAGGGTTATTACAACTACTCACTGTATCAAACTCTCTATTCTAACTCAATCTTATTAAAATATTAATTTATTATTATATTTTTTATTCTTTCTTTTTTTTATTAAATTGATAAGGTGCCACCCAAACAATTGTTAAAAAATGAAAAAAAATGAAAAAATTGCCGTTGACCGGTTAGGCTAATATTGGGCATCTTTCTTCTTTTGCTACAGGCACTCACGAGACATCCGGTGGGATATCTGGGGGGACATCCGAGTGGACAATTGGTTTAAAGATTTTGGCTTAGTTTTACTCCAAAAAATATAATAAAAAATCATGTAGCTAATGAACAATGGCTCAACAAAGTTGTTGAGGTACTGTAGCAAATTTAACAAAAAGTTAATTTAGAAAAAATTTGTTGACACTGATAGAGGAACAATTTTATGATTTACTAGCTATATTTTATCTTTTTGTTATTTTGCCTTCTCTGATACGGATGCTCTTAGCATCATGTGATAAATTATATGTTACTTGGTACCAAGGTTGGTTAGGCATAACTATTTAATTGCTTTGCATGCGTCCGTTTATTGGTCATCAGAAAGCCTCATGTATTCATGAGCCATCGGATTTATTATCGCTAATGGATGTACCTAGGGCTGTAAATGAACCGAACTGTTCATGAACAAGCTTGGCTCAGCTCGTTAAGGGCTCGACTAGGCTTGGTTCGTTTAGTAAACGAGCCGAACTCGAGCTCGTATAAGCTCAGCTCATTTATCTTTATTTAAATTATATAATAAATATATTTTTATATATTAAATAATATATATTTAATATATAAATATATAAATAATAGGCATCAGTATAATCATAATAACTGTATTGCATCTTATGATTTGGAAGATCTCGAAGTAGGAAAGGGAGACCCCATTCATCAAAGGATACAATGTTATGAATGTAGAGGAAATGGTAAATGATTTTACTGGCATTAACTCTATCATAATTGGGTTTAATGACTATGGATTTGTGATGGAATAGAATATCTTTATAAAAAGTAATTGACTTGTCTGGATGGGAGGGAATGAAATGCCAACCAGTAGGGAAATATGAGTTTACTAAATCAAGGACATTGTGAATGTTTTTATGGACTGGTTCTTTATAAAAAAAAAAAAAAAGGTTGAATGACTGTTTAAGAACATAGTCTGTTATTGGGGCAGATCTGACTGGATAATTAGATGGCATGGGAGTAATTGACTGACATGCAAAGGGGTTTGAAGCCAGAGCTGAAGTATAACTAGGCTTAGGAATATTACCAAGAATTTGGTATCAGTTGACTAGATTAATAGGAAGTGCAACAATAAGTTGACTGGTTGGTACAATGGCAAGAGGTTTTGTAGAAGGTTTGTGACTTGACATCTGTAATGGAAGAGACAGAAATATATTAGCATCCACTGAGGATATCTAACCTATCAATATGAAAATTGAGTAGATTAGTGTAATGGGCAATTGAATTGCGGTGACTTCTAATTTGATGAAATCGAAGGTAAGGATCTTGGTCAATGGTTTTTGTGTAGGTTATTTTAAAGGCATAATGACGAATAATTTTGCGATATCGAGTGACTTGTAACTTGTGTGTAGAACAATAAGGAGTAGGCATGAGGCACTATCCCCCCTGTAAAAATTCTCAAGTAAGGAAATCAGGGATAGAATTTTGACTACTAGGAATGTATTCAATATCAAAATCCAAGATACTTAAAATAGATTGCCAATAAGCAAAAATATGCTTACTAGCAATATTTTGAACATCTTTTTCTAAAACATATTTAGCACTTTTACAATCAACACTTAATAAGAATTTTTGATTTAAAATATCATCTTGAAATTTACTAATACATAATACAATAGATAAAATTTCTTTTTTAATAGTGCTATAATTTTTCTATGTTTTGTTCTAAACACCAGAATGGAAACGAACAATCTATTCAGAAGACTTGGGAGTGACCTTCTGAAAAAGAATACCACCATAACCAATATCAAAGGCATCAGTTTGAATAATTTTGAATGAATGTTCAGTAGGAATACCAAGGCAAGGTAAAATTTTGACATATTTTTTGACTTGATGAACAATAACAGTATGACTGGAAGACCATGGAAGACCATGGAGGAGGGTTATCCTTCAACCGATCAAAAAGAGGTTGACAAGTTTTCCTAAAGTCTTTATAGAATTCAGCAATATAATTAAGGGAACCTAAAAAATGTTGTAACTGGGTTTTGTCTAAG
Source organism: Camellia japonica (assembly GCA_030407325.1). Lineage (NCBI taxonomy): Eukaryota > Viridiplantae > Streptophyta > Magnoliopsida > Ericales > Theaceae > Camellia > Camellia japonica. The sequence goes on from JAPPVO010000031.1 coordinate 69,757,607, forward strand.
ATTTCATCATGAAACTTAGAAGTAAATTCAATAGATTGACGGTAAATATCACGTCCTAAAAATCTGACTTTGGTTTGAAATAACTTAATCTTAGGTGCAGAAATGACTAAGCCATTATATTTAATAATGTGGAAGAATGATTGGAGATGTTTCCAATGTTCGCCAATCGATTTGGAGAAAATTAGGATAAAATATATGTAAACAATGGAAAAATGACTGAAGGGATTAAATATTTCATTCATGATATTTTGAAATTCGCTAGGTGCATTTTTCAAGCCAAGAGGCATTACATTCTATTCATAATGACCAAAAGGTGTAGTAAAAGCAGTTTTGTAACGGTCATTAGGGTGAATTTGGATTTTCCAAAATCCACTTTTAAGGTCAAATTTACTAAAGATGACGGCTTGACTAAGTTTTTTAATTATATCTTTTTATTGGGGATTGGATATCTGATCCATTCTAAAACTTTATTTAATGGTTTATAATTGATAACTAATCGTGGAACGCCACGTTCAAGTTCAGCATTTTTATTAACATAAAAAGCAGGATAAGACCAAGGTGACTTACTTTTACTAATAATATTATTTTTTAATAATTCATTAATTTCTTTTTTACACATTTCTACTAATTCATTGTTCATTTGAATTGGTCTGGATTTAGTGGGGATTAGTCTTTCATTGAAATTTTTAATATAAGGGAGTGTGACTACATGTTTTTTTCTATACCAGAAAGCACTAGGTAGAGTAGAACAGACTGTAATTTCTAAATGTTTTTTAAATTGTTCAATTTTAGAAACAATAATTGGATTAGTTAATTGAGTTTTAATTCGTTTGTATTTGACTTCTTCTTTGAGAAACTTGAGTTGTTTTGTTAATCTTTTCGGAATCATTCTAAAGTAGTTGTTAAACTAATAATTGGTTTATCCTGATGAGGTTTTTTTTTTATCTTTATTAATTAATAGAGATTTTAGTTTATTGGTGTATTTTCTTTTTAATTTAGGATTGTCTAGTTTACTAATGAGTTCAATTAATGAATCTTCTTCTTGTTGGGATTTACTAAGGACATTGACCTGTTTACAACAAGTATCATTACATTCATATTCAATTTGATCATTATCAGTATTATCACTAGGAGAATAATAATTAGAAGTGTCACTGGAAAGGTTAGGATTACTAATTTCACTAGATGAAGGACTAAATAAGGGAGGAGATTGACTGTGTAATTTGAATATTTCAAATATTTGATGTTGATTGTCTTCAGTGATTTGTAATTGATTAAGTTTATCTTTTAATTTTTCTTTAAGTTTGCATTTATTAGAATAATGACCCCTTTTTACCACTATTATAGCAAGTAACATCTTGTGTAGATTTTGACTTCTTAAGTGGTTTAGTTTTCTTGTGATATTTCTGTTTAGGTTTAGTATAATATTTATCAGATGAATTAAAGGGTGAATATTTTTGACAATATTTTTTATATGGTTTTGGGGAAGATCTAATTTTCTTATGTTTGCGACGCGACGGTGCTACAGGAGGTAGACCATATTGCTCATAGAAATTACTTAATTCATATTTAGTTTTATGTTTATCTCTAGCAGCTTTTTGACTGAGTTTCATATTGATACTGTCAGGACCCAAACCCGGCTCTATGGGTTTAGCACCGTAATCGGCCAGTAATCCGTGATTACCGAAGGCCTGCTTAACAGTAATACAGTATAACAGAGTTCAGGGCCTGGCGGAAGCCAATACAGTAAGTAACTAGTGTCCATTGAGCTGTGAAAATCTGTATGCCAAAAACATTTTCCATGCATTCATATAGTTCAAAACAGTACGGTCTATACAATCATACACAAACGTTCAGTACGGGGACTTAATCCCTCGATAACGGTACAGTAACATTCAGTCTATAGAATCCGTTCGGTCAATACAAAACAGTGAGACAGTACAAAAAGGGGAAGTACTAAAACACCCCTAAGCCTTAGCATAACAGGCTTGGAACCTCGCAGTGAGGCACACAGACTGGCTTGACAAAACTGGGGACCAACCCACGCTCCTAGCTCTGGTCTGGCTGCTGAGAACCTACATATATATATAAACAGTGAGCTAAAGCCCAGTGAATAACATAATGCATAAAGAGGTTAAGAATGAAATGTCCTTACAGTAATGAAAACAGTTCATTTAAACAGTATTTCAATCTTTCAATCAGAACAGTCATACAGTCTTATGTGGTACATCCATTAGCATAACAGTAAACAGTAGGTCTTAAAGACCGAACAGTAATGATGGCCAGTCATTCAGTAAACAGTATGATTCCACAAGGGAACCGACAGAGATCTCTGTAACAGTACAGTCGGTAACAGTAGGTGCTAAGGATGCCACAGTACAGTTCAGAAATAAATGACACACATTCGTTCAGTAAATAATTACATTTCTGTAAACAATTCAGTTGATAATCAGATAACCATTTTTGAACATATCTTTATACAACTGTTACTCACAGAGATTGGGCTAATAGCAGCTAGAGCGCGTCCCCGAGAGCCAACCCTAAACAGTTAACAAATAGAACACACACTAAGTTTCACAGTCGGGAAGGATGATAATTAAATCCCTAAATTTCCTCGGTGTGGTTCTATGTCTAAATCCTCATTGAGATGTCTTAAACTAGGCCTAAGAATGCCTAGGATGGGATGAGGATGCAAAAATACAGTTAGAAGGCATTTTTCAAAAGTTGCTGAAAACAAGGGTCTCGCTCGAGCGAGCCTTCCTTCGCTCGAGCGAGGTTGCAAAATCAAAGGCTTCGCTCGAGCGACCAATCCTTCGCTCGAGCGGTCTGATGAAACAGTAAAAGTACTGGTTGCTGGATTTTCCTCGCGCGATGCTCGCTCGATGCTCGCTCGAGCGAGCTGAAGAAAAAATGCAAAAGTACTGGATGCAGAAATTTTACGCGCGATGGTCGCCCGATGCTCGCTCGAGCGAGGAATCCTTCGCTCGAGCGAGGAAGCCAAATCTGGAATTTCCAGATTTGTCTCCCAAGTTCGAACCAAGTATTCAACAACCCAAAACTCAACCTCTTGGGCCCAAAATCTGGAAAATACATCTACATTCAATATACAACAAGTTTCAAAAGCTAATTTACACATGCAAGGGCCAAGAGTGAGTCAATTAAAGCCATTTTTCAAACCCATTTCAAGAACAAATTCAAAACATGCAATGCATGAGCTTTAAACCAAAACCAAGCTTCAAATCTTGCTCTAATGAGCTCCAATCTTTGAAAACAACTTGAAAGCATAGGCTAATATAAAATCATGGACTTGCATGCACAATTTATCATGAATTCAACTTCAAAATGCATCAATTCAAGCATGCATGTAACATTTGAGCTTCAATTCACTATTTATGAGTAAATTCATGACTTACTTCCCTATAATCATGATACATGCAAGATGGAACTTAAAAACAACAAGAAGATGATGATTTCCTTACCTAGAGTGTCAATTACAAGTCTTGGAAGCTCAAACTAGCAATCTATGTTACCAATCTTCAAGTTTCTAAGCAAGGTTAAGCAATGCAAGAAGGAAATCAATTCTCTCCCTCTCCTCTCTCTCTAATTTTCGGCTATAGCAAGAATAAGGGGCTGAGGAAATGTTTAATCTATGTGTATAAGACTCAAACATGAATAAACAAAGGCCCACTCCTAATGGCAATTCCGTAATTACGGCAACTTAGGTGTTTAACTTATTTTAATCTAATTTAATCATTCCTAATCACATTTTAAATAAATATACCATTAAATCACAAATATTCTACTGCTTATGGAACACTAAACGGTTTTCAGTTCGGCCGCCGATAAGGCCTTCAATTAGCAGTTTAAACACATAAACACAAACAGAAAATCGATAAATCAAACAGATGCAGTATGCAATTTAATAGATAAACTTATTCAATTTCAGTTTCGATTTCAATCAGTCTATTCAGTACTTTAGTTAATTCAATCATCAGTCATTATCAATTCAATTTAGCAGTAATCAGTACGTAATTCAGTAGTTTAACGGTAATCAGGACGAGGGTTGTTACAGATACACATTTTTAATCTTTCTTTTTGGATGGTACTAATTATATCACCATAGGTTAAATTATCATATTCTATGATACTGGTAGGTTGACTAAGAACATCTTGGATTTTATGGGCAAAAAAATTGGGTAAACCATTAATGAATTTTTCTTTTCAAAAGGATTTGGTACAATCATCTCAAAGCATGACTCGGGAAAACACATCTTTATATCATCTAAAATTAGTTAATGTGGGATAGGTTAAATTACTAAGTTGATCATGAATTCGAGAATGAATATTAGTAGGTATTCCTATAAAGTGTTTGATTATGGTAAATATTAAAGTATTAATTCCATCAGGTTTACTTGTACCTATGTCTTCATAAAAAATAGGGAATTTATTTTCATCTAATTGGACTGCATGTTGGATAGTTTCGCGCATATTAGGTGTGAGGTATTTGTCCCACCATGATTTAAGCATACCAGTAAAACCAGATGTAAGTAAAGAGACTATCTCAAGCTGGGCATAATCAGGGTAATTACTTAGATAGCTGTTTGCTACCATGGACATATGATTTAATTTTTCAAGAATTTGATTTTCACTAAGGCCATCTATGTTCCATTCATATAATTTTTTAGTAGAAACAGAAAATTGATTACTAATAATGGTTTCTTCAAATTGAAGATCTGGAGGAGTAGGTTTAGTGTATCAATTTTTGGTAAGAGTAGTAGGATTGATTTTTGGGTGTACGATTCTATTTAGATTAGTAGTTTGAAATTGTTGTTCTAAACGACGAATCTCATCATTAGTAGATATCTCATAATCACTATTATTAATAGTTAATGGTAGTTATTGTGTTAATATAGTAATTTATTTGTCTGTGGAAGGGGTAGATAACTTAGTAAATAATTGTTCAATGGCTTCAACGGTGTTAGTATCCTGAGTGACTAAATTTAATCTATTCCTAGTGCTAGGAAGATTAATAAGAGGTTTTTCTAAAGTTTTACTTGCTAAAGTATGATTAGTGGAATAATCATCAAAAGTCGTTTCAATTTTGTCTAATTGTTCACTAATAGTTTTTAAACATTGATTTGTATAATTATTTTGTTCAATTACTTTCTTAATTTCAGATTCATCACCAGGGAGTTTAAAAGGAAAAGCATGAAGGATTGATGTAACGCCCCCAAAATAATACAATAAAGATAACTCATATGCGGAATAAATATGAGAAACAACATACTTTCATACATTAGAGTTCACTGTTAAACAATCAGTTAAATGCCATGTAGGCTTACACCTTTCCAAGTCATTGCTTGGTTACACAAATTGAGTCTCGCTCATTACATCTTAAGCCCTCGGCTTTACGAATAACAAACATACACACATAAGGCATAAATAAGAAGCCCTTGCTTCTCGAAAGTCCACCCATGCTATTGCCTTGGAGGAAACATCTCACCTGCACCTGAAAATGATATTCCTGTATAGGGTGAGCCAATAGCCCAGTAGAAATAATGTAACATAATTTATGAGGTTTATCAAAGGTATAAATACCACGTACATAAACAATACCGATATGGAAGCATCCACAAGCCCGCATATTCATATGCCACTAAGACCAATCTTATTCCATTTTCCTTTAATTCATTTCCAGTTCAAATATACTACTCAATTCATGAGTTAAATTCATCATCTTTCAACAACCAAAATGAGACTATAACTCAATGGTTTTCCATTTATGCAAAACACACATAAACACTTCAAACTTGCCAATTTATGAATATTTCATCCGAAGGAATCGGCACCCATTTATATAAAAAATTTCAGGTCTTTCACCAGGACACTCCGGCCAACTTGCTTTAGATGGAGTCCATCCTCTTTCTCCTCCCAAACAAATATACATATGCAATGTATTTATAAACCTAATCATATATGGAGTACATCATCTATCTCCTTCCAATAAACATACATATACAATGTATTTATAGCACGGTCATATTCAATGACAACCAACAATAGATTAGCATTAAATCACCTAATCCTCATACAATTTCTACAATAATCATGACTATCCTCCATCGATAGCCCAATACATTTATCTCTAGACATATATTAAATCTCAAGATAAATAATTATTTAAAACTTTCAAAGGTGTGAGATAATACCTATCCAATTTCACCACCTACATCAATAACCATCCAATTTAACATATTCAATGTTAATTCCAATTATTTATACAAAATAATCATTTTATCAAGTTAGGGCAAAAATCCCCTTTTTTCCAATATTTACCCAAACACCCAAAATCAACTCTTTTGGTACACCAAGATCTTATATTCAAACCCCATACTCATTTATCTCTCATACATCAAAAACCCCTCTTTTCATTTCACACCCAAATCTTAGATTTGTCCAAACCACAACCAAATCTCATCATCTATACACAATAGCAAATAACTAAGCTAAAAACTATATTAGAGTGTAGAAAACCCCTACCTCAAGTTTGACGAGGAAACACGTAAAAATCCAAATTTTCAATTTTGTCGGATTTTGATCTCCACTGATCAAAATGTTGTTCTCACCAAACTCTTTACTATGGCCTCAAGAACTTCAATTTCTTCGCATCCATTCCAGATGTAACCTCACAAAGAATGAAATTAGAGTATCTTGAATATGGATTGAGAAATGGTACTTCTTTTAAAAGCTTAGAGAGTCTCTCACGTTCTTGCACCAAAGCCACCTAGAATTCAATCCACCTGCCCAACTTCTCAAACTTCTCTTCTCTTAGTTATGTCAACACTATTTGTAAAGTCGAGTTCCTTCGGATTAATTTCATACTCTGGGACTTGACGAGCATTTTTGACATGCATGGATCCCATCAGAGGCTTTGTACCACGTTTCTCCAAAATTTTGATCACATTATGATTTTTGTAGTGTATTGCATCTACAAGAGACGTGCTTCTCCAGCGATCCTTGGGGTCAATCTCAACACCAATGTTGAGCAAAATTCCACAACATCAGTAGACCCGTAGCAAGCGGCCACATGAAGAGTAGTCCGATCATCGATATCCCGGTAATTGACATCGGTGCCCAACTCCAAGAGCTCCTTGATTGTTTTCCAAGTTCAGAGCTCTGGAAGCTGCACGATAACTAAGACATCCATGGGGTCATTATCCTCACAGAGAGTACAAGGGATGAAGCCATAATTATGTGGGTAAACAACCGATGAATAAAGCACATGGTGAACCTTGATCATTCCAGTTTTTTTTTTTGTCAAGTTCATACTTTACCTTGCTCCCCTTACTGATTTTAACCACACAGTTGAAAACCGTGGGGCTCCAGGTCCTAACTCAAGTTCATGCCAAGGATGTGCAGCATATGATTTTCTGGTCAAAGATGAAAGTATTCTTTCATTAAGAGGTGGATGGGATTTATGAGAGTCAGGAACTTGGTATGCAATCTCAACAGTCTTAACAGTCTCAATAGGTTCAGTCATATTCGCCAGCTGGAGTGATCAAAGCTCTGAACAGAGTCGAACGATGGAGAAGAAAGTCTCAGATCTCAAATCCAGAGAGTGAGAGTGGGTGAGAGATGAAGTTGGGTGGGTGTTGAGTGTGTTGCTCTTTTCCCTCTAAACCGTGTATGTGTGTTGGGGGAGATGGTTAGAGAAGTGTGCATAACAGCATTACACACTTGTAACTCCATTACAACAAATCAATCCACATGCTGTTTTTCGGTGCCACTAACTCAACATCATGATGTTGAGCAATTGTTAAAGCATAGCTAAAGTGTAGGTGGTGGGTCCTATTTTATTCCTCCCTCTAAAAACTTTCCAATTGCCTTGCAAGTAAATAATATCTACTCATCATTCTCACGTCGCGTTTCAGAGAAGGCCTGCGAAAATTTTTTATTTTTGTTTTATTTTATATTTATATTTATATTATTTATTTATTTTTGGGTCATTACAATTGATCCTTTATGTTCAATGAGGATTGTCTCTAAAGGAGGATGATTAGAAGAAATCGTAGTATTAAGGGAGGTTTTCCATTTAGTCTTTGTAATAGTGTTTATTTTTTGATAATAATTTTCAAGTTATCAAAGAAATTGATTTCTATACCACTCATAAATTTATACCATTTCTTGGTTATTTTAGATTGTTGTTGGGCATTATATTGAGTCCTATAGGTTTGTCGGTTAAATTTATTATCTTTGGATTTAAATTTATCATATAGTTTATTGAAATTGGGTGTAAAAGGTTTATTAATAGTCAATAAGTGTGGGTTGACAGGAGGAACTACTTCAAAATCCATTTGAGTGGGTGACTCTTGAGATGTGGTTTTTTCCTCATGAAGACGTGTTTGTATTGAATAAACAGGTTTACTAATTTGAGATGTAGAGGAATTATCTATGCCTTTGAACTTACTATTAGTAGTGTGTGAAGGTTGATCAATGTGAAGTTTCCTATCTTTTTGAGTAAAGAAATGGGTACTAAAAGGAAAAGCATAGAGGATTGATCCTTTATGTTCAATGAGGATTGTCTCTAAAGGAGGATGATTAGAAGAAATTGTAGTATTAGGGGAGGCTTTCCATTTAGTCTTTGTAATAGTGTTTATTTTTTGATAATAATTTTCAAGTTATCAAAGAAATTGATTTCTGTACTTATTTCACTCATAAATTTATACCATTTCTTGGTTATTTTAGATTGTTGCTAGGCATTATATTGAGTCCTATAGGTTTGTCGGTTAAATTTATTATCTTTGGATTTAAATTCATCGTATAGTTGATTGAAATTGGGTGTAAAAGGTTTATTAATAGTCAATAATTGTGGGTTGACAGGAAGAACTACTTCAAAATCCATTTGAGTGGGTGACTCTTGAGATGTGATTTTTTCCTTATGAAGATGTGTTTGTGTTGAATAAACAGGTTTACTAATTTGAGATGTAGAGGAATTATCTATGCCTTTGAACTTAGTATTAGTAGTGTGTGAAGGTTGATCAATGCGAAGTTTCCTATCTTTTCGAGTAAAGGAAGGGGTACTAAAAATTTCATCTTCGTCAGTAGGGATATTGGAGGTACTTGTAGCTCGACTTTTTTGCGCCCCCTTTCAGAAGTTCAAAATAAGCCCTACAGTTCGGACTCCCGCGGTTCTGAATCTGATCTCACAAGTGCAATGTGAAATAGATAAACACCAAAGAGTCCAAATCCGGCAAATCTTTTGGAAAATCGATTTTGAATCAAATTGCCAAAAATGGACTGCTTTCCTAGATACAGAGTCACCACCTAAATATTTTATTTGGAAAAATTTAGGAAACCCATGACTCGTGCAAAGGCCACGTGTCCGTTATCACCAAGATTGTCTCGGCTCGGGAGCTTAGGTACGAGAGGAAAAGGTCATGAATTAAGCACCCCCACTCGCTCGATCAAAGATTGGCCTCTACTAATCATGATATGAATTTTATGTACATTATATGCTCTTGTTCCGATTATTGGACTGGCATTACTATATGATGCGCACACACACAAGTATAGACTAACTTGTAAGAATTGGAACATTTTGATTCATGTTTGTTTTGAAATATTTACCACTTGAAAAAGTGATCGCATATAAATATTGCTCAAATTATTCCTATTCAAGCAACAAGCCTTCATCCTCAGGCATTCAAGCAGTCATAGCAATTAAGCACTTAGCCTCATGGCAAGCATGCTAAACATGGCAACAATCACACATATGCAATTATGTTAAAGCGAGTAAAGGCTTCCTAATACTCTAAGCCAAAACAATGATAGAGTTAGAAAAATGCATGATCTCTAACTATGCAATATGACTAATGCAACACATGCGATATGCAATCTAAATAGGCTCGGCTACGGCATATGAATTAATTAAGTAGCATGTGGTCTAAGCATGTATTCAAAGAATGTATTAAACTGACAATGCAGTTAGAATGATGAACCAAGCCTCGGTGCATGCAATACGAGTGGATGCAAACATGAAGTATGCTAATTGAAACATGATGTCCCTAAACTAACCATCATAAGCTAGTAAATAAAAGGGAGAAAGATGTGGGGTTGGAAGACATACACGTTATTACATCATGGCGCTTTCATGAAGGAGAGTCCGAATAAACTAAGCTAATTAACTAACTAATTAAAGCTAAGCTAATTATTACAAAAACAAATGAAATTAGCTAAACTATTTAACTAATTATTACAACAAATGAATCACCTAACTAACAAATGAATCAACTAACTATTTTAGTTAACTAACTAATTACAAAACGAAATTGAATAATTAATTAACTAACTAATTAGTTACAATACTTTACAAAATTACTAGCTATAACTAATTAATTACAACAATTTAAACTTAAACATGCTCAGGATGCAAGGAATGATTATGCACGTGCTCGGTTTCCACCTGAAAAGCCACTGTTTTGCTTCCAGGGAGCCTCTGTTGCACAATTGAACACATACACTATTGCTCACTTCCAGAATAACTCTGCCCTGCCTCAGAAACATACTGCTGAATTTTGCATTGGCAGCTGGCTGGCCAGTGATGAGGGTTGCCGACCACTATCAAAGGTGGTCTGCCGGCCACTTGCCGACCATGGAAAGTGACCTGCCGGCCACTGCTGCCCAGTTCACCTTGCTGCAACAGAAGACAAACAGAGCATGCACAGGGTATTTTCAAGGGTTTGTTTGCACAACTCACCCCTCCTTTTCATGAACAAATCAAAGGAGTAGCAAGTTTGGTTCACAAACCATCAATGGATGCAATTTCATTGCATAATGGCTTATGAAACCAAGTGTGCAAGTTCAATAAATGCAACAAAAAAGACACAAAAACCACCTCCCTATCATGAAAGATCAAGGGAAGTAGTGACCTTGGAAACTTGAACCATTTTATCACTAATGAGTATGAAATGCCTCAATCTTCCATGTGTTCAATTAACGTTCGATTTAATACAACCAAATTTTTATCTTGTACCATTTTAGTCTCAATTTTAATTACTCCATTTTAGGTTACCAACCATTCTTTAATCAATTGAGTCCAAAAGGTGAGTTTAAGTCCTCTAATGGAAAGAGGGCTCAAACCAAAAGTTGTTTTAGGCATGAAAGAGACATCATGCCATTGGTAATGAATCCCCAAAGGGATTAAACCATTAAGCATAACACCTCAATTTCATGCTTTAAACAAACAAGTAGTTTGAACCACTTTCAAACCAAAACAAAAAGCCAAGAAATGAGGGAGGTTGAAGAGATTATTAGTGCTGAAAATGAGTGAGAAAAACATAAATAAATGCTATCAAATCAAATAAGATGGTGTCTAAGGCCTAAATGTCACGACCCAAACTCACCCCTAAAGGTTTAGCATCGTAACTGGCCAGTAATCCGTGATTACCAAAGGCCTGCTTAACAGTAATAACAATAGTACAGAGTAAGGGGCTGGCGGAAGCCAAACAGTAAATAAAAGATGTCCAATGAGTTATGAAAATCTGAATAGAAAAAGACTTTTATGAACAGAGTCGCATTCATAACCAAAACATATATACATACGTCATATACACATAATATCCAGGTTAGGGACCAAATCCCTTCAACATAACTGTACAGTCAAGTCTTATTCAGTCGGTACAAAACAGGGACAAAAGGGTGAATCTGAAACACCCCAAAACCGCTTTGGCTTGAACGAATTCGAAACCTCAAAGTGAGGCACAATGGTTGGCTGGACAAAACATGAGCTTAACTTGACGCTTTTAGCTCCGGTCCGGTGGCTGGACACCTACATATAAATATAAACAGTGAGCTAAATCCCAATGAATAACAACTGTGTAAAGGGGTTAAGAATGAATGTTCTTTCAGTAATTGAAACAGTCATTTACATCAGTAGATCAGTTATTCAATCAGTGGCCCATATTTCATGCCATATCAGTCAATTAGAAAGCATAGCAGTTATACGTGGTACATCCAATAGCAGAATAGTACAGTAGGTCTTAACAGACCGAACAGTCAGTTGATGGCCATCAAAACAGTAAACAGTAGTAGTTTCAAACATTGGAACTGACAGAGATCTCTGTAACAATAGCATTAATAGTAACAGGAACAGTAAGTTGCTATAGACGCCATGAGTACAGTTTACAAATAGGACAAACATTCATTCAGTAAACAATATCATTTCAGAAAGCAGTACAGTCAATTGTTCAGAAGTAATTATAATTGAATGTATCTTTACAACATTGTTACTCACAGATTACTGGACTATAGACAGGCTAGTCAGCGTCCTCGGGTGCCAACCCTACACAGTTGCAGAATGAACACACACTAAGTTACACACTTGGGATTAACAACTTAGCCCCTATATGGCTTGGTGTGGTTCTATAACTTTATCCTCATTAAGATGCCTTAAACATAGCCTAGGAATGCCTAGGATGGAATAATGATGCAAAAATGTACTTTAAAACACTTTTCAAAATTTGCTGAAAACAGGGGTCTCGCTCGAGCGTGGCTTTCCCCGCTCGAGCGGATATGCAGACAAAGAGGCTCCGCTCGAGCGTGACTTCCCTCGCTCGAGCGAACTGCAAACTCATGAAAAAGTACTAGTTGCACGTTTTTCACGCTCGATGGACGCTCGACCCACGATTGAGCGCGAGGCTCAGACCTTCGCTCGAACGCAGATTACCTTGCTCGAGCGAATTGCAAAACACATAAACTTCTAGGCATATCCATTTCATGCTCGAGCGTGACCCTCGATGCTCGAGCGGAAGTGCATGTACTCAGAGTGTACGCTCGAGCGTGAAGTCCTCTGCTCAAGCGTGGATCAAAAATCCGGAATTTCCAAATTGATCCTCAAGCACAAAACTCAACCTTTAAAGCTTCAAATTCGATTTTTCTGGGCTAATTTTCTGGAAAACACTTAGAAACCCATTATACAACATGTTTTAAAGATCATTTCATAAAATCAAGCCCAAAAGTGTGACAATTGAACATAATTTGCAATGTAAACTTGAAGAACAATGCAAAAACATAACATGCATGAGTTCTTATGAATTCCAATGCTCTAAAGCATGATCAAATGCAAGATTGAGCTCAAAAACATGGTGAATTTCAAGAGTACAACCAAAATGTGGACATGCATGTGGAAATTCTCATGAAAATGATCTCAAAACTCAATGACATGGACATGCATGCAAACATTGCTACTCAATACAACACTTTAAGCTAATTCTTGACTCTAATCAACAATTTTCCATGAACTATGCATGTAACAACTTAAATTCACAATTGAGAGGATGAATTTCCTACCTTAAGTCTTGAATTCCAAGTGTAGAAGCCTAATTTCTTAAGTCTCCTTCAATTCCTCTAATTTCAAGCCAAAATCTAGATGAACTCAATTTTTCTTCCAATTCCCTCTCTCTCACGTTTGGTCAAGAAGATGGATGAAAAGTGGTGTATCAAACATATGTAAAGTGTAATAAGGGTTGGTCTTGAGTTAATCCACTCAATGGCATAAGTGTAATTTACCTAGGTTCAATTAGTTTAACATTGTTTATTCTAATTTAATCATTCCAAATTGAATTTTAATCAATCCTACTGTAAAATCCCATAAATCCTAATTAGCATATAACACTAACCAATTTCTGAATCGGTCGCCGATAAGGCTTTCAATTCGCAGTTTGAAATCAAAACATGAACAGATCATTCAATGACAAACAGATAGAAATGCAATTAAAGCAACACACTCATGCAATCAATTCAGGATTTCATCTTAATCAATTACGTATCATGCTTAATCACAATTTAACACTAATCAAAGGTGAGAGTTGTCACAGTCTTCCCCCCTTAAAAGAGTTTGGTCCTCCAAACTCGGATTACCTTCATTTGGGAAGAACCCTGGGTCCAGGGGGAATAATTCAGTATATCTTTTTATCATATCGTGTTCCCTTTCCCAAGTGGCATAGATGCCACCATGGTTTTGCCAATCCACTTTTACTAACGGAATTTCTTTATTTCTCAACTTCTTGATTCTTCGGTTGACAATCTAAATAGGTCGTTCTTCATAAGTGTAATCATCACTCAATACCACATGGGTAGGTTCAATAACATGGAAGGGATCTCGAAGATAATCCCTCAACATTGAAATATGGAAGACATTATGCATATGCTCCATTTCAAGAGGAAGCGCTACTTGGTACGCCACTGGATTAATCTTTTCAATGATTTCATATGGCCCAACATATCTCGGTGCTAGCTTATCCTTAGCCCCAAAACGAGTCTGTCCCTTCATTGGTGTCACTTTAACAAAACCATGATCACCTACTTCATATTCCCTGTCTCGCCTTCGCGCATCCGCATAACTTTTCTATCGGCTTTGTGCGGTTTTCAGTCTTTGTTGAATCAGTTTCACATTTTCTGTAGTCTCATGTACAATTTCGGGCCCAAGTAAAGGCCCATCTCCGACTTCTGCCCAGCAAATAGGAGACCGACATTTTCTGCCATATAAAGCCTCAAAAGGCGCCATACCAATGGTTGAGTGAAAACTGTTGTTGTAGGTGAATTCAGCTAAAGGTAAATGACTTTCCCAATTTCCTTGGAAATCAAGAACACACATACGCAGTAAGTTTTCCAGAGTCTGGATGGTTCTTTCTGATTGGCCATCTGTCTGAGGATGGTATGCACTACTTAGTCTCAATTCGGTACCCAATGCTGTTTGCAGACTTTGCCAGAATCTCGATGTAAACTTCGAGTTCCTATCAGAAACAATAGACATAGGCACTCTATGCAATCTGACAATCTCATCAATATAAATTGTAGCCAATTTGTTCGCATTATAAATTGTTTTGACAGGTAAGAAGTGAGCAGATTTAGTCAATCGATCAACAATAACCCAAATTGAATCCATACCTTTACTGGAGCGAGGTAATCCAACGATGAAATTCATAGTAATATGTTCCCATTTCCACTCCGGTATTGGTAAGGGCTGAAGTAAGCCTGCGGGTCGTTGGTGTTCAGCTTTAACTTGTTGGCAATGTAGACATTTCGACACAAATTCAGCAATTTCTTTCTTCATTCTCGGCCACCAGAAATTAAGTTTCAAGTCTTGGTACATTTTGTATTTCCTGGATGGATGGAAAGTTTTGAATTGTGGCCTTCCTGCAAAACTCGCATTTTCAATTCAGAATCATTTGGTACACACAACTTTCCCTGAAATTTCAATACATTGTTTTCGAATTTAAAGTCCGGCCTTGGTTTGGATTCCCGTTCATCAATGACCTTCCTCAAAAAGTTATCTAAGTGTTGTTTCTCTTTAATCTCCTCAATAAGTGCCGGTTGGGCAGAAATAACAGCCAATGTCCCACCTTGTTCTCGTAAAACAATCTTAACTTCAAATTTCTCAAGATCACACAACAGTTCTTTCTGTCCGGTGAGTAAACCGGCCAAATTCCCAATTGATTTCCGACTAAGTGCATCAGCAACGGTGTTAGCTTTCCCCGGATGGTACAAAATTTGCAAGTCATAGTCCTTTATCAGTTCTAACCATCTCCGCTGTCTCATGTTTAACTATTTCTGTGTAAAGAAATATTTCAAACTCTTGTGGTCTGTGTACACCTCACATGTTGCCCCATATAGGTAGTAGCGCCAAATTTTCAATGCAAATACCATTGCGGCAAGTTCTAAATCATGAGTCGGGTAATTCTTTTCATGTGGCCTTAGTTGTCGGGAAGCATACACAATAGCTTTACCATTCTGCATTAATACACATCCCAAACCCTTATAAGAAGCATCACTAAAAATAGTAAATCCATCCGTACCTGAGGGTAGGGTAAGAATCGGTGCAATCACAAGTCGAGTCTTTAATTCCTGGAAAGCTGATTCTCTCTGATCGGTCCAGTCAAATGATATCCCCTTTTGAGTCAATTGAGTTAATAGTAGAGCAATTTTAGAAAAATCTTTCACAAACCTACTGTAGTACCTGGCTAAGCCCAAGAAACTCTGAACTTTAGTAACATTAGTCGGTCTAGGCCAATTCACCACTGCTTAGATCTTCTGTGGGTCAACTGAGATGCCATCCTTACTAATCACATGCCCCAAAAACATCACATTATCGAGCCAAAATTCACATTTTGTTAGTTTTGCATACAATTTTTGTTCTCTTAAGGTCTGTAAGACAATTCTCAAATGACGTTCATGTTCTTCCTTACTTTTGGAATACATCAAAATGTCATTTATAAAAACAACCACAAATTCGTCGAGGAATGGTTTGAAAATTCTGTTCATAAGGTCCATAAATGCAGCAGGCGCATTAGTAACTCTGAAAGGCATAACAAGAAATTCATAATGTTCGTACCTCGTTCGGAAGACGGTCTTTTCAATGTCCTCTATTTTGACTTTCAACTGGTGATATCCGGATCTAAGGTCAATTTTGGAGAAAACCTGAGCACCTTGCAATTGGTCAAATAAATCATCAATACGAGGCAATGGGTATTTGTTTTTCACTGTCACCTTGTTCAATTTGCGTAGTCAATGCAGAGTCTTAGTGAGCCATCATTCTTTTTCACAAATAAAACTGGTGCGCCCCACGGTGAAGTACTGGGCCTGATGAACTTCTTATCCAACAATTCTTGCAGCTGTATTTTTAATTCTTTCAATTCAGTAGGTGTCATTCTGTACGGAGCTTTGGAAATTGGCTGTGTACCCAGTAACACTTCAATAGCGAACTCAATCTCCCTATCAATCAAATCCCCTGGCAAGTCACCTGGAAAAACATCTGGGAATTCTCTGACTATAGGAATACTGTCCACATTAGTTTTAGTATCAGTAGGTACAATCAATATGCAACATAAATACCCTTTACACCCCTTTTTAATCAATTTGAATGCTTTCATGGACGAAATTAGATATGGGGGAGGTACTACACCAACTCCGTTAAATACAAATTCAGGTAAACTAGGTGGATGAAAAACAACTTGTTTCGTTACACAGTCTATGGAAGCATGATATTTTGTTAACCAGTCCATTCCCAAAATTACATCGAAATGGTCAATATTCAAAGGCAGTAAATCAATACACAAAAGTGCATCCCCAATAACAATCTCACATGCAGGATACACATAAGCACAAGTCATGGATCCCCCAGCAGGTGAAGACACAGCTAACAAATAGTTCATGAGTTCCAGTGGTCTATTTAATTTTCGTGAAAAAACATGCGAGACAAACGAATGTGTAGACCCCGAATCAATCAGAATATAAGCATTTTGGGCACAAATTAAGAGTATACCTGACACAACTGTCTCGGTGTTCTGCACATCTCCCGGTACGAGTGCAAACACCCGGCCTTGCCTTAAAGGCTCCTTTCCAGTAGCTTTGGGATTGGGTTTTGGTGTAACAGTTGATGCTGCGGCACTAGCTGCAGCCTTACTATTGCCTTGAGACGTGGAAGGGCAATCTTTGACCATGTGGCCCACCTTGCCACACCTGTAACATGCACCAGAAATTTTGTAGCAAACCCCCTTATGTCTTTTGCCACATTCGGAGCAGGATGGTATGGAACTGTTTCCCTTACTAGAGCTGCTTGTTGACCCTGTGTTTTGCTTCTTGTTCAATGAGTTATTTCGGCCCTTTTTGAAATTGAAGCCTCGCCTCTTACCCCGCCATTCGGTCACCAGTGTCTTAGTATATTGCAATGCAGTGACATTTGCCTCGGCCATAATTGCTCGGTCAAGGACATCCACATATTTAAGTAATTTCAAAACATTGATTCGATCCAGTATCTCTACATTAAGCCCGCCTTCAAACTTTCTGGCCTTTTTGTAATCAATATCAACCATGTGTGGTGCATATCGGGCAAGTTCAGTGAACTTAGATTCATATTATGCTACTGACATGGTACTGTAGACACCCCATTTTTGACCGACCGTAAGACTCAGACGTCACCGATTGAGTGCTCGGTGATGTTGCATATTGTGCTCGTTCAGAAGTCTCAGAGTCGCGGCCGTGCGCCCTGCCTCCGGACTTCCGAACCCTCTTCTGTGCCTTGCCTCGGTTTGCGAACCAGACTCGGTTTTCTCTGTTTTCTTTCCTGAGGGGAGGGAGAGGTCCCGTAGACCATCCCTCAGTGGCCGTGGGCTACATTCCGTGGCCATAGGCCATTTTGCCCATTTCGGAGCCCGGTTCCCGGTTTTCGGAGCCGTCAGGCCGTGTGCCTCGGTTCGGGACCGTCTAACCATCTCCGATTCCTCCGGTTTTTGGCATGCATCTCATTTACTCCCTTTCGAGGGACACTGGGGTCTTAGATACCCACTTCGTGGCCGAATGCCACTTTCGGTGCTTAACGGCCTATTTTCGGGATCCCGAACTGCGTGTTTTGGCCCCCGAGCATCCGTTTTGCATCGGTTTTTGTTCATTTTTGGCAGGTACCTCTGTTTTATCACCAGGAAGATCACTGGAGGGTGGGAGGCTAGCAATTGTCTCAGCGAGCAGTTATGCTCTTCCGGCGCCTCCCGGCGCACGTTTTTCTCACTTCCGGGCTAATGTTGACCACCCTAGGAGCATTTTCTTCAAGCCAAAACCACATATTTGTGTTGTACACACATGGGAGGACCCTAAAAACACATGGCCGGCCAGTAACTCTCATTGAACCTTTTGAACCCCTCTTTAAATTGGCCTATTCTCTCTCCTGGTTCAGAGTTGCCAATTTCCAACCATAGGGTCTTGTTGTACACACATGGGAGGACACCAACCTTTGGTGGCTGGCTAGAAATTCTTACTTTCCATTTTTGCCCTTGGCCGGCCGGCCACCTCCAATAAAGGTGGCTAGCCGGCCTGCTTCCTTGGGATGTGTGCATTCCAGCTGTACTTTGATTTTCCCCCAAAAATATCTTCTCCGGGGGACCCCTTTGGAGGGAAATATAGAGCTCATTTCCCTCCATTTGAAGGAGGATTCCTCTCTCCCTCTCTTACACATATTAGTGTCCTCCCAACTCAAGAGAAGAAGCTACAAGCTTTGATTGGGGCATACATATACATACAACTCCATTTTCTTCAAGTTTTGGGGCCATTTCTTCATCATCTCCAAGCCCTATCATCACAACTCCATTCCAGCAGCTAGGAGAGCTTTCCAGCAGCTAGGAGGCATCCATTCTTCAAGCAAAAGGGAACCAAGACTTGTCTACAAGGGTAAGGCTCCATTTCTCTCTTTTGCAGCACTTTCTTGCCTATTTTCTTAAGCCTATTTGCTTATTGTTTTGGGCTCCGACCAGAACTGAAAGGGGCCTTGTTTTGAGCTATTCTTCATGTTTTCTCAAGGGCTCAACCCTGTTTGAGCCCTCCATCTTGCACTTGTTTCAATATCCTCTTATATGCCATTATTTTGCATTGAATATTTGGCCTATGTGTGATCTGAATTGGAGCATCTCATGAACTGATATTGTGCTTATTTTGAGGCCCTCTTTAACATTGAAGAAGGGCTCAACCTTGTTTTCATGCTCCATATGCCACTTGCTTTGAATCCATGTTTTACCCTTGTTTTTGCATGCTTTTTCTAACCTATGAGTGATCTGTTTTCGAGCATTATGTAAACTGTGAGTGGGCCTATTTTGAGCCCCTCTTCAACATTTAAGAAGGGCTCAACCCTGTTTGGCCTCTCTATCATGCACTTTCTTCATAATTTCTCATATTTACCGTAAATTTGCATGATTTTTTTGACCTACATGTAGTCTGTTTTGGAGCATGTCATGAACTGTGAGTAAGCTTATTTTGTGTACCTCTACAAAATTGTAGAAGGGACAAACCTTGTTGGGGGTCTCTATGTTATACTTGTCATTATACCCCTCTTTGACCCCCATTCTTGCATGCTTTTTTAAGCTTATCTAGCTTCTGTTTTCGGCCATCATCAGAACTGGAAAAAGTAATATTTTGATCTTCTTGACATATTTCATTAAGGGTCTTTTCCGGTTTGATGAATTTTTGGGGTACCTCATGTTATAGCCTTATGTATCCTAGTTCTTGCATGACATTTTTAGCATGTTTGCATACTGAGTTTGGGGATTTCATCTACTGTAAATGTTCATATTTTTAGTCCCTCATCAGTTTTGTAGAAGGGTACTTTTCCATTTGGGCATCGCATGTATCACTTGCTTCAATACCCCTCTCTTGGCCCGTATTTTTGCATGCTATTGTTGCCCTATCTATGCTTGCTATTTAGCCCTTTTTGTGTCTGAAAAATGCTTTTCTTGGGGCTGCCTTGCTACTATATTTTCATTCCATGTCCATATTGTGCATGCATCGCATGGCTATAGGCCATTCCGGGCGCTTAATATCGCATTTCGGGACCATTCCGTGCATTTGGTGTCATTTCCCCACCTTTCGGGACTGTTTTGCACCATTTGTGAGTGCTGAATTTCCATTTGCATGTTTGCATATCATTTCCATGTCATTTCATGCCTTACAGCCATCGCCTCGGTTTGCGCGCCCGTGTGCGCGCATTTCGAGGCATCTCATTTTCATCTATCGGCCTCTTATGTGAGTGTGGCTGAGGCTCACTCATGTTAGTGTAAGTCCATTTTGCATTCTGTATGCCATTTTAGTCTCATTGCATTGCGTGCGCTATTGCCTCGGTTTGCGTGCCCGTGTGCACGCATTTCGAGACATCTCATTTTCATCTATTGGCCTCTTATGTGAGTGTGGCTGAGGCTCACTCACATTAGTGTAAGTCCATTTTGCATTCTGTATGTCATTTTAGTCTCATCGCATTGCGTATGCCATTGCCTCGATTTGCGCGCCCGTGTGCACGCATTTCGAGACATCTCATTTTCATCTATCGACCTCTTATGTGAGTGTGGCTGAGGCTCACTCACATTAGTGTAAGTCCATTTTGCATTCTGTATGTCATTTTAGTCTCATTGCATTGCGTGTGCTATTGTCTCGGTTTGCGTGCCCGTGTGCACGCATTTCGAGGCATCTCATTTTCATCTATCGGCCTCTTATGTGAGTGTAGCTGAGGCTCTCTCATGTTAGTATAAGTCCATTTTGCATTCCGCATCTCATTTTAGTCCTGTTGCATTCCGTATGTCATTTTCTCGGTTTGCGTGCCCGTGGGCACGCATTTCGAGACATCTCATTTTAGTCTCATTGTATATCATATTTCATGCCATTTTATGCCTTAGGGCCATCGCCTCGGTTTGCGCGCCCGTGTGCACGCATTTCGAGGCGTTCCATTTTCATCCATCGGCTTCTTATGTGAGTGTGGCTGAGGTCCACTCGTGTTAGTGTAAGTCCAATTGGCATTGCGTATGCCATTTCATGCCTTAGGATCATCGCCTCGGTTTGCGTGCCCGTGTGCACGCATTTCGAGGCATCTCATTTTCATAGCATTGTGCATGCTAGGATTGTATTTTAGTTGCATTCATGCATATCATGCATATTGCATCGTGTTCGGGACAGGAGTTAGCCCGGGCACGGAAAACGAGGCACGTTTCGTACTCCGAGTGACGGAACGGGTCTCAATTCCCAAGTCACTGACACTCCGGATTACCCATGATGGAGTTAGGTTTCGTTGTAGCATTCATACGCATTCATCCTATATTGAGTTGTGCAATCCGACTCCTCGGCCATCATGCATCAAGATGCGTGATTGGTGGCACGAGGATCGAGGCATGCATATATTTGTGAAATACATTGCTATGCCCCTTTCCTGCTCTCTGTTGCAGCAAAATGGAGAATCAGCAACTTTTCGGAGTCTGGTACGCATTTCGAGGAACATTGCAAACAGAGGCTGATTGGGGCATCCCAGTGGATTTCCGCGCAAGGCAGCCCAACATGCATCATTTCATTATCCGGAGCGGAGTCAAGGCAGCCCCTGGCTTGCATGCCAGTTTACAGTTTTTCTTAGTTAATTCGTTAATTAATTAGGAATTTGTATATTATTCGGACTGTATATTTCGGACTGTATTATTCTTTCATTTCGGACTGTATTATTCATTTGGACCCTTTGCGCGAGGGCATAATTGTAATAAGTGTGGGTGAGTGTGATGTATGTCTTCCAACCCCACGTCTTTCTTCCCTTTTATTTACCTGCTTACGATGGCTAGATATAGGGCATATTTCAATTAGCATACAGTATGATAGCATGTTTGCATCATTCATCTGTTTTGCATGCACCGGGCTCGGCACATCATACTAACTGCATTTGTATTTCAATTCCAAATTGAATACATGTTAGCTATAGCATTTCATATGCCATGTTTAGAATAGCCGAGCCTGCTATAGTTGCATTCTGCATGTGTTGCATTAGGCATTTCTGCATATTTAGGATCATGCATAATTTCTAATCGGTTTTCTGTTTTGGCTTGGAGTACTCGGTAAGTTTTATGCTTTAGCATCCTTGCATGCGTGTGAGTGTTGCCATGATAGCATGCTTACCATGAGGCTAACTGCTTATGTGATATAACTGCCTGAATGCCTGTGGGTGGAGGTTGAGTTACTTGGAGTGGAACAATTCATCAAATGTTTGTCTTAAGCCCACTAGATAGTGGCAAAATCATGTTTTTCTAAGCCCACCTGAGGGTGGCAAATCCGCGTCTTAGCCTACTTGCGGGTAGCACCATCAAACCATTTTCAAACAAACAAGCATGAAATGTTTTGTTCCAATTCAGACGACTCAGTCTATACTTGTATGCTGCGAGCATCACATAGTAACCTAGGCTAAATAACCGGAATAAGAGCACACAAAGTTTTCAAAATCAGATATCATGGTTAGTAGAGGCCGGTCTTTGACCGGGCGAGCGGGGGTGCTCACGAAGTGACCTTCCCCAATCGTACCCAAGTTCCCGAGCCGAGGCAACTTTGGTGATGACGGACACGTGGCCTTTGGCACCGAGTCAGGGTTTCCTAAATTTCCCATTTTAAAAAATATTTAGGTGGCGACTCTGTATCTGGCAAAGCAGTCCATGTTTGGCACTTCTTTCAAAAATCTGTTTTCCAAAAATGATTTGCCGGATTTGGACTCTTTGGTTCAGGATTAAGAACCGTGACACAAATCGAGTCCGAGCTGTAGCGAGGTCCCCCGCGGGCTTGTTACAGGTACCTTGCTTCAACTGTTCAAATTCAATTACCTTGCGATCTCGGACACACTGGGGAAAGTATTTTTCAAAGAATGCTTCTTTAAACTGAGCCCAAGTCATAGCATTATTAGTATCACGTATAAGCATCCACCACCGTCTAGCCTCTTCTTGTAAAGTAAAGGTAGCTAGTAATACCTTGTGTGCCTCCAAACAAGGAAACACTTCAAACAATTTTTCGGTCTCTAGAACCCATGCTTCGGCCTTTAGTGGCTCAAGACCTCCTTGGAATGATGATGGCTTCTTTTTGCTGAACTTTTGTGTCAAAGGAATTACATCATCATTGATATTCGATTCTGGCTGTACTGGAGGATGTGGGGGCTGTTGGTTCTGTTGTTGCCTTAAGGCCTCACTCAACAGTTCAACCATTCTTTCTAACCTTGCCATTCTTGCTTTGGATGATTTAGATTCATCGGTATTTCTTGCATTCTCCATTTCAGTATATGCAATATGGTAATAATAAACATAGAAAATTGCTTACTTAAGCACATTAGCACATATATTCATATCATGGCCACACACACTTTCTCATGCTTATGCAATGCCCTAATTACTCTTCTAGGACATCCTATAGCTCATTTGGACACGTGTGTATGGTATAACTCGTGCTCTGATACCACTTTGTCACGACCTAAATCCACCCCTAAGGGTTTAGCATCGTAACCTAAAGGCCTGCTTAACAGTAATAACAATTGTACAGAGTAAGGGGCTGGCGGAAGCCAAATAGTAAATAAAAGATGTCCAATGAGTTGTGAAAATCTGAATGGAAAAAGACTTTTATGAACAGAGCCGCATTCATAACCAAAACATATATACATACGTCATATATACATAACATCCAGGTTAGGGACCAAATCCCTTCAATATAACTGTACAGTCAAGTCTTATTCAGTCGGTACAAAACAGGGACAAAAGAGTGAATCTGAAACACCCCAAAACAGTTTTGGCTTCAACGGATTCGAAACCTCAAAGTGAGGCACAATGGTTGGCTGGACAAAACATGAGCTTAACTTGACGCTTCTAGCTCCAGTCCGGTGGCTGGACACCTACATATAAATATAAACAGTGAGCTAAACCCCAGTGAATAACAACTGTGTAAAGGGGTTAAGAATGAATGTCCTTTCAGTAATTGAAACAATCATTTACATTAGTAGATCAATTATTCAATCAGTGGCTCATATTTCATGCCATATCAGTCAATTAGAAAGCATAGCAGTTATACGTGGTACATCCAATAACAGAACAGTACAGTAGGTCTTAACAGACCGAACAGTCAGTTGATGGCCATCAAAACAGTAAACAATAGTAGTTCCAAACATTGGAATTGATAGAGATCTCTGTAACAGTAGCAGTAATAGTAACAGTAACAGTAAGTTGCTATGGACGCCACGAGTATAGTTTACAAATAGGACAAACATTTATTCAATAAAAATATCATTTCAGAAAGCAGTACAGTCAATTGTTCAGAAGTAATTATAATTGAACGTATCTTTACAACATTGTTACTCACAGATTACTGGGCTATAGACAGGCTAGTCAACGTCCTCGGATGCCAACCCCACACAGTTGCAGAATGAACACACACTAAGTTACACACTTGGGATTAACAACTTAGCCCCTATATGGCTTGGT
Organism: Camellia japonica; assembly: GCA_030407325.1. Taxonomy (NCBI): domain Eukaryota; kingdom Viridiplantae; phylum Streptophyta; class Magnoliopsida; order Ericales; family Theaceae; genus Camellia; species Camellia japonica. The sequence continues at coordinate 69,782,398 of JAPPVO010000031.1, forward strand.
GTGGTTCTATAACTTTATCCTCATTAAGATGCCTTAAACATGGCCTAGGAATGCCTAGGATGGAATGAGGATGCAAAAACGTACTTTAAAACACTTTTCAAAATTTGCTGAAAACAAGGGTCTCGCTCGAGCGTGGCTTTCCCCGCTCGAGTGGACATACAGACAAAGAGGCTCCGCTCGAGCATGACTTCCCTCGCTCGAGCGGACTGCAAACTCATGAAAAAGTACTAGTTGCACATTTTTCACGCTCGATGGACGCTCAACCCACGATCGAGCGCGAGACTCAGACCCTCGCTCGAGCGCAGATTACCTCGCTCGAGCGATCTGCAAAACACATGAACTTCTGGGCATATGCATTTCACGCTCGAGCATGACCCTCGACGCTCGAGCGGAAGTGCATGTACTCAGAGTGTACGCTCGAGCGTGAAATCCTCCGCTCGAGCGTGGATAAAAAATCTGGAATTTCCAGATTGATCCTCAAGCACAAAACTCAACCTCTAAAGCTTCAAATTCGATTTTTCTGGGCTAATTTTCTAGAAAATACTTAAAAACCCATAATACAACATGTTTTAAAGATCATTTCATAAAATCAAGTCCAAAAGTGTGACAATTGAACACAATTTGCAATGTAAACTTGAAGAACAATGCAAGAACATAACATGCATGAGTTCTTATGAATTCCAATGCTCTAAAGCATGATCAAATGCAAGATTGAGCTCAAAAACATGGTGAATTTCAGAGTACAACCAAAAATGTGGACATGCATGTGGAAATTCTCATGAAAATGGATCTCAAAACTCAATGACATGGACATGCATTCAAACATTGCTACTCAATACAACACTTTAAGCTAATTCTTGACTCTAATCACCAATTTTCCATGAACTATGCATGTAAGAACTTAAATTCACAATTGAGAGGATGAATTTCCTACCTTAAGTCTTGAATTCCAAGTGTAGAAGCCTAATTTCTCAAGTCTCCTTCAATTCCTCTAATTTCAAGCCAAAATCTAGATGAACTCAATTTTTCTTCCAATTCCCTCTCTCTCACGTTTGGTCTAGAAGATGGATGAAAAGTGGTGTATCAAACATATGTAAAGTGTAATAAGGGTTGGTCTTGAATTAATCCACTAAATGGCACAAGTGTAATCTACCTAGGTTCAATTAGTTTAACATTGTTTATTCTAATTTAATCATTTCAAATTGAATTTTAATCAAACATATCATAAAATCCAATAAATCCTAATTAGCATATAACACTAACCAATTTCTGAATCGGTCGCCGATAAGGCTTTCAATTCGCAGTTCGAAATCAAAACATGAACAGATCATTCAATGACAAACAGATAGAAATGCAATTAAAGCAACACACTCAGGCAATCAATTCAGGATTTCATCTTAATCAATTACTTCTCATGATTAATCACAATTTAACACTAATCAGAGGTAAGGGTTGTCACACTAAAACACCAAGCTCATGAGAACAATTACACTACAAGCATGCAAAACAAAGCTCAAATGCAACTATCACTCAAAAAAAGTGCTAAAATAGTCTAAAGTAAGTTCTAAAACATGCTAGAATTGAACTAAAAATAGCTAGATTAACATGCTAAAACATAGCACAAACTAGGCTAGTAAGCAAGACATAACGAGGAGAGGCTAACCCCTCTAAATTTGGACTTCAAAACATGATTTTGACCACTGAAAAAGCTCTAAAAATCAGTGTTTAAAAGCTTAGAAAAAGATAGTAAAAGTGTGGGAAACACAAGGGTAAAGGCTTCCAAAATAAGGTACAAAGAATGGCTATCAACCCCCCAACCTTTAATGGCCTTAAAACCCAAGCTTCAGCCCAAAAATACAGAAGTTTTACAGTCAAAAAAATTTGGAAAACAGTAAGTAAAATAGTAGAAAAGGCAAGCAAATAGGCAAAGCCTTATACCTCTTGAAGACAAGAAGCAATTCAAGCAACAAAATCAAGACAACACACCCTTCAAGAGCTCAAACCAAGCTCAAAAGTGCCTCAACTCAAAGATGAGAAGGTTTGGTTAAGGGTGTATAGGCAAAGGCTAAGGATTTGTAGGCAAAAGTGTAGAGATTTGCTAAAGATAGAGAGAATTATAGAGAGTGAGGAAAAATTTTGATCTCAAAATTTTCTAACCTTAAAACATGAGAGAGGGGCCTCCTATATATAAAAAACATGAATTCTCCTCAAGGATATCCAACCCTACACGTGGGTGAAGATGCATGCATCTGTGTAAATAGCTGGCACAGCTGTCACAAAATATCTGCAAAAGAAACTGGTGGCCGGCAAGCCACATCAGTGGTCGGCAGCCAAAAAGTGATGGCTGGCAGCCCAAAAAAGGTGGCCAGCAGGCCACCAGAAGCTGCAAGCTTGAAAAGCACAGGGTTTGGTCCAAAAATAGGGCAATAGATGTGCAGGGTTTGAAAGGCTCAAAGCTACGGCTTTCCGCTGAGGACTTTAAGCACTGGACGAGCATATACGCTCATCATCGGGTGTGCATGCGATGGCGTCCAAGTCATAAGAGCCGTCAAAAATAGGTTGTCTAGAGTACTATGATGAGAGGATTGACTACAATTTAGACGATTAAAACGGATGTAAACTGAACCATCATCATATTGTTGGATTTGTCTGGCATCATTACTATCTGATTGTTTTGGGTGGACATAATTTTCATTGGTTGTGACCCAATTATTAGGAAGAGTTATTTCTTGCCAACAAATAGTTGTACGGACTTCTATATTGGATTCATTAGTTCTACTTTGGGTGAGTAAAGTTTTATTTTTTGGACTTTTGACTAAGGCATGAACATTAAGATTGGTTTTGATACATTTGTAATAAATACGGTAAATTAAAGCAATAGAATGTGCGCCACCTAACATTTTGGTAAATTCACCAGAGATTTGTATATTTAATGTTAAAGCTTTTAATATGTGAGGATCATGTAAACTTAGAGTAAAATCAAGAAAACAATTAAAATGGACAGGTCCTTTATGAAGACCAGATTCCATCATGCCCATTAAACTAGCATGATAATTGATAAATCGGGCATCACGTAAATATAGGAAAACAGAAGAATTAAGTCATGCAGTAGTTAATGGTTTGATTGCTACTTGTATTAAACCTATATGAATAAAACTATGATAAGTGGATAGATGTTTTTTGATTGATTCTTTGGTTAATAGGCGACATGTTTCTTGGACTTTTGTTGATGCATAAACTTGTTCAACCGTTTTTACATGTAAATCAATATCAAAAGATGACTTTAGATAATTGGTTTTATAAATTTCTTTAATTGGTACTTTTGGGATATTCCAAATTAAATTTATTTTTAAATCTTGGAATTCATATTCTTTTTCGTTTATTACTGTATCAGGTATTGGAGCTAAAGTTATGGATCTAGAGCTGACTAAAGAGTTACTTTGGAATAATCGACTCGTTTTCTAAATACTGTAAATTAGCTCAAGAGAATTTAAATTCTTGGTTTACTTATCATTTTTTCACATACTATGTTTTTACGCATACCCTCTCCGAGGAACCCCTAGATCCATCAATGGCCTATCCTAAGGACTTACACAGGATGTGCAACGTAAGGTGGGTGGCTACTAGTAGAGTGGAAAATGGATAATAAGTTTAGAAGAATAAAGAAAGCTTGAAACAATTGTACAGAGAAAGAAATAGAGAAGAATTAAACAAAAATAACTAATCAATAAGCGAACATCAACTAACTTAGCTTTGATACCAAAAGATAGAGAAAGAGAAAGACAACAGAGAAATCGTGGAAGTGAAGATACTAGAAATAAAAGACAAAATTACAATTTAAAACTTACAATTAAAAAACAAAATAAATAAGAATGCAATTTAAAACTTACAATTGTTTACTGGAAACTGAGAAGCGTAGCTTCAAAATATATAACTTCAAAATACAATTTCACAATGAATAACTTACAATTTTATGGTTATAGAGAAGGTGAAAGAAAGGTGTTTCTCCTTTTTTTCTAATCTACCTTCTTCTTGACTGAAGAGACTCTTATATATGTGAAGTAGATGACTGTGATGCTTGTGAATTGGGAATCTGACTGAAAAGTAGCACTTGGAGACACATAGGTGTTGTCTGCTGCTTTCGGTGATTGACTGAAAGTTGTCTTTGCTTTTAACTATTATGGACTTGTCTTTCAGTGAATCGTGAATAGTGAATAGTGACTTTTTCACTATTCATTTACTTTCAGTAGAGAGCCGTCGCTGCACAATTGATTAATGGGGAATCAATATATATATATATCAACAGCTTTTCTCAAAGTAAGAGTAGTAATTAAAGCTAATGTATATATGGAATCCAATGATTGTTTTAGGCATATAGGTCTTGAGCATCTTGGAATTGCAGACCATATGGATCATGACTAGTAGAGGCTTCTGATGAGGCTGATTTATCTGAAGCATCTCCTTCATCTTGTGACTTGGCTTGGGCCAGTAGTAATTTTGCAATCTGAATTAATTCTTCATTATTGGTCTTGGACTTGGACTTGGGCTTGGATTTGGATGACTTGGATTTGGAAGGTTCAATGCTGGGTGCTGGGCTTCCAAGTCTGACTGTTATAAGAGGAAGTGAGCTTCCTTGAGTGACTGAAGCAGTTGGGTTCTCTTGAGAGGACTTGACCATTGCGGGAGTAGGAGTATGAATGTTGACTAGAAATTCTTGTTGGACTTGTTCTATAATGCGATAGGTTTTGAATGCATCCCACCATTTAATAAAATGTTACCAACTAACTATGTTTTCAGAAAGATTGTATTGCCATTTAAATATCCAAGGGACTTTATATTTAGACATAAAATGGAGCAATATAGGGAATTGACTTTTCTGTTGTCTTAATTTATAAACTGAAGAGAAATAAGTAACTTGGGTCATTAGTTTAGGAGGGACAATATCTGGGATGGCACCATGTTGAGACCACCATCTCAAAAACCAAGAAGGGAATTCTGACTTGAACTTATGATCAAAAGAGAACAACCAAGAGTGACTGAATGACTCATTTTGGTGTAGGAGGATTTTGAACCAGGGTCATTATGAATGGAATGTAATGCCTTTTGGCTTGAAAAATACACCTAGCGAATTTCAAAATATTATGAATGAAATATTTAATTCCTTTAGTCATTTTTCCATTGTTTACATAGATGATATCCTAATTTTCTCCAAATCCATTGATGAACATTAGAAACATCTCCAATCATTCTTCCACATTATTAAATATAATGGCTTAGTCATTTCTGCACTTAAGATTAAGTTATTTCAAACCAAAGTCAGATTTTTAGGATATGATATTTACCAAAGTACTTTTCTTCCCTTAGTTATCAATTATAAACCATTAAATAAAGTTTTAAAATGGATTAGATATCCAATCCCCAATAAAAAAGATCTAATTAAAAAACTTAGTCAAGCCGTCATCTTTAGTAAATTTGACTATAAATACATTATTTATATATTAAATAAAATAAATAATATTTCTTATTTAAATAATATAAATAATATTTAAAAAAAATTATTGAGCCGAGCTGAGCCGAGCTCGAGCCCAGTTCCTTATCAAGCCGAGCTCAAGCTCAATAAACTTGCTCGATAAATAAACGAGCCGAGCCGAGCTCGAGCTCAGCAAAGCTTGGCTCGGCTCGGCTCGATTCGTTTGCAGCCCTAGATGTATCACGTATGATTATGTGTGAGAATTCGATATGAATATGAATCTGTTATGGACATCATTCATAAAACCTTTACTCTGTTATTATTCACTGGGCTCCAGCTCAACGTATTATTTATGTATGTAGGTGATCAGGTGCGTGACCAGGCTTAGGACTTCAAGTTTGGATCTGTTTTGTCAAGCCAACCACCGTGCCTCACTTGGAAGTTCCTAGAAATTAGCGTGGTCAAGTTTTTGCAATGGAGTCCTACGTTTTGTTTACTTTTGTTTATCTGGACAATCTTTTGTCTCTCTTTGTTTATAGGGCTAAATCTCTTTTTGTTATATCTGTACATGGATGACGTCATATTTATGTAAATTAAGTTTTAAATTTTCTGTTTCATATATGTCTGCACAGCTCTATGGACATTATATGTTTGTATAATTGCTTTCGCAAGCCCCTTAGTCTGTTAATTTGTTCAAAGGCCTTCGGTAATCCCAGGATTGCTAACCGATTACGATAGTAAACCTATAGGGGCGGGTTTGGATCGTGACACTATTACAATTATTATTTTGTTTAAAAAAGTTAATTTCACTAATGCCATAATTTTTATGGTATTTACTGTTGGGCTTATGGGTTTGTGGAGCCTATAATAGATCCTATTTTAATGATCCAAATCATTCATTCTGTAGAATATTCCATATATATCATTCATAAAAAAAAAAATTAAATCAATCTAATAATCGTAACATTTTTAATTTTGTTGTATTTTTCTTCAAAAATTGGATGGTTTATTTTTAAAATAATCATTCATTTTTTTGAAGACACACACGATAAAAGAAATACACTATGAATATCAAATTAACTTAAATTTTTTCATGGATAATATGCACAGAGTGCCTTACAAAATAAATAGTTCAAATCATCGAAATATGACTCAGGGTAGGTCCTATGCCTCTCAAGTTGAGATTTTTTTTAATTAAGATTTCAATATGAAAGAAGTCAAACCCTTTACTTAAACATTTATTTTCTTTATTTAAGCTTTTATTTGAATATTAAAATTATATAAATTTTATACCGTGTTAAATAAATGTTAAAAAAATAATTTATTTTAATCTTGACTTAAGAACATCTCTACTTAAATTACCAACTTTGAGGTGGCATTTTTAAGACTAAAATGTGATATTGTTGTGGTCATTTCGAACGTACAAAATTGAGTTGCTAATTAGTATGTCTTAATATTAAATTTGGCATAGCTAAAAAAAGCTGTCAAATGTTTTAATTTACATTATTTGAATAGTAATGACTTATAAAAGATTTTTAAAAATAAAATATTTTGAAGTAAAAATAATAATCATTATAACAGTCAAAAAAAAAAATTGTACAAATAATATGAATATTTTCATTTAGATTTTACTTCTTGACATATGAAAGTTTATAAATTTGTTTAAATTGTAAAAGATTCTTTCAATGGTATAGTAAAATGATGTTAGAATATCTCTAATGATATGCCAAATCTTTGACCCAAATTCAATTTTAATTATACATTCATAAAATGTAAAATAAAATAGAATAAAAATAAAAATTCAAATTTTCTGTCAAATCTTCAAATTAAAATTTGTCATTTCAGTAGTGACAATCATAATCATTAGATTTATTTTATTTTATTTTTTATTTTATTTTTTAGATCTACCGTGTGGTACGATTTGTTTTTTGTTTTTTTATTTTTTGTGAGCATTACCTCCACTACCATTACTATTAGCACTAATATAACTATTAATATATTAGTTTTAAGGTTGCAATGTTAACATGTTTTGTCTATTTATACATTATGCATGAAAGCGAGTGCAATAAAAGATGTACAATATTTTTATGTTTCGTTATCATGTGCTCTTAGGCATATGTTAACAAGACCCTTTAAGTAAATTTTAGAAGGTCTATTTGTAAAATACCCTTGATTTTTTTTAAAATTATAATTTTGATTTTTTACTTTAAGGTAGTGTTTTTGTAATGGAAAAAAAAAATACAATGAATTTGTTATTTTGTAGAGGTTACAAAACAATAATTCTATTCAATTTTATTTGATTCAATGACATTTCACCTTCATATGGATTTTGAAAATTATAAATATTTTTTTGTCATAATTTTTTATTTAACATAATTAACAAAAAAAATCCTAACGACTCTCTTATACAACAATAAAATTACTTGAATTTTTAATTTAAAATATTTTTATGATATTATTAAAAATTATTAATTAACTTAATGATTTATTAACAAAATAAATCATCTGTTATACAATTAAAAACTTAAAAGGATGAGATATAGTTTTTACAATTATAAAAAACAATATATATTTTAAACAAATTTTATAAAATATATTTTTAATTTATTTAAAATTTAAATATTATGTATAAATGGCTCGTGTCTTCCATCGACATATTTTATTAGTATATATATATATATATAACACGTACAGTAGCCTCGGTCTCAATCCACAATGTAATTTTCACTCTGCCACCAAACCAAACATTACCGAACTCACCTAACAAATATGACCCATATCGGGGAATTTTTTTTAAGGTCCCTAATAATAGTAATTTAGAGGATAAAGGACACCAAAAAAAAGAACGATGTCTTAGGTCCCTCAACTAATAACGCGCTTTTTATTTACTTCTTGGACCAAAATACCCTTCACAATCAACGGGGAACTTGAACAACATTCTGACGACTGATCAGTTCCAGACTTCACATCCAACCATCTTCACGAGCAAGGAAAGAGCAGAATTAGGGTTTCTGAATCATCTTCACTATCGACATTAGGGTTTCATTATCTTCTGCGAAATTTTTTTCCATTCATTCCTCACAAATTTCTCTGACTTGTTTTCACTGTTCACCGTTATCTCAGTTCATCTTCATCACAGTGTATCTTCATCTCAGGGCATATCAGTTCATAATTAGGGTTTCATACTTACTCTGGTAAGTTTTTCTACAATCCAACGTGTTTTTCTTTGAAAACACAGTTAATTGCATTTTATATTAGCCTTCAATTAATTAGGGTTTCAATTTTGTAATAAAAGCTACATGAATTTGAAAAATGTTATTTCTCTGCGTTTTGAACTTATTCTTGAAGATTTATGTGATTTTGTCGGTAAATTTCTCTAGTTTTAGAATTTCTCTGGCATTTGCTTGATCAATGTTTCTTCTTTAAATTTTCTTTGGCATGTTTATTCCCCATTTGTTTACGTTTATTCCTCCATTTTCTCTGGCATGGTTAATTTCTCTGTATTTCTCTGTGTAATTTTCAAATTCAATTCATTCAAATTTCTCTGCTTTATAAATTTCTCTAGCATTTTAATTTTCTCTGGAATGTGTAATTTTCTCAAGCATTTTCAATTTCTGTGCTTGCAAATTTACTGAATTTTCTATGCTTTCTTTTGAATTTTCTCTACTTGCCTGTGTCTATGTTCGTTGCATTATAATTTTTCTGGCCAATCACTTTTCTCCCTTGTGTGTGTCTGTCATGTTTAATTTTCTCTAGTTATGTCTGTCAATTTCTCTGGCATTTTCATACCATGTTTAATTTTCTCTGGAATGTGTAATTTTCTTAGTCATTTTCATTTTCTGTGTTTGCTAGATTTATGTTTCTTTCTTGAATTTTTTGTGACTATATTATATATTTATATGTAATTTTTAGCAATTATTCAAAATTTCTCTGTCATGTTTATGTTGCTTTGTTTATTTTCTCTAGGAGTGAAAATTAATTGTGGTTGTATGTATTCCACATTACTTTCTCTCTTTTGTCTGTCTGCCATGTTTAATTTTCTCTGGTTGTATCTGTAAATTTCTCTAGCATTTTAATATTATGTGGCTTGCAAGATTTATGTTTCTTTTTTGAAATTTTCTTTGGTATGTTTATTTTGTTCAATTCTTGGTTTCTCTGTTCTGTAAGTTTATGTGGCATGTTTACATTGCTTTGTTTTTTTTATCTTGCTAATTGTGGAATGAAAATTTTCTCTAGCTTGCCATATTTATTAGTTCTCTGACATTTAATTTTTCGTGTCTAATTTTCTCTAGCCACCTTAGTTTTCTCCCTTATGTGTAATTTTCTCTGACATGTTCAATTTTCTCTAGCATGTTCAATTTTCTCTGGGATTTAATATTGACATAAGCAGCAAAACACTAGAAACACCAAGAAAGAAATAGAAACTCTCTGAGTCTTATGATCTTAGATAAAAAAAACAGCAAAACACCACAAACATCTCGCCAAAAAACAGAAGTCCAAGGTGATAAAGCAACAAGAATCAAGATGAATACCCCAACTTCAAAAGACTCAAGCTCAAGGGGGAAAAAACCTATTAAACTCCAAAGAAAGAGAGCTCATTACAGCATTCAATATCAATCCAACCTCTCATCTGTTGTGTCATTTTTTCAAACACTTAAAATTCAATTCAATCCAACTTGAAAAGCTTCAAAAGACTCCATTCTGGTATTTGATCCAAGCTCTAACCACTGGAAGGATGGATCCAAGGAAGTCTAGGAAATCTGATGATGATGTAGTTGCAATAATCTAACGTTACAATGAAAAAATGAAAGCATTCACAGTTGGTAAAAAAAACTTGACCTTTACAACCAATGACATGACCTTGATTTTTGGTTTGCAAGGTGGTAAATGATCCATGTCATTAAGATACTCAAAAAAAGCCAAACATTGCATTCCTAAGGCGAAGATTCGCAAAGGGCACAAGGCTCACTGGTTCTGTTCTTAAGAATGCCTTGGTCAAAGCAATGAAAGGCAAGCAACCAACTGACTTCAAAGATGTAGCAATTATTGTTACATTGTACTTGTTACCCTATTTTTTGCAACAAGTGGGAATTCAATAGGGTGGGTTTTTATCAAGTACATGGAACCTCTTGAATCAATGAAACAACATGATTAGCCAGAAGTAATCACAGCAACATTGATCGATTCTATCACAGCATTGCACAAAACTCCAGAAAAAGTTAGGGGGTGTGTCATTGTATTGTTGGTAAGTAGAATTTTCATTCAAATTTACAGTTATGATACTTACAAATTTGTGTGTTTAGCAAAATTTAATTACTTCAATTTCCATCACAATATTGGCTATGTGAACATGCAAATATCATTGACTAGGACGACAGTAACACAACTGAATTCCCAAGATGTGCCAAGTAGAACTTGCAAAGCTTGACCAAACAGCTGTAGAAAACACCAGTCCACTCTCTTGCACCTCGACAGGTTAGATTTCTATCGCCACTAAAATCTCAGTGAAATTTCAAAATTTCTCTGACCACTGGTTTGTTTCCCTCCTTGTGCCTTGCTTGATTTGATAAATTTTCTCTGCGATGTAATATCTTATATGGAATAACTTATGTGCCTTGATTGATTGAGATCAATTTTCTCTGAAATTTCAATTTATGTTGCTTCTTTGATTACCACTTGTTTATTTTTGCCCTTGTAATGAATTCTCTCTAGAATCCAAATTTTTCTGACCACAATTATAGTAACATTAACTTATATGCCTTGATTGATTTTCTCTGATATCTAAATTATGTTGCTTGTTTCATAATTTTCTCTGGCCCATAAAATTATTTCTCCTTGATTGAATTTCTCTGACTACTGGTATTTGGTTGATCTTATTTGAATTATTCTCTCCGTGAAATTTTTATATTTCTCTAATAAAAGAGCCTCTTGTTATAGATAGATAAAAATGAGCTAGTTAAAACCCCATTAGAGGAGTTTTGTCTTGGCAAAAAGAAGAAGAAAGAAGTAAAAAAGGCATTGGCCAAATTCAAGGAGACATTAGAAGATTCATTTGAAGAAAAATGAGGGAATGAAGAAAGAGAAAGCAACAAAGAAGAAGAAGAAGCAAGCAATGGAGAAGAAAATCAAGCAAGCAGTATAGAAAAGGAAGCTACAGAAGAAAATGAAGAAGTTGAAGACAAAGAAGAAAATGAACTAAAAGAAGAAGAAGACAATGAAGAAGAAGATGCAGGCACTTAATCTAAAGAGGAAGAAGAAAACAATGAGGAAAGGGATGAAGAAGAAAACAATGGGGAAATGGATGAAGAAGAAAACAATGAGCCGATGAACCAACATCATGATAGCATTTGTGGCTCAACAATGCATCAGCCTCAAGAATCTGAAGAATCAAAGGATGCCTAAATTGCTAACCTACATCAAAGACTAAAAGCACTTTCTAAATCCAAAATAGAATAAGAGAAAATTTGGAATCAATTACTCAACGAAAATGACATTGCAATAAGAACCTTGACATCAAATAACTTAGAACTTCAAGAAAGAGACAGCACAAACCAAATGAAACTAAGGATGTTGGAGATTTAAAGAGAAGATGATACAAAAACAAATCAACAGTTGAGTCATTCAATTTCAGGGCTTGAAACTGAAAATACTAGATTGCATGTACAAATTAAAGAACTATCGGTCCAACTAGCAATACAACCTTACCGAACACTAACACAAGTTCAACCCCAAGGTCAGTGAAAATCTTGAACCACAAAAAGTTATATTCTTGTGTCAACATAACTCTGAGAAATTTCTATTTACTAAAATTTTTTGTCAATGGTAATTTTCTTTGGAATTTAAATTTATTTGACCACATTAGTTTGGCCAGTTTGATTTCTGCTACTTATTTGATTTTCTCTATCTATTTGGTTCCATATGTGTGTAATTTTCTCTAGATTTTGTAACTTCTCTGACCACATCAACTTTTAGGACTTGTTTGATTTTCACTGTGTATAGTTGGAATGCAAGTGGAACAACAACCAATCACCCAAGAAAAACTGGCACACAAACCACAACAAAAAAAAAAAGACAAAAGTCTATGGTAACTGAAAAATATTAAATCAAATACATTTACATATTGAAATATGATCTGCTACTTTAGAGAAATTTAACTTTTACTGATATTTTCGCTGTCTACAGTGAAAAAAGATCCTATATCAATGATTAAGAATTTAAAGGCAAAAGAAAGGAAAGAAAAGCAAGATCCAGACTTTCAATATCCTAAAGTTGTGAAGATCACTAGAGGTTCAAAGTAAGCTGCAAAGCCAATAGAGCAAACCACCAAAGACAAAGAAGTACTTGATGCCGATGACTATGTCTTGCCTCAACCAACAAGCATCAGAAAATCTTGGGTTTTTCCACAAAGTCTACCGGTTGTAAAATTGGTAAAAGAACATGTCAAAGATATCTTGTAACACATATCAAATGTGTCTGGACTAGAGTAAGTACAACAAATAAAATAGAAGATAACAAACAATAATTTACTAACTTATATTGCATTAACAACTATTAAATCCTTTCTTTGTCATCTTGTAAGGCTTTAATCTGGACAAGTGAGTTGAATCTCATTACTTTTGAAGATATTGGAAACCTAATAAAGGAAAAAGAAATTGCCAATAATGTAAGTCTTTCATCAAATTTCTTTGCAATGTTCCATTAGCCTTTATAAATCAATATTACAATTATAAATGATATTTTTCAGGTCATTGATGGTTATAAAGAGATCCTATTTGCTAACCAAAGGAGAAAATGACAAAAAACAACTTCATTTTTTTTCACATGCATGAGCTTGGTATGTTACTACTCTTTTATTTGATTTTCTCTAGAATTTACTTACTACTTTCTCTTGTTAAGATACTTCTTGAAGCCAGTCGTGTCACTAGTCTAATTTTCTCTGGCTAGTTGTGTGCATTTAAAATTTCTCTTTGTGTATATTTTTGAAATTCCTGTCATTTCAACTTTCTCATAACCATTTTTTGATTTTCTCTGACCGCATAACTTCATCAAGATGACGGAAAATCAAACTTTCCGAGTCTCATTATTTGACAAGTATCTTGAAACTGCATAGAGGAACTACAGGTTCCTCAATTTCCCAATAAATATCAGAGGCATTGAGAAGTCAACAGATGAAAATCACTGGACCTTGCTTGTCTTGGACAAACAATACAATTTATGGAAAGTACTACGACTCACTAAGGCCAAGGAGGGATGATGCACAAGACAAATATATTAAAGATGCAAAACAATTGGTAACGGGTGCAAATTTCTCTGATCCATGATAATGTTTATGTGATGATAATTTTCATAGAATCCCATTAATTTGTGTGTAAATTTCTCAGTTATGTAAAAAATATTTTTTTTGCAGCAAGATTATGTAGAAAAGTTTTTTAAAGCTTGCCTTGAAAGAGAGGCACAATCACAACCCCCTTTCAAATTGATAGACTCACAAAACACAAATTATGACTTTCAGTATGTCGATAGTGCTTCACAACGAGCTAGTGATTCATAAGTTTCATACAACACCTATAAATAAGATAATCTAATTTGAATGTTTTTTAAAACTAACTATATATATAATTTGTATGCAGTGTGGATTGTAGCCTCTTTGTATGCTACATAATGAGACAATATATCAACCATGAACCTATCAGCTTGACATTGTTAACACAAGACGTAAGGTTGATGAGAGCAGAAATCATAGAGAGATTTGCAACCGAAGTTGGCCGATCATGGACAGAACCAATTCAAATACCACCTGAAGAAGAACCAAAAGTATAATAGTGAAAGCACACTAGTAAAAGGAAGACAATGCACACAATGTAATTAGGAATAACCCTTCAATTTTTTTTTCATACATTGAAGGAATGATGATGTTTGACATATATGTATATATATTTTTTTGACTAATATAAACTTCAAAATTTCATAGCTATCAATGGTTAAATATATATATATTTTTTATAATGCATGCTAAGTGGTGATTGTCAACACAATCCACACAGAGAACATTATGTCTAAAAAAATTTCTCAAGTATGAAGTTACCAGAATTTCACAGAGAAATTTATCTCGTATCGTGCCAAGAGGGTGCCTATATGATCATCTAGTTTGTAATGCACTGTGTTGGCACAAAACAATCATCAAATTCAAAAAACACAATGTACATAGTAATTTTCTCTGCTATTGGCAAATTTCTCTAGATGAATTTGACTTTACAAAACACAATGCACAGAGTAATTTTCTCTGTTAGTGGCAAATTTTCCTAGATGAATTCGACTGGTATTATAAACACACTGCCTATAGTGTGTTTCAACAAACACAATGCATATAGTAATTTTTTTTACTATTGGCAAATTTCTCTAGATGAATTTGACTGGTATTATAAAGGCACTCCCAAAGTATGTTTCTAAAAACACAATACAAAAAGTAATTTTCTTTGCTATTGAAAAATTTCTCTAGATGAATTTGATTGCTATTATATACACACTGTCCAAAAGTACATTTCAAAAAGCAAAATACATAAAGTAATTTTCTGTACTACTAGCAAATTTCTCTGGCTTAATTTGACTGGTATTATAAACGCATTGTCCAAAGTATGGTTCAAAAACACAAGGGCATTGATCCAGAAATTACATAAAAAATTTCAAAGAAAATACTAAACACAATGCACAACAGACACGTTATTTTTGTAATAAGATCCTCTAACATCCTCAAATGTATTATTCAATCAATAAAATGTATTATTCTCAACTATTTAACAAATGTTCCTTGCATATCCTCTTACTATAGTGACCAATACTCTCACATCGACTACACTTCATCACCCTTTTAAACTCTCCAGTAAAAGCAATTTTGTTCTTCTTTGGCCTCCCAGCTCATCTCTTACTCAATGAAAGTAAAATCATAGCATCATCAATGCTACACACATGTTTTTCAACAGTTGGAACTGGGCAATCGAAAACGAGTATGTTTGACGATACATATCAGCATGAAAAAATGGTTCAACAAATGAATTCAAATTCTTTCCACTCCTAAAAATTGCAGCAACAACATGTTGACATAGATACCTATTTATTTTCCATTTTCGATATGAACAAGTTCTCAACCCAAGATCAACCATAACCACAGGAAAACAATGCACTTCAAACACATTATCAGATGATAAACTCACATTCCATGTCCTCCCATCCTTGAAAGCATTCTCTAACACACGATCCATACGAAGACAAAGAGCTTTATTCTATTTACTAGAAAGCATCCTCCTATCAGACCTCATATTCATGATTTGCAACCGTATCATGTCCACCAAATTTGTTATTGGCAAGTGCCAAGCTTCTCGTATTCATGAATTGAATGACTCAACAACATTTGAATACATTTCACCATAACGTTTCCCCTCAAAATATCCATCACTCCAATTTTCATATGGTAAACTTCTCAAGAAAACACTCACAATGTCTCCTCCATCACTTTTTAATTCATTTAACTTGAAATAGAATGATGCCTTTGTAGGTGCATATACACATTCTGAAAACTTAGACACAATCGTCTCCCTAACCAACTTTGTGTTTCCACATGACAACCTATCCCTCAAATTTCTCTTTAGATGTTCAAGACAAAATCCATGATAACAATTAGGGAAAAGCCTAGCAATTCCTTTCACAACACCACAATGTCGATCTGATATGAAACTTATTACCCTCTCTGAATCCAATAATTCACATAAATGTTCAAGGAACCAACACCAATTGTCTTTATTCTCAGCATCAACAACAACAAAAACTATAGAAAAAAACCTACAAAACAGATAGGAACAAGCATATTAAATATACACACGCAGAGAAAATTAGAACAATAAACAACCAAAGAAGTTTGACACTGCCAAAATCCAAAAGAAACTTCAAACAGTGGGCAAATCCAGAGAAAATTCACTCAGTGGCAACATCCAGAGAAAATTCACACAATGGCAACATCTAGAGAAAATTCATTGAAAATTCACACAGTGGCAACATCCAAAGAAAATTCACTTAGTCACCAACTCCAGAGAAAATTCACACAGTGCCAACATCTAGAGAAAATTCACACACTGACCAAATCCAGAGAAAATTCACACAGTGGCACATCCAGAGAAAATTCACAAAGTGGCCACCTCTAGAGAAAATTCAAAGTGTCAGAGAAAAATCACAAAACATTACCACAAAAATAGAAAATTCACTTAATTCCCACATATATAGAAAATTCACATACTTAGTGAAAATTATATATATATATATATATATATTTACAATTACATTCATTCCCATCTTTCCCTATCGCAGTAAGTATAACTCCTTTGTATCGTTTTTTAAAAAATGTTCCATCAAGAAACAACAATGATCGACAATATTTGAAACCAGCAATGTATGCATGAAAAGCCACAAACACTCTTTTGAAATGCTTGTTATCTTCAAAATCTAACTCAAAACGACTACCTAAATTGAACTTCAATGCCTCATCAAAATATCACCATAATTGATCGAATGAAAAACAAAAATCCCCATATGTACTACATTTTGCTTTTTCAACCCTTAACTAATTGAGACCCTATACTTGTCTTTCATTTCTTTGACAACATCCATTGGACGAGTTAAAGGTTTTGCACTTACCTCTTCAAGTATCAGCCCATAAATTAAGCTGGAAGTCATCCTACCATGTTTACTAGTACGAACTGCCACACCACACTATGTTCATTGTTCAAAGTTCTTATGTAAAAGAACCCATTTGTTTTTTCAGCTAAAACATGTACACGCCACATACATCCCCTTCATTCCTTATATACACATTCTACTGTAACCCTCAGCTTGTCATTTTTAACATACGTAAACTGAAAACCAACCTTAATAGCATACTGTAGACGTCCCCGAACGCCCCAGGAGGTGTTAGGTCCCGTTCTGTTCATATTGGGGTCACTACAGTTCAAGGACTCAAATGTCACGGTTCTTAATCCTGAACCAAAGAGTCCAAATCCGGCAAATCGTTTTGAGAAAACTGATTTTTGAAAGAAGTGCCAAACATGGACTGCTTTGCCAGATAACAGAGTCGCCACCTAAATATTTTTAAAATGGGAAATTTAGGAAACCCTGACTCGGTGCCAAAGGCCACGTGTCCGTCATCACCAAAGTTGCCTCGGCTCGGGAACTTGGGTACGATTGGGGAAGGTCACTTCGTGAGCACCCCCGCTCGCCCGGTCAAAGACCGGCCTCTACTAACCATGATATCTGTTTTTGAAAACATTGTATGCTCTTATTCCGGTTATTAGCCTAGGTTACTATGTGATGCTCGCAGCAAACAAGTATAGACTGAGTCGCCTGAATTGGAACAAAACATTTCATGTTTGTTTGTTTGAAAATGGTTTGATGGTGCTACCCGCAGGTAGGCTAAGACGCGGATTTGCCACCCTCAGGTGGGCTTAGAAAACATGATTTTGCCACTATCTAGTGGGCTAAAAACAAACATTCGATGAATTGTCCAATCCAAGCAACTCAACCTCCACCCACAGGCATTCAAAGCAGTTATATCACATAAGCATATAGCCTCATGGTAAGCATGCTATTCATGGCAACACTCACACGCATGCAAGGATGCTAAAGCATAAAACTTACCGAGTACTCCAAGCCAAAACAAAAGCTGATTAGAAATCAATGCATGATCCTAATTATACAGAAATGCCTAATGCAACACATGCAATAATGCAACTATAGCAGGCTCGACTGTCCTAAACATGGGATATGGAATGCTACAGCTAACATGTATTCAATTTGGAATTGAAATACAAATGCAGTTTGTATGATGCGCCGAGCCCGGTGCATGCAAAACAGATGAATGATGCAAACATGCTTTCATACTGTATGCTAATTGAAATATGCCCTATATCTAACCATCGTAAGCGGGTAAATAAAAGGGAAGAAAGACGTGGGGTTGGAAGACATACATCACACACACGCACACTTATTACAGTTATGCCCTCACTCGGAGGGTCCGAATAAATAATACAGTCCGAAATATTACAGTCCGAATAATGTACAAATTCTTAATTAATTAACAAATTAAACTAAGAAAGCTGTAAACTGGCATGCAAGCCAGGGGCTGCCTTGCTTCTAATGAATAATGTATGCCGGATTGCCTTCTCGCGGAAATCCATTGGGATGCCCAATTTAGCCTCTGTTTGCAATGTTTCTCGAAATGCGCGCCAGACTCCGAAAAGTTGCTGATTCCCGGTATGCTGCAACAGAGAGCAGGAAAAGGGCATAGCAATGTATTTCACAAATATATGCATGCCTCGATCCTCGTGCCACCAATCACGCATATCGATGCATGATGGCCGAGGGATCAGTTTGCACAACTCAATATAGGATGAATGCAGATGAATGCTACGACAAAACCTAACTCCATCATGGGTAATCCGGAGTGTCGGTGACCGGAGAATTGAGACCCGTTCCGTCACTCGGAGTACAAAACGCGCCTCGTTTCCCGTGCAATATGCATGATATGCATGAAATGCAACTAAGATACAGCCTAGTATGCACAATGCTATGAAAGTGAGATGAAAATGAGACGCCTCGAAAAGCGCGCACGCGCGCACGCGAACTGAGGTGATGATGTGAAATGCAAGTCGGATAAAACCGAAGTGCCTCGAAATGCGTGCACATGGGCACGCAAACTGAGGCGATGATATGAAATACAAATCGGATAAAATCGAAGTGCCTCGAAATGCGTGTCCACAGGCGCGCATACCGAGGCGATGATGAAATGCAAAAATCAGATAAAATCGAAGTGCCTCGAAATGCGTGCACACGGGCACGCATACCGAGGCAATGATATGAAATGCAAAATCGGATAAAACCGAAGTGCCTCGAAATGTGTGCCCACAGGCGCGCACATCGAGGCGATGATAAAATGAAAATCGGATAAAACCGAAGTGCCTCGAAATGTGTGCCCACAGGCACGCACATCGAGGCGATGATAAAATGGAAATCGGATAAAACCGAAGTGCCTCGAAATGTGTGCCCACAGGCACGCACATCGAGGCGATGATAAAATGGAATGAAATGGCATACGGAATGCCACGATGGGCTTACACCAACATGGGAGAGCCTCAGCTCACTCACATAGGAGGCCGTGAGATGAAAATGGGTGCCTCAAAATGCGTGCACACGGGCACGCAAATCGAGGCGATGACATACGCAATGTAAATGACATACAGAATGCAAATTGGGCTTACACTAACATGAGTGGACCTCAGCCACACTCACATCAGATGCCGTCGGATAAAACAGAGGTGCCTCGAAATGCGTGCCCACAGGCGCGCAAACCGAGGCGTGATGAAATGGAACAGGAAATGATATGCAAGCATGCAAACCAAATTTCAGCACCTAAATGAAGGGGAAAACAGTCCCGAAATGATACGAGATGACGACCAATGCATGAAATCATCCCGAAATGTGATTCTAAGTACCCGAAATGGCCTACGGCTATGCTAAACATGCAAAATTGATACATGAAAGCAAAAACAGTAGCAAGGCAGCCCCAAATATGGCATTTTTCCAGTACAAAGAAAGGCTAAACAAGAACCACAAGCATGGCAAAAATAGCTTGCAAAAACGGGGAAAAAGAGAGGAATTACAAAGCAAGTAGTATGTACAATGCTCAAACCAGAAAAATCAGTTCTACAAAATTTAAGAGGGGCCAAAAACATGCATATTTACAGTAGATGAGATCCTCTAATTCAGTGTGTAGATATGCTCAAAATGGCATGCAAAAATGAGCCAATAAGGGGCTACAACATGAGGTACTATAGGAAAGCATCAAAAAATTTTGAACCCTTAACAAAAGATGAAGAATAGGAAATTATAAGACACTTTCTAAGCCTGATGAAGACTCAAATCAGTGGCTAAGCAAGCATAAACAAACATGCAATTTTACGGTAAATTGAAAGATTACAAAACAAGTACCAAAACCAGTCATCAAATGGACTAAGACCCTTAACAAAGAATGAATAATGGACCAAAATAAGGCACTCTATAAGCCTGATGAAGGCTGAAATCCGAAGCATGGTGAGCTTAAAAAAGCATGCAAAATGGGAGTGGAACAAGAATTCAAAGCAAGTGATATGTAGAACAAGAAAACCAGGTTGAGCCCTTCTTCAATGTTGAAGAGGGGCTCAAAATAAGCATAATCACAGTATGTTACAAGTTCCAACTCAGATCACAAATAGGCCAAAACAATCATGCAATTTTACGGTAAAATGGAAGCATTTCAAAGGAAGTGCATGCTAGAGTCACCAAACATGATGGAGCCCTTCTTCAATGTTGAAGCGGGGCTCAATATAAGCCCACTAACAGTTTACATCAGTCCCGAAATCAGATTAATCATAAGGAAAATAAAGCATGCAAAACAATGGCCTAAAGAGTGATATTGAAAGAAGTATATTAAGAAGACACCAAACAGGGTTGAGCCCTTCTACAAGTTGTAGAGGGGCTCAAAATAAGCCAAAACCAGAAGGGTCAGAACCCAAAACAGATCACAAGTAGGGTAAAATTTGAAGCAAAATATGCAAGAAAAAGGGAAATTATGACTTACCCTTGAAGATCAAGTTTTTGCTACCTCTTGCCTTGATCAAAGTTGCTTCTTAGCCTCTGAGGAACCCTTCTTGCTGCTGGAATGGAAGTGGGATGGTGGAGCTTAGGGTTGATGAAGGATTGAGCTAGGAACTTGAATGAATTTTAGGGTTTTGGAGTGAAGATGGAGGCTATGGAAGAGAGAGTCTTGAGATCAAATTGTAACCTACAAAGGAGGAGGCCATGGCCTTCAAATAGGGAAGAAAAGGTGTAAAAGGGGAGGGAATTGCATCCAAGCATTCCCTCCCAAAATATCCCCCGGATGGGGGAATATTTAAAAAATATCCGGACAGCTGAAAGGGCTGGAAAGCAGAAAGCTGGCCGGCCAGGTGAATTTCTGGGAGGTGGCCGGCCGGCCACCCCACCTGGTCGGCCAGCCACCACCCTGGCCGGCCGGCCATGCCCAAAAATGAAGATAAATTTTCTGGCCGACCACCATGCAAAGGTGTCCTCCCATGTGTGTAGAAGAAGGCCCCAAGGTCGGAATCTGGCAACTCTGAAGCAGGAGTCACAACATAGAGCTTGAAGGAGAGGCTCAAAAATGAAATGTAACAATTGCTGGCCGACCAACTTTTGGTGTCCTCCCAGATGTGTAGAACAAGGTTCCAATGGTCGGAATTGGCAACACTGAAGCAGGAGTCACAACATGCATTGAAGGAGAGGTCCAAAAATGAAATTTACAATTGCTGGCCGACCATCACTTTTAGGGTCCTCCCATGTGCCCTCATCACAAATATGTAGCTTTGGTTGGAAGAAAATAACCCCTGGTGTTCAACATTGGCCCGGAAGTGAGCAAAACGGGCGCCGGAGGAGCGAAACTGGTTATCTGGGATAATTGCTGGCCTCCTACCCTCCAGTGATCTTCCTAATGCTGAAACAGAGGTACCTGCCAAAATTGAACAAAAACTAATGAGAAATGAACGCTCGGGGCCCAAACCGCGCAGTTCGGGGTCCCGAAAATGGGCTGTAGGCACCGGAAGTGGTGTTCAGCAGCGAAGTGGGATCAGAGGCCCCAGTGTTCCTCGGTATGAAAACAGAGGTATGCCAAAACCGGAGAAAACCGATGCGAAATGAATGCTCGGGGGCCAAACCGCGAGGTTCGGGGCCCGAAAACCGGCTATAAGCACCGAAAGTGGCATACGGCCACGAAGTGGGCATCGGGGCCCCAGTGTTCCTCAAAATGATAAAACAGAGGTACATGCCAAAAACCGGAGGAAATCGGAGATGGTTGGGCGGTCCCGAGCCGAGGCACACGGCTGACGGTCCCGAAAACCGGGAACCGGGCTCCGAAATGGGCAAAATGGCCTACGGCCACGAAAAGTAGTCACGGCCACCGAGAGATAGTCTACAGGACTACTCCCTTCCCTCAGGAAAGAAAACAGAGAAAACCGAGTCTGGTTCGCAAACCGAGACAAGGCACAGAAGAGGATTCGGAAGTTCGGAGGCGGGGCGCACGGCCGCGACTCTGAGACTTCTGAATGAGCACAGTATGCAACATCACCGAGCGCTCAATCGGTGACGTCTGAGTCTTAAGGTCGGTCAAAAATGGGGTGTCTACACATACTTGCATAAAACAGTGCGGAACTCAACCATACCACCCTCAAACTTTTGTCCAACACTTGTAATATTATTTCGCCAACCAACTGACAATAACACCTTTTCTTGAGAACAAAACTTAGAGAGTAAATTCCTTTCAATATCCACGAGCCTATCACATTTACCATGCACAATATCTACCCAATTAGACCCCACTTCATCCTCTTGATTAGAAGTACTACACCTAATAACTGAAACATCAACTATATCAACACCACGTGCACAAACAATCCTCAACATATTCATAAAATCAATATTATTTTGAACCATACAATTCGGATGGCCCACAATAGAATATGAAATACACATCGTCTCAGATTTCAAATTCTACCATGTTTTACATAAAATGCCAACCAATTCCTCAAAATTCAATTCGCATGAAACATTAATGAAAATAGTATCATTCCTATATTTGCACAGCAACAACACTGCACTGTCCATCTAAACTGAAAAAAAAAAAACACAAAAAAATAACTTGTTCAATATAAAAACACTTCACAAAAATAACATAAAAGTCTAGAGAAATTTCTAATAATTATAATTTTCTCTAGATTATAATAACAAGCTTATAATTTTCTCTGGATTTAAATAAAAGTCCAGAAAAATTTACAAACTTATATTCACCTTCAAGATAACAAAAACAAAATCACAGAGAAAATTAATGAATCTAAAGAAATTTAATGCTAACTATTAAACACAATCATAAACAAAAATCACACAGAAGATTTGTTATGAAATTATAAGATTCTCTGTGATTTTCACTGGAATACAAGCTTACAATTTTCTCTGTGTGATTGTATAGCATTGGACTCAAATCAAAATCTAAAGAAATTTACGAACTTATATTCACCTTCAAGATAACAAAAACAAAATCACAAAGAAAATTAATCAGTCCATAGAAAATCACATAGAAAAATCACAGAGAAAATTAATGAGTCCAAAGAAAATCGCAGACAATATTAATGCTAACTATTAAACACAATCACTGACAAAAATCACAGAGAAGATCTGTTATGAAATTATAATATTCTTTGTGATTTTCACTGGACTAGAAGCCTACAATTTTATCTGTGATTTTCGTTGGATTATAATAACAAATATACAATTTTCTCTAGAATACAAAGAAAAGTCCAGAATAAATGAAAAATGCAAAAAAAAAAAAAAAAAAAAACAGAGCACAAAACTTAGGAAAGTGCAGAAAAACAGAGTTGGTCTCCAAACACAAAGAACAAAACTTATCATTGATAAACATATAACAGAGAATGAAAAATCAACTCTAAAAATTAAAATCAACTCTATTGTCAATAACAAATAATGAAAATCAACTTCAAAAAAAAAAAAAAAAAACTACACTAAGCTGGCTTTTCTCTCACGTTGATCAAAACTGAAAACAAAAACCTAATTCAAAATACACTACAAAAACTTCTCTGAAATCGGAGTCCTTACATACAAATCAAATGAAAAATAAAAAACTTACACTGATTATTAAACTTACCTTATTCAACTCCATTGGAAATCCGAGCTTCAACACGACTTCAACTTCTACGCGATCAACAAAAATCAACTTCTACACGATCAAC
Organism: Camellia japonica; assembly: GCA_030407325.1. NCBI lineage: Eukaryota > Viridiplantae > Streptophyta > Magnoliopsida > Ericales > Theaceae > Camellia > Camellia japonica. The sequence continues at coordinate 69,806,740 of JAPPVO010000031.1, forward strand.
GAAAATCAACGAAAATTAACTTCTACACGACTACAAAATCCCTATAAAATCTCCACGAAAATCTACATCATCAAAATCTCCATTGCCAAGTTCATCCAAAAGTAATCTCCTACAAAAATAGCAACGTAATCTTCAGTTTTCAAAATTGAAAATCACGTATATTATAAAGAAAGGTAAAATATGTATTTTATAAAATAAAATAATATTGAGAGACCTTAGGCATCAAAAAATATTATTGTAAATCTCTCCTCATACTAAAAGTTAGATAGGGATCTTAGACCAATTTTATTTTTGATTTGCCTAGGCAAGTAAATTCTGAAAGCCTAAAGCTTTTTAAAATGTTATATATCTATATATATACACTAAAGATAAATATATAAAAAAAAAATCAGTTACTAAAAAAGATAATCCCAAACCACCCAATGTCACAAGTTTAATATAATTATAATGTGTCTTCTTAGGTTATGTTTGACATCACTTAGGTCATGTTTGTTTACTGACGTAGGTGGTCGGATTGGATTGCTATAGTTGTACTCACAGCTTATTTGGTGTTGATTACGAAAATAGTGAACGGATTGAGTCGATTTTATATAAAAATTTTATTTTATTTTATTAAGTGCATCTGTTTGTTTTAATATTTGTTTTAGTTTTTTTTTTAAAAATAGAAATTTATTTTAAATAAAAATAATTTAACAATCTTATTACTAACCATCTCCTAAACTATTATCAAAATAATCACACTTTTACTTAATTCTCTCATTAATAATCCCCACATTAATAATCTCTTCACTAACTATTATCTCACTATCAATTTTATCCAACCTAATCTACCAAACAAATGTTACCTTAAGGTGCAAAAATATATACACTGAGCCTCCCTTGTATTTTATTTGGATCTTTAATTTGAGTTGGCATTTACGGATGGAAAGGAAATAAGAAGGAAAAATTGATAAAATATACCTTAACTTTTGTCACTTTTATGTTATTTCTTTATTTATTTTCCTCCACAAATTTTTTCTCAAATTAAAGATTCAAACATAGCCTTAAATTTTTAATTCACATAATATTTTGTAAATTTTCATCAATTATTTGCTGTTCGTACTGATGAAACGTTATTTTTTTACTTTTGATTATTTCTATATTTACAAATCATCTGTATTAGTTCTGATAATTTTAATCTTATTAAAAAAATGTCATAGTAATTTTGTCAAACTTTTGGAGTCAGTGTAATTTAAAAAATTATAGAAAATGTCTATGTATTTATAAAAAATTTAAATAATGTTATTGTAATTAATTTTAAAAATGCCTTAATTGATTTTTTTACTTTTATAAAGAAAGTGCTATGTAAGCACATAAAAATATTTTTTCTTAAGGATAAATTACAATTTGTCCTTAGAAATATGGCTATTTTTCCCACCGACAAAACTACTATTTTTTGAATTTAGCTATTAAATTATTTTGAAAATTTCTAACATGGTCCAATTACTAATTACCCTATAATTTATTGATGAAAAATGTCACATAGGGCTCCACATGATTTTTTGTCACCAATTAATTAGACGATGGTGTTTTTTTAGATGGTTAATTGGCCTATAAAATTCAAAATTTAATTTTGGAAATATTTTTAAAAGATTGTACTAATGACAATTTTAAGGATTGTTTTTAAGGTTGTGTTTGGATTGAATTTGGGGATGCTGCTGCGTAGGGTGCGCAGCAGCATCTGTTGTGCAGCGAAATGGGTTCATTTCGGGGCCCATTTTGATAATCTGAACCGTTCACATTTTAAAATACATCAAGTAGAACATGCCTGTAAAAAATCAAGTTAATCAGATATTATTTACCTATTCATCCACTCACATTTGTATTCATTTTAGTAATTTAAATTACAATTATTATTTATTTTTGTAGATAGAAATGTGAGTGGATGAATAGATAATCGATATCCGATTAACTTGATTTTTTGTAAATATGTTCTACTTGATGTATTCTAAAATGTGAACGGTTCAGATTATCAAAATGGGCCCCGAAATGAGCCCATTTCGCCGCACAGCAGATGCTGCTGCACACCCCGCGCAGCAACATCCCCAAGTTCGTTTGGATTATGAATTTCAGTATCTTTCCCTTTTAAATTACTACCCAAATTCATAACCTAAAAATCACAAAATACCAAAATTTTATAATGCAATATTTCAAAACACTTTTACATATCTGAATTTTTTTTTTACACATTTTTCAACAATAACAATAGCCCTAAAATTGTTTTTATCATTTTTTTAAAGATAAAAATTAATTTGAGAAAAATAAATATTAAAAAATATATTTATAAAATTTTTAAAATTATTTATGCGTGAAATAAATTCATATAAAATAATTTTCCTATTTTTATTTTTCACTAGCCAAATAGGGGGTGCCTTTATTTGCACTCCAAAATATTGATTGAGCACCTCATTTCTTTGAACACCCTAACCATAATTTTGAAAAATTGTCTTTTTTTTGTTGAACACCCCCAAAACAATTCATTAGTCTCACTTTTAGCTCCCAATATCTTGCAATCGAGATGACCTTCATTGCCGGAGCCATCTCTAGCACCCTCTCCACTGCCGGAATCTCCTCCTGTCCATCCTCACCACCCCCTACAACTTTGTTGGTCCTTTCCTCTTGCCATCCTCTTTAACTAGTCATCATCACCTCCAACATCAGAGCCTTTTTCGAACCTTCTCTATCGTCATAATCCCCTACCACCCTTTGCAACTAGTCATTACCATCTTCACTTTCAAACGCCTACCACCTCCTCTTGGTCGTCTGCAATTCTCTTCCTTTTATTCACCGTTTCACATCTTCTTCTTTCTTCTCCTCCTTCTTTCCCTTACCAAAACCCTAGATCTAGATCAAACAGATCAAATCTAGAGTTTTAGGAGGAAGAGGAGGAGGAGGAGGAGAATGAGGACAAAAAATAAAGAGAAAGGTGCGAATAAGAAAAAAAAGAAGAAGAAGGGAAATATGAGGTAGATTGTAAGCAACGACGGGGAGAGTTTTGGGAATCGACTAATTGGAACTAGAAAGTCTAGCCAAAAAAATGTCAAAGTTGAGAGGAGATGGCCACAGTTAGGTTTAGAGTTTGGTCACTTTGATAATTTGATTAAGGGAATGGTGGTATTTTAAAAAAAATAAAAATAAAATATTGGGGTGCCCAAACAAACTTTTTGGATGCATGAACCACCCCTAAATAGGTTAGGAAAAGAGGATTACTAAATACCCTACCTTTCTATTTTGGATCCTTTCATTTATTTTATTATAATTTTATCCTAACATCAAATTCCAATTTTGTTCCCATCCCTATCCTCCCAAGTTTAACCCTAACCCTAACCATAATCCCACCACCACTTCTATTCCCGCTGACACCCTCTAGCAACCAACCCACCATTACTTCTACTTCCATCGACAACCTTCGGAACCACCACTTCTACTTTCCACCGTCATGACGCCTACCCTCTATGACCTCGACCATTGCTATTTTTATTCTTACCAGCAACCTAGATCCGAAACCAGATCGACAAGCAATCTAGATAAACGAAACCAGATTGATGATCCCCACTGTAGATCGACTCTCTTTCATGCGTGACCCTCTTTCTCTCTCTATTTCTCTCTCTCTCCGCATCAATTTCTCTTTATACATCACAATTTGGTCGATTTTTCTTTGTTCGGTTACATAAAACCGAACTTGTTGAATATGTTCGGTACTCCACAATCAAACATATGCCTTTTGTTCGGCTACATACTACCGAACATTAGGCTTTTGTTTGGAACTAGTTTTCCGAATGGTGACAAGAGTTGTTGTGAAGGCAAAAAGAGGGGTTGAGGTGCCTGCCAGAATGTGAGAGATATCCTAGAAGTGCGAGGATAGAGATCGGAAGTTAGATTAACGGGTCTCTGAGAGAGAACGGCATTAGGAGAGGGTCGTTAAAGTGGGAGGGGAACTGCCGGAGGAAAGAATGAGGAGTTACAAGTAAAAGGTATAGGGTGGGGTTAAAAGGATATATTTGGGATTATGTTAGGGATCCAAAGAAAAATAAAAAGGGAAGCAATTTTGGTGGCGAGGAACCAAAAAAGTGAGGGGTCTAGAGTAGAAAGGTAGCAGCATTTAGTAGCTCTTTTAAAGCATCCCCAATGTTGTATTTTTTTTTCTTCCACCAAATTTGTGTAAAAATTTCATTTGATATCATGTGCTCTAACGGAGAATGTTAAACTTTCATTAAAACACCGATCGACCAAGTGGATGTTCGGTTGGTCGACCGGCCAGTATAATTTTTTCACAAATTTTTGCAAGGAGGTAATTATCTAAGAGGACAACCGGCCAGTCGTCCAGTAGTGAAAATGACATGCAGCTCCAACAATTATGAACAGTAATCTGATAAAAGACATATCCATCCTCAATTTAATGAAAGATTTGAGAAATCTTAGATTTGATACTTATTTGGTGATAGGGCTAGAGCAGCAAAAGACACTTGTTTTTATCAAATTTAAATTTGATGAAACAAAATGTACTGGATTGGAAATGGTCTTAGAGCATCTCCAACATTTACTTTTTTATTTTTATTTTTATTTTTTTATTATCAAATTTTAGTAAAAGCTTGATTTGATATCGAGCGTTCTAATGGAGAATTTTGAATTTTCATTAAATCACCAGTCGATCGAAAGGACGACTAAGGGGACATCTAGTCGGTCGATCGACCAGTGTAAATTTTTATTATCAATTGCAAGGAAGTGGACATCTGGAGAACAATTGGCTAGACATTCGGTCAGTCGTTTGATGCTGTTGCATGCTTTGTATTTCTAACGATTATTTACAGTAATTTGATAAAGAGCTCTAGTTATGCCCAATTTGATGAAAAATTTAACATATTGTTAATTTGATACTAATTTAATGATAATGTTGGAATATCAAAATTAAAGGGTTCGTTTGGTTTGATTTTCTGAAAAAATTTTGAGAAATTTTCTCTACAAATAAGTTTTCAAAAATAATCAAACCAAACAAATTTTTCCAAAATTTTTTTCCAAAACTTGTAAACCAAACAAGTTTTTCAAACAAATCTCTCTCTCACACATATCAAATCAATCACTTTTTCCAAAACTCTCTCTCAAAATCATTTTCCAAATTTAAATTTGGTTAAAAAAAAGAGACGATCTTAGGAAATGACAAGGCTCTAGGAAATAATAAAAATTATCAGTCTTGGACCATAATAACGTACTTTTGACCGACTACCGGAAGAAACCGGGAGACAGCCCTCGAGATATCACGTGGGCCGTTACCCACCTCAGAACCGATATCACCGTGGGCCTCTATCTCTCTCTCACAAAAACAAACATATCACGCTTCATTTCTGCTCCACAATCTATTGCTCGCTCATTCTATCTCTTCTTTTTCCTCCATTAACACACCATCTCTACAACTCCAAACTCATTTCACAGAGAGAGCTTAGTCTGCATACATACATATATATATATATAGAGAGAGAGATGGACGAGGGATCAACTGGGGCACTCGTGCCGGCGGTGAAGGGGGAAGTCAAGCCTTTCTCCGCCGTCGCTCCGGCGGAATCCGGTGGCGCCACCGCCACAGAAACGGCGGAGGTACCAGCAGATGAGCTTGACCGTGACTTGTTGTGCCCGATTTGCATGCAGATCATCAAGGACGCGTTCCTCACGGCGTGTGGACACAGCTTCTGCTACATGTGCATCATCACTCACCTTCACAACAAAAAGGATTGCCCTTGTTGTGGACATTACCTGACTAATAATCAGCTCTTCCCCAATTTCCTCCTCGACAAGGTTGGTTTTGAGAGTTCAATTCGATGATTTTATTGGTTCTAGTGATGGTTTTTTATAGTCGTTTTATGAAATTTTGTTTCGTTGTTGAGAGAATTGTGGAAAAGTAATGAAAATGAAGTCTATTAATCATATTCCCTGCGTTTTGATACCAAGTTTACTTTAACTAGGTCAACAAACTGAAATTTTGTTTGGATGTTGAGGAAATTGTGGAAAAAGAAATGAAAATGAAGTCTATTATCATATGCCCTGCGATTTGATGCAAAGCTTACATTAACTAGGTCAATAAATTGAATTTGACTCACTTGATTGTTTACTTATGAGGCCACATACAGGGAAAAAATGAATGTGCAAAGCACAATTATAAATCTCTATATGCATTAACATTTGTTTGTGTTTGTATTTCTATAGGCAATAGCGACTCAAAGTTTTTGGAGACCTTAGGCTAGCCTAAACATCAAAATTAGGCCTTAGCGAACTAGACCCTTAGGTCATGTTTGATTCACAAGATTAATAGTGAAGTATTAATAATCCTATTAAATTAGTGTGGTATTCACTATCCAATTGGATTAATATCCATTGGATTAATAATTCTACCTCTACCCCATTACTAATAATCCTACAAATTTGTTGGATTAATTATCCATTGGATTAATAATCCTAAATCAAAATGTTAAAGCAAACATAGGATAATTGGACCCACAGATTAATAATCCCAATCCCATGTTCTAATCCACCCAATCAAACATGCGCTTAAAGAATTGAGGCCTCTGAGAATAAGAATTTTATGAAAATTTGGCCTTAGGCATCAGACTAAATGACCTGATCATTGAGCCACCTGTCAATAGGTTACGTGTTTATGTATATCTAAAAATGGAGGGTACATGACTCAATCTGATTAATTGAAACGAATGAACCTGTGTGGATTTGGCCGTGCTTTTGGTGCTTGCGGGTTTTATGTTTGATATGGCATTTCTTCTTAAGAGGCCTTTATTTAATTCTCTAGTCCAAAAAGAGATATTTTGGTGGCCATGTTTGTTAATATATTTTTATTTAAATGTTGCATCAGTAATCAAATGGAGGGTACTTGATTCAATTTGATTGATCAAATGGATGAACCTCTGTGTATTTGGCATTGGCAGTGTGCTTGTTGTTGCTTGTGGTTTTTTTACTAAACTATGCGAGATAATGTTCATTATGGCAACACTTCTTAAGAGGCCCCTATTTAATTATCGAGTACAGAAAGAAATATTTTAATTGCCATGATTGTGGAAAATACTTGTATGGTATACATCTACACTCAATATTTACATGGATTCGCCTATGTTTTAGATTCAACTTAATAGAAGACCATGTTATTAGGTCGACTAAAGTGTCTGTTTGACAGACGGGCCAAAAGAGTTGCCACTTAATTGTTTTTGGTGTCAAGTTTTGAACATTTCTTGAATATGGTACACATACCAAATTCAAAATTATTTCCTACTTCCAAATTTTCATGGGCCTCCTTATTTGAATGCTGGTGATACCAGGAGCTGCTATGAGAGAGAGAGAGAGAGAGAGAGAGAGAGAGAGAGAGGGAGGGAGGTTAAGGTTTTGGTTCCTTCATTTATTATTTTTCTAATTTTTATTCTGAGGGTAGTGCTATCTATTCTCATTGAATACTGGATTAATTTTGGGAATATTCACAATAAGTCCACTTTTTTCTTGAAATTTTCATTAAGTCCTATTAACAATATGTTGAGAAACTATATTCCTGAAATATATAGTCCTGTTAACACTATATTCCCTAATTATAACTTATTTTCCCTTCAGTCAACATTATTAAAAGTAGGACTTATTTGATTTTTTCCCTTAATTTTATTGTTATTATTTTTGGGGGAGAGGATGCTGAGTGGAATTTGCTATCAGACGAATATTAGCTGACTTGAAAAGCCTACACTTCAAAGAAAACTCTTTAAACCTTAATATACTTGGCTCCTTACTTGTATTGAGTTTCCCTTTTTATATTATTATTACTACTATTAGCATATTGGTGCTATCACTGAATTTGTTGAAGCACATACTTGTCTTCTAACTGTAATCTATAGCAAATCTGCCAGCAAGTTAATTTGTTCATTTGACAATGATTTGTATCTTGAAATTATCTCCTTCAAATTGCAGCTTATTGTTGTACGATTTCTCTGTGCCACATTTGTAGCTATTGAAGAAGACCTCTGCTCGCCAAATATCAAAAACTGCATCCCCTGTAGAACAATTTCGTCAGGCAATGCAACAGGTCAGTTGTTATTTCAGTGTAATCTTCTGATGGCAGTTGCAATTTGGCATTTATTTGATTGTATAGATATTTGTTAATTGTTATAGAATATAATCATGTATGGATATACATATATGGCTAAATTTAGTAGAAGGTGTGGTGGAATCAAGGTACAAATTATTTCATTTGTTTCTACCTCCAAATGAACTGTTTGCAGTTTTGGTATTTTGAAGCTTTCTTATATTTGGAGAAAATATTATTATTGTCACATTAAGAAGCACAAACACTTCTAAAAAGGTGGTGTGTCCATGTCGGAACAGGTGTCCGATACTCATCTAAATGTGTTAAATTTTTTTTTTTTGGGTTAGATTCAGATGCTTGGAGGACACACGTGTCCATTGCTTAAACACACATATCCATTGATTGGTATACATGAAACTGATTATAAGTTTGAACAAAATAATTTAGAATACGATGACAAAAGAAAAACAATGTCCATTTATGGAAATTATTGTTATATAGCATTTATTGTCTTGAAATGATATATTCATATATGTGACATATTATAAATATATAAAATTATATATTTTGTGTGTGTCCCTCACGTGTTGTGTCTTGCATTTTTTGAAAATTACCGTGTCGGCGTGTTTGTGCTTCTTAGTTGTAAGTGGAAATTTTATTGATGTAAACAATAGAGTACATGATCACTGGGGCATACCTGTTACATATAAAAGGATAAGTAAAACAGTTACACAAGCACCAAGGGTGCTACTCATTTCTGAGGGCTTATTGTTGATTGGAATGGATAATCTGTACCTTGATTGGTGTGAAATGGAATTTCTTGGCCCTGTATCTGGCATTTGTCTAATGAAATTGTGTTTCATTGCATTCTTAGAATGTAGCAAAGAATGGATTTGCTTGTAAGTACAATTTCTACTGTATCAAATAATATTTTTAATGTAAACAAGTATAAATGCAACTCTTACTTGCGACCTTTAGACAGGGTTGTGAAGTGTCGGTTAAAGAGCTAGACACCCTGTTGACGCTGCTTGCAGAGAAAAAGAGAAAATTGGAGCAAGAAGAAGCCGAGAGAAATATGCAAATCCTATTTGACTTCTTGTACTGCCTAAGGAAACAGAAGGTTGATGAACTAAATGAGGTTTGTTACTTATAATTTGATATATATGTTGATGTTCAGTCATTCTACATTTATATATACAGTAATCTCTTGTATGTTTTTGTTGTCTTTTATTTTATTTGTTCTTTTCTTTTTTGTTAAAGGGAGGGAAGCTGAGTATTATGCTTTTTGTTTTTTAAATATATAGTTGTGACTTGTGAGATTTATTCTACTAGGGTCCTCCTCTTTACCATCTTAATAGATTATTTTCCAATAGGAGTGATATTAAATCAGTTGCCAAGGCTTCATCTAAAATGTGTTTCTGTCCTAATGATTAATCATTTTTAACATTTGAGATGAAAACGTTCTTTCACTGAAACAATTAAATGGGTTATTAGATTGATGTGTGTCTGCTGCTTGTTTAGATACAAAACGATCTCCAGTTTATCAAAGAGGACATAAATGCTGTGGAGAGACATAGAATAGAGTTGTATCGGGCAAGGGACAGGTATTCGGTGAAGCTGCGGATGCTTTCTGATGATCCTACAGCAACAAAATCTTGGCCTTCACCATTTGCTAAGAATAATAGCGGCTTTATGTCTAGTTCTCGTAATGCACAAGGAGGGCTGGGTATGGGAAATTTTCAGTACAAGAAAGCGGATGGGAAGGCTCAAGTAAACACCCTTGCTTCCCAGGCAAAGGATACCTTGAGTGGAATGGGTTCAGAACATGTGAGTCAATCGAGTCTTGCTGTAGCAAGGAAAAAGCGTGTCCATGCTCAGGTTAGTAATCTTTTGAAGGCTTCATTTGTAGAAATCTTGGCCAGTAATTGGTCTTTGTCATATGGCTTTCATATTATTTGTAGTTGTTCAAGCATGGTTGGACCATAAAATCAATTAAGCATCAGTCAACTGGCACCTTAACATGCATTAGTATTTATATATGTACAATTTAAATAATGTATCTTCAAATTTTTTTTTACCATGCTAGGCCTTTGTCTTTCTGGTACAAGAACAGTTAAAGAATGCTGTTCTGTCACCTATGTTTTCACAATGGAAAGGGCTTGCTATTGACAACTTGCGAAGTATAGCGAACTTCATTCAGCTCAACAAAGCCTTAACCCACTTACTTGTGTTTGGTTACATGAGTTCCCTTTTTCACCATTTAAAATTTTAAAGATTTCCTGTTTGTATATTGTATGTGTGTTAATTTTCCGCTGTAAAGTTTGGAACTTCCACAAGGGGTTACATGAAACGACAGATTGTCCTGGTGGACAACATTGATATATACGTGGCTTAGATTCTATTGCTGTGAAACTATTCCCTATACTGTTGTAATTTGTTACAATTTAGTTCGTTCCTTGTCTGGATTTATCTTCTTTTCTTACTTTGCTGCAGTTCAATGACCTACAAGAGTGTTACTTACAAAAGCGACGGCAGTTGGCAAACCACCCACTTAAGCAGGAAGAAAGGGATACAAATATCATACATAGAGAAGGTTATACTGCAGGACTAACTGAGTTTCAATCTGTGCTGAGTACCTTCACACGGTACAGGTATGGTTGTCAGTGCTTCCTTCATGGGAAGATTTTTCCATGCTATTATTGTCTTCAACTTACAGCTCACATGAATTTTTAAATTCATCTGAAGCAGTCGACTAAGGGTCATCGCTGAACTTAGGCATGGGGATCTTTTTCATTCGGCCAATATTGTATCAAGGTAAGATAATTGTTTGTGTTATGAAAGATAATTGTTTGTGTTATGATTGTATCCAAGTTTTCAAAGATGAACTTACGTTTTTTCATGGAAACATTTGCTGAAGGAATAAATACTAATCAAGTTTTTAATATGTACTGGAGCAGTTTTTCTACATGACAATATAAAAAAACTTAAAAATTTTGGTTTCTTAACCGGAGAAATTAATTCCTCTATTAGTGTATTTATGATTGGTATTTTGGTGGTCATTAGGAAAGGGGATAGGATTATGTTAGTTAAACTAGTTATTGGAGGAAATATAGTGAATGTTATTAGTGCATACGCCCCTCAAGTAGGATTAGATGATCAAACTAAGAGTGATTTTTGGGAGCAAATGTATGAGATCTTACGGGAGATACCCGTAGGAGAGAACCTGGTTATAGGTGGAGATTTTAATGGCCATGTAGGCATAGATAACCTAGGCTATGAAATGGTGCATGGTGGATACGGTTTTGGTGACAAAAATAAGGCTAGAGAAAGTATCTTAGATTTTGCGTTGGCTTCTGACCTGGTGGTGACCAATACTATGTAGAAGAAGAGGGAGGAGCATTTGATCACCTTTAAGAGTGGGTTAGTTGAGAGCCAAATAGATTATTTCTTAGTGAGAAAAGTGGATCGCATAAAATGCAATGATTGTAAGGTGATTCCTGGAGAGAGCCTGGCCTCTCAACATAGGATTTTGGTACTAGATTTATGTTTTAGAGGGCAATACCAAGCTAGGAAGGATGGTAGGCGTCGTAGGACGAGATGGTGGGACCTAAAAAGGGATAAACTAAAAATATTTAAGAATAAAATGAATAAGGAAGGTACTTAGGAACTCGATGGCCAATTGTACGAGGAGAATCTCAAGAGAAGTGCTTGGAGAGTCGAAAGGGATGGGACCCAGCTCTAGGGAAACTTGGTGGTGGAGGGAAGAGATTCAAGCGGTAGTTAAGGCAAAAAAAGAGTGCTTTAAAAAGTGATAGAAGGATAGAACTGAGGAAAACCTTAAGAGCTATAGATTGACTAATTAGGAGGTCAAAAAAGTAGCGAGAGAGGCTAAGTTGAAAGCTTATGATGACCAATACACTAGACTAGATAGTAAGGAGGGAGAGAAGAGGGTATACAAATTTGCTAAGATATAGGAGAGGAAAACAAGAGATTTAATCAAGTTAAGTGCATCAAGAGTGAGAGGATTCTAAGGTGGAAGAACTATTTTGAGAAACTATTGGGGAAAGAAATAACCAGTAATACGATAAACCAAGACTATAGGTTCTATCGTAGGATTAGGAACTTTGAAGTGGAGATTGCACTTAAGAAGATGAAATCAAATAAGGCTTTAGGACCTAATGATATCCCTATTGAAGCTTGGAAGTGTTTGGGTAAAAAGGGGGTTGCTTGGTTGATTAGGTTGTTTAGCAAAATTTTGTTAACTAGGAACATGCCAGATGAGTGGAGGAAGAGTATTTTAGCGCCAATTTATAAGAATAAAGGAGATGTCTAAAATTGCAACAACTATAGAGGAATCAAGCTAATGTGTCATATAATGAAAGTGTGGGAGAGGGTGATGGAACGCCGATTATGAGATATAACAGAGGTGCCAGAGAATCAGTTTGGGTTTATGCCTGGCAGGTCAACAATGGAAGCGATTTATCTTTTGAGGAGAGTAATAGAAAAGTATAGAGAAAAGAAAAGAGACATTCATATGGTGTTTATCGATTTTGAAAAAGCATATGATAGAGTGTCCCGGGATATAATATGGTGAGTGTTAGAGAAGAAAGGGGTGACAAAAGGTTGCATTGATGTGATTAGAAACATGTATGAAGGGATGGTGACCACTATTAGATCACCTGCTAGAGAGACAAATGAATTTCCTATCACTGTAGGGTTACACGAAGGATCTACCTTAAGTCTTTATCTTTTTGTTTTAGTTATGGATGAGTTGACGAGAAATATTTAGGATGACGTGCCATGGTGTATGCTTTTTGCAGACAATATTGTGCTAGTGGATGAGACTAGAGAAGGAGTTAACACAAAGTTGGAGATTTGGCGAAAAGCTCTTAAATCTAAAGGATTCTGGATAAGCAGAACTAAGACAGAGTACATGGAGTGTAAATTTAGTAACAGTAACAATAACAATGAAAGCAGAGGAGAAGTGAAGATTGAGAACCAAGAGCTGCCTAAGAGTGAACATTTTCGTTACTTAGGGTCGATTATCACAACAGTGGGGGAGATTGATGCGGATGTGGCCCATAGGATTAAGGCAGAATGGTGTAAGTGGAGAAGTGCGTTTGGGGTACTATGCGATAAACGAATACCTACTAGACTAAAAGGTAAGTTCTATAGAACGGCTATTAGACTCGCGATGTTGTATGGGACGGAGTGTTGGGCAACTAAGAAATAACATGTAGATAATGGGTGTGGCTGATATGATGATGTTAAGGTGAATGTGTGGCAAGACTAGACTAGACCAGACAGAATTAGGAATGAGTGTATTCAGGAATGGGTAAGAGTAGCACCGATAGAAGATAAGTTGAGAGAAAATCGATTGAGATGGTTTGGTCACATTCAACGGAGATCAACAGAGGCAGTAGTGAAGAGATGCGATGCTGTAACGGTAGATGGGAGTATTAGGGGACGGGGTAGGCCTAGATTAACGTTGGTTAGCATTGTAAATAGAGATATGGATCTACTTAATTTGACTAACGAAATGACCTTTGATGGGATTGCGTGGAGAAGAAGGATTCATATAGCCGACCCCATTTGATGGGACTTAAGGCTTGGTTTGGTTTATGAAAATCATGTGAAAGCCTAGTCCCTTAAGCTGCTTGAGCACTTAAAAAGGTCAATTTTGGGAACTTGCTTTGGCATTTTATGAGAACAGTGAAACCTAGTCCCTTAAGCTGCCCACAGGGCTTAAAAAGGCAATGTGGGTCAGGTGGAGGCAGCTAGATATCATAGGGTCTCTATTATGTATCCAGTGGTTATGATTAAGTTTCATTACAATATGTATGATGATTGTGTTGCAATATGTTATGCTGTACGATATGGACAAACCCAATTGCTTTTCATTGTTTGAACAGGTGAATTTGGATATAAAATTATATGAAATATTTATGTGACATTGAATTGTAAACAAGAGATCTCTGTTTGAACTTGATTGAATCTGCCTTAGACAATCTTAGTTGAACAATGAATTGGCACCCTTGGTGGTTTGGAAACCATGTTGTATACATGAAGTAAAAACGATGTATCTGGTTTAAGTTGAGAGCCTTATGGGAATTGGAGGGAGCCATAAAAAGGCGTGTCAAGTCTCTGAGAAAAATCTGGTTATCTGGTCTCTGTGTTTCCACAGAGGGCAAGACCTAAAAATAAAACAACGGAAGTGAAACCAAACCCAAATTGTTGTAGTATGGTTTGTGGAGTTTAGTTGTATTATGAAGGGTAAATAGTTATTTGTTTGTTTTCTTTATTATGATTAAAGACCTATAAATATAACTTTGGTTTGCTAACTCTCGTTGTGAACGGATGTGAGGCTGGCAGTTGGCACCCATATTTTTTTTTTTTATTGGCACTGGGGTGTCTGGCTAATCCCCAAGGGTGCATATAGACCCTCGGCAAGGAGTTTCCCGCAAGTGCACCACGGTCAATTCAAGGGTTTTCTCTCAGTCTGATTGCCCTATGGAATTGTTAGCACTTAAGAGGTTTCGATTCCTGAACCTTGGGCCAGACATGGTTAAGCTGTGGTTGGTTACTTGGATAGTATTTTCTGTCACATTTTTTCTGTTAAACTTGGATTCCTTTATATGTTTAACATGTTCTTGAGTATTTCTATCCACATGAAGCTTCTCTCTTTGAAGTAGGACAAATTTAGGATACTTGGTAGTTTGAGGGCAAGGAAATGTTGTATTTTAAGGTTTTAAGGTTTAGGCTAGAAGTATAAATCAGGGATTTGCAGATGGAAAAGAGTGATGATTGCATGGTTTCTTCAAGTGTTTGGTCGCAGAAATTTTCAGGGCATATGTGCTGGAACTCTCAGAACAACAATGATTTTATGGATTTTGGTGCTGATTTAGAGACCAGAAGGTAGGGGGATGAGGGTTGGTTAGGCTTGATTGGAAAGAGTTTAGAAGCTGAAATTGGAGTGTTTTGTGGCTGTAAATAGTAGCCTAAGAACATTAATTTTTTTTTTCTTCGAAATAAGAGAGGAGGATAAGAAGCAACATCATTTCACTCTTGCTAGGGTTAGGCAAATTGAAAAAAGCACCATGTCAAGTTTTCATCAACTTTATTGTATCAAATATAAAAATTACATAGATATTTTTAAGTTGCTATAGATTTCCTTTAAGAATTACCTAGATATGTTATTGGACGTTAAAATTAGAACGATACTATAAACCATTTAAAGATCTGAAACTTAACCCTTAAGCAGACCAATGGACCACTTCCACAGTCTATGTCTAGCAAATTGCAAAATTAAACCTAATAATACACAAACAAATCTATCAGCACTGTGTTAAAATAGTCAGACTTGAAACTAATCTAAAACTTAATTTCCTGACACCCTGAACATGCTCCTTGGGAAATTTTAGATTTGCACCTTCTTATTGCATGCTCCATGACACTCACAGTGCTTCCTTGGTCTTCTAGAAGAATCATATCCACCAAAATTCTAAAACTGTTCATGTCTTACTGCTTGCAGCATAGAATTTGACCGTGACGATGAGTTGTTTGCTACTGCTGGAGTTTCGAGACGTATAAAGATTTTTGACTTCTCTTCGGTATGTATTTTTTTTCCCAAGTGGGTCTATCTTTGGTTTCAGTAGTACACATGATGACTATGCAGAAGTTAATGGAAAGTTGCTCACTTACTCGCATAAAGATGTTATCATTTAATTGGTCTTTTTGCTTCCGTGTATCAGGTTGTAAATGAACCTGCAGATGTGCACACCCCTGTTGTGGAGATGTCAACACGATCAAAACTTAGTTGCTTGAGTTGGAACAAGTTTACTAAGAACCATATTGCTAGTAGTGATTATGATGGAATAGTAACTGTTTGGGATGTCACCACGAGGCAGGTAATTATGAAATTGCCACGATTAGTTTTTTCTGGTCTTGCATGGAAATGTTATATATGCCATATATCAATTAGTGCTATGGATGTTGTTGATTTAACTACATATGGTGTTTTTTTTTTTCTTTTTCCAGAGTGTAATGGAATACGAGGAACATGAGAAACGGGCATGGAGTGTTGATTTTTCACGCACAGAACCCTCTATGCTTGTCTCTGGCAGTGATGATTGCAAGGTACTCGAGAAAACTACTACTATCTTAAACTAGTCTTACCTGTTTTCTTTATTAGTCATTTTATTGGGAAAAAAAAATACCTGGGTTGTGGCTAGAACTGTTGGATAGAGCATTTGATTTTCTAAGTCTGTACTAGATAATATACTTTTTCTTTGATGAATAAAATCTAACTGTGTTCCAATTTTGTTTAGTTATTTGTTTCTTTGGGCAATGGGGTTTTGAGTTCAGTGTGCACTCTGCTAATATCCATTAGCTACTGCTAGACCAATACCAGTTAGTTTTGTGTTTAGCTTAGTTTTAATGCATACTGAAGCAAATGGCAGAGTAAAGAAATAATGAACTTGTATCAATACAGCTGTGTATGGTACAGGAACTCATTGTTACTTCCAGATTGAACAAAATCTTTGTCAAGATTCTGTGTGCTGTTTGATAGCAGAAAATTTCACACAACAATATTTTAAAGTTGTTGGTTGTTACATGCACTGCAATAAAAAAAGCTGCAGAGACACACTGGAGCCATCGATTTGCTTCATAGGGAAGAAACAGTGTCCGTGTTCACACATCTGCACACAAATGAAATACCCCCAAGAGAAAAATAGGAAAAAAAATCTCAGCCTTTTTCTAAAAATGACATCTAGTGGGGATTGTATCAATACCCCAGTTCCACACATAAGCTGGAATTGAAAAGTTAGAAATTTGCTACAGTGTTGTGAGATGAAATTGGGCAAGCTGGAAGGACCTTATCACTAAATTTGTAAGTCATACATTTGGGCCGACTCTTCACTCTATTTTCATATCTGATGAATAGGGGTTGTTGTTTGTGTACTTTACCAAGTCATGAATTGTATGGGGGCAAACTTCAATTGCTTTTCCATTTAGGCTAACCATACTGTTATCTGTATTATTAACAGGTCAAACTATGGTGCACAAAGCAGGAAGCTAGTGTTCTTAACATCAACATGAAAGCGAACATTTGCTGTGTCAAGTACAATCCTGGATCTAGCAGTCACATTGCGGTATTCTTCTAGTCAACTCAGCATCTCCATCCTCTTCTTTTTTGTTTCCTATCATTACTTTCTTTCTTTCCTCGTTTATTTTTGTTTTTATTTTTAATTTTTTTTACCATGAGTGTCGAGGAGGATGCACCACTGAACTTCTTTTCCAGTCAAATCTGGTTGTTAGGGCACTGCAGAGGATCCAGATCCCTGCTGGGATGAGTTTGTTTATGATTCCAACCTTGGTTCTTGTTGGGCCCATCTTCTGCTTTCCTGTGCCATGGAAATTGTGCCATGTCTCATTAGGACATCACTCTCAAAAGATCAAACAATGCCTTCCTGTAAAACACAGCACGGAACCACCCTTGGTTTATGTGGGGCCTTATTTTCTGCTTTCCCATGCTATTGAAATGTGTCACGTGTCGTTTAGACGCTTGCTGTCAATAGAACAAACTATAACATCTTTGTTAAACACAGAACTTGTAATCGATTTGGCAGCGCTGGCATGCTTGCGTGTATATCTGAATCCTGCTATAGCAAACCGTCAGAAAAGAGCTTCTATGTTGTGCTTCTTGTACAGATTTAACTAAATTGTATGTACTTTGTTGATAACCATCCTACACTCATTTGAAATGGTGAAGTGGCTTCTTTTTCTTTTTCAGGTTACCATCTTCTAAACACAAGCTAGGCATATCAAACCTCATGTAGCCATGTTAAGCAAATTCTTTTTAAGCATGGCTTCCTGTTGTTAGTAACAATCGTTTGTAGTTTCATCGAACGGCACAGACACGATAGTCATTCTGGTTTCCTCATTTGAAACAAAAAAGAGACTCACTGTGTATACCTTCCTAACTTTTTGCAGGTTGGCTCTGCAGACCATCATATCCACTATTATGATTTGAGAAATGCTAGCCAGCCGCTCCATGTGTTCAGTGGACATAGGAAAGCTGTTTCGTACGTGAAATTTTTATCCAATGATGAGCTTGCGTCTGCATCTACTGACAGTACATTACGTTTGTGGGATGTGAAGGAGAATTTGCCGGTAACATGTTTATGAAAATATTTCACTTTATTTTGCAATCAGTGCAAGTGTGATTTCATAGATTACACATTGGCTGGCATGTATAACTGAAGAAACCGTCTCTTGGGCATTATATTACCACTAATCCCAAAAGCTTTAGTTGTTAGAAAATGAGCCTGACATGTGAAAACTACTAGTCCCAGAAGCTTAAGCTATTAGGAAATGGGTCCAACAATGTATATTAAGCACACCCTCTCTCATGTGCAAGCTCATCTTGCACATGAAGATGCAAACATCCATATTCATACACAGAAGAAAGAATGCAAACAGGAACAAATGCAAATGGAGAGACTTCAACCCTCGACTTCTCCCAACTTGAGCTCTCTAATATTATTTTAGATCACCACTAGTCTAAGAAACTTAAATTACTAGGAAATTGGCCCAACAATGTATATTAAGCTGTCAAGCACCGGTTTTATATGCCAATTGGAATTTTGGGGTCTAATAAAAGCAGTCCTCGTGTAAATTCTACTGAATCAGGGTAGGGAAGTGAATTTGTTTTATCTAGAAAAGTGAAACTGGATTATGTAGTTTTGTCAAATTGTCATATATAGTTGTGTGGAAACTTGCGTTTGCATAATTGAATGAAGACACATATTACGGACTGAGTGAATTAAGTTTATAAACTGCATTATAGAAAGTTCTCAGACTTACCAACGTAAATTTTTGATGAAACTTACGTTAAGAGAGTAAACGCTGAACAAGATTCTAAGGAGTTTTAAGAATTAAGTATATGAACCAAAATAAAGCACTCGCTTTTTCCTGTATATTGGAGGCCGTAGCCTGGGAGAGGAAGCCTTGCCACAGTCAAGACTTGAACCCTTCCCTTGACTTCCTAGTGAGGTGCAGGGGTTCTAGCCAACTACGAACCAAGATAAAATATTGAGAATATATTGTGGTTTGTTGAATCTCATCTTTCTATATGGAGCTGCATTATTAAAGTTTCTTTTTTTAAGTTGGTTGATGGGATTTTTTGTTTTTTTGTGTGTGATGCGTCCAGGTTCGTACCTTTAGGGGCCATACAAATGAAAAGAATTTTGTGGGTCTTACGGTAAACAGCGGTTATATTGCTTGTGGCAGTGAAACAAATGAAGTATTTGTTTATCATAAGGTTAAGTATTTGTTTATTGCTTGAGCCATTTTTGATCTATTAAAACGTAAAACTAATCAAAATTTTGGGATTTGCAGGCAATCTCAAGACACGTGACTCGGCATAAATTTGGTTCACAGGAGATGGATGATACTGATGAAGATGCCGGATCTTATTTCATTAGTGCTGTATGCTGGAAGAGTGACAGCCCGACAATGTTGGCTGCAAACAGTCAGGGAACAATTAAAGTGCTGGTACTGGCAACGTGAAATTGTAAAAAGATTGGCATAAAGGAGTACAATTAAAGAAAAATTAAAAAAATAAAAGAAAAACACCAAGTATCAATAGGGATAATCAATTATTCCATTGTTGGACACAGATTATTTTGTACATAACATTGAACTGGATTCTGACTCCGGAAGGATGAACTAAAATTTAAGTGGGGAAATTTCTAGGGTTCTTGATGCAGTTTTTTTTCCTTTTTCTTTGCAAAATTAGTGCTTAAATGTGTATGAAGGTAAGATAGACACAAGATTTGACAAAACTGATGGTGCTCAGATGTTGAATAATGTAGTCAGCATAAGCAGTTCTTTAGCGAGATTCATGATTTTGAAGACTGGATTGGATCAGGCAGTTGAACCAGACAAACCCGAAAAGGTCAGCCACAACTAGGACTGCAAATGAATAAAGCCGTTCGTGAACAGACTCGAGCTCGGTTTGGTAAGGGCTCGTTTGAACTCAGTTCGTTAAATTTTTTTTGCATTTGAGCTCGAGCTCGTTAAATTTTTAATAAATAAGTCCAAAAATTCTAAAGCTTGGCTCGTAAGCTCGGCTCGTTAGTTGACTCGTTTAATATTTATTATTATTTATTAAATAATACAAATGTAAATAATAGTTAACTATAGGTAGTACATTTATATAATAGTGTAGTAGATATTATTATTGTGACAAAATATTAATTTTTTTAGTATATTTATATATATTGTATATATAATTATATAATCAAAGTTTAATTGTAACTTTAGTCTTATATGCAAGTATGAATTTATAAATTTTTTGACTCACTAAGGCTCGTGAACAGGCTTCAACTCGAGTCAAGTATAAGTCGATTTGGTTCGAACTCGGTTTGTTAAATTTTTATTGAGTTGGAGCTCGAGTTCGTTAAAATTTTAATAAACAAATCTAAACATATTAAAATTTGGTTCGACTCGGCTCGGTTTGTTTCCAGTTAGCCCTAGCCACAACCGGCTGGTAATTCTCTTGGCAAAAAAATGAGCTTAATGGAGGGATCAAGCACAGCCATTGATGCATCCAATGCTCTTGTTAGTTAAATGTTTCATAAAGTTAAATTTAACAACAAATCAATGTATGAAAAAATTAAAATAAATACTTTTTAGTAATTGTTTGTTATTTATTTATTTTTTTTAATTTTAGTACTTATATCTTTTGGAGTTCGTAAGTTCAATTTTTAAATTTATTTGGCAATACTTACATTTAATAAAATTGATATATGTGGATTCGTTTTTTCGAAATCTTTTAAATAAGATCAATATTAAATATGAAGTTTCAAAAAAAAAAAGTGTTAAATGATTTTGTCGATCAAAACGGCAAAATAGTATTTTTTTTTTTGTAAAAGTAAACGCTCGAAATTGCTTTCCGTTGTTTAGATGGATAGATCTTAAAAAAATACATGAAATAAAATAAAAATTGTTTAAAATGAACTACTGAGTGTTAAGTGACATGTTGAAATTTTAACGCCATAAATGAATTTTTATCTGTCCAAATTATGGAAAAAACAAGTAAAATAATTTGAACAAATAAGTAAAATGTTAAATATATAGGGAGATACGTTAAAATAATTTAAATAAATAGGTTTAAATAGATTGAGATGGTTCGGTCATATACTACAGGGACCAATAGAGGCATAGTGAAAAGATGCGATACAGTGACGGTAGGTGTAAGTGTTACAAGAAAGGGCATACTTAAAATGACGTGAGTTAGTGTAATGAATAGAGATATGAATTTTCTTAATTTGACTAACTAAATGACCGTTGATAGAGTCGAGTGAAGAAGAAAGATTTATGCAGTCGACCCTATTTGATGATATTTAAGGTTTGGCTTGGTTTGGCTTGGTTTGGTTTAGGTTCAAATATGGGATAGATATGTTCAACAAATTTGCACTTCAAATAATTTGAACAAACATGTTAAAATAATTTGGACGAGTAGGTTCAAATATGAGAACAAATAGATTCAAATTTTTTGCACAAATACGTAAAAATATTGACATATATAAGTTAAAATAATTTAGACAGATATGTTAAAAATATGGAGACATATAGGTTCAAAAAATTTGCATAGATAGGTAAAAATATTGATTTACATGGATTAAAATAATTTGGATAGATACGTTAAAATTATTAAAACAAATATGTTAAAATAATTTGCATACATGTTCAAATATGGAAACAAATAGGTTCAAAAAATTTGCATAGATAGACAAAAATATTAACATACATAGGTTAAAATAATTTTAATAGATAGATATCTGATGGTATGAAAAAAATTTGTTTATGGTGTTACAACTTCAATAGGTCATAACTTTGCACTCAGTAGTCCATTTTACACGATTTTTTTTATTCCATATTTTTTTTTCGAGTCAATTCAAAATTAACCAAAACATGTTCTTTCTTTGTTTTAATTTAATTAACCAAAAAATCAATCTATTAACCAAAACATGTTTCATTGTTTCATATTTAATGTTGATCTTGTTTAAAAGATCTAACAAAGTAACAGATACTAATTTTGTCAAAAATGAAAGTGTAAAACTCAAGTTATGAGATTTTAAAATTTTTTTAGCACAAAATACACATAAAGGACAATAATGTCAAGAATTATCATTATCACCACAATTTACCAACCAAGAATGCCATTCATATGTCCTTATAACAACAAAGACTAAAGTTTGGACTTTCGTCCCAAACCACATCAATAGTTGGACTCTTTATCAATTTTTTGATGATACACGTTATTATTGATATATAATATTATCATTCAATGATAAAACACTATATAGGAAGGTGAACCTATTATGTATAAATTACTTTCCAACTCAACTTGCTAACTTAGGGTTCATTTGGGAATTGACTTTTTAAATAATTTTTTATTTTATTTTTTTAAGAAAAACATGCAAAAAAAAAAAAAGAAAAGAAAGACTGATCTTATAACTTGTAATAATTTTTAAAAAAATTTTGACTAAAATATTTGGTTTTCAAACATTCTACATCTAAATTGTAAGTGCAAGCATGCATTGTAACTTGTAAGTACATCATGCTTGCACGGTAGATAGGGGTGTAAATTTGGCCTACGACCCATGGGCGGCCTGAAATCCGTCCACAGCTCAGTTAGGTAGGCCCAAGCTCAAGCTCAGCCTAAGACCTTGGGCTTGGGCCTAGGCCATCATTTTGAAGTCTGGCTCGGCCCATGGGACCATGGCCCAGTCCATCAGTTCGCTCAAGGCCCACTCAAAGCTTGGCTCGAGGTTCGATGTTATTTTCAGTGGAAAAGAATAAAATTTTGATTAAAAAAATAGAATTTTTTTTAAAAATATTCAAGTCCGGCCCAAGCCCAAGGCAAAGCCCACTAGACCGCTTGAGACCCGAATATCCTCTGGGTCTGGGCTTAATTTTCTGACTTGTAGGCCAACTCAACCTGAATTTTAGTGGGAGCCTAAGCCGAGCTACCCTAACGATAGACTATAACTAAATGGTGACACAATAATAATGTCATGGTATAACCGTTGTAATAATTTTTTTTGTTTTTTTATTTTTATTTTTATTTTTTAATGAAGAGATGTATTATTGGGTAAGGAACAACAACTAGGGAGCCCAAGATACAAATTTCAAGAAAATTCTATGGGCATTATAGTTGGGCTTATCTTCGTGGTTAAACTCCAACTTTTATATAGATTTGGGCTAAAAATCTAGTTGAAGAAATGAGCAGCCCATTACTTGGGGTGGACTACAAGGATCATGTTTCACTATCTTTTGTGACCAATGCAAAGCCCATCCTTAATTAAAAGGCCCAAAACACATCCTATGTCACAAACTTTACTAGGAAAAGTTATTAGATATTTTAAAACTATTACCCCGAATTGTCTATTGGTATTTTAGGTTAATAAAAAATTGTAACATCTTTTATCTCCTAACAAT
The DNA here is from genome assembly GCA_030407325.1 of Camellia japonica. Lineage (NCBI taxonomy): Eukaryota > Viridiplantae > Streptophyta > Magnoliopsida > Ericales > Theaceae > Camellia > Camellia japonica. The sequence continues at coordinate 69,830,351 of JAPPVO010000031.1, forward strand.
TTAATGTAGGTGAGTCAGTGTGTCTTATTTGTAAATTTTTCCATCACATATTGATTTATAATATTATATAAACAATGTCATATAATGGGCTTGATGAGTAAATAATTATGCACTTATCCCAACCCAACCTTTAACCTTTGCTGTTTTGGTGTATATCATTCAACTTCAGCTAGGAAGATATACTTGAACGCATTAGGTGAGAATTTAGGTCTCTTTTGGAAGCATGTTATTTTAGTAATTTTTTTAATTTTTTATAAAAAAATTAATAAAAAAATAAAAAATGATGTGACAATTTATAGTAATTTTTTTTAACTTTTTGACTAAAATGTATAGTTGACAAGCGAGGCCTTAGCATTGAAAAAAGCAAGGGAACTAGAAAAAACAGTTTATAAAGTGGTCAAAAAATAAAATATATAACGCAATGTGAATTACATTAAAAATAAATTTTTGATTACTTTGTTGGGTTCGTATTTAGCGTTTTACATGCTTTGGGTGTTATAATGGTTGTCTTAATTTGAAACCTAAACATTGGGGTTTTGATATGCATGGTTGGCAGTTCGTTAAACCAATGGTTCAGAAACCGAAGCTCGGCAGTTTGAACATGATTTGCAGATGATTACATGTCTATCTAAAATTTAGGCCAAATTTGGCATCTACTAAATAATACAAAAAGTCAAAAAGTCACTATCCTATTTAAGTCACATCATTTTATTTAAATCACATCACCTCTCTAACATATCACATCAAACCCAACTATATAAGCCAATAAGTCAAAAAGTGCACTTTTTTAGAATATCTCAAACCAACCTTTTGAAATGAGTCGAGAAAACCTCAACATAGTTTGAAATTTGGTAAATTAAGAATAATGAAATGCTTTATCCGATCGATTTATGCAGGTAGAAGATGATGGTGGTGAAGACCTTCCGACCATAATGAATTAGAGAAAAATACTATACAAACTAATAAATTTTACAAAATTTTCATACTAATTGATGTCTTATACAATAATGAAATTTTAAACTATGAAACATGACCTACTTAAAAAACATGATAAATGCCAAACCAATCACTTAAAAAAAGATATAAATTTTTTTAATTTGTATAGGATTAACTAGTTTAATCAATAATGCGTGCACATTTGTTTGTGTATTAAGCAACAACTTAGGTCATGGCCTATCTCATCCACACTTGTTGAATTTTAAGAGATTCTATATATTTTCTTTTCTTTTGTACCATGCAATAGTAATCAAAACAAATGGCACATATAGTTGAATTGATCTTCATAATAACAACTTAATACTATTAGCTACTCATTCTTATCTTCTTCATTATAAAGTCTCCATCAAAACATCCATTGAGGTCAATATATATGCTTAACTTTCTTTAGCTACCTTCCTATATTTGAGGATACACACAAAAATTAAATAATAAAAAAAAGAAGAAAACTTTGAAAATGAGCTTGACTTTTTATTAAATGATAGTAACACTTTACTAATGAGGGTAGTTCTTATTTTCTCCAAACCATTTGGATTACAAAATCAACAACCTTACGTGCACATAGAAAAAAGTTCATGTAAAAATACACAAAAAATTAATATGTGATTCAGATTTATTCTGTGCACTCTGTATATTACAAAACTTAAATGTTTGATATAGATATGATCAATCCTATCGAAACACATGTTTTGGCAACAATTATTCAGTACAAACATTATGTCAAACTTTCTTGGTAAGATCTATATAATTTAAAGGAGAATTTTTCAACATGATCCTCACGAAATCCATGCAAATTATTTTGATAGTTTGGTATTGCCTTGAACAAAGCAAAGCTTCACAAGAAAAAGGTTGTTTATGTGTGTTAGGTCAAAGACATCAAAATTTGCAGTGCTTTGACAATTAACACGTAGTATGTGCTAAAGATGTTTAGAGTTTTTTGAAAGAGTCAATTGGCGCAAGGAACCACTCGTGTGAGATCAGGCCAGTTGATTTTTAAAATGCCCTAAAGTGGCCGGATTGATTGACTAATGTGATCATAATCACTCGTCATGTTACAAATCTCGGGATGAGAATGGATAAATGTGTCTTTCTCAACTAAACATCAAGAGAAAGCTAATTCATCACGCGGTGATACTTTTTGAATCTAAATATAGGGACACTTTGGAAAGATTAGTAAAAAGTCAACTTTTTGACTTTTTAGCTTTTTTAGTCAAAAAAGTCAGCTTTTTTACTCAAAACAACCCAGCTTTTGGCCAAAAAAGTCACTAAAAAAATAAAAAAATTAACTTTTTACCAATTTCTCAAAACACCACATAAAGTTCGATAAAGAAAGAACTTTAATTGACTAGGTCAACTCTTTAATGCCATAGCTTCTTGAACTCAAATTCAATGTGCCTAAGATAGAAGCAACATTTTACGTCCCAAAACTCTCCGTGTGCCTCCTTACAAGCAACCAATACTACAATTCAGATAAGAGATAAAGTTTAACTACCCAAAAAAACTTGTATAATAATTTATTAAGAACACATTATTCAATCTTATTTTGCAAGTGGATCTTACAATTTATGATATACAAACCATTTTTCTTTTTTGTTGTCAATGATGTGCGATTTAAATGGATTTGTCTTTGACTTTGGAGGACAACTATATAAATTGAAAACTAGCATAGGTAAGCCATTAATTAAGGGGCAAATTGCAGGAAGAATCGTAAAATTAAATGGTTTGAATTCAACTCTTGTTGATGCTTCGTGAGATTAATCGATATTATAATTTACAAGTAATTGTAAATATTTGAAATGTATTCTGAAGAAAATTGTAAGTATTCAAAGTAAAAATGTAATGAACATAAAAAAGAGTTGAATTGCCTCCGGTATAATCTGGACTAGAGGGTATTGTTTGGACCCGCGAGGCCCATTACGGGTCTATTTTGATGATTTGAACAGTTCACTTTGTAGGTCTTCCATGTATATTTTTCACAAACAAAATTAAGTCAATATGATAATTTTAGCTTATTCAATTTATTGCGTTTGTTACAAAAAAATATGAATGGATTATTTTAAAAAAACATTGTCGTTCATTTTTTTACACAAATGTAAATATCAATTGTTTAAAAAAATATAATAAATTAAGTAAGTTATGATTATTAGATCAAGGTTGTTGTTGTTAAATAATTCGAATCATTGAAATGAGATCTGTGGTGGGCCCTAAGACCCAAACAACACCATCTGGTGGTCCAGGTTATAGAATGTAGGCCATCCAACTCCTAAAAAGAATAGCTAGTGAATTACACATGGATAAAATATTCTAGATAATGAATTTATATTTGTTTTTCATATAATAAGGTTGATTATGTCAACTAAACACAGAGTTATATATGTCATATTTATACAAGCACCTTTTTTTTTTATAATTTTTATTTTATTTCTAAAGCCATGTCAAATGCATTTTTTTCATCATTAAAGCTATGCATAAAACAGTTTTCTCATTAGATTTTTATCCTATTAAACACAAAGATAGTGCTGTTCACAAAAGTAACTAGATATTTATGTTTAATGATAAGAAAATTAGATAAAAAATATCTTCATGTATATCATTTTCTCCCATTTTCATATGTTCAACAAACATCTACACTTCGTTCAAAAAAAAAACAAAACAAAACAAACATCTACACTATTACAAAACTCAATGTATGCATGAATTAATAATGCCAAAAAATGGATGAAAAGCTAGTTGTTTCGTTTTGCCGACCTCTTTGCATGTAGGCCATAGATGAACAAGCCAACATATAAACAATGAGAAGGACCATTGCAGAAAAATTTAGAGAGAGAGAGAGAAAGAGAGAGAGAGAGAGAGATGTGAAAACACACTTTGTTGCTAGGTTGCCTATTGTGATGGTCATTAGCTAAAGCTATTATTAATAAGGGTAAATTACACTTACATTATTTGAAATTTGAGTTTAATACATATCATTCTTTGATGTTTGAGAAATTACATTAATCTTTTGTCATTGTAATTATTTAGATAAAATAAAGATATTGAACTTATGCACTCTCTTTTTTCTTAATTTGCTTTACATCCTCTGTTTTTTTTTTTTTTTCTAATGTAATTTTCTCTATTTTTTTACTAAGAGTTGTTGCCTTTTATATAAGTAGAGAGTTTGTGAAATGAGATTATTAACTACAGGGGTAAAAATGTAATTTTCAGAATGTCAAGAAGTAAAATGTAATTAGACTAAACCTCAGAAAGTGTTGGTGTAATTTACAATATTAATAAAACATTTTCATTTTGGAGCTTTTTGCGTGCATGAGTGATTGGTGACAAAGACTCGAATGAAACAAACCGTTGAAAGGGTAATGCTGCAATGTCTATCAAATCTCATGTTATAATAAGTCAAATATACGTTTCATGTCCCTGCATAATTATTCAGAATTTAACTCTTAAAACCAGGTTATAAGAAAGAATTATCTTGTGAATGAGCTAATTCTAGCATTGATGGCCTGCCTTTAACTGAATCCGAGATGAAATTAGTCAAAGTGCACATAAGTTGGCCCATACATCCATTACCATTGAACCAAAAAATATATCTATATATATACACGTTTCATGTATTGATACATAATGACACGTAAAGGGTGTTATGTCAAACAGTAAATAAATTTGGTACGATTGTGTCTTTGTTTTATTTCTTTTAAAAATTGAAGAATTATTTAAAAATATTATTTTTCAGAAAAATAGCAAAAAATAACCTACTTTATAGAAAACATATCAAGAAATATTTCTATTTTTTGAAAATTATTTTTACACAAAAATGACAACAGTATGAAACGATGAGTGTTTTGAACCTTTTTTTTTTTTGTAATTTTTGTTTATGAAAATATAAAAAATGAAAACTTAAAACAAAAATTAAAGAAAATGAATACACAACAGAACATAGTATTGGTGTAACTTCTTACAAGTTGAAAGTTGATAATTAAAAGTAGAAACTAAAAATACCAATTTTTCTACTAATCAATAATCAAATTATTGAAGTTATCTCTAACTTATAAATTGTAAGCAAAAACTCAAATAATTTGACATATATTTTCAATATATAAACAACCCCATGAACTAGACCAAATAGAGTCATTATCCTATCTTTATTCCTAATTTTTTGATAAATTGATGAGAAAGGAAGAGTAGAACCCACAACTTCATAATCTTGTAAGCAAATTCATACCCAAGTTGGTTTGAAAATTGACTTTCTTAGTAATTTTTTTGATATTTTAGAAACAGACTGCAAAAAAATAAAGTGAGTTGATTTTGTATAATATTTTTTTTGACTTTTTAACTCAAATTTTAACTTTCCAAACAAAGTCTCAGTGTTAAAATGTTCGTTTTGGGTCCAATAGATGCAATGTTGACTAGGTACGAGCCCAAAGGAGTGACTATTTTGCATAATATAGAAAATTAATTCAAGGAAAAAGAAAAAGGAAAGATAAGGAACAAATGAAAATGTTCAAAATTTGCTTGGTAGCTCATAAAGTAGTGCATTATTATTTGTTACTTAGTTATCAAATTAAAGTAGATTCTTCAAAATTTTTGGATTATATGCTCTAGCCTTAATGTGCATGGCTATAAATTAAACAATAGCATGATAGAGATATTTTATGTCTGTGTGTATATAACGGGAAGGATTAGGTTGTGTAATATATGTATTTTATAATTATAGAAGAAAATGATAAAATTTTATATATTTTTAGTCATAATTAAAAGAAAAAGTGTCATAACTAAACATTATATGAGGCATAACCAAATATCTTAAAATAATATTATAACTAAATAAAAGAATTGGTTATAACTAAATAATAAAATGACTTAATTAAGGGTGTATATGACAGGTTATTAAAATATTGGGTTGGGGCAGAAAGAACGATTGTGATTGTTTATTTTTATATCATTTTTATATGTGGTGTAATGAGTTTCATCACTCATATATATTTTTAATATAATGTTGACACACATATTATATGTGATATAAAAAAGTAATAAGCATAACATATGGATAAAAAATAAAGGAGAAATCATCAAAAAAAACTTCAGTGTATGACTCTCATAACAAAATAAATTTTTAATTTTTAATTTTGTCAATTTAAATGTTTGGGATGATCTAAATAAGTACACTTTTTGACTTTTTATGAAATATGGGTTGGGTTTGAAGTGATGTGGTAGAGAGGTGATGTGATTTAAATAAGATGATGTGAGTTAAATAGGATAGTGACTTTTTGACTTTTTTATATTATGCCAAACTTAGCCATAATCTTTTGATTTATTTTCAATCTAAATCATTCATCTATTTTCGTAAAGTAAAACTGTCACGCCCCGACTTTTATTATTCGAATCCATTACCAAATTCATTATAATAATTCTGTATAGTTGAGAATATGAAAAAGAATAATTAATAATATTATGTGACGACAACAATAATGATATAAATAAGACATGGTACAATGTTCTTGGACTTACATGGAATAACAATAAATAAAAACATAAGGGATTTATCCTTATACAATACATGGCACACGACCACAAGTAAAGGGCCCCGTGGCTAACAATCAAAAGACTTCAAGTCATACACGATTTCTCCAACCTTGTACTTGAAAAAGTTTATCAACACGTGGGATGAGCACTAAGTCCAGTAGAGATCCCAAAGATCCTAACAAATCACAACATATAGATAAAAATGATCATGAATGCATCAAGACATACCATATAAGTAGTGTGACATTTAATATCCAAAATATACACATATAACTGTGTTTTTCTCAAAGCGTTCCTCTTGACACAATTTGGTATAAAATCATTTCTTCTCTTTCACATTTCCATCATTACTCCCAAAAGAAAATATTTTAAAATCTCATTCTTTTTTTGATAAAACTTCTCATGTTAACATAAAAGAATCTCAATTAGACAATCCTTCTGAAAATATAACCCCATATGCAAATCATAATCCCCATCTTACCTCTTAATATACCATAAGTATTTACATCTCAATATATATATATATATATATATCTACAACCTTCCCTGACCATAGGCCCTAGGATTTAAAAAGACCGGTATGAAAACCGTTAACACATATATTCATTCAAACGAGATTACTGAAATAATACATATTACCAATCTTATCTCCACAATATGAAAACCGACAACACGTATAAATATCCAAATGAGATAACTGAAGTAATACATACTATCAATCTCCTCTCCACCAGCCTACAGCACGGATGGCAGATCCAACAATACCAATAACATATAACACTTTACTGGTCTCACCCGGAAGGAGGTGCTCCTCAGGTCATACTTTACTGGGCATAAACCAGAAGGGAACGAAGAACCTATCATAATGCGCCACGCTTTGCTGGCTAAGATACGGCGGTAAACGAACCCCCTTTTCACACTTTACCGGGTGTAAACCAGAAAGGACGAGGAAACCTCTGTCAAGGAGCCACACTTTGCTGGCTCAACAAGGCGGGTAACAGACCCCCAAACATCATCACAATAAAATATAATCACACTAACCAACATCAATAATACATGGTGTAATACATACACCTAGTCCGATCACCACCATAATAATCACTATCAGTTAATTACATTAACTCATTTCTTTTAAAATATACTCCGCGAACCACCGTCCCACATGGGTTTTCCTTCATTTCAAACATTCCCAAAACACATCATGGGGTACTAAACATTAAGACCATAACAATACAACAATAGCCTCTCAACGGAAACAACACTTACAAACGTTCCGATTACCTCTTTAACAACATAATTCATAACTCAACAATGGAATTGTCTATTCACAATGTGCACTTCCAACCAACAACATATCATCTCATATCACACAGTCCATCCCACACTAGTACACATGGCATATATCTAACAATAATCCATACCATCCTCCACCGATGGCCAAGGACAAACTCTAGACGCCAATTACATAATCCAAAATAATAGATACACCCTTAGGTAATTCCACATTCCTGTTCATCATAAACTCTCAAGTTTTATAAAGGGATAATTGGTTCCATTTTGTTTTGAAAATAAAACCTTACTACTCCAAATCCCGACAAACACCACAACGGCCACGTCCACTAACATTAATACAAAACCCCAATTATTCCTAAACAACCACATCATAACCCCAATTCCATTTAACATTAAACTTCTTTTTAATATTCCAAATCAATAACCAAAATACCAAATCTTTCCAATTTATATCTTAAAAATGATTTATTACCCACAACCAATTATACACACAACCCACGAACTTACCAATATAAACCCAAACTCCATCCATATGCTTTTTAACAAAAACCAACAATAAACTATGTTTTTAAATGCCATAAAAATTATCACAAGTCTATCTATAGTGAGGTATTGAAAAGAAATTCATGAATCCTTACCTCTTTAAGCGAAGGGGAGAGAAGCCAAAAACCCACTGGCGACGAAAACACAATCCGCTCAGATCAAAAGGAAGCCCTCGCGACCCTCTACATTTTGATCTATAGGATTAGGGGAAGAAAATGAGTATAACTAGATAAAACCCAAGTTTTTAGGTCCAAGAAACCCTGAAATGGCGAAAAAGAAAGAGAGATAAAAGCAAAAAGTGACTTTTTCAGCGCACTACGACCTTATATAGACGCGCAGACCGCTTGAGTGCAAGAAGTGACGCTCGAGCGTCTAGTGTAATACCCTTGTTCTGTAGTGTGCTAATTGGTCCTTAATATGAGTATGCTTATATGTTTAATATGATTTTGTGTGCCATTATGTGAAAATATGCGGTTTTGAATTTCTATCTGTTCACCGTAGGAATATCTGTTTGATTATCTGCTTTGGGAATTAAATTGAAGACCTTATCGGCCACCGAAACCAAAATTGATTTCGCCATTGTGCTTGGCATAATTTTTAGAGCCTACGGTGAAGTTTAATTGAAAAATTGATTCGGGCCAGATTAAGTTGATTAAATTGTTGAATTAGTACCAAATTATTTATTATTACTAAATTATTGTTAGTGGAGTTGGTTGTATCAAAGCACTACACCTTCTATTCTCTCCCCATAACTTCTTTTGGCCGATCTTGGACTCAAGATTAGAGAGAGGGCCGGTTATAGAGAGAGAAAGGGAGAGACTTGTGTAATTTTGGCTCAAGGCTTGGGAATTTGAAGATTAAGCTCAAGAATTGGCTAGAATTTAGGTGTTTAAGGCTCCTAGGTGAGTAATCATCCCTTGAATCATGGGTTTTTGTTTGCAATTTGTAAATTCAGAGTTGAGTGATGATAAAGAGCATGAATTGAGTGGACTTTGTTGTATTTGAAGTTAATAGAGGTATGCATGTAGGAAATTGCCATGAATTTCCATATTTGAACACAATGTGTATAATCCATGTTGAATCTTGTTTGAAATCCATGTATTTGGCCACCTTTTCACCAATTAAGCTGGGAATGATGAGCATCTCCCACATGCATGTACAAATCATGGGAGTGTAAGTCTTGAATGTTTGAATTTGAGCATGTTGGTGATGAGTTGAGGTAATTTGGAACATGCATGTAGATAATTCAAGAAATTGAGCTTCCTAGTGTTGTAATTTGGTATTGGTATCATATTAGTATGTGTATATGTGATATTTGAGCCATTGCATGCAAGAAATGTTGTTTGAAAGTCGAATTGGAGCTCAAGAACACAATCTGAAAAACCCAGAATTTTGATGTCCGCTCGAGCGGAGATTTCGAGCTCCCAGTATTTTCTTGCAGGCTTGGTGTCCGCTCGAGCGGGGGAAGTTCACGCTCGAGCGGGGATCGATGTGGGATGAACTTCCGCTCGAGCGTCCGAGTTCACGCTCGAGTGTAAAAATGATGCATCCAGTACTTTTTGCAGACATAGCATCCGCTCGAGCGGGGAAGTTCACGCTTGAGCGGGGAGCCATGTTGAGAGGCCTTCCGCTCGAGCGCCAGAGTGGACGATCGAGCGTAAATTCGACCTAACCAGTACTTTTGCAGGCCTCAAGGGTCCGCTCGAGCGGGGAAGTCCACGCTCCAGCGGGGACCCTGTTTTCTTAAATTTTGAAAATGCATTATGTGTTCTGTTTTTCGTTCCCTTTTCACTTCTAAGCACTCTTAGGCATACATTGAGCATTGTAATTGAATTAAAGAGATAAGAATGAAGCCTAAAGATGAATATGTAAATTAAAGAACGGATTGAATTATTTGTGACCCATATGTGTTATGTGATGTGTAGGGTCAAGCTCCAGGGCAACTCCACAAGCCGATCACTGTGAGTAATATCTGAAATATGTTGTTGTCCAATTGCTTACTTCTATGTAAGTTTTGTAAAGTTCATTAATTTGAATGATGGACAGTTTGATATGGAAAGTTTGAAAGGCTTAAAAGCCAGTTTGAAATGAAAAGTTTGAAAGGCTTAAAAGCCAGTTTGATATGAAAAGTTTGAAAGGATTAAAAGCCAGTTTGAAAGGCTTAAAAGCCAGTTTGATATGAAAAGTTTGAAAGGCTTAAAAGCCAGTTTGATATGAAAGTTTGAAAGGCTTAAAAGCCAGTTTGATGTGAAAGTTCGAAAGGCCTAAAGGCCAGTTCGATATGAAAGTTTGAAAGGGGCCTGAGGGCCAATCTGATACGAAAGTTTGAAAGGGCCAAAAGGCCAGTCTAATAAGAAAGTCTAAAAAGGCCAAAGGCCAGTTTGACATGAATGAATTGGGCCCAAGGCCGTCTGATGTATAATGTTCCAATGTATTTTCTTTATTTGATATTATTCACTGGGCTTTCGCTCACGCTCATTCATGTGTTTGTAGGTGAGCCAAGAGAGGTCCAGACCCAGCCCCAGTGAAGTTTGTACGGAACAACTGGGTTTTGGAAAGTCAGCCCATGTGTCTCACGCATGAGACTCGCCTTCGCCTTTTTGTCATTTTGTATGTTGTCATGTTGGCGAAGTCTTTGTATATGGTTGTATATAGTTTTCACGGGTTGACATAGTTTTGAATGATCTTGTCTGTACAAAACTTTTATGATACCGTATTTCTATGGTGAGTTATTAATGTAAACATGTATGGTTGTTTTGAGGTGCCATGTAAGCACAGCTCTATGGACAAAGTTTGAAATTTTGCTTCCGTTTGGCCCCTTTACTCTGATGAGTTATGTCTGTTTTGGTTTGAGGCCGTAGGTAATCTCGGGATTACTAGTCGGTTATGGCCTTAACCCATAGGGGCGGGTTTGGGTCATGTTAGAGTGGTATCAGAGCATGAGTTAATAACTCACACACTTGTCCAAAAAGAGCAATAAGCCTCTAGAAAAGATGTAGGATGCATTCATGTGATGAGTATGAACTTGAAAGCATTGAGAATGTGCCTAACTGTTTTAATATGAACAACTATGTGTTATAAATTGTGATTTACTTGCATTGCAGATTAGTTGAATATGTATGCTTTTTGTTCTATGCATAATTGTGAACCTTTGTATAAAGAATAATGCAAGTTTAATCAGATGGTGAGAATAAGAGGTGATGAGATAGAGGAATCTTCTACTGCCAGACTGGATAGAATGGAAAGACTGATTCAGGAAATGACAGAAACATTGAGGTAACAACAGGAATGGCAACAACAGTGGCAACAGCCACAACCTTCGCCTCCACCTCCGGCACCTCCTGTGCCAGATAATCAGAATGATGACCGAACCATAACTCTCACCAAAGAGTTCAAGAAAATGAAACCACCACAGTTCCATGGTGGATTAGACCCGTTAAAAGCCGAAGCATGGGTTCTTGGCATTGAGAAACTATTCGAAGTGTTCCCTTGCTCGGAGACACAGAAGGTGCTTCTAGCCACTTTTATGCTAGAAGACGAGGCCAGAAGATGGTGGATGTTAATGCGTGGGAATCATAGAGATGTTGATTAGGCAAAATTTCTGGAAATTTTCTATGACAAGTATTTCCCGCAGTGTGTCCGGGATAGGAAGGTAGCAGAATTCATGGAATTGAAATAAGACAGTATGACTGTAGCCGAGTATGAGGCCAAATTCACTGAATTCGCCAGGTTTGCGCCACACGTGATTGATACAGACTATAAGAAGGCGAGACATTTTGAAGGTGGGCTTCGAAGTGACATCCTATAAAGAGTGAATGTCTTGAAACTGGAAACTTATTGGGGTGTTGAGAGCTGGTCATACATCATCAGAAGCCAACATAGCTAGACAGACTAAGCCAACAACAGAATGGAAGGGCAACAAAAGGCAAGGCTTCTTTTCAAAGAAGAAATTTATGAAAAAGCAGAATACGGGCTCCTCAAATACTTCGAATTCTTCCCAAGACACATCTCCCATGTGCAATGTTTGTGGCAAAAGGCACCATAGAGTTTGTTACCGTGTGTCAGGGGCTTGTTTTAAGTGTGGTAAACAAGGGCATATTGCCCGAGATTGTAATCAGAATGGTGGAAAGATGGCTGCTAGTTCCACTGCATCAATCCCAAAGTCGGGAAATACTATGAGACTCGCTATCACCGGAGATACCGTGAGACATGGGAGAGTTTTTGCGCTTGTTCCGGGCGATACACGGAATGCCAACGCAGTAGTCTCAGGTACTATTTCTATATGTAATCAGGATGCTTTTGTGTTAATTGACTCAGGATCCACACACTCTTTTGTGACATATGCATTTGCATCTAGACTGAATAGACCCTTAGAATTACTGCCATATCTGCTATGTGTGTCTGCTCCATCTGGGGAATCTGTATTGTGTGAATCTATATACCGGTTTTGTGATATGCGTGTTGAGGATGCTACCCTATATGTAGATTTGTTGCCCTTAAACTTTAGGCATTTTGATGTATTCTGGGCATGGATTGGTTGAAATATTGTGCCACCATTGATTGTGTGACAAAACGAGTAGTATTTAAACCACCGGAACAGAAAGAGAGTGTGTTTGTGGGTAATGGGGTAGTGCCTCCACCTTATTTGATATCTGCAATGAAAGCATGTAAACTGATCAGGAAGGGGTGTCAGGGTTATTTGTGCTATGTGTTGTCTGAACAATCTGCGAATGTTGAATTGAATGATATCCCTATTGTTAAAGAATTTCCAGATGTATTTCCGAATGAATTGCCAGGGGAATTGGTAGACAAAGAGATAGAATTTACAATTGAGACTATGCCAGGCACCTAACCTATTTCTAAAGCTCCCTACAGAATGGCTACTACCAAAATGAAAGAATTGAAGGAACAATTGCAAGACTTGCTTGACAAGGGGTTTATCCGACCTAGCACCTCACCTTGGGGTGCACTAGTATTGTTTGTGAAAAAGAAGGATGGGACTTTGCGTTTGTGCATCGATTATCAGGAATTGAGCAAGGTAACAATAAAGAACAAATATCCCCTACCCCGTATTGATGACTTATTTGACCAGTTGCAGGGATCACAGGTGTTCTCTAAGATTGATTTGAGATCCGGGTATCACCAATTGAAAGTTAAGGCAGAAGATGTTGAGAAAACCGCATTCAGAACGAGGTATGGACATTTTGAGTTTCTTGTTATGCCATTTGGAGTAACTAATGCTCTGGCAGCATTTATGGACCTAATGAACCGAATTTTTAAAACCTACCTTGACGAATTTGTTGTGGTTTTTATTGATGACATTTTGATATACTCTAAAGATAGACTTGAACATGAACAACATTTGAAATTGTCCTGCAAATACTTAGGGAGAGGAAATTATTTGCTAAACTAAAGAAATGTGAGTTTTGGTTGGATGAAGTTGTTTTCCTAGGGCATGTGATCAACAAGGAGGGAATTTCGGTAGACCCGCAGAAAATAGAGGCGATTGTGAATTGGCCTACACTGACAAATGTGACAGAAGTCTGCAGTTTTATGGGTTTAGCTGGATACTACAGGAGGTAAGAGAAACAATTGAGGAGCAAGTCCATCCCAATGGTGAAAGTGGAATGGAAGGAACACTATGGGATGGATGCTACATGGGAAAAAGAGGAGGAAATGCGACTACGCTACCCACATTTGTTTTCCGACGAAGGTAAATTAAGTTTGGAGGACCAAACTTCCTAAAGGGGGGGAGACTGTAATACCCTTGTTCTGTAGTGTGCTAATTGGTCCTTAATATGAGTATGCTTATGTGTTTAATATGATTTTGTGTGCCATTATGTGAAAATATGCGGTTTTGAATTTCTATCTGTTCACCGTAGGAATATCTGTTTGATTATCTGCTTTGGGAATTAAATTGAAGGCCTTATCGGCCACCGAAACAAAAATTGATTTCGCCATTGTGCTTGGCATAATTTTTAGAGCCTACGGTGAAGTTTAATTGAAAAATTGATTCGGGCCAGATTAAGTTGATTAAATTGTTGAATTAGTACCCAATTATTTATTATTACTAAATTGTTGTTAGTGGAGTTGGTTGTATCAAGGCACTACACCTTCTATTCTCTCCCCATAACTTTTTTTGGCTGATCTTGGACTCAAGATTAGAGAGAGGGCCGGTTATAGAGAGAGAAAGGGAGAGACTTGTGTAATTTTGGCTCAAGGCTTGGGAATTTGAAGATTAAGCTCACGAATTGTCCAGAATTTGGGTGTTTAAGGCTCCTAGGTGAGTAATCATCCCTTGAATCATGGATGTTTGTTTGCAATTTGTAAATTCAGAGTTGAGTGATGATAAAGAGCATGAATTGAGTGGACTTTGTTGCATTTGAAGTTAATAGAGGCATGCATGTAGGAAATTGCCATGAATTTCCATATTTGAACACAATGTGTATAATCCATGTTGAATCTTGTTTGAAATCCATGTATTTGGCCACCTTTTCACCAATTAAGCTGGGAATGATGAGCATCTCCCACATGCATGTACAAATCATGGGAGTGTAAGTCTTGAATGTTTGAATTTGAGCATGTTGGTGATGAGTTGAGATAATTTGGGACATGCATGTAGATAATTCAAGAAATTGAGCTTCCTAGTGTTGTAATTTGGTATTGGTATCATGTTAGTATGTGTATATGTGATATTTGAGCCATTGCATGCAAGAAATGTTGTTTGAAAGTCGAATTGGAGCTCAAAAACACAATCTGGAAAACCTAGAATTTTGATGTCCGCTCGAGCGGAGATTTCGAGCTCCCAGTATTTTCTTGCAGGCTTGGTGTCCGCTCGAGCGGGGGAAGTTCACGCTCGAGCGGGGATCGATGTGGGATGAACTTCCGCTCGAGCGTCCGAGTTCACGCTCGAGCGTAAAAATGATGCATCCAGTACTTTTTGCAGACATAGCGTCCGCTCGTGCGGGGAAGTTCACGCTCGAGCGGGGAGCCATGTTGAGAGGCCTTCCGCTCGAGCGCCAAAGTGGACGATCGAGCGTAAATTCGACCTAACCAGTACTTTTGCAGGCCTCAAGGGTCCGCTCGAGCGGGGAAGTCCACGCTCCAGCGGGGACCCTGTTTTCTTAAATTTTGAAAATGCATTCTGTGTTTTGTTTTCCGTTCCCTTTTCACTTCTAAGCACTCTTAGGCATACATTGAGCATTGTAATTGAATTAAAGAGATAAGAATGAAGTCTAAAGAGGAATATGTGAATTAAAGAACGGATTGAATTATTTGTGATCCATATGTGTTATGTGATGTATAGGGTCAAGCTCTAGGGCAACTCCACAAGCCGATCACTGTGAGTAATATCTGAAATATGTTGTTGTCCAATTGCTTACTTCTATGTAAATTTTGTAAAGTTCATTAATTTGAATGATTGACAGTTTGATATGGAAAGTTTGAAAGGCTTAAAAGCCAGTTTGAAATGAAAAGTTTGAAAGGCTTAAAAGCCAGTTTGATATAAAAAGTTTGAAAGGCTTAAAAGCCAGTTTGATATAAAAAGTTTGAAAGGCTTAAAAGCCAGTTTGATGTGAAAGTTCGAAAGGCCTAAAGGCCAGTTCGATATGAAAGTTTGAAAGGGGCCTAAGGGCCAGTCTGATACGAAAGTTTGAAAGGGCCAAAAGGCCAATCTAATAAGAAAGTCTAAAAAGGCCAAAGGCCAGTTTGACATGAATGAATTGGGCCCAAGGCCGTCTGATGTATAATGTTCCAATGTATTTTCTTTATTTGATATTATTCACTAGGCTTTCGCTCACGCTCATTCATGTGTTTGTAGGTGAGCTAAGAGAGGTCCAGACCCAGCCCCAGTGAAGTCTGTACGGAACAACCGGGTTTTGGAGAGTCAGCCCATGTGTCTCACGCATGAGACTCGCCTTCGCCTTTTTGTCATTTTGTTTTATGTTGTCATGTTGGCGAAGTCTTTGTATATGGTTGTATATAGTTTTCACGGGTTGACATAGTTTTGAATGATCCTGTCTGTACAGAACTTTTATGATACCGTATTTTTGTGGTGAATTATTAATGTAAACATGTATGGTTGTTTTGAGGTGCCATGTAAGCACAGCTCTATGGACAAAGTTTGAAATTTTGCTTCCGTTTGGCCCCTTTACTCTGATGAGTTATGTCTGTTTTGGTTTGAGGCTGTAGGTAATCTCGGGATTACTGGCCGGTTATGGCCTTAACCCATAGGGGCGGGTTTGGGTCATGACATCTAGACACAAAAAGTGTGACCGCTCGAGCGCAAGAACTGTCGCTCGAGCATATAATTCAAACTCTCAGAAGTTTTACAGATAAGTGACCACCGCTCGAGCATAAGAAGTATAGCTTGAGCGAACACCGCTCGAGCACAAGAATGACCGCTCGAGCGAAGAATGACAATTCTTAGTATGTCTACAGACCTATAAAAGTGTTAGAAGTTCACAATGACCGCTCGAGCGCAAGAAGTGCCGCTCGAGCGCAAAAGCAAAATTCTAGACAATAACAGCTTGAGAAACAAGTCACCAACCTGTTCCCAATGTAACCGAGGCACTCTAATAACCAAACCCAATAAATAATGAGTAGAAGCTAGACATGAATAACCATAAAAAGTAATGAAACCCAGATCTAAAATATCAACGGATCGGATTCAAATCAGGGTCCCTATAAAAGCTGACAAAAAAAAAATTATTTTATCCATTAAATAGGTGTACATAAAATGTCTAAAACACTATTTTTGTTAAGTTTAATCATTAAGACAATATAAATTTTAACTACTTTTCGAAAATAACCTTTACCCACAATACCAGTCGTTGATAACTACGACAAGTAAGCAAATTTTGTGAGTTCACTATCAAGTCTGTCCCTTTACACTTTTTTTTTGGGTTGACAAGCTATACTTTTGGTGTCTATAATTTGTATTGTCTTAATCTAGGGTTCATTTCAGAATTAACTATTTTAGTTAATTTTTTTGACTTTACAAAAAAACATATAAAAAAATAAAAAGAATTGTTGATTATTATTTTTGTTTTTGAACACTGAGAATAGTTGATTATTTGGTAGTGACTTTTTGACTATTTTAGTATGTTTCAAATGTATTAATTTATTTATTTTTAGATTTCACATTATATCAATTTAGCCCAATTAATAACACCTGCTAAAAATTGAATAGAAATTAAAAGGGCACAGACAATTTTAAATTAAATGCCAACCTTAAATCATTTTATGGGGTGTGAATGAAATATTTTGCCCCTTTATTTCAGTCCAATTTTTAAAGAGGTGTTACTAATTTTATTAAATTGACGCAATATGAAGAATTGATAGGTATGAGTGATACAGTAAAATTTACAAAGACTAAATTGATACTACAAATAAATTATAAAGATTAGCAGTATAATTTAAGTTTTTCTTTTTCTTATATATACCATATATCGCTCCGATGTTGCAAAATAAATATTAAAAAGATTTTCTTCAATGGCGGGAGAAGTTTCGTACTTAAATTAATTAATTGAGGTTATGTTTGAATTATAAATTTGTAAAGAAAAAATGAAATAAAAAAATAAAATAAAACAAAAGAAATTATAATTGTTTATTACATTTCACTTTCAAATTTTCCTTTCATAAATTCAAATCCAAACATAAGATAAACACTACCTTAAATATTTCACTTCAATAATATTAAAATGAATATGTACCTAAAAAAATAATATTAAAATGAATATATCTTTTTGTCATTATTTATTTATTTAATGATGTGGTATATTCATATGTGTCAGGTATAATAATGACTCGCCTATATGAATCTCATTGATATTTAACTAAAGTAGATGTAACATGAAAAAAAATAAAATAAAATGTGATGATAAAAAAAATATCCTAAACAATAATTTTTTTTTTTTATTTTTACTTAAATATAATTTTTAAAAATTTAAAAATAATTTTATTTTGGTCAAACTTCCTTGTCTATACTTTTCAACAAAATTTTGGACATACATGGGGACAACCTTTGTGCAAATGTCATATTATTAATAATGATTGGATGGGTTTAGAGATCAAAGAAGATAAGTTCTCCAGATTTTTTTTTTTTTAAATTTAAAAAAAATAATGAAAAAATTTATAATTTTTATATGATTTTATCTTTTATGAGGGTGAAAATAATTAAAAATAATTTTTTTAGTATTTGTTTTTTAAACTAGTTTTTATTCTTAAAAAAAAAATTTGAACTTATTTTAAAAATGAAATCAAACCGAGAGAGGCTTACAAATTTTTTTTTAGGATAAATTACAAATACGTTCCTTGAAATTTGCTTAAAATATAAATTATCCTTACAATTTTAGAAATTACAAATACATCATTTCCATAATTTTTTATTTAACAAAATTAATAGAAAAATAAAATTTCTACCTACTCTTCTATATAACAATTAAATTATTATAATTGTTAATTGAAATATATTTTTGACATTATTAAAACTATTAATTGATGTAATAATTTATTAATAAAAATAGTCATTTATTATGCGATTAAAAATTTGAAGGGGATGGGATGTAATTTTCAGAATCACAAGAGATAATTCATATTTTAAGAAAATCTCAGAGAGTGTATTTATAGTTTATACTTTTTTTTTTAATTAACAAATCTAGTACTTATCATTTGTGCTTTAAAATTTAAAATTCAATTATTGCATATTACATCTGCAAGTAAAAATAAAAAATAAAAAATAAACTTGTCTTACCTTTTTTCATAAAAATTTCATTGAATCCTCTTAACACTAGTTGAGGGGGAGTGTAATAAGTCCGATAAAAAAAAATAATAAAAAATAAGATTTATAAAAAAAAATAATTATAAATATACTATCTAAAGTTTGCTTAAGATATAAATCGTCTCTTGTAATTTTGAAAATTACAAATATTTCTTCGATAGATTTTTTAATTTAACAAATTAACAAAAAAAAATTCCTTTTACTACTCCCCTATATAACAATAAACTTCCTATATGAATTGTTAAAAACTAATAATTAACCTAATGATTTATTAATTAAAATATATTTTTAATATCATTAAAAATTAATAATTAACTTGATAATTTATTAATAAAAAAGCTCACTTGTCATGAGATTAACAATTTGAATGGGTATGATATAATTTTCAGAATCACATAAAATAATCTGTATTTTAAGTAGATTTTAAAAATATATTTGTAATTTATCTAAAAATTTATTAATTTATATTAACATCTATATATAGTTTTTAGAGAGAGTGAATAGAAGATCAATAATTGGTGGCATAAAAAAGCAAGTAAAGAGATGACAAAATAAGATCCAAAAGAGGAGAGAAAGTTAACGGAAGTAGGCAGGTAGGATAATTGATCAGCCTCTCAGTTAGAAAGAAGCATAAGGAAGGAATCTTTTGGTGGTCATCCACACTAAAAAACATATATATTATTATTTAAAAAAAAAAAAAAAGGAATCTTTCAAATCAAAGAATAAGAGAGACTCTGTTCACATGCTTCTGGGTCCATCGTCCTGCCCTGGGTGAGAAATGATACATTTCCTTAATTTTAAAACTCTAATTGAGTTTTAATGATGTGATAGAGAATAAAAAAATAAAAAAAATTAGGAGCTTTAATAAAAGAGGTAGATCCGACTCTGATGTGATGTTTTAGATTTTTTTTTCTGTCACATTATTAGAGCTCAATTAGAGCTCCAAAATTCAGGGATGTATCATTGCTCTAAAAAAAAAAAAAAATAAGACCAAAATATCATATTACAGTAGAGTCTACTCCCATTAAATTTTTTTTATTAGAGCTCCTAATTATTTTTTCTCGTTGAAGTGGAAAAATTTAGGAATACAAAAAGTTCCAATAAAATACATAAGTGTGATACATATATTTACATTAATAGATGTAAATAATTTTTATCTCATATTTATACATTTTGTATTTAAAATTTTCTATATTTCTCATTCAATCATGTTGAAATTGATGAATATATAACATTCAAATGAGTCAAATTTAAATATTTTTAATATATTATATATATTTTTATTTTACATTAACGAGAAGTGTTTCTCCCCAAACATACACCGTCTTAAACACGAATGTCATGTAAATCATGAGGACTCATCCCATTAGGAGTGTAAAATGTATCAAGTAGTGCATTTGATTTGTGTTTGTTTTGTTAAAAATTGTTTGAGATGGGTTTATTATGTAGAAAACTAGAATTCATTTGGAAATTAACTTTTTAAATAATTTTTTGACTTTTTATAATAAAAAAAGCATTAAAAAAAGTAAAAGAGAATGATTTGATAACTTATAATGATTTTTGAAATTCACTAAGTTTGAATAACTTATTACTCTCAATTGAAAATGTTGGGTAAATTACACTTTGCTCATTTTATGTTTGATTACTTTCTTACTCTGACTCTTAAAGTTTATTTTCTCATTTTGGCCTTTTATGTTTTAAGTTTTTCTCAATATATTCCTAAAACTAACTCCTGTTAAAAATTAGACAGAGAATAACATATTGACAATTATGTGACATAAAAATATTTTATTATATATAACTCGTATCTCTGATACAAACTCAAATTCTAATATAATAATATATTTTTTATATTATGTGACAATTATTGCTCATTTTTCGTTTAATTTTGAACAAAAATTAATTTTAGAAATAAATCAAGAAAAACTTGAAATATGAAGGGATAAAGTTTTAAAAAAAAAAAAAACTTTAAAAACTAAAGTAATTAAGTATAAAAAGAATAACGTATAATTTATCGAAAATGTTTATAGCCATACACCTTCACAAGTTACAATACGTGTGCTTTTAAATAAAATCATTAAATTCCTTTTTACATCTATTTATGTAAATTACTTAATGCAACTAATGAGAATGATTTCTTCGCCGATGACCTTCAACTCAAGTAGAAAGTGGGGATTTTTTTTTTTTGGTAACAAAAATGAATGTGTAGTTAGGTTATTCCACACATTCGTCAGGGAGTATTACCTTTTAATACCCACATATATCTGCTGAAACCAATATCACACCTACATCAAGTCTAAAGCTAAGGTTCCAACGTACTTTGAATATTAAGTAGGTGTAACCCCAATAATTTGCTATGAGGAAGACTTGTACTCAAGCATTGGGTGAGGTGGATAAGTTCCTTACCACTAAACTAACAGATCATTGATAAGTAAAAAGTAAGAATTTGAATTCTTGCTTGTGAGAATTGTTCGTTTTATATTTGTTTGAAATTTTTTTCTCTTAATTTGATTTTTTTTAAAAAAAATATTAATTATACAAGATATTTGAATTTCTTGTAATTATAATTTGTTAAGATTTATTGTAATATCATACATTAATAAAAAAAAAAATATGAGACCAAATGTGAGTGAGAGGAAATTGGGTGTTGAGAGAGAAATTTCAATAATGTGTGTTTAGAATCACCCTCTCAAAACACACTAAAACTGAGGGTGAGCTTTTCCCACGTAGTCTTTACCCTTGCATTTGTTTAAAGGCCTTTTTGTGTTTTTCAAATTTGTTGAATTTCTTATATGCTTGCAGTTATCAGTTAAGACTTTTTTTTTTTTTTTTTTAAATTATTTTATTTTTTATAGTAATAGTTGAATATATACTTTTATCTATAATATTGGTAATTCCTCCTATCAATTCAATTCAATTCAAAAAAAAAAAAAAAAAAAAAGAAAAGAAAAGAAGATTTTGAACGAATAATTCTATTTACACTCACTTTTTTTGTTTGTCTGTTTTATTTTTATTTTTGGAGAATATGAAAAGCAGTTGTATTAAAATAAAACAAACAACATACAGATTAAAAAGAAAAATAACAAGACCTTAAAGGGCCAAACAAACAACCAAACAACAAAAACAAATCCGCTAAAAAACCAGTTACAATTTAGGAAAAATCACCAATCTTCTAGTAGGTGTGGTTTGAAAATTTAGATATGTGTCAAACCAAGTAAGATTTGTATCAACACCCGCTGTCGACGTTGACGTTGACGTTGTCCCTATTGCCATTGTTCAACTCCACCACCCATGCTACCATATTTCGGATACCACCAGAAGCTCAAGTTGAAGAGGAAAAACACACACAATGGAATGAGAGAAGGCTTGAGAGAAGAGAGAATCATTGTGGGTGTCGAAAATCCAAAAATCTATACGAAAATCGGAAGAGAAACACTCAAAACCCATATTCCAGACATAAAAAGCCCAAATCTATATTTTGAAAGTGCAGATCTATACTTTAGCGGTGTAGATCTATATTTTAGAAGTGTAAAAGAAGTTGTCGGAATATCGTCGGAGCATCGCCGAAAATTTCTAGAAAAAGAAGCTCTCTCTCTCTCTCTCTCTTTTCAAGCCTTTATTTACACTCACTTTTGTTTGTGTTTACACCCATCATTGACTTGACTTTTTAATTATGATTTCATACATAAATCAAATTATCTTTATGGACAAAATCTTAATATTCAAAATTTTTCTCCACACCCATTGTCCCATCTTTTCTAATTACTCTGCCACTACCTACTTATCTCTTCCCACTCCCGTACTACCTCATATTTTCTAATGAAAAATGCTTTGGAGCTCTAATTTTTGAGCTCTAAAGATAGCTCTAATGAGTTGGTAGTGGGCTCCACCCACAGTGATGTGATGTTTTGGTCTTGATTTGTTTTTATTTTATTTTTTTTATTTATTGTCATGTCATTAGTGCTCTATTAGAGCATCAAAATTAGTGGTCTAAATCATTGTTGTTTTCTAATTATTCTACCACTACCTACTTATCCCTTCCCACTTCCCTACTAACTCCTTGTCTCTCTCTCATTATCACTCACCATCACCATCCTTCTTTTTTACCCACTTATCGTCCGCATGTCCCTTTTTTTACCACCATCTTCTCACTCATCTGTAATCGCGTCTACTTCTCTCCATTCCTCTCTCTCTTTTCAAGCCTTTATTTACACTCACTTTTGTTTATGTCTACACCCATCATTGACGTGACTTTTTAATTATGATTTCACACATCTATCAAATTATCATTATGAACAAAATCTTAATATTCAAAATTTTTCTCCACACCCATTATCCCATCTTTTCTAATTACTCTGCTACTACTTACTTATGTCTTCCCACTCCCCTACTAACTCCTTGTCTTCCTCTCTCTGTCACATTATCACTCACCGTTGCCATTCTTCTTCTTTACTTACTTATCGTCCATATGTCCCTTTCTTTACCACCATTTTCTCATTTATCTATAATCGCGTCTACTTCTCTTCATCCCTTCTATACTCTGCAACCTAATTATAATATCATTTTCTTTACTCTCTAATGTAGGCTGAAAGGTACGACATTGAGGCCGCTTAAGTTACATTTATAGTCTTTAAATTTTGTTTATTTGGTGGAGATAATGTGTTTTGTGCACTTGTATAGATTTGGCAGGCAACACGCATATTCAAGTAAAAAGTGGCGCAAAAGCAGATTCTCTGTACAAGTAGTGAAAATTTCCAGCCTGCCACTTCACCGCACGTGTAGCCAAACCTCACTGCACGTGCGACCCATTATTGCTCGAGCGGCCCACCTAGGGTTCTGTGCGCAAAAATTTCAGTGTATTCTGCTGGGAATAAAAAGAAGAAAAGAGGTTGCTCTTAGGGTTCGAAAATATTTCGGAGAAAAATAGAGGCTAGGGTTTGAAGAAATGGAATTCTCAAGCTTGAAGGACAGTTTTATGGAGGCTTCTTCTTCTTCTACTTCTTCCCACGCCTCTATGAGTGGCTAGGCTCTTTTTTTTTTTAGGGTTTTGATGAAACTCTAGCCATGTAAAGAGATTTTTCTTAGGCTTTAATTGTGAAATGGTTTGAATAAATGTATGGATGTTTTAGAAATTTATAACAGTTTTCCTTTCATCTCTTCAAGTATTTTATTCTCTGTGATTATTTAATACTTTCCATACATTAGTTTTCCTTGGGTTTGTGTTTAAAGTATGAGACGAGTCATGCTACGAGAGATGGGTCGTGTTGCTACCATAGTTTAGAGCAAATGACTCGTGCTACTTGGAATGATTCGTGCCTGTACGTTGAATGCAACAATTCTCTTGATCAATGTTTCAAACTTGTAGTTGTGAAATATTGGGTAGTTCAAATGGGATTACAATTGATAGCCGATGTTAAATCTTATTTATGTAGTTAGTGGTGAATTCTTTGCCTTGGGATTTTCCCAAAAATCAGTATCTCAAACCCTACTTTTAATTATCAATTCAATTTCTCAATTTCATTTAATTCTCGTTTAGTCATGATATCCATCAATCTTTTTATCAAAATTAATTTAGAAATTTAGCAATTAAATTAGTTTAATTTCTCATTTGTCCTTGTGGATCGATACCTGGACTTACCGTTATTTTAAGGAATTTGGTATAGTTTAGTGTTTATTTTTGGTGTGTGAAACGACCCATCACTCTCACTTCCCACCCCATGCTCACTCCTCTACCATTGCCACTGCTTTCTATGCCTACAACCCCTACCTTAGGTGATCCTATCCTTACTCGCCACTAGTCAACCCTTATACACACTGCTACCCCTTTTCTTTCCTACCTCATCCTTTCCATGTTGCCCATTTAAAACCCTAAATCCATCACCCTCGCTATTATTGCCCTTTAACACTCTAGATTCCCCATACTTGCAGCCATTCTCCCATCAAAAACCTAGATTTGTCATCCTCACCATTAGCCTCTTCTTCGAAATGCTAGATCCATCAATTTGCTACCATCCTCATTTAATGGATTGAAATGAAAAGACAGAGAATGGAAAACAAGAAAGCGAGAAAAAGAGAGAAAAAAAAGTCAGTGTAAAGAGAAGTTGTGAGATTACAAGTGGGGTTAAGATTGTAATTATAGATGTTGTAAAGAAAAAAAAAAAAGAACACATATCTTTTAGAGAAAAAATGTGGGTAGTTTTCAAACTTGGTACCGACCCGGTTGCTGTTGAACCCGCACAGTTGAATATTATGTTAGCTCAAGAATCTCGTCTTGTATAATGTATACTAGTGACAGATCGTCGGGCATTGCACGATGATGCATGCCCATAAATCAAGTGAATGCATTACTCATAGTAGTTGTTGATGCAAAGTTGAATGTCGACAAGGAGAAACATGTTATTAATATTCATAACTACTATTATTACTAAATAAAAGGTAATAGTGTAGAAAAGAACAACAAACATTTGGTCTTTGATAATGAATTGGCTTCTAACAATTTCTCTCATAAAAACACACTAAATAATTTAAAATATCATAAGCATAACAAATTTTTGCAGAGTTTTTTTCTTTTTAGAAATTGAATCAATACTATTTTTTTATGGACAGGTAACCATCACAGTGCAATGTGGCACTGACAAAATGAACGGCTAATTATTCCACTGTATCCACAACTACATGATTTTAAACAAAATTTAGTCTGAGAATTAGAAGAATCACAAAGAATAAGAAGACAATAAAAGGCATTACTCACTTCGGCCTGAACAAATATATTCTTTCCAATGCCAACAATAATCAAATCTTGCAAGCGAAATGAAATCATAATTAAATAATTTGGCAAATGAATAAATAAACAAAACAAAGGAACCAAGCTTTACAAACCAAAATCTAGAGAGTATATGGTAAGAACCCTTTTTTTTTTTTTTTTTTTTTTTTTTTTTAAATAGCCAATAAAGATTAAAAAAAAATGTTAAAATAATTAATCAGATAAAATGTCACATCTTATACATCAATCAATTACTTTTCTCTCACAACTTTCTATTTAACTACAAAAAATTTCACAAATCATCCAAATATAATTTTTGTTTTTTTATCTCATAAAATAACAAAATATTAAAAAAATCAACTAAAATAAACTAAGTTCCGAAACAGAAGCAAGGATCCTCTTCTTGGATCTCTCAACTTGGGTCCCTACTTGGTGGGCCATTGGGCTCATTTTTAGATTCAATTTTGATGATCCGAACCGTTCACATTTTAGGATTTGTTGAGTATATCATACTTATAAAAAATTAATTTGATCAGATATCGAAAACCACGTGTTCGGATCATTAAACTAAAAATCGTTTATTAAAAAAAATTTAATAAATAGTTTTATTTTTAATAAAACTTTTAGTTCAATGATCCGAATACGTGGTTTTCGATATCCGATCAATTTGAGTTTTTTTTACAGGTATGATATACTTAACAAATCTTAAAATGTGAACGGTTTGAATTATCAAAATTAAATCTAAAAATGAATTCAATAACCTACCAAATAAGAGTCGAGTAGAGAGATCCAATGAGAGATTTGAACGGCCGAAAGAGGCCCTAATAAAGTAAAGAAATTTGTACATGAAATGAACCCCAACACAAAATGAAACCCGAAAAAGGAGACGTGGCTTGCAAGGGGGAGACGTGGCTGGCTCTCCTTAACAGGGAGAGAGTCATATGTGAATTTACCAATTAATCCAACAATCTTTAATAAAACAAAAGTTAATCTGAATAAAGGAGAAAGGCAAAAATGAAAAGTAAAAAGAGCGCCATGGTTGACTGTAACACTACTAACTTAGAGGTTGTTTGGGATGACCTAAATAAATGTATTTTTAATTTTTTTATGAAAAGATGTACAGAAAAGTAAAAAGATGATGTGATGAAAAAAAGATAAAAAGATAAAAAGATAGATTATTTTTGAGTTGTCAAACTTGACCTTATTGTATAAGTATATAGATATGTTTTTTTTTTTATGGTAAGATGTTTTGGTGTATAATATATGTGTAATTCTATGGTGGTGTTTGGGAAGCAAGTTCCCAAATTTTTTTCTCATTTTTTTTCACTAAAAGACAAAAGTTTTGCAAAACCAAAAAAAATACATCTAAACAAAATATCACATCCAACCCCATAATCATTTCACTTTTTCTCTCACAAACATCACATCCAACCACATAAAAACCCAACTATCTTCCCAAACACCAAAAATTTTTTATCTCATAAAAACCTACATTTAATAAAATCTACATAAAAACTCACTTCCCAAACACTATCTATATAAATTTATATAAGTTTTTATGAGATTATAGAAGTGATATTACAAAAATACGTAAGTTGAATATAAACTTACGTAAATTTATGAAAAATTTACATAATTACGTGACAATTTACGTTTTTTTTTTATAAAATAACTTAGGTAAATTTGTAAAAATTTATCTTTTTTTATGATGGTGTTTTATGCACTTTTCTAGTATTTGAGATTTGGCGCGTGAATTTCACCAACAAACCAACAAGCTTTAAAAGTACGTGGCGAGCGGGTCTCGCATTCAAAAGCACTTCCACGCACAAAAAATAAAAAACAACGGACAAACTTCCACAAAATCGCATATTCCTTCGAATGTACTCCTTACTATACCCACTAGAAAATACAATTATTACTTATTAATAAAAAGTACAAAAAAACAAACACAATGATGAAACTATAGATTTAGGAACAATAATAAACATAGAATAAATTACACTGATTTTATTTAAAATTTGAAAAAAAATATAAATAATTTCATAACTTTCATATAATTATATTAATCTCTCTTTTAATAAGATTGAGGAGAACAAAATTAATGCAAAAATTAAAGACAATCTTAAATATATTGACAATATAATTTTTCTATCTATATGACACTACAGCATATAAGACTTTTGTTACAAAAGACATTTAGGAATCAATTTTCATTGTCATGAGAATAGTCGTTAAAAGATCGTCTCGAAAAGTCAAAAACAAAGTTTTTAGTGACAAAATTTGGAAAATGTCACTAATAAATAGACTTTTAGAGACAAAATAATTTGGTTTCAAAATGGTTTATTTTTTGAGACAAAAAATTTGATCCCAAAAGGATAATAATTCATCACTAATGTCCAATTTTTGTTACTAAAAATATAATAAAGACACTTTTCACAACAAAATTATTTGGTCCTTAAAAAATAATTTTGTCTCTAAATTTTGATCTCTAAAATTTTAATTTTTTGTAGTGTGACTACCGAATTATTAATGATAGAATAGAATTGAGTGTTATGTGAACTATGATAGTCTATTATAATTATATCAAAATTATATAATTTATTTTAATCTTTGTAAATTTTGAGAAAGTTGTAATGTTTGAGATAATTTCAATAAGTGCACTTTTTAATTTTTTATGAAAAGATGTGCAGAAAAGTAGAGAGGTAATGTGACTTAAAAAAAGATAAAAAGTGTATTTATATAACACACCCCAAACAATATTTATTATTTCTGATATTATTGTAAAAAAAAAAAAAATCATCTCATATTATTGCTCAATCAATAGGCTAGTTGTTCCATCAAATAAATAGATAAATAAATATATAAATAGGCTAGTTCGGGCCCCCACCTTTGATTATACATTGATTGCACCTTAATAACCAAAATAAAAATTTATTATTCTTATATGTTATGGCATTTTTGTCGCAAATTATTGTCGCCCTATCTTAGAAATTTCATCATGATTAAACAATTGCGATTATTATGAGATAAAAATAATAAAAAAAACTTATAGAATAAAGAATCTTTAACAATTTTTATGTAACTTATTACTAATGATTGTGATTGGTTGATTTGTGGCGATACGTTAGCTCAAACGTTTTTTGGGATCTTTTGGGAAGTTGAAAAAAAAGTCTGCTTTTTAGCATTTTAATTTTTTTAGTCAAAAAAATCAGTTTTTTTACTAAAAACAACCCAGTTTTTTGCCAAAAAAGTCACTAAAAAAGTCAAAAAGTCAACTTTTTACCAACTTCTCAAAATATCACTTTATTTCAATAGCCCAACAGTATCCTTAGAATTTTAATTAATATACATAATTAATTTGATGATGATAGCATGTATAAAATAGTTTTGATCTCAAAACCTCTAATAGCAAGTAGGGTCAATTAATTCTGTGGCCTCTGAAAAAAAGGAGAGTTAATTTTAATAGAGTGAGAGGTCGAGGCCACACTCTTTGTTTGTATGTTTGTTTTTCAAAGAGGTAAACTAATATCATAAGAATAATAAATTAAAAGATGGACCACTATTATTAATAACAAATTCACCATGTGTATGTGGGTGCCTTGTCAGCTATGATTCAGATACCACATCTATAGAGCCCACCTTATGCAAGTGTTGCCGGTATATATTAGACCACATGCTTTGAACATGAAAGGATTATTTGTTTGAACGGATTAAAATGGTACCAATTATAGCCATTCGTTAATTGTAATTACTAATAGAAAATGAAAATTTTAGATAATTTAATTATCTTTTCTCAATCGTAGTAAACAACGAGAGTAGTTTTGAACGAGGAAAGGAATGAGGGGTGGTTATTTGTAATAGTACATAGACATTTGCCTTATGCAAATGTTGTTGGTATATATTAGGCCACCATCTTTCGAACATGAAAGGATTGTTTGTTCGGACGGATTAGAATTGTAATGTAATGAATTTTTAGTGCTGAGATAAATAGTTTTTAAATTATTTAACTAAAATGATATGTATTTAATTATTTATTTGGTTTTTACTTTTCTAATCAAACGATGGACTAATAAATTTATTAGACATGGAATCTAATCACATATCTCAATCCCATGAAGTAAAAGTCCCTAGAGAGGTTATTCAGTAGTCTTGGAATATAATCAAGTGATGCTTTAAAGAGATTGTGATTGGTCAAAATAGTGAAATTCACAATTTTGTGTTGAGATATAGGAAAATAATAAGAGAGTATGACAATTGGTGATTGACTAAAGTGATGATAAGAACACGTGGCACTCCTGAAATACCTAATAATTTTTTATATCAAAATTTTCATGTCAAACTTGTCACCTTGGAAGTGTACTTAAAAGTGAAGAGATACTTTGTAAAATGCTCTTCATGTGCACATTTTTTTAGTCTGATAGAGTTGATACAATTTTGAACAAATTTGACTTGGATGTAGTTTTTAGTTTGTTAGAATGATTTCGAGTAAGAATGTAGTAATTATTTTTTAAATTAATGAACCGTAATTCCATTTACAATGTATATATGTTTTTTCTATTTATTACCGAACACGTATGGAATTAGATATTTTTATTGAATGATCATTTTATTTTAAAAGTTCTTCTACCATAGATTAAATGCTGTATAAAGTTTTTTTTTTTTAGAATACAAAATCATATGATTGAAGTGGGATGTCTAATTTCATAACAAAATGCTACACATTTATGTCAAAAAATATAATTACTTATCATTTGGATGTATTTTTCTAAAAACTTTTCCCCCTTAATATATATATATTTTTTTAAAAATAAAAAATAAAATAAAGAAAATGTCAATTAGCCATCGTAATGACAGTGTCAATAAATCTCCATTTGAAGATTAGACTTTGTAAAGATCAAATTGTGAATCATTAATAAAAGGCAACTTATTAAAACAATAACAACAACAACAATAATACTAGATAAAAGGGAATTATCACATCAATGTAAGTTTACAAAATTATTTACGAATCAATAAAGAGCTTTATATATATTAATAATTAAAATTGTAAAATGTTTCATGATTTTATATTATATTATTTTACTCTGACACCCAGTGGGTGTGATTACCCCATAGATTAAACCCTTTTTGAAGTTTTTTAATTAGATAACTCTCATAAAACTATTTATTAGTCAGTATAAAACTTATGAAAAAAATTTCAAAATTTAATAAAGTTTTTTTAAGGGTTAATTACACTAAAATCTTTCTAACTATTACTGAATATCACGTTATTTTCTTCATTTATGAATTCGTACGTTTTGATTTCTTCAATTATAAAAATGTATCATTTATCCCATTCAAGTATGGTTGTAAATGACCCAAGTCAACCCGAAAATAAGTTGTTCAAGTTTGGTTTAAAATTTTAATGAGTTTCAAAATATGTTTAAATTTGATTTGTTTGCATAACGAGTCTGAGAGGGTAATTTGTAAACAAGTTGGGCCGAGCTACAGGACCTAGCTACGAGACCGAGCTACAGGACCTAGCTACGAGACCGAGCTACAGGACCTAACTACGGGACCAAGCTACAGGACCTAGCTACGAGACCTAGCTACAGGACCTAGCTACAGGACCTGACTACGAGACCGAGCTACAAGACCTAGCTACGGGACCAAGCTATTGGACCTAGCTACGCGGCCTAGCTATGAGACCTAGCCACGGGACCTAGCTACGGGACTTAGCTACTTCCTAGTGGCAGTCAATGCTATGGCCGAGCTACCAAGCAAGGTATTCAAACAGAGAGAAGAGCCGAAGTAACTTGGTTGACCGCAATGTTAGCCGAGGTAAAGATACCAGCCGAGGTAAAAGGGTCAGCCGAGGTAGATGTCAGCCGCGATCCAAGTGTTACTTTGGTCCAAGTGTGGAGACGGTCACCACGGTCGGAGTGGAGAGTGGTAGCTCGGTCCAAGTGTAAAGACGGTCACCACGGTCGGAGTGGAGAGTGGTAGCTCGGTCCAAGTGTGAAGACGGTCACCATGGTCGGAGTGAAGAGTGGTAGCTCGGTCCAAGTGTAAAGATGGTCACCACGGTCGGAGTGAGGTCTGGAGCTCGGTCTACTTTGCGGCTTAAGCATGGTCATGTTAGTTCGGCTGTATTGACATTCAACCGAGGTAAAACCATCTCACTTGGTTTAAGCAGTAAGGGGGGTTGTTGAGAGAAGCATTATCTATCAGGAATGTGAATTCCAGGAGGACTCTACATGGAGGAGTAAGAGTCCTACTAGGATTGTGCCACATAAAACCTATAAAAGCTCACCAATATCACCTGTGGAGATTGGTTGTAAAGTGACTGTAGATTCTAGCCAACCTGTAAAGGTATGTTAGCCATGAGGCCATGAGAGCTGGCCATGAGGCCATGTGGCCATATAAGTTATGAGGCCATGAGGCCATGTGAAGAAAGCCACCAAAAGTAGGAGTGAGCTGGCAGTCAGCTCACTTCCAAGATTCTCTCTTGTATTTGTAATCTCTATATATAGAAAGCTAAGGAGAGTTGAGTGGGGGCGGAGGACAATAAGCTGAGGAGAGGGACAACAAGCTTATAGAGAAAAGAGAGTGAATTACGGAGTGTTGTTTGTAATTCTTATCATTTGTTCAATATAGTAAATCTGCAGCTCGTGGACGTAGGCAATTTGCCGAACCACGTTAAATTCCTTGTGTTATTGCTTGATCAACAGGATTATACGGGCAAGTTTATTTCTCTCCCGTACAATTGGCGCCGTCTGTGGGAAGTGCAGACAAGAACAACCTCTTGATCAAGTTTTTTCTCTCAATATCAATGGCGCACAACGAAGATTTGCCACAGTCTGCCGTTGACGGGCAAACACCAGAAGGGGGTGCGAGGCGCGAAGGTCTACCTCTTATCCCTCCTATGCGGACTTGGAGCCACAAAGACAGAATCCCAGGAGGGATACGAGGGGGAGAAGGCGGACTAACAGCCCCCATCACTCTCGTTCGCAAAGTCCAGAAAGGCAAAGGCAAAGGATTGATCCTCAAGCCTTGGAGGATCGCGTCAAGGAACAAGACGAGTTGATACGACGGATGGCGGCGGACATGGAGTCCATGAAGCGCCAGATGAAGGGAAAAGAAGTGGCGATAGGAGAGGGGCGCACAAACAAGACGCCCCCTCGCCACTCGGAAGGTCGTAGTAAGAATACTACACCCTCTCAAGCAGAGAACAGAAGCCTCAGGACAGGCGATACGCAATCCAAATCTTCCAGAACTCGTCACTCCAGGTCTGAGAGGACGAGATCTGAGAGGTCGTATACTGAGGGAAGCACATATTGGCCCTCACATACGCACCAAACAAGATCCAGACAGACGGAGTTGCCCAAATCGTCCGACCTACGATCCGTGCTAGAAGAGAAAGCACGATGGAAGGAGGACGCCAGGGCACGTGATCCACATAGAGTTTCTGCCTTACAGCGGTCGGCTCCTCGGACGCATGGAAGCGTCGAGGTTGGAATGCCAATACCGCGCCCTGCTTACGAACCAACGGACAAAGCGTTAGCAAGGTTGCAAACATCGCCGTTCGTTCCGGCAATAGAGAACGCACCATTACCTTCAGGCTTCCACCAGCCTAAATTCACTACGTACGAAGGGAAGACGGACCCTTACATGCACTTGAGCCACTTTCGCCAGGTTATGGCGATATACCGGCAGAACGAGGCTTTGATGTGTATTCTGTTTCCATCCAGCCTTGGCGACCTAGGCTTAACCTGGTTCGAAAGGCTACCAGAAGGCAGCATAGCCTCCTGGGCGCAATTGGCAGAGACGTTCGTGACAAGGTTCAGAACGAACACCAAAACACCAGTGGAGATCGATCAGCTACTCTCCATCGACATGGGCGACGAAGAGACGTTGAGATCCTACAATGGAAGATATTGGGAAACTTTCAACCAGATAGGAGATTGCCCCACAAATCTCGCCATCGCGCAATACAAAAGAGGTCTTCCAGTCGGAAACAGGTTGAGGGACTCAATTACCATGACGCCACCCATCACGATGGAAGCCTTAATGGAGAGAGTACACCAACATATTCGCGTGGAGGAGGATAGCGCTCGCGCTAAAGCAAAATCTGGCACAACCGCAATACCAGATAAAAAGACTACGACAAAAGTCAACACGGTAGAACGTCCAAGCAGGGACGGGCGAGACAGGAAGGATAACGGTGAGGACCAAGGTGAAAGGAGGTGGAGAGTCCGCACTGCCATTACCACAGTGTTCAAAAAACCGATCTATCGGATCCTCAGCGAGATACGCAATGAACCTTTCGTCCGATGGCCTGCTAAGCTGGGAGAAGTGCAAAAAGACTACGACGAGAGATCGCGGTGCACCTTCTATGATGAACAGGGGCACCGCACTGAAAATTGTATGCCATTGAAGCAACATTTGGAGGAGTTAGTGGCAGTTGGGCACTTGGACCAATACATAAAAGGAAGAACTTGAGAGCAAAGAGTTGTCAGCAGATGTTAACAAGGCAGCTGAACAGAAGACAGTGGAAGACTTGGTACAGGAAATGGTAGATGTAAAGAACCCAGAGAACGCAAGCTAGGGCCCAACAGGGAAGAACCATACAAAGTGGTTGGTTTAGCTGAAAAAGGGGCATATCACTTGGAGGATGGAGCCAACAAGGCTATCCCCAGACCATGGAACACTGTCAATCCCAAGTTATCTGTTCGATAGGGTACTTATTATTTACATTTTCCTCAATAAAATGAGTAGTTCCCTTTTCAGCATAGATTATTTTCTTTTGTAAAAGTTGTTTTAGTGTGCTAGGGGCATTGAAAGCAGAGTTGGATGGAAAAACCAACACTTACCTCTCCTAAGTCGAGATAAGGATCTAGGCTGCAGAAAGTTGGTAGGTTTGACCAACAAAACTCTTTTGCACCCTTTAGCCGAGGTAAGGACTTAGGCTAAAGGTGGTTGGCAGGTTTGACCAACAAAAAACTTTTTTGCACCCTTTGGCCGAGGTAAGGACCTAGGCTAAAGGTGGTTGGCAGGTTTGACCAACAAAAACTTTTTTGCACCCTTTAAGCCGAGGTAAGGACCTAGGCTAAAGGTGGTTGGCAGGTTTGACCAACAAAACTCTTTTGCACCCTTTAGCCGAGGTAAGGACCTAGGCTAAAGGTGGTTGGCAGGTTTGACCAACAAAAACTTTTTTGCACCCTTTAAGCCGAGGTAAGGACCTAGGCTAAAGGTGGTTGGCAGGTTTGACCAACACAACTCTTTTGCACCCTTTAAGCCGAGGTAAGGACCTAGGCTAAAGGTGGTTGGCAGGTTTGACCAACAAAAACTTTTTTGCACCCTTTAAGCCGAGGTAAGGACCTAGGCTAAAGGTGGTTGGTAGGTTTGATCAACAAAAGTCTTTTGCACCCTTTAAGTCGAGGTAAGGACCTAGGCTAAAGGTGGTTGACAGGTATGACAAGATGGATTGCAAGGTTAAGACCGAGATGAGTATCTCGGCCAGAGAATGTCATACTTCATTCAAAACATAAGTGAAAAATAAATGCAAGCATGGAGCAAGCCGAACAAGCAGTTGAGAGAACTGAAGATTTCATTCCAAAAGTGCATTACAAAACGAGGGATTCATAGCCCGGTTGAAGCTTATGGTGCAGCATTCTTAGCTCGGCAGAGTGGGGCGTTCTTAGCTCGGCTAGAGGAAAAATAATCCCAATCATGCTATGCAGATGGAATTAAGGGGCAATTGAGAGGGTAATTTGTAAACAAGTTGGGCCGAGCTACAGGACCTAGCTACGAGACCGAGCTACAGGACCTAGCTACGAGACCGAGCTACAGGACCTAGCTACGAGACCGAGCTACAGGACCTAACTACGGGACCAAGCTACAGGACCTAGCTACGAGACCTAGCTACAGGACCTAGCTACAGGACCTGACTACGAGACCGAGCTACAAGACCTAGCTACGGGACCAAGCTATTGGACCTAGCTACGCGGCCTAGCTATGAGACCTAGCCACGGGACCTAGCTACGGGACTTAGCTACTTCCTAGTGGCAGTCAATGCTATGGCCGAGCTACCAAGCAAGGTATTCAAACAGAGAGAAGAGCCGAAGTAACTTGGTTGACCGCAATGTTAGCCGAGGTAAAGATACCAGCCGAGGTAAAAGGGTCAGCCGAGGTAGATGTCAGCCGCGATCCAAGTGTTACTTTGGTCCAAGTGTGGAGACGGTCACCACGGTCGGAGTGGAGAGTGGTAGCTCGGTCCAAGTGTAAAGACGGTCACCACAGTCGGAGTGGAGAGTGGTAGCTCGGTCCAAGTGTGAAGACGGTCACCATGGTCGGAGTGAAGAGTGGTAGCTCGGTCCAAGTGTAAAGACGGTCACCACGGTCGGAGTGAGGTCTGGAGCTCGGTCTACTTTGCGGCTTAAGCATGGTCATGTTAGTTCGGCTGTATTGACATTCAACCGAGGTAAAACCATCTCACTTGGTTTAAGCAGTAAGGGGGGTTGTTGAGAGAAGCATTATCTATCAGGAATGTGAATCCCAGGAGGACTCTACATGGAGGAGTAAGAGTCCTACTAGGATTGTGCCACATAAAACCTATAAAAGCTCACCAATATCACCTGTGGAGATTGGTTGTAAAGTGACTGTAGATTCTAGCCAACCTGTAAAGGTATGTTAGCCATGAGGCCATGAGAGCTGGCCATGAGGCCATGTGGCCATATAAGTTATGAGGCCATGAGGCCATGTGAAGAAAGCCACCAAAAGTAGGAGTGAGCTGGCAGTCAGCTCACTTCCAAGATTCTCTCTTGTATTTGTAATCTCTATATATAGAAAGCTAAGGAGAGTTGAGTGGGGGCGGAGGACAATAAGCTGAGGAGAGGGACAACAAGCTTATAGAGAAAAGAGAGTGAATTACGGAGTGTTGTTTGTAATTCTTATCATTTGTTCAATATAGTAAATCTGCAGCTCGTGGACGTAGGCAATTTGCCGAACCACGTTAAATTCCTTGTGTTATTGCTTGATCAACAGGATTATACGGGCAAGTTTATTTCTCTCCCGTACAGAGTCAATCTCAAATAAGTTTGTAATGAGCTGAGCAAGAGTGGAGCTGAAGTAACTTGACTTTTTTTATAGTAGATTACACTTATTGATTTGAGTAGTAGACTGTTTAAGTTTAATTTAAAAATTTCACGGACTTAAAATTGTATTCAAGATTAGCTTGTTTACATATTGAACTGATCTTAAACAAATTTTAAACGAGTTAAACATAAGTTGAAATCGAGTAATTTGATTCGTTTAACAGTTATACATTGAGGTCTCTATTAAAGAGGCATTTGTATAATTTTTATAGTTAAGAGAGTGAATATGTATGAGTTAATAAATACAAATAAAATTTAATAATTGAGATGATTTTAGTGTAACTAACTTCTCTTCATTATTATTATTATTATTATTTTTTAAACTCCAACCAATTCATGTGTCCACTTGTGTTCAAGCATAAAAATAAAATAAAAAATGTAAGAAAACTACTTTATACAACATTTGGGAAAATAATTATTTTATGAAAACATTTCAAGGCTTGAGGCGTTAACAAATAAAACCCTAACTTTTTTTAATTATTTCAATTTAAATCTAAAATTTTAAAAATGGTATCAATAATAGCCATCCTTTAATTGTAACTAATAGAAAATGAAAAATTTAGACAATTTAACTATTTTTTGTCAGTGATATTAGACGACGAGAGTAGTTATGAACTAGGGGAGTACGCAGGGCGATTCGGGCGGTTTGAGAGTAAAATTACAAGTCAAATGGCCGAATGGCAGATTAACAAATTGTGGTTTGTGTAGTTTTGGACAAATTGATGGATTGAGAAATATTCTAATCAATTATCAAAAATTTACGTAATATATAATATTAATTTGTATAATATTTTTCATATATATAGCACAAACTAATTTTACATAATATGTTTCATATATATAACTACTAATTTGTAACAAATTTTACATCTTAAATCTCTCTCATACTCATTTTTACTTTCATATTTCATTAGAAGTTAAAAAATATATATAAGTTAATTATAGCGGAGTGGGGTGTAGCGGTTTCAAAAGTAGATTATCAATTTTAAAGTTTAATCTGCAATTAACGGATAGAACAGTGTGAATTGATGCGATTTTAACGGATTAAACGGTATTTTGTATAGTCCTATTATGAACTAGGAATGGAATGACGGGGTGGTAATGAACTGGAAATGAGAAAAGTAGCGGTGGATAACCAAAAAAAAAAAAAGGATGAAGCAACGACACTGGGTAGGAAAAAATGAGTAGTGATGGATGCTGATAAAAGTGAGAGGTAGATGCCAATACTAATTAAGAAAAAAAAAAAAGTTAAATTGTTCAAATTGCCTATCCTCTAATTAAGAGATACAAATATACTATTAAAATTGATATCATTTTAAAATTTTAAATTTT
The DNA here is from genome assembly GCA_030407325.1 of Camellia japonica. Lineage (NCBI taxonomy): Eukaryota > Viridiplantae > Streptophyta > Magnoliopsida > Ericales > Theaceae > Camellia > Camellia japonica. The sequence continues at coordinate 69,868,710 of JAPPVO010000031.1, forward strand.
AAATTGAAATAATTAGGAAGTTAAAAATTGATTTATCAACATGGTCAAATCTTAGATTTTTTTTTTGATAATTTTTTTATTAAATAAAATAATATGATAAATCTCATTTAAAATAGAAGTTCAATTTTTTTTAAGGAAAAAGAATATTTTTTTACACACCTCATCAAGCTCGTTGACAAAAAGGTCACTTTAGTAGTTAAAAACTTACAGCAACTTGAGGTGACGGAGACGCACTCAGAACACGCGCGTGGACTAATCTTAACTACAAAGCCACCATTTATTTGTATTTTCTCTCACTCAACCATAGGCATTGTTTTGGGGTTGGATTTAGGTGGATTTAGAGCTAAAATAGTCAAAAATAAAAAATAAAAATAAAAATAAAAATAAAATAAGCTTTTTAATTTTAATAAGAAAGAATATTATATTCAATCCATAATTATTATATTATTTCTCTCATAAAAAAGTCAAAAAGTTAAAAAAATCAAAAACTCTTTTCAAACCAAACTTTTTAGCCCTAGACTAAAATATTCAAAAAAATCAAAAAGCCAATCTGATTTCCAAACCAAGCCAAAATGAAACTCTAGAGATTTTTTTTTTTTTCAGAATGATATATTTTTTTTTATATATAATTGATTAATTCTACAAAAATTGATAATAAAATAGTACTTAGTTTTTTCCGTCGCTCTCTTTTTTATTATGACTAAGGATTATTTTGAATATGATTTATAAATTGATTTTTTTATTTATTATGAAAAGATATGTAAAAAAATAAAAAGGTGAAGTGATAGAAATAAATTAATAAATTTTTTATTTATGTTGTTGCTAAAGGAGGCCTAAATTACAATAAATCCCTCAAAACTACCACTTATTTGCATTTTGCTTTTATGCACTTTAAAAATCAACAATTAATCACTCTAAAATATTATCTTGTTATATTTAGCACATTCAGTTAGAATTATATTAGAGTTTAAACCAAATCAGGTCGTGTCTGAAACACATAACACACTTATTGATTCTTTATAACAATAATACTATCTTTTTGTTATTTAATTTATATTTTACCTTCCTTACCTTAGTGACAAAATGCAAATGAGATTATTAGATAAGGACAATATTGTCTTAAAAATTCAATAAATATGTCATGTATTTCACACATGATCTAAATTTGTATAAATTTCTTACAAAATCCCTACGAAAATGATTAAGTATAACAAAATAATACATGGTTAACTGTTGAGTTTTAAAGTTTAGGAGGCAAAAGTGCAAATTTTATGCTTCCTAATCTTAATGACAAAATGTAAACATGATCACCAAATAAAGATAATATCATGTTAAAAATTCAATAAATATGTCAAGTAATTCACATATGAGCTGATTTTGTATAAATTACTCGTAATCATCAAATAAAGATATCATTGCTTTAAAAATTCAATAAATATGTCATGTATTTCATACATGAACTGATTTTGTGTAATTTTTTTTTTTATAAAATTCTAATGAAAAAAGATTAAATATAACAAAATAATGAACTGCTAAATTTTAAAGTTCAAAAAACAAAAGTGCAAATGAGTCCTAATTTAATAGGATTTACTATAATTTACCTTTTTGTTTTGAGAAAATTATGGATCAATGGCAGTTACAGAAAAATATTACATAATCATGAAAGAAATTCAATCTGTTTGGTTTGGAGTTTTCAGAAATAATTTTATGAGTTTTTAAATCATAATTTTTTTTTATTCTTAGTGATTTTTAAAATATTTTAATCAATTGTTTCTTAAAATTTTTAGATCCATTTAATTTAGATATACTTAAAAAGTATAGAATTTATGCAAAAAATATTAAAAATTCATTGAATACAAAAAAAAAAAAAAAAAATGTACTGAATTTTCATATTTTTTTGTATTTTTTTTTATATTTGGTGAATTTTTAAAAAAAAATTCACAAATATTATATTTTTGTAAGTATATCTAGATTAAATATATCTAAAAAATAAAAAAAAATTGCATAAAATATTTAAAAAAATTAGTTAAAAAATATGAAAAATAAAAAACTCAATTATACAACAAGTGAGTTAAACCAACAAAAGTTCATTATGTTTTTAATTATCAATATTTATAAAATTTATCACTTATTTATATTATTTTTCAAAATCATCCCAATGCCAAATTTCTCTTTATTTTCCACTCTTATCTCTTCAATTTATGGGTTGGGCTTCTCTTATGTTGCTCATCTCAATTTGAGAGAGTATTTGAGTTTTGTAGGCTCATTTTGAAATTAATTTTGGTGATCCCAATCGTTTACTTTTTAAGATTCATTAAAAATAATATTTATGCAAAAAATAAAGATGATCGGATATTGATAGTTATATGTTTGAATCAATTTTATATTATAAAAAATGAATAGTTATTTTTAAAATTATATTTGTCGTATATTTTTTTTTAAAACAAATACGATTCAAACATATAACTATTGATATTCAATAATTTTAATTTTTTTGCATGAATATTCTACTCTATAAGTCCTAAAAAGTGACAATTGAGATCACCAAAATCGATTTCAAAATGGTACTAAGAGTATCTCCAATTGTTCATTAGATATTTCATCAAATTCGAGTAAAAGTTTGATCTAATACGATGCAATTTAAATCTTTTATCAAATATATCTAATCGTCGGGCCAGTCATCCGGCCAGTCGTCTATCTAGAGTAAGTTTTTATCAAATTCATCTAAAAATTAGTTATCTGGGAGGACGTCCGTCCCAATTGTCACCTACAAATCTTTCCTAAAATATGGCCAGTCGTTAGGCTGGTCATTTGGTTGGTCATGTGTTTAAAGTAAATTTTCATTAAATTCATCTAAAAATTAGTTGTTTGAGAGGGCGTCCTGCCTAACTGTCATATACAAATTTAATGAAATGATAAATATTTCATTCATTTAATGAAAAAAATATAACTTCTTTTATTTGATACCAAATTGATAAAATGATTAAAATACCATTATTTTCAAGTCTAAACGCCCAAAGCCAAACTCTTAGGGTGTGTTTGTTTGGACGGACTGGATAAGGAGGGATTGTAATCCATTGAACTATTAGTCCTAGGATACATTGTCCCCGGACTATTTGGTTGGATTAGATTTGTATCCTATGTTTGTTTAGTCATGGGATTAGATGTCTGGATTGGACTATTTTTAGTGAATCCAATGTTTGTTTGGGATATTATGAAAAATGATAAATACTCAAATGACTATTTTATCATTTTCAATTATTTACTATGTAATAGCAATATTAAACATAGCTTTAATATTTTAATTATTTTTAGCTAGATTAAATAAAAATTTATTTTATTTTATTTTTTGCACAATTAAATATATTTATTTTTTAAAAATTAAATAAATTAAATATAAATAAAAATATATGTTATTTTTAATTAAAATTTTAAATAAATTTATTTTAAACAATAATAATAATTAAATAATGAAATAAAATAAAACATCTATTAAAATTTAAATAATGAAATTAAATAAAATATAAACAAAATTTTAAAATAAAACATCAATAAAATATCTATAAAAAAATATTTTAAAAAATTAAATAAATAAAAATTAAATAAAATTATTTTATTTTTAAATTGAGACATTTAAATTTTTTTGAATTTTACTATATAATACATAATTAAATACTAAAAGCCAAAAATGTAATTTCATTGTTTAATCCCATGTAATAAGTTATTCCATAATTTATATTTCACCCCCATAGGATAGGAGTCCGGATTCTCGGCTGCCCTACCCGGCAGCCCTACCCGGCAGCCCCCCAAAACGACGTCGTTTTGGGGGGTTTTTTTTTTTTTTTTTCTTTCTTCTTCTTCGTTCTTTTTCTCTCTCTTCGAACCAGAGGGGAGGGGAGAGGGAGAAGAGGGAGGAAGGAGAGGAAGAGGGAGGAAGGAGGAGGAGGAAGGGAAGGGCCGGACTGGAGGGGGCCATAACCAGTGGGGGAGGAGGAGGAGGAGGAGGAGGAGGAGGAGGCGGAGGCGGCGGCGGCGGTGCAGGTACTGCGACGAGGCGACGAGGCGGCGAGGCGGCGAGGCGACGAGGCGACGAGCTGCGAGCTGCGACGGCGAGCTCGCAGCGTCGGCGGCGATGGCCGAACGAGAAGAGAGAGAAAGCAAGAACGAAGAAGAAGAAAGGAAAAAAAAAAAAAAAAAACCCCCCAAAACGACGTCGTTTTGGGGGGCTGCCGGGTTGGGCGGCCGAGGATCCTGATTCATAGGATAGGATAGTTCCACAAATATGAAACTAATAGTCAAAAAGGCCTATTAATTCGGAGTAAAACTTTTAAAACAAACAATAAATTATTAATCCGAGAAGATTAATAGTTCAGTTTCACACCCTAATCCTTCAAAATAAACGGTGTAAGTTTATTTCCTCTCTATAACATATTACCCCTCTCTCTCTCTCTCTCTCTCTCTCTCTCTCTCTCTATTATATTTATATATATATAACATCCGAATATAGACGCATATACCATAGACGCCACGCCACCACCAGCCGCCCAGTTTAACCACCAGCGCCACGCCACTCTCTCTCTATAAATACTCCTCTTCCCATACAACTGCCGAAAAAAAAAGTCCAGGTCCCTTCCTGTATCAGAATATCTGCAACTCCCTCTCTTTCTTTCTTTCTCTCTTTCTCTACTCTACTCTTTAATTCAATCAGTTATGACCGTTGAGGAAGTCCTCCAAGGCGGCGGCGGCGGTGGCGATATGTGCAAAACCATCGAAGTCGCCGTCGTAGAACCACCACAACTCAACCCTCTCACGAAGCTCTCGCCGCCGAGCCTCGACGACTTCGACCCCACCGACGACGACGGGTTTTATATTCCTCCTCTGAACTTCGCGATGGTCGACAATGGCATTTTCAGGTCCGGTTTCCCTGACACCGCCAACTTCCCCTTCCTCCAATCCCTAGGCCTCCGTTCCATCATGTAAGTAAAAAAAAAAAAAGAAATTCAACCTCATTGATTATATGGCAGTGATGTGTTTGAAAATTATGTGTCAGTGAATGATTTGAATTTGATGATTATATACGGATTTGATGATTATAGGGCTTTGGTTTTGCAGATGCCTTTGTCCAGAACCATACCCGGAGGCAAATGCCGAGTTTGTCAAGTCAAATGGGATTCAATTATTTCAATTCGGGATCGAAGGTTGCAAGGTAAGTCTTGTAATTTTTGTTTATTTATTTATTTATTTTTTGTGTTACTTTTTTAAGCAGTGGGTGCAAACTCGATTTGTTTGTAATTTTACATTTTTGATGATCGAGGGGCCATTTGATGAATAAAGAAGTCCTTTAGCAGAACAGTAATTGAAATTGACCGATACAGGAAAGGCATTATTGGAAAAAGAAAAAGATAGATAGTATAGATTATCAAAAAAAAAAAAAAAATTGATAGTATAGATTTTTTTTTTTTGGTAATTTGAGTGTGACATGGGATGCTTGTTCTTTGTGATGTGGAGAAACAGGGGATTGCAATAATGCAGTTCATTTTAATCATGTGAAGTGGATTGAGTTCACTGTTTAAGACTGAACAACCATGTGAAATCTTTGAATTTTAGGTATATGAGTTTATTTCTGAAATGAGATGACAATGTTTGGACTATATGGACATATGGGGTGTTTATCTATTCTTTGTTTGACCTTGCAACAATTTTATCTATTACAAGTTTTAGTATAGTTGTTAATCTTAAAATATTAATATGTATTCCTATTAAAGAAACCTTATTGTTTATTTATTTTGGTGTTTGGTTGAATTTTATTATTAGGAGGATCATTCTCTATCCAAAAGCATATCTAATCGGATCCGGTCCATCTGCCATAGTTCACGCAATACAACAGTACATCCCAACATAGAATTAGAGGTTATAGAAGATTGAATTCTTGCAAAGTGCTAACATATATTAATGTTTTCCATCTAAAGTAATCATTTTTTTTTTCTTACTATCAACACTCATTTCTATGGTCAAGTGCTCTTTTCCATAATTATCAAAGCATTGTTCAAATCAATTTATATCAATGCATTCTTATGCTGTCTAATTTGAAGGCTTCAATTTTTTTTTCTTCATGCTATTGCTCTTTATATATATAAATATAAATATATTTGTGTGTTATATTTTCTTTATTTTTACTGTGCAACTATTTTTGTGTCATTGCTTTGTGCCCTTTACATATATAAACCAGTTACTCTCCTTTTGAGTTATAGTTGAAAGAAAACAGGTTAATGCCTTTTCCTTTTATCATTTACTTTGGATCAGTTTACTTTGGATCAATTGGATTCGCATTGTATTATTCTTTTATGGTTTCACCTTTTAGTTTTGGTCTCCAAGAACCGCAGTAGTAGAATTTTGGGTAAATTACACTGTTGGTCCCCTAGTTTGAGTGAAGTTTCATTTTGATCTCCGTAGTTTCAATTTAATTATTTTAAACCTCACACTTTTAATTATGTTTCAATGTGGTCTATCTGTCAGTTGACATTAGCATTTAGGCCCAAAAAAAGCAACTCACACAAGAAAGAAAATGAATAAATTGCACTGGTGGTCCCTATAGTTTCTTTCAAATTTGACTTTGGTCCCTCTAGTCTCGCATTTGTTGTTTTTCTGTCCAAAATGTTCACAACAATTGACAGAGGGACCACTTTGAAACAAAATTGAAAGTGTATGGTTTAAATTCACAAAACTGAAATTACGAGGTCCAAAGTGAAATTTTTCTCAAACTAGAGGGACTAATGGTGTAAATTACCCTAGATTTTTTAAGGGAGGGAGGTGTGACTAGGATTGGAATTCGGCTATGAGTTGGGGAAGCAAGGGCCCTTACCACTGGGCCATCCCCTTTGCTCTTGTTATGCCTTATTGATGCATGGAAATTTAAACAACTTACCTTAAATTTGATTACTTCATAGACTTTATTAAACATTTGGTTTTTGATTCATTCAAGTTAAAGTATCCCTTGAACTTTGATATATGAGAAAGGTCAAGTAGGAGCATGCTTCAGGATGAGATTAATCTGTCTAGGGTTGATGGTGGTTGTCACTTTTACGGTGAGGACGACTATGTGAATATTGATGTCGTGGTGCCTGGTGTCAATTTTGAGAGAGGAGTTTGCATATGTTTGTGGAGAAATTCATTAGGCCTTTTCTGGTTATTTGTAATAGTACATAGACCTTTGCCTTTTTTTATTGCCATCATGTTTATGTCTAGACCAAAATGGGTATAACTGAACAAGATGCGTCATGAAGTTAATTACTTTCTTTGTGATTGATAATGTTAGGGTTTTAAAAAAATGTGTAAGGGTTTAGTACATTTCTCTGGAACATACAATCTTATATGAAATTCAATGTGGTTTTGCTAAAGTAAACTCATGTTTGTGTTACATTACCTCGTTTGAGAACATGCTATTTTAGTAACTTTTTGGCTTTTTACAAAAAGATGTTTAGAAAAGTAGAGGGAGTGATGAGATAACTTATAGTGACTTTTTGGCTAAAATACTTAGTCCCCAAACGAGTTAATATTCTTCTTCCCATCGTTTCAATTTCAATTTGTTGAAATGGTGTAGGCTTGGTTCAATTTATTGTTAGCTCTGTTTATTTGGTACAAGAGCTCACGGGCTAGTTGAAAGGAATTCATATATATACAGCTAAGAGAATTGGGGATTATATAGGCACTTGCTGGGTACTTGTGGCGAACATAAGGTTTTTGTGGTTAGCAGGAGTTATTTATCACCTTGAATATGCCAATGATCCTGCCAGGCAGTCAAAGTGATAGAAAGATTGGAAATAACGTATCTTATAATCTAGGAGACTGATTGTGAGCTTGATGGGTCAATGATATGTTTATGTTGAATAGGTTATGACTGTTACAATTTTCATAATTTTGAGGATTTAGTGTTATATCTTTTTGTTTTAAATTGATAATTGTGGAATGTTTGAATTGTGTGATATACCTGATTGCTTGAATGGTGTAAGTTCTTTAATTTGAATTAATTCTCCAAATAGAAGAACTGATATTTGAAATTGTGTATCCAGGAACCTTTCGTAAACATTCCAGAGGATACCATTCGTGAAGCACTAAAAGTCGTTCTTGGTATCATAAGTTCTTAATACCTTACACTTTATTTCTGCCAATTTAGAATGTAACTGATTGTCTTTGCTTATTTTCTCTCTTTGCCTGCAATGCAGATGAAAAGAATCACCCACTTTTGATCCATTGCAAGCGAGGAAAGGTATGTGCTGTACTTGGGTTTTTGTGCGACTCAATAACTGATTTTTAAGTATCAAAACCTTCTAAGTTGTTTTTGTTTTGTTGTTCAGCACCGAACTGGTTGTCTGGTTGGGTGCTTTAGAAAATTGCAGAGATGGTGCTTGTCTTCCGTCTTTGATGAGTACCGGCGCTTTGCAGCTGCCAAAACGAGAGTCTCAGATCTGAGATTTATGGAATTGTTTGATGCTTCTAGCTTCAAGCATCTACCAATGTCGTTTTCATGTTCGATGAGGTAAACAAACCAAACCAGTAACGGTTCAAAGGCTTTTGCTTCCTTTCATTATTGAGGAGAGCATCTTAGTTCCTGCATTTGGATTGGAATAAACTGGAAAAAAGTGATGATTTCTTGGAATGCGTTTGAGCAGTGAAGGAATGATCTTTCATTTTCCTACTGAGGATAATAGAAGGCATTAGTCAGCATCTCTTGCCTCAAGTTTTGCTGATCTCCCTCCACCACTGTGCTCTTTATTCCTTGTTCTTTTGCTAGGTAGTATTCATATCTATGTTGACTTAATTAAACATTGTTGTAGTTATGTTGGATCTTTTCAATTTTCATTACATGACTAGAATGTTCACATCCGATTTCACATCCGATTTCTGAAAGGATGTTTGTGATATGTTCCAGGATTGGAGCTTATCTTCTCCATCCCTAGTTCTTCCTGCCAACGATCATAATGAAAAAGTGTGGCAGCTAGAAAAGCTTTTTGTACCATGAATTCTAGTTTGCTCATTAAATATTAGATATATTATTTTTACTTGTAGAAAGATTCTTTATGGCCTATGCATGAAGGAACTTGATAACCAAGAGAGGATCCCTTGAAACATTTTGTTTCCATTTGGATAGATAGATTTCAATGGATGGATTTGAAGTTAATATGGCTGATTCCAGTTGAGTTTGCAATAGGTGCATGTGTCCATCTTTGTTATGTGGCATGTGGTGGCCTTGCAAGGCAACATATGGGCAATGACGAGTCTCCACATGTCCAACTAGAGGTGGCAAACTTAATCCGAAACCATGAATTCGCCCAATAATATCCATTTAAAATCTGTTTAAAATAGCTCAAATCCATAAACGAGTTTAAATGGGTGGCATCTTGCAAACCTAATTAAAATTGAATTCAAATGATTGGATACAAGTATCTGTTTTCAAACAGATACCACCACATCTACCTCACCACCACCACCATCGTTGAAGCTAAACCACCACCACCACCACCACCGCTTCACAACTGTCACCATCACCACCTTCACCACTACAGCCACATTCCACCACCACCATTGTTGTTGCTACCAACACCTCCACCTCCACAATATGTTGGATTCAATAAAGTAAGCGGGTTGGTCGGGTTCATTTGTCCAAACTGTATCTAATTCAATTCAACCCGTATCCAATTCAATCCAACCTACTTAAACATGTTTATTAAATTAGTTGATTTGGGTTGGATTGCTTTAAATGCATAACTCACTTTGACCCATCCAAACTCGTTCATTTGCCACCTCTATATCCACCTAAGTATAGGTACTAACAAGTGTGCTAAGGCATCTCCAAGATCTCACACTCACTCCCAAGATCTTACCTCTAGGATCTAAACCATCTCCAAAATGAGATCCATCAAATGAAATTTGTACAATGCGATCCATAATCTCAAACTTACACATATCTCCAGAACAATTTAGGTTGAGTGCAGGGCCTAAGATTGTCCCTTGGGATTATTGGAGGGCTTATGGCTTAAAATCTAGGGTTGGGAGATGTCAAGGTTACTGCTTGGGTACACCTTCACAAGTCTTACAATGAGAGGTTCCAACCAAGCCATGTGATGCTTGAGACTTGTACCTACAAGAGCATGCACGAGTTTGTACCACAAATGGACCACATGATCAGATTTCTTTCCACACCCACATGTGTGATATTTCTCTTTAAGCTGCAAGATTTTTCGATAAAAAAGGTACAAGATTCTAATGCATGTGGTGGGTATTTAGAGAAATTAATAGAAGCTCCCATATCTTCATCTTTTTTTTAGTGGCAACATGATGTTGAAGAACTTTTTGTTTAGTTGGTGGAAAACTTTATTTGGAATTATTTAATTTATTTTTTCTATTTGACAATAGAAAGAAATAAAACTTAAGAATCAACCTTTCAAAGACGACAACATATAATGAATAATTATTATATTGTGTAAAAAAATTACACTCAATTTAGTATTTTCATTTGATGGGAGCATGGGAGGTTTAGATTATTTACATACTTATCATTTGACATAATTTTACACAAAGTAATAGCCCCAAGTTTGAACCCACTGAACTAGTGGCCCTATTATAATTCTTATGTATTGTAGTGTTGATAAAATAGTATTATAGTATATTTTATAGACAGAACAGAGAGAATGTAGAAAAAAATAATAGGAAAGAAAAATATTGTTTTTGCTCCACTTGAGATAAAACCAGCGGGGGAAACTATCCCCACTCATCCCAATGTTGGTCTTCCATTGACCTACAATTATATAGAATTTCACTAGATGTATTAGTTATAAAAAAAAAAAAAAAAATTCAGAGAGTGAAATTGAAGAACTTTAACCATTTGATTCCTCAATTATTATTATTATTATTTTTTAAATAAAAATATTTCTTAAAGTATCTGAAATTTGTGTGTGCACCATCAACTACTTGATATTGTCGGTAACAAAAGATTGTTGACTACTCTTGATGGTGTAATGGAAATTTCTCTGTATCACTATGTAAAGAGGTCCTCTCTAAGCTATCACCAACCAATAAATCCATCAACCTAGTAGTAGAGCCCTCTCCACCCTTGGTTTAGAAGATCTTCACTAAAACCCTTTATCTCGTAAAGTTGCCTCAACTCTTTCCTCCTGGACCTCTAGTGATCCCTTGCTAGTTGAGCGCTTACCATCTTTTTAGGTTACCTTTGTTAGACTTAATCTCACATTGCCGATTTAAGCCATTCAAGTTTTGTTTATATAATGCGATAGTCTCTTCACTTATTGTCAATTTATTTTGAGTTAGATGCCTTAAAATGCACATGAGAGAGTGTTAGACTTAAATCCACATAGTTAATCTAAGCCACTCAAGTTTGGTTAATATAATGTAATGGCCTTTTGAGTTAGATGGTTTAACATGCCATCAAAACTAGTCTTGGGTGGCCTCTCACCTCATGTGGTATAATGGTCCATCTCTCATTCGGACTTCTCAATCATCTCCACGTGTCATCAAAGTTGCACGTGAGGGAGAGTGTTATTCTTAATCTCACATTTCCAATCTAAGCCACCCAAACTTTGTTATTATAATGCAAGGGTCTCTTTTGTTCATCAACCTCAATTTGAAACTAAGAAAAATGTTTATTTTTTGTTGGTTGCTCCACTTACACCAGTTGAACGCTGAATTCAACTACTAGTAATTACTCAATGGAACTTTTATTAGATTATATCTTTATGGTGCTTGAATGCTTCTACACACACCTATCAAATTTCTTTCCACGTCCCCATGTATTAGTATTTCTCGTCAAGATACCTTTTTTTTTTTTGTTCTGTGTTCTTTTCTAGTGCTCAAGTAGTCTGCAGTCAACTATCAACGGTTGATTTTTTTGGTATTTTTATTTTATTTTAAAATTAGGACCTACAATAGGGGAATATTCATGGTTTTTGTTTAGTGGGTGCAAAACTTTATCTAGAATTAATATTTTCCTTCTAATTGACACTAGAAAGAAATAAACTTAAGAATCAATCTTTCAAAGATGACAAGTTGAAAACATATAATGAATAATTATTATGTATTGTTAAAAAACTGCATAAAGTTTAGTACCCATTTTTAATGGGGTTTAGGAGGGGTAAATTCGGTACAATCCAATCATTTGACATATTTTTGCACAAAGTGATAGTCCTAAAGTTTGAGCTCATAATCTCAAAATTTAAGCCAAACAACTTGTCAAAGTTAAAAAAAGGTTGGAACTCACAAAAAGTCCTCTCCAATAGCGTGTCAAAGAAAATGACAAAGCCAAACCTTGAGCCAAACATGATCATTCTTTGGCACATTAACTTTTCTACCAGAACCCAACTATTTCTTCCTTGCGCAAATTACAAAAATTGAACTTCCCAGAGATTGCTGAAAAGACTTTGATGATTGAACAATTTCGTTTTTATATAATTTCTCCAAAATCCCAAAATTCCCCCCAATAAACCTAAAGTTAGTTGAATTTGGTAAGCAAGTTATGCTAAAATGGCAAATCACCATTGGAGGGACCTGATGGTGTTGCTGTGCCAGCAACCTGCTGTGTCCTTTTGTGGGAGGCCGTTCAGAATATCTTTCGATGATTTAAACCGTTCATATTGTAGGATTTGTCAAGAATATTATCTACGTAAAAAATCAAGTTAATCGGATATTCGTAACCCCATGATTAGATCCTAATTATTTTTAAAAATTTATGAAAGTTATGTTAATTGTTAATTTTTATAAAAACAAATGTACTTTTGTTATAGAGCTGTAGATATCCAATCAACTTAGTTTTTTGCATGGTTGATCCACTCATCGAATTTTACAATATGAACGGTTTGGATTATCAAAAGAAACTCGGGACGACACTCCACAAGAGAGCACAATAGCCTGTTGTGCCTTTGAGCATAACAAGATCCTGGGACGACGCTCCACAAGAAAGTACTGCAGGATCCCCAAATCCCATTAGAGTGGTGCAAGTAAAAAAATGCATTTTCTGTATTGTAACAAGTCAAAAAATGACTTCACAAAGTGATTTTAGCTTGAATCATTGGAGTTGGTCTAATAAGTCAAGTTTTAATCATTGAACCAGTAGCCCCTAATTATTATGTTTTACTAGTGTTGATATAATAGTAGCTTTATATTTTATAGACGAAACAAAGAGAATGTATTAAAAATAGTAGGAAAAAAAATGGTAAACTACCCATAAGTTTTAATAATTAGACTTAATTCTCATAGAGTCTTATTGAAAATAAGTCCTAATAAACTCGTCGTTAAAAATAATTTTTTGTGACGATTTTTTGCATATGTCATTAAAAATTGACAATTAGTGACTTTTTTATTATGATTTTTATAAATTATCGCTAAAACTTACAATTAGTAACGTTTTTCTGTAACAAATTTTGTAAACTGTCACTGAAAGTTAAAAATTAGTGACTTTTTTTGTAACAATTTTGTTAAACTATTGCTAAAAGTTATAATTAGTGATATTTTTGTGATCAAATTTTTAAACTGTCATTAAAAATTAATAATTAATGATATTTTTTAATAATATTTGATGAAAAACGTAACACATAAATTTCCCCCAAAAAATTATTTTTGCTCCACTTGCAGCAATTTTTGAAACAATTACATATAATATAAGAAATACCTTTCAAAATCTAGTGGGGGCAATTATCCCCATTCATCCCTATGTTAGTCTGCCCTTTACCTACAATTACATTGAATTTCATTACATGTATTAGTTACAAAATATTCAGAAAGCGAAATTTGAAGAACTTTAACTATTTGATTCTTCAATCATTATTGTTTTTTAAATAAAAATGTTTCTTATAGTATCTTATTGGCCAATATATTTGTACAAGATAAGAAAGCTACAATTGTTTTATGATATTGATTTTTTGCACATATAATAGTTTCAAATTTTCACAAATGTTAAATTATAGTACTAAAAAATATTGGTTGTACATCGCTGCTTGATTGATGACTGTAACAAATTCTTGCCCTAATTTACTACCTTATTGGTAATCTGTGTTTGGAGTAGATTTGAAAAGCTTTTCCTTATATTTTATTTTTCAGGAAACAAGTAGAGGACATACAATTTGATACATTGCTATAGCTCTTGGTAATGTTATTTATTTATTTTATTTTAAATTAAGAGTTATCTTTTAGGTATAACTTTTTTATTTGTACATCATTACTCTCATCCTCGCACCACCCATCAGTTGAGGAGATGCTACCTAATCAAAATTGAAACCACTGGTTTTTAAGTAGAAAATTGGTTCCACCTAAGGAAAATCCTATTATTCCCAAATTTTGATACAAAATATTCAACTAAAATAAGGTAGGAGTTGCATTTTTTAATTAATAGGCTACATTGAAATGATAAGACATAAATTTACCTTGTTATTCTATATAGATTTTTGGTATAATTTTTCTTTGTATGTCATTACTCCCCAATCATACATATAGATGTTTTTGTATAATCTTTTTATTTGTATGTCATTACTCTCAATTAAACACATTGGCTTAGGAAAAGATTCTCTATGTTGCTAGCTAAACTTCAAATAGGGGAAATTTTATCTCCTATTTGTAATTTAAGCTATGTTTGGGTCATAAATTTGGATAAGAATTTGTGCAGGAAAAGAGAGTGTTCACATTTTCTTCATATTTTATTTTCTCTCCGCAAATCCTTATCCAAATCTATGGTTCAAACACAGCCTTGCCATTCAAGTAATTCATCCAGCATATGCATCCTCTCTTATTGCCATCCACTTGAGTTTTTTCCTTTATAGTCTCATTTTTCCTTTCTCCTCTAACCATTGAAGCAATTTCCATTCAAATATGTCAACTCTCTCTAGATAGTGATCAAATCTGGTTTTTTATGAGCTCTTTCAATTTCTATTGCCACTTTTTATGATTTCTTTAACTTTTCTCTAAGTTCTGCTATTTGATTGACACATTGTAAATTGGATATATGGCACGGCTATGATTATTCAATCAATATATTCTCTTTGTGTTACCTTTTATTAGAAATAGTAAACCAATATAGCACTAAGCTATGACTTCTAGTCATAACCCAGCAAAACAAATAACAAAATTCAATTTTGATCTTTACATTAGAATCTTAATAAGCTGTTGCAACAGTGTCTAGACCAACATTAGCTTCCATGGCTTTCATGGCCTCGAACCTTGGCTCCTTGGCTTGGAACTTCAACCCAGCATAGAGCTTCATGTAGTCATCAAACACAAATTTCGGGTACACTTCCTTCTTTTGCTCTTCTAATTTCTCCACCAGTGCTGGTGCTGGAAAGATAACAGCATCGTTGCCAGGGTTGTAGAACGAAGCTATCGACATCCGGTTTCCGTCTGTTTTGGCGATCACTCGGTGAAGCACACTCTTGTATTTGCCATTGGTGATTACCTGTATTTGTTATGAACTCCTTTAGAATCTTCATTTCAAAAAAAATATAGAAAAGTGCATAGAATGCAGTGTTGGCAGCATTGTATTCATCGTCTGGTGAAATTTCGGTGTTTGTATTGTTATCGTGAAGTTTGAGCTAGGGATCTAATAGAACACCTTAGGTACACTATTATATTTTCCATTTGCGATTACTTGTATTTATTAAAAAAAAAAAAAAAAACTTAGAATCCTCATTACAAAATTTTGACAGAAAAATACATAGAATGCAGTGCTATGAAATTTTTGTGTTTGTATTGTTATTGTAAAATTTGAGTTAGGGATCTAATAGGACAACTTTAATATGCTCTTGTATTTTCCACTGGTGGTTGCTTGTATTTGTTTAACAACTCTAGAATCCTTATTAGATAGGACAAAATGCAGTGGTGGCAGTAGTGCATTCGTCCTGGTGAAATTTATGTGTTTGTATTGTTATTGTAAAATTTGAGCTAGGGATTTTAACACAATAGCTTAGATTCTATTAGTATACCTCTAGTTGATCACCAAGGTTGATCACAATGGAATGGCGCATCGGAGGAACGTCAATCCACTGGTCATCCTTGAGGAGCTGGAGACCGCTGACCGTGTCGTCTTGGAAGAGTAAGATGATGCCACCGGCGTCAGTGTGGGCTCGGAGCCCCTTGATCATGTCTGGCTTGGGACAGGGTGGGTAGTTGCTAACCTTGGTGCCAAAGTTTGGACCCTTTGTTCCATGGAAGGCCTTCTTTAGGTAGCCTTTCTCTAGTCCAAGATTCTCACATAGCAAATCCAAGAGCTCCTCTGCTAGTTCCTCTAATTTCAAAGCAAATTCCTTCATAACCTTCCTGCATTAATCAAACAGAGAATTAATGATTTGGAGAGAGAGAGAGAGAGGGGTTAAAACTTAGTTTTCACAAAGGTTGAATTTTTAGTTTGATTAGTTTCTTCTTAAACAATTGATAGAAGGAGAATAGGGAAATACTAAAATTCAGACATCAAGTCTAGTAAAAGAGCATTTTGTTCACTGCGTCAATTCCTTATTAAAAGTAGAATTGAACTAAGTTAAATTTGTCGAGTCAGTCTTGCTTTCCTCTGCAAGAAAAACACAACTTACTCGTAATTTGTTTCAGAAAAGTGTTTAGAATACTGTGTTGACAGCACTGCATTCATTCTAGATGGGGACGAATGTAGTGTTGCCACACTATATTTTAAACACTTTTTTGGTGAAATTTTAGCACTAATGATTTTGATGTTTGTTTACCTATATTCATCGTTAAGATCAGGCACTTCAGAAATGTTGGATTGAGGCAGATGGCGCAAGAAGAAGGTGCTCTCCCAGTCCATGTCAGTAACCTCAGCTTGGGCACCCTTAAGAGCCTTGCTAGCCACCAGCTCCTTGAACCTCTGCTCCCTAAACTTCCTGTAGTGCTCCTTTGTCATCCTCTCCATTGTGTCCATTAGCTCATGTGAAATTCCATGGTTCACCAACTACAATGACACAAAGTTTAAAATTTATTATAAAAAAAAAAAAAAAAGATTTATAGAAACTGATTTGGCCTAAAAGTAAGACTTGTCGTTAGTGTTTTTGTTGGAACAGATTTAAGCCACCGAAACAATCTCTTCAAAAATGAAGAGTAAGCCTCCCAGACCTACATTAGTCGGAGTCTGGCGCACTACGTTGTTTCTCTTTTAGATTTATAGGACTAATGTGTAAAGCATAAGAATGAAGTTAAAGAAATTACTAGTGTACCTCAAAGAAGCCCCAATTCTCACAAGCATCTTTGATAAGCTCCATGGTGGCTCCCCTCTCTTCACCATTTAGCTTCTCCATGTTGATAAGTGGGAAGGCCTCCATCTCTCTCTCTTTGATTCTCTCTCTGCTTCTCTCTCTCTCTCTCTCTCTCTCTCAATCAAGTTGTATGTTTTGCTATGTTAAGTGTGGAGTTTGGTGTTCAATTTATAGTGGTTTGAAGTGGAGCAGTACCGAAAGAAAGAAATAGGATAGTAGAAAATAATGAGATCACTTGACTTGAATTGGGCCCTACCCAACATGCATGTTTGGTCGAAATGGAATGGCAATCGGTGTTTGGTATTAATTTTTTAAATTTAATTTTTTAAAAATTGAATTTCTTATGTTTTGCATTTTTTATATTTTTAGTGAATATCTTTAAAATTTTAAATAATTTTTTTTTATTTTTTTAAATGTACCATACTTAAATGTTTTTAAAAAGTAAATATTTGTAAAAAAATATTTTAAAAAATCAATAAATACACAATAATATGAAAAATGTACTGAATATATATATATATATATATTTATATTTTTGGTATTTAGTGAATTTTTTTTTAAAAAAAATTACAAATATTATACTTTTTATGTGTGTTTATGTTAGGTGTATATAAAAATTAAAAGAATTGCTTAAAATATTAAAAAAAATTCAATAAAAGCAAAAAAATACGAAAAAATAAAAAATTTAACTTTTTTGAAAGTGAATCCTGAATTTAGAGACCAAACAAGCTGATCGTTTTTTGCTGGTGGTCCAGTCCCTCATACCTGCCTTTGCCTCACCTTGGTGAACTTATTTATTATTATTATTTTTTTTAAAAATCTCAATGTATAAAAATTATGAATCAAATTTTAACTTAAAATAAAACTATAATTTATGATACATATATATTTTTGAATTATACAAAAAAAATATATATATATTTTAAATAAATTTTTAATACATATGGATTAGGATTAAGGAATTTAATGCTCATCCTTTTAATCTTAGAGAACAATTAATTACTCTGTTTGGTTTTGAATTTTTAACTATATTTTTTAAGTTTTTTTTCGATATATCTAAAAATTAAAATATTTATTAATTTAAAAATATTCATTAAGTATAAAAAATACCAAAATTCAATATATTTTTATTTTTATTTTGTTTTTTTGTTTTGTTTTGTTTTTTGTTTTTTTGTTTTTTTGTTTTTTTTGCAACACATGATTTATTAAAGTTGGGGTGCCTTGTATGACCATCTCTCTTGTTGTAGGTAGGGTCCCCACGTTTGGTAGGTGGAATGGAAAGTCTCTCCTTTGCATTGTTTGACCATGGTGGGGCTGACTTCAAACGTATGGCTGCTATCTATTACCTATTTATTTATTTATTTTTTTTAACTTTCAGAAAGTTAATGGTTAATTGTTATATTAAGATTTTGGGACAGTTAAAATTCATATCCATATATTTTATAAGAAAATTTTATCCTCTCATTTTATGTCGAGGAATAAATCTAAGACCTTTCCTATAAGAAAGATTAAGCCTCGTTTAGAAACAGACTTTTTAGTAATTTTTTGACTAAAATATGATGTAAAAAAACTAATATATTTGAGATGACTTTTTAATTTTTTACGAAAAAATGTGTAAAAAGTAAAAAGAAAAGAAAATATTTGACTTTTTGGTATAAATTATTACTTTTAAATTTTTTTAATAATTTTTTAACTTTTAAACTAAAAAATAATATTACTAAACAAGACCTTAATGACAAAAAAAAAAAGTTAGGCAAGTAGGCTAGAGAATTCAATTTTTTTCCATTCATCTCCCATTTAAAGTTGTTTAATATTGCTTCGAAACTGATATATGGGAAGTTTCCTTCCTCTTGCACATCCCATCTAATCTCCTTCATTTTTTTTTTGGAAAAATTAGTAGTTTGAAGGACACTAATTTCGACGAAGAATCAGAATGTGATTGTGGGTCTATAATTTCAGTGCTTAGAACAAATTGCAATGATAAAGTAATTTTTTAGAATAATGTATTATATTAATTAGTATATTAACAGACGGTATGACATAATTTTAAAAGTTTGTTTTTATAATTTGTATAATGGGTGGGGTTATAGTTTTAAAATGACAATGTTATAACTATGTTGGTATACTAATTAATATACCAATTGGTGTATGTAGCATCACCAAATTTTTTATTATCTATTTTAATAAGAATTACATTTCCAAATTAAGTGAAAATCCGTTCTCCTACCCCACAGAAATATTACATTCCGGAAAAATGTTAACCATTTTAAGAGTAAAAAAATAATTGAATTCAAAATATTTCTAATTTTATTATTTTGTCATTGAGATCCCTAACGAAACCAAACGTTAGAATAATATTAGCACAAAAAAAATTATTACTAATAATGAGATTCTTATCTTCACTTAATATTTCTGTCATTTAACACATGATGTTTGTCTTTTTACATGTGACTTAAATTGTGTCACCCATAATCTAATCTTACAAAAAATCTATAGAGAATACTTAGGTGAGATTTGATAATTACTTTTTTAGAAGTATTTTGCTTTTTTGATTTTTTTTTAAAGAATTTAAATAACTGATGTGTTTAGTAATTTTAAATTTTTTTTTTCTTTTTTTGGGTATGGAAAAAATATTTAGAACCTTTTTAACCTTTTGTTTTTGATATGAAATTACCTTATTATCCTTTTAATGTTGTGAAACCCTTTTAGTAACATAGCCCATGTTGTGAAGCCCTTATTAACATAGCCCATAAGAGACACTCTGAAAATTTTCAAACTATTGCAGATGATTATCTTTACACAAATTTGTAAAGATTCTAAAAGGTTATGGCTTCTCTCTAATCTTTCATCGGATTAGAGAGATGTTGTTGGGCCTTGTAAATTCACTTTTAAATCTAATTTCAATGATCCGACCGTTTACATTTTAGAATTTGTCGAATTTATTATTTGTACAAAAAAATCAAGTCGATCGAATAACGACAACCATGTGTTTGGATCAGTTTTGTATGAAAGAAATAGAATGGTAAAAAAATAAACAGATCATACAAAATTGATTCGAACATATGATTTCTGTTATCCAATCAACTTAATTTTTTACAGGAATAATGTACTCGATGAACCCTAAAATGTGAACGGTTTAAATTATCGAAACGAGACCCAAAAGTGGGTCTATTGGGCCAAACTAGACTGTCCAATCCAATTATGGACGGAAGAGAGTCTAATCCCATTCCAAAAAATGCTACTTGTCAAATTGAAAGTTACTTATTTTAATCAAACCAAATTGACTCTTTTTTTTTTTTTTTTTGGAACTTTTTTAGCCAAAACATAACTTATTAGTAGATTGCCTAACAGAGCCTACTTACAATAGTATGATGGTACTACTTTTGTAATTAAAAGACAGCTTGATGTTTTTTTTTTTTTTTTTTTTTTTTTTTTTTTTTTTTTTTTTTTAAGAGACAGACCTCCACTTAGTCACATTATTTGTATATTATTTATATGGTTTTTTGTTTTGTTTTTTATATGTCATTACTCTTTATTTCTCCCTCAAATTTTCATATTTCTTGTGTTATATATGTTGTAGATTTAATTTGATTGATTTTGAGTAGAATTGCGTAGATTGAAAGTGTACGGAAAAGAAATAAACCTTCTTGTATAATCCTGTTGATCAAGAATGCGCTCCTCCGTCCGACGTCGCTTTACTCTTTGAAAGCACAAATGTGAGCTAGCCGGCGGGTGTGTGCCAGATACCTCTCCGATGCCTAAGTCAGTAAAATAGACAAATAGACAAAAAACTCTGTGTATTCGGGAATCAAAGTTGTGTTACCTCTCCATAGGTGATGTTTGTGAGCTTTTGTAGGTTCCGTGTGGCACAATCTTAGTAGGACTTTTACTCCTCTATGTAGAGTCCTCCTAGGATTCATATTCTTGAAAGATAATGCTTATCCTTCAACACCCCCCTCACTGCATAAACCAAGTGAGATGGTTTTACCATGGTCAGACTTCAATATAACCGAGGTAAGCATGGCTATGCTAAGCCGCAGACTAGACCGAGATAACTTTAGCTCGGCTCTTCCATTTACTGCTCTTACCTTGGCTCTCCCAATGCTAACCATGGTATGTCATAACCGGTATAACCAATACTCCGGTCCCGACCGGGATAACTTTGAGTGACGACTGAACTTACCGCAAGTTCTCTGGGACCGGAGTAACTTTACACCTCTTGCGGACCGGAGTAACTTTAAGCCTCTCTTGGACCGGAGTAACTTCATGGCCTTTTTACTCAGCCCTTCGTACTGTGGCCCATAACGGTCCATTACCCAGCTTGGCCCAATATTTATATAAATTACCCTCTCAGAAAGCATAAAGGCGAACTTTGTTTAGAATAAAGTGAGGGAAAAGAAGAAAAAAATAAATAAATTATGAGTTTACTTAGTATGAAATTAATAGAAAATAGAAAATTTAATTTTTGTGTGCAACTCATAAAAAGTTATCTATTAATTAGTGTGGGTGTCAATTTCCGACCACACTGTCAAATTAGTACTTAGTTAGAGAGCACTGACAAAATAGATTAGTCCCGAACGACCTGCAACAGAAAGAAGAGATTCCGGCGGTGGTTCGTCCATCCAGGGCACTCCGATGATCAAGTCAGTTATCTCTCAAAGATAGCAAAAGTGATTAACTCACTATTCAGAATATAAATTGCGTATCTTAGACCCATGGGGGTGCCTCTCTTTTATAGCCAATACAATCATAGTCCCAATAGAAACCTAGCTCTAATGGATTTAGGATTACTGCTAATCTTGGACTCCCAGTAGGATTAGGATAAACTTTTTAAGAGTCTTATCTTTACCCAAACTGAAATCTTCTCTCATTCTAGGACTCTTGTCCCTTATCCGCTTATCCCGGATTCCGGTTTCTTCGCAGATAATCTCGGTCTAGCCGAGATCATCTCGGCGTCATGACCAGGACACGTGGCACCTCGGCTGACACTTCGGCGTCACCTTGGCCACGTGTTGGCACTTATAAAATATGTCCCCACAATTAGTATTATAACTAAATGTTTAATTTCTTGCAAAAAAAATACAAGAAAAATTAAATATGTCTGTATAAAAAGTTATCTATAACTAAAATTTCAAATTTCACTATCTTTTTCTTGTAAATTTTTTATTCTAATACTTATAAGAAAATATATTTTCGTTTACTTTTCCCGTACCACTAATTGTTTTGGGGTTATTTTTTGATAAATTCTCTTTTTAAATGTTTTATTCTATTTAACTCATTTTCTTTTTTAGTATTTCATTAGATCCTGTTTAATATGATATGACCAAATCACCCTTCTAATTTTTTGCACATGTTTCTATTTTGAAACTAATACACAATAAATAAATAAATAAACAATAGTCTCTCATTTCATCGAGAAAATATCTCCCTCATTCTAAAGAGGAAATCTCTTTCTCATTCTACGGAGAAAATCTTAAATTATGAACTTTCAATTTTTTTTATATTGTGAAAAGTTTAAAAATAGTGCAACAAAAAATCTGAATGAAGATCAAAATACAATGTAGATATTCACAGTAAATAAAAAATATACAATTAACTTTAAAAAAAAAAAACACACATACTAAAATATAATATGAATATTCACAATAAATAAAAAATATACAACTAACTTTCAAAAAAACAAAACTCATACCAAAACACAATGTGAATGTTCACAATAACATGCAACTAGCCTTAAAAAAAATAAACGCATACCAATGTGAATATTTACACTGTAACGTGAAAATATAAAACAAAATGATTGTTCAACCAACAAGCAAAAGCAACAAACATATAACTAACTTTCAAAAATATTATTAAAAAAAAACTCATACCAAAATACAATGTGAATGTTCACAATTTATAATTAACATGTAATTAGCCTTAAAAAAACTAAATTCATACTAATGTGAATATTCACAGTGCAACATGAAAATATAAAACAAAATTGAAAGGAAAAAAAAAATCAACTATTTTGATTGTTTAATGATAACAAAAAATAATTGTTCAAAAAACAAGTATAGTAACAAACAATATATAAAAAATCATCAAATAGTTTATATATATTGACGTACATTTTTAGAAAAATTTGTATATAATCAATGCCATTATAATACCATTGAATAAATTACACAATATTGGTGGCTACACAAATCGATTAAGAGAATACGGTTTATGTGTAATAGTGGGGGAAAAAAATGATCGTTCATCGCTGATTTAGCATCATCTTTGTTGCAAATCCATCATCATTTGTGAGAGGGTAATTTATATGTAAATTGGACCGAGCTGGGTAATGGGGCGTTCTGTGGGCCGCAGTAAAAAGGTTTGAGTAAAAGGGCCTGGTAGTTACCACGGTCCGGAAAGAGCCTTGTTGTTAGCTCAGTCACTACAGTCAGAGTAGTAGCAGTTAGCTCGGTCATACCATTAAGGACCGGGGTATTTTGGGCTTTTACTCAGAACCTTGCTATTAAATAGCTCAGTCCAAGCACGCTGTGGATAGTGCGGTCTCAAGAAGTGAAACCGAGGTACAAGCTGTAAAAGGAAGAGCCGAGTTAGTTAAAGCTCGGTCGTTTCTGCCAGTTTGGCATGGCTATGTTATCTCGGTCGTTTTGTCATACTACCGAGGTAAAATCATCTCACTTGGTTTAAGGAGTGAGGGGGGTGTTGAAGGATAAGTATTATCTTTCAGGAGAGTAATTCCTAGGAGGACTTTACATGGAGGGATAAGAGTCCTACTAGGATTGTGCCACGCGGAACCTATAAAAGCTCACAACATAACCTATGGAAGAGGTAACACAACTTTGATTCTCGAATACACAGAGCTTTTGTCTATTTGTCTATTTTGCTGACTCAGGCATTGAAGAGGTATCCGGCACACACCCGCCAGCTAGCTCATGTTTGTGTTTTCAGGAAGTAAAGCGACGACGTTTGGAGGAGCGCAGACTTGATCAACAGGATTATACAAGAAGAATATTTCTTGCTCGTACAATTGGCGCCGTCTGTGGAAAGACCAAAAAGAACAAAACCTCTAGATCAAGTTTTTCCTCTCTAATTGGAAGTAATGGCGCACAATGAAGATTTGCCGCAGTCCGCCATCGACGGACAAACCCCAGAGGGGGTTGGGAGGCACGAAGGTTTGCCTTCTATCCCTCCCATGGCGGATTTAGAACCCCAGCGACAGAACCCCCACAGGGATGCAAGGGGGAGGCGGACTAACCGCCCCGTCGCTCTCAAAGTCCAGAAAGACAGAGGCGGAGGATCGATCCTCAAGTTCTGGAGGATCGATCCTCAAGTTCTGGAGGATCGCGTAAAGGAACAAGACGAGTTAATAAGGAAGATGGCGGCGGACATGGAGTCTATGAAACGCCAGATCAAAGGAAAAGGGATGGCGACAGGAGAGGAGCGCAAAAGCAACACGCCCCCTCGCCACTCAGAAGATCGTGGTAGGCATACCACGCCATCACAAGCAGAGAGTAGGAGCCTGAGAACAGGCGACACTCAGTCAAGGACTCCCAGGACTCGTTACTCCAGGTATGAGAGAACGAGAACTGAGAGGTCACATACTGAGGGAAACACCTATCGGCCCTCGCGCACACACCAGACGTCATCCAAGAAGACAGAGTTGCCTAGATCATCCGATTTGCGAACTGTGCTAGAAGAAAGGGCACGATGGAAGGAAGATAGCAAGGCGCACGACCCGCGCAAAGTTTCATCCCTTCAGCGGTTGGCCCCTCGGACGCATGGGAACATCGAGGTAGGAATGCCGATGCCGCACCTTGCTTACAAACCAACAGACAAAGCATTAGCAAGGCTACAGACCTCACCGTTCGTTCCGGCAATTGAGAATGCGCCCCTACCTTCAGCCTAAATTCACCACGTATGAGGGGAAGACAGACCCCTACATGCACCTTAGCCACTTTCGCCAGGTTATGGCAGTATACCGGCGAAACGAGGCTTTGATGTACATCCTATTCCCATCCAGCCTTGGTGACCTAGGTTTAACTTGGTTCGAAAGGCTACCAGAAGGCAGCATAGCCTCCTGGGCGCAATTGGCAGAGGCGTTCGTGACGAGGTTTAGAACGAACACCAAGACGCCAGTGGAGATCGACCAGCTACTCTCCATTGACATGGGCGACAAGGAGACGTTGAGATCCTACAACAGTCGTTATTGGGAGACCTTCAACCAGATAGGAGATTGCCCCACAAATCTCGCCATCGCGCAATACAAAAGAGGTCTTCCAGTCAGAAACAGGTTGATGGACTCAATCACCATGACGCCACCCCTCACGATGGAGGCCTTAATGGAGAGAGTGCACCAACATATTTGGGTGGAGGAGGATGGTGCCTACGCTAAGGCCAAATCTGGTGCATCAGCAGTACCAGATAAAAAGACTACGGCGAAAGTCAACGCGGTAGAACGTCCAAGCAGGAACGGGCGAGGCAGGCGGGACAACGGAGAGGACCAAGATAAAAGGTGGTTGAGAGTCCTCACTGCCATTACCACAGTGTTCAAAAAACCGATCTATCGGATTCTCAGTGAGATACGTGATGAACCTTTCGTCCGATGGCCAGCTAAGTTGGAAGAAGTGCAAAAAGACTATGACGAAAGATCTCGGTGCATCTTCCATAAGGAAAAAGAGCACCGCACTGAAAATTATACGCCGTTGAGACAGCACCTGGAGGAGTTAGTGGCAGCTAGGCACCTGGACCAGTACATAGAAGAAGGGACACAGCCAGTCCCCCAGAACCACGACAACCCAAACGAAATGCCGATCGACGCCCCACCTCAAGGTGTGATTAACGTGATACATGGGGTATTCGAACCTGAGCGGGTATGTGAGCTTAGGGGAATGATCAAGAAGGCTGAGCACTTAAGGGAGGTATTAAGTGCATAACCTACCATTAAAAATGGGAGAACAGAGGCCACGAACGTCATGTCTTTTTCGGACAAAGACTTGGCAAGGATATATTGCCCTCACAATGATGCACTGGTCGTCACTCTCCGCATCAAGGATTACGACATCAAGCGAATTTTGATTGACCAAGGGAGCTCATGTGAGATAATGTATTACGAAACCTTCAAACAACTGAAACTGGTGGACAAAGACTTGGCACCTGCCGTATCTCCCCTGATCGGATTCAACTCAATGCCAGAGTGGCCAGTTGGCAAGATAATCCTCACAGTCAGAGCAGGAAGCATGACGAAACAAGTGGAATTCTGGGTATTAAAAGTCCTTTCCACTTACAACATAATCTTGGGAAGGACATGGCTGCATGCCATGCGATCGGTAGCGTCAACCTACCATCAAGTAATGCGGTTCCCCAACGAAGCAGGAGTAATTGAAGAGGTTTTTGGAGACCAGATCATGTCCAAACAATGCTTCGTCACAGTAAATGGCAGCCGCGCTGCCAAAGGATATGTACAGATGGTGGAAGAACCAGAAAGCAATGAGCTGTTCGCAGATGTTGGCAAGGCCGCTGAACAGAAGGCAATGGAAGACTTGGTACAGGTAAGAATAGATGAAAAGAACCCGAAAAAGTTCTTTTTACTTGGCTCATCTATGTCTAGCACTGAGAGAATAGAGGTCATGGAATTCTTGACCTCTAACATCGAAGTGTTTGCCTGGACGCCGTATGATATGCCTGGCATTGACCCAAACTTCATCTGTCACCAAGTGAACGTCCACCCAACTGCCAGACCAATTATACAGCGCACTCGTAGATCAGCACTCCACCACGCCAAGATAGTGGCGGAAGAAGTGAGAAATCTTCTAGAGGCAGGAGTTATCAGAGAAGTGCACTATCCCAAGTGGACATCCAATACAGTAGTGGTGCCAAAGAAGAATGGAAAATGGCGTGTATGCGTGGACTACAAAACAGTCAACAAGGCATGTCCAAAGGACAGTTTTCCCCTACCACGGATAGACCAACTGGTAGATCTAACGGCAGGACACAATCGACTTAGCTTTCTTGATGCGTACAGAGGTTACCATCAGATCGCTATGTATGAACCAGACCAGGAGGTCACATCCTTTACAACACCAAGAGGACTGTATTGCTACAAGGTCATGCCCTTTGGCCTAAAAAACGCAGGGGTGACATTCCAGCGCATGGTCACCAAGATGTTTGAACCATTGTTAGGCAGAACAATGGAGGCTTACATCGATGACATGGTAGTCAAAAGCAAGGATGAGAATGACCATCTCAGGGACCTAGGTGAGATGTTTCAGATCCTGAAGAGGCACAAGTTGTGCCTTAATGCATCTAAGTGTACGTTCGGCGTAGGATCAGGCAAATTTCTAGGCTTCCTGGTGACCAACCGAGGTATAGAGGTAGGCCCCTCTCAGATCAAAGCAATTCAGGATCTAGAGAGGCCCAACTCAGTAAAAGAAGTACAGCATCTCACCGGTATGGCAGCCGCGCTCAACCGGTTCATAAGTCGGTCGTCAGACAGATGTCGACCATTTTTTCAAGCATTAAAGGCCAAGTTTGAGTGGGATGAAGAATGCGACCGCGCCCTAGAAAGTTTGAAAGAATACATGTCTTCTCCACCGTTGCTAGTGACCCCAATACCTGGAGAAGAACTATTTTTGTACCTGGCAGTTTCACAGCACGCAATTAGCGTGGTGTTGGTCCGAGCGAAAGGAATCCAACATCTGCCCATCTTTTATGTCAGCAAGACATTGCTGGGCGCAGAAACTAGGTACTTACCATTGGAAAAACTGGCCTTAGCCTTGATGATGGCATCAAGGAAGTTGTCGCATTACTTTCATGCCCACACCATAATCGTCCTCACAGCTTTTCCATTAAAAGCTTTGTTTGAGAGGGCGAACTTTTCTAGGCGAATCTTGAAGTGGGCAGTAGAGTTGGGACAGTTTGACATCAAGTTTCAACCCAGAACCGCGATAAAAGCCCAAGCTTTGGCAGACTTTGTCGCAGAATTCACACCAGGAAGTCATCACATCTGCCCAGTTGACTTAACTGGTACAACCGAAATGGGGATGGAAAGTGTCGCCGGAATAGCGCAACCCCTGATACAGGATACCCAGCCACATCCCAGGACAGACCAGAGTGAACGAAGGGAGGAAGAAGCAAACCATGCTACACCAAGCAAAGTAAAGACTTTACAATCAGATAATGAGGGGCAAACAGTAAGTGTGGACTTTGAAGAAAATACCAGTAACACTAATGACCCCAAGGCATCATCCGATCCCTCCACTTGCTGGAAGCTGTTCGTTGGAGAGATGTGGAAGCTCTTCGTAGATGGAGCGTCCAACAGGCACGGTGCAGGACTTGGCATAGTCCTCATCTCACCAGACGGCCTAATAGTGGAACAAGCAGTCAACCTTGGCTTTCCAGCATCAAACAACGAAGCGGAGTATGAAGCGCTTCTGGCAGGACTAAAATCAGCGCATTACATGAAGGCCGCCGAGCTAATAGTCTACAGTGACTCACAGCTGGTGATAAACCAAATTTCAGGCGACTACGAGGCAAAGGATGAAAGGATGGCTAAGTACCAAGTGTTAGTCAGAAAAGAGATCATGAAGTTCGAAGTAGTGCGGATAGAGCAGATTGGCAGGGAAGAAAATAATAGAGCAGACGAACTAGCTGGCTTTGCTTCGATGGCAGATACATCCATCCCACATCCATTATTGATCGACTTCTTGCCAAGACAAAGCATTGAAGAGCCCGAAGTAGCTGAAGTATGTTGTGCCGAACTAGGCCCGTCTTGGATGGATCCCACATCATATTTTTAAAAGACGGCGTCTTACTTGAATAAAAGAAAGAAGCCAACAAGATTAGAGCAAAGTCGCAATGATTTTGGCTCTCCCTATCAATGGTCTTGTACAAGAAATCCTTCATAGGACCTTACCTAAAGTGTGTTCATCCCAGCGAAGTTGAAGCATTCTTGTTCGAGATACACGAAGGCGTATGCGGAAGCCACCAAGGGGGAAGATCATTGGCTTACAGGGCAATCTCACAAGGATATTGGTGGCCTTACATGCAAGCAGATTCAGAGAAGTATGTCAAGAAGTGCGAGAAATGTCAGAAGTTCGCACACCAAATACATCAACCAGCCAGAGAGCTTCTACCATTAACTAGCCCATGGCCCTTCGCAATGTGGGGCTTGGACATAGTAGGACCACTTCCAACGGCACCCGGCAACAGAAAGTTCTTTCTTGCAGCGACAGACTACTTCACAAAGTGGGTGGAGGCAGAAGCACTAGCATCAATAAAGGAGAAAGATGTGAAGAAGTTCGTCTGGCAGAATATCATCACTCGGTTCGGCATACCAAAAGCTCTAATATCTAACAACGGCACTCAGTTCGATGGCAAAATTTTTAGAGGCTTTTGTGAAGAATACAAGATAGAATTCTACAATTCTACACCGGCATACCCCCAAGCAAATGGCCAAGCGGAAGCATCGAACAAAGTCGTCTTGGATGGATTGAAGAAAAGGTTAGAAAAAGCAAAAGGAAAGTGGGCTGAGGAGCTCCTCATGTTTTATGGGCTTACCGCACCACACCTCGGCGGTCTACTGGAGAAACGCCTTTTTCCTTGGCCTATGGCATGGAAGCAGTAATCCCACTGGAAGTTGGCCTCCCCACAATTAGAAGCGAAAATTTTGATCCAGACTTAAATGGAGAAGCCATAGCATTAGAGCTCGACCTTGCAGAAAAAAGAAGAGAAAGAGCACTGGTTCACATCGCCTCATACCAACAGGAGTTATCCAGGAAATACAACAAGACAGTACATCCAAGGCAATTCAAGGTTGGAGATTGGGTACTGCACAAAGTAATGGGAAATACCCTAATACCCGGAGACGGCAAGTTAGGGCCTAATTGGGAAGGACCTTACAAAGTGGTTGGGTTAGCAGGAAAAGGGACATACCACTTGGAAGACGAGGACAACAAAGCCATTCCCAGGCCATGGAACACTGTCAATCTCAAACTATTTTATTTTTAGCTTTTTCTTTGAACATACTTGTAGTTTTTTATTTTTTCAATAAAACAAGTAGTTTCTTTTTCAGCATAAATTGTTTTCCTTTGTAAAAATAGTTTTAGTGAACTAGGGGCAATAAAATCAGAGTTGGCCGGAATAACCAACTTTGAACTCTCTTCAGCTAGGATTAGGATCTGGGCTGAAGAGGTTGGCTGGAAAAACCAACACTTTTCCTAAGCCGAGGGTAAGGATCCAGGCTACAGGACGTTTGGCCGGAAAAACCAAACACTTCACTCTAAGTTGGCAGGAATAACCAACTTTGAGTTCTCTTTAGCT
This sequence comes from Camellia japonica, assembly GCA_030407325.1. Lineage (NCBI taxonomy): Eukaryota > Viridiplantae > Streptophyta > Magnoliopsida > Ericales > Theaceae > Camellia > Camellia japonica. Next base: position 69,899,282 of record JAPPVO010000031.1, read on the forward strand.
AGGATTAGGATCTGGGCTGAAGAGGTTAGCTGGAAAAACCACCTTTTAGTACTCTTCAGCCGAGGTAAGGATTAAGGCTGAAAAGTGGTTGGCTGGAAAAACCAACTTTTAATACTCTTCAGCCGAGATAAGGATCCAGGCTGAAGAGTGGTTGGCTGGAAAAACTAACATTTATTGCTCTTCAGCCGAGATAAAGATCAAGGCTAAAGAGCGGTGGGCTGGAAAAACCAACTTTTAATACTCTTCAGCCGAGATAAGGATCAAGGCTGAAGAGTGGTTGGCTGAAAAAACCAACTTTTAATGATCTTCAGCCAAGGTAAAAACCCAGGCTAAAGAGGTTGGCTAGTATGACCAGATAAGGTCTCAAGGTTACAACCGAGATAGGTATCTCGGCCAAAAAAGATCATACTACATGTAGATTACAAGTGGAAAGTAAATGCAAGCATAGCATGGCAGTTAACCGAACTAACAGTTGAAACAAAAGACGAATTCATTCAAGATGCAAGAGTTACAAAGGAGCGGGACCTCGGCCTGGTTACAGTTTTTTGTCCAAAAATAAAAAGAAGAAAATACAACGTCAAGCAAAGAGGTCGTCAAGATCTGCATCCAGATCAACTCGGACCCCGGTTTCAGCTGGAAGCTCGGTTGTCAAGTCTTCCACCAGTGGTTCCACCCGAGCTGACTGAGCAGCAGGATCATTGACGACGGCTGGGGCATTGTTGGGCTCAGTTTCTTCCTCATCGTCATCATCTTGAAGAAATTTTTTCTGAATGGCGTGGGCATACTCTGCCATATAACTCAGTATAAAGTGTGGAGGAGGGATGAGGAATACCTCAGTCTCATGGCTAAGACCGAGCTGCGTTACCGCCGCCTTCCATCCACATTTCAAAAATATGTCTTTGGCAGCCTCGCATTGCTGGATGTAGGTGTCCCCCCCCCTCCTTGTAAGCCCGGTTTTCTGCAGCTTCCACGCTCTTCTCCAACCGAGCAATTTCATCATTCTTCTTTTTCTCGAGCTTGGCCAGCTCGCGTAGATATTTTTCTTTCACCACGGCCGTAGCCTTTTGCTTATCTGCTTCGGCTGAATTGACTAGGCCGGTTAGCCGGGCTACTTCGGTCTGTAACTCGGCTATTTTTTGCTGGGATTCTTTTAGCTCGGCCGTTTTAGCATTAGCCTCTGCCATGGCCTCCCTAGTGGTCTCTCGAAGTTCCAGCACGTGCTTGTGTGCGATGTGGTTCTTCTGTAAGGCCTGCAAGAAGGGAGAATCAATTTTTGAGATAAACCGAGCGAAAAGATATTGAAATTTAGAGAAGGAAAATGAGAACTTACCAACACCATTGATTTTGAAGCCGAGCGAATGGCCTTCAGCTCGGTAAGATGATCGTGGTGATCCATATCGGCTGGAAGGCAGACGCTTTTGGCCAGATTAAAGGCTAGCATATGATCTTTTTCCGCGACCACTGAGTCGGAGTCAGTGATAGCGCGGTTCTTGTAAGTAACCTTAGGCACCCACTTGGAAGAGCTAGCTTGGTCAGAGCGCTCCGGTTGTGGACTGGGCGGTGTGGATTGTGGAAGCATGGTGTCTTCTTCATCAACGAGGCGCGGCTCGGTCGTAGAAGTTCGGGCACGCTTGTTTGGCCGAGATAAAGAAGGCTGTGCGGTTGGCAGGGCTACCACGGCCTCTTGTGATTGGCCAGTTGGCGGTGCTTCGACTTGATTTGTCTCGGTGATTAGGGCCTTAACGGCTCTCTTCTTCGCCATCTCTTGCTCCACCGTTAGCGGAATAAGATTGATTTGTGAAAGGGTTGGATCCGGTTCAGGAGAGGGCTCCAATAAGAAATCGGTCACCCTGGTCTTCCTACGGCTGCTGTATTGGTATGTCGGTTCAAAATTCAGTAGCTCGGCCCAACTTCTGTTGGGATATCATAGTGCGGCACGAAGTGCGTTCAAGTTGGGGTAGCTGTACTGGGACTTGAGAAAATTCCAATCTGCATGAAGTAAAAAAGACAACAGTTAGTACGGTTCAAGATAATAAAACCGAGGTAGAAGAAAGCAGAAAACTAAGCTGAGGTAATTATACCGGCGACTCCTTTATTCCAGTTTATTCGGTCGCCCGGGATCTGGGCTTCTTGGTCTTCGAAGTTTCCAGAAACCCAGAAGAAATCATCGTCGTTTACATCCTTGTCTGGGGTATTCTTTATTATCTTTTCACGCCGGCGCCTTATTCTTAAATAGTAAACCCAGCCTTCATTTGAACCTATGGAATATTGGTGGAAGAGCTCGGCTAAACCGAGATTAAGGCCAGCCCGGCGGTTTAGCTCGGCGATGCCATTTATTATGCGGTATGAATTTGTGGAAAGCTGGGTAGGGCAGAGGTTGGTTTGTCTAAGGAACTCGCAGAGAAGAGGCTGTATAGGGAATCTAAGTCTAGTTTCTACAATGGAAAGAAAGGTAAAGGGAACAAAGCCCTGTTTTCCCCAAGGAGTAGTATCTAGTTCGGCTAAACTAAGGTGAACATCATCAGGGATGTTGTAGTCCCTTCGAAACTCGGCCATAGCTCCTGGTGAGTTTACTAAAAACCTATATTTACCCATGTGGAAATAAATTATGTATAAATTAGCCTCAAGTGCTAGCTCGGTGCTGAGATGAGGTTGGTTATCTCGGTTGGACGGTCAGAGGAGTGCCTGGGCAACCTAGTCAAAGTCTGCAAGTGAAAAGGAAAAATGTTAAGTACAGACCGGTGGACCGTGCTAAAAGTAACAAAGGTAAAATATATGATATCTTAGCTCGGCTACGTGCGATGCTATCTATTATCAGCTCGGTTTGAGCAAGGGACTTTAGCCCGGTTGAGGCTTTTGCGGCAGCATTCTTAGTTCAGTTTTGACTAAGGAAGTTGGCTTAGCCCCAAGTCATAGTTCAGTCAGTGGTTAAGGCTTTTGGGGCAGCATTCTTAGCTCGGTTTTGACTAAGGAAGCTGGTTTAGCCCCAAGTCATAGTTCGGTCGGTGGTTGAGGCTTTCTAGCGCGGTATTGCGCAAACCTAAGGCAGTTCGCTAGCTCGGCTAATTGAAACATAAGGTACTTAAGATCTATTGAAACTACAAGTATGGCGTGAAGTTTTTGTTCGGTTGTTTAGTTCGGCTAGGGCCGTACATAGTACAAACAAACTTCCTGGTTCGGTTGAAGTATTATTTTGGATCAAAAGCGTCGTTTCCCAAGTTATTCTTGTATACAGTGGTTGTGTTACAAGATCTTTCCAGAAAAATGAAAGCCAAAGTGGAATATGTGTTTTGAAAAACATACAAATACGCATGTTGTGTATTGCAAAACAGATGCGAAATCAACAAAGAGGAAATAAGATTGGGTCACTTACAAGAATGGAGGCAAGTTGATGAAGATCGAAGTCGCAAGGAAGAACACAAGCTTTGCAAAAAAACAGTGGTTGCAGAAATGGAGGCTCAAACGAGAGAGAGAGAGAGAGAGAGAGAGAGAGAAGGTAAATAATGCAAGTGAATGATTCAAAAAGTAGGGTTTTTGCTTTGCGTAAGGCTTTTAGGCGGGACTGTTCAAATATTGCGAAGTACGAAGATGGCTGGATAGCTGCATTGGGCCAATAAGAGTTTGCCACGTGTCCTTGGAATGAGAAGCGATTCAGTTACAGCGACTGAAGAGACGTTTTGACCGAACAGATGGGTAGCTCGGTGTGGATTTAGTGCAAGCGACTGAATAGTGCAAGTGAATGATTCAAAAAGTAGGGTTTTTGCTTTGCGTAAGGCTTTTAGGCGGGACTGTTCAAATATTGCGAAGTACGAAGACGGCTGGACAGCTGCATTGGGCCAATAAGAGTTTGCCACGTGTCCTTGGAATGAGAAACGATTCAGTTATAGCGACTGAAGAGATGTTTTGACTGGACAAATGGGTAGCCCGGTGTGGATTTAGCTCGGTTGAAAAGCTAAAGCTTTTAGCTCGGCTGGTAACAGGTAATCCCTATCATGCTGTGCAGATGGAATTAAGGGGCAATTGAGAGGGTAATTTATATGTAAATTGGGCCGAGCTAGGTAATGGGTCGTTCTGTGAGCCGCAGTAAAAAGGTTTGAGTAAAAGGGCCTGGTAGTTACTACAGTCTGGAAAGAGCCTTGTTGTTAGCTCGGTCACTACGGTTAGAGTAGTAGCAGTTAGCTCGGTCATACCATTAAGGACCGAGGTATTTTGGGCTTTTACTCAGAACCTTGCTATTGAATAGCTCGGTCCAAGCACGCTGTGGATAGCGCTGTCTCAAGAAGTGAAATCGAGGTACAAGCTGTAAAAGGAAGAGTCGAGTTAGTTAAAGCTCGGTCGTTTCTGCCAATTTGGCATGGCTATGTTATCTCGGTCGTTTTGTCATACTACCAAGGTAAAACCATCTCACTTGGTTTAAGCAATGAGGGGGGTGTTGAAGGATAAGCATTATCTTTCAGGAGAGTAATTCCTAGGAGGACTTTACATGGAGGGATAAGAGTCCTACTAGGATTGTGCCACACGGAACCTATAAAAGCTCACAACATAACCTATGGAAGAGGTAACATAACTTTGATTCTCGAATACACAGAGCTTTTGTCTATTTGTCTATTTTGCTAACTTAGGCATCGGAGAGGTATCCGGCACACACCCGCTGGCTAGCTCACGTTTGTGTTTTCAGGAAGTAAAGCGACGACGTTTGGAGGAGCGCAGACTTGATCAACAGGATTATATGAGAAGAATATTTCTTGCTCGTACAATTTGTATTATCAGTCTACAACTAATATTCTCTTCCAAATGTTCTTCCATAACAATACCTTAATGCAAAATAATGAAGGAAAATCATTGATTAAGTGAATCTCTCACATTGAGGCAAAGAAAATTCTAAGAATAATAACATTTCATATTCTATATAAAATGTTTTATATATAGAACAAATAAAATATATCTAATAATTGATATTTTTTCTCTTAGCTATATGGTGTAATATATATATATATATATTATAATAAAAGTCTATAACAATAAAATAGTTCACATAATAATTTTAATATAGAAAAAAGGACCTATTGGAATATAAGTCTAAATATATGAAACTTGATAGAACATTAAAAAAACTTTATGAATTTATTGAGTTATAAATCTACTAAATAAAATTTATAAATAAATCTCCCATTTTTCATTTTAATCAAAGACCAATAATAATAATAAGAAGAAGAAGAAGAAGAAATTGTGTTTGGCCCTAGGCAAGGTTTTGCTTCCCATAAATTTAATTCCATCCCTATTTTGTTGGTTAGACCAAACATACAAATCAGTCAACTAGTAGAATTATAGATTACAATTTTGTGCTCTAATGACTTTTTGATCATATTGGGACTTTTCCCCCCTTTATTTCCCGTGATTTTGGGCTTAGTAGTTGATGAGGGAAATTATTCAATATTATTAGAGTATCACGTGTTTATATTCCTTAATTAATCATTATTTAATATATTTTTTTATATTTTTCAATCACCCAACACAATACCTTGCCTACCCACCTTCTCCACCAATCGTAATACTATAAAATACCACGTATCCATATTTCGAGATTACTGAATAATTATCCATTGATGAACAGTTTGGATTATTGAAAGAGGCTCAGAACGACACTCCACAAAGTAGAACTACATGTCCTAATTCACTCTGCTTTTTGGTGTAAGGATTCAGAGTGGTTAATACCTTTAAATGAATCTTAGAGATTACTGTAAAAGGTGGTGATCCTGGTAAATACTGATATCCATGAGATAGGATCCTAAGCTCTAAGACTTTTGGCAAATTAGGGTTAATAAGTGCTATGCTTAGGTTTGGATATATGTTGAAGTACACTGGACCATGGGAGAGACTAGTTTCTATAGCTCCCATAAGAGATGCTCTCCAATCAAGACATTTGCCATCTGGAAGGGTGCATTGTATACTGGTATTTTGCCCAAGTAAGGTTAAAGGCTTGAATGCTATATGTACAAGTCCTATATGGACATACTTATACTTCTGTAAAAATGGGTATAAGTCCTGTATATGAAGGAGATACATAATCTTGTCATCATTCTGTATGGGTACAACATGTTCAAAAGTTTTGATAATTTTTCTACTGGTAAAGTCAAAGGCTCCTATCCTGTAAATAATATCTAGTTTGATTTGGATAGTCCATTTGTCTAAGGCTTCCCTAACATCCTGATAGGCTACTAATTCGGCTGTTTTTGATGTAGAAGTTACTGTATTGGCTATTGTAGTAATTGTATCCTCTGTAGGTGCAGTACTCATACTGGTGTATAGGGACCATATATATATAATTTAAATAAAATATACTTATAATACAAATAATAATAAACTTGGCTTTGATACCAACATTTTCAGTAGCCAAGTTGCTGTCCCAAAAATGATTCCTTGGCGGAATATAACTTTTCCAGAAAGATGACAAATTCTTAATGCTGTACTAGTACGACCCATCGTAAGACAAACCTTAGATGATGTCATACAGACACAAGGAGGTAATGTTTACCTCACTTTTAATAGGCCAACTAGGCCATTATCCAGAAGCATGTCTAGTGCTAGCTTTAGAATTGCTCCATCTTATAGAGTAGATCTACCAAATTCTTCTAGACAATTCACTTCACAACCTATAGAGTTTGTCTTACAAGGAATGTCTTCCAGACCTCCAAGTGATACGACTCCTGAAAATCCTATAAATCCATTTGTGCAAGGGATCCAGGGAATCCAATTTTCAGAAAACCAAATACCACATGGAGTATATGAATCCAGAAGGCCTTATAGTCCAACGGCCAGTTATATGAATTTTGAAGTTTAATGGATTTTACACCAGGTAGTGAAAATGGAAAAATCCTAAATCAGGATTTTTTATAAGACAAATATCAAGAATTTAGGATATGATATTTTAAAAATCATAGTCCTCTCCAACTTGAACAGTTTAAAAATCGGTATTATTCTCATTTAGAGAAACAACAGAAACTCCAATCTTTTCCTTTATGGTATATGGAAATAACCACCATTCCAGAAGCACAAATTAATGTCTTGGAAAATATTCAGAAGACATGGATTACCACAAATGGACAAAATATTATAGCTATCCATCCACCACCACAGTCATTAGAATTAAAACCTAGTGACGCTATATCCAGTAAACCTTTAGTCATTACAGTTTTTGTGGAAACTCCTGATAGATTATCTTAGAGAGAAACCATATTAGTCAAAGATCTCATACCTTTGATTAAACAGAATAATTATACCAATCTTTACTGCCAAATCGTAGGAAAACAATTAACCAAAATTGAAGAAACTGTCACACAAATAAATGACAGTTATAAGATTCAACCTAAGGTTGAACCCATATTTCCAGTAAACGTAAAACCAACATTAGAAGTGAAAAAAATTTAATCTCAAGTCACATAAATAGGATGATGAATTTATGGAAACCTTAGTTAAAAAGATTAAAGATACTAAAATAGAGGATTCCTCACAAATAAATATCTTGTCCAGACAACAAAATTCCCACAATCCAGAACAACACGAAGATAGTGATCAAGATATATCACCATCTCAAATTGCAGAAATTCAAAATAATTTTCAGGATGCCCCATCAATCAATAAGATTAATTATGGAAAATGCACCAATAAGATGGCCTTAACAGGACCTAGTAGGTACTATTATTCAAGACCTACGCCAATGGATACCCTCTATGAAGAAGATTTCCTTCAAACTCAAAGGTATTACCATGGTAAAACTATTTATGAATGGAATCTTGATGGGTATTCCGAATACTAGATATTTGAACTGTTACATCAAATGATGATGTACTCTACAGTATGTCAACAGAATGACAATATAGATCACCAAATAGCCAGATTTATTGTTAATGGCTTTACAGGAGTCCTTAAAGGATGGTGGGATAATATCCTAACCACTGCTCAACAGAATGAAATTTTAAACTCAATTAAAATTCATACAGATCCTTTGACAGAACATGCTGAACAGAGACAAGATGCAGTATATACACTTATCCAAACTATCGTACATCATTTCGTAGGATATGATGATGGCGTTAATGATAGGAGCAGAGAACTTTTACAGAATCTTAGATGTCCATCTTTAACCCATTTCAGATGGCATAAAGATGTTTTTCTAATGAAAGTAGTGCATCGGTCTGATGCTAACAGGGAACATTGGAAAGCTAAATTTATTAATGGCCTTCCTAGTCTTTTTGCTGAGAGTTAGAAAGAAATTACGAGGATCGTCATAATAGAATGACCATACCCTATATAGAATATACCTATGGCCAGTTAATAGACATAGTAACTGAAAAAGGTCTTGCCCTATGTAATGACCTCAAACTCTAGTATCAAATGAAAAAACAGAATCTTATAGGCAAAAACGAATTAGGTGAATTCTGTGAACAATTTGTCTATGATACTAAAATTCAGTATCCTACTAAACACAGAAAATAAAAATTTGGAAAATCTTCAAAACATTATTCCAAAAAATTCAGAAAATATAAAACTTCCAAACATCAGAATCCGCCTAAAAAATCCTATAAAGGCAAACAGAGAAAATCTTACAAATAGAAAGATAAATCCACAATAACATGTTATAAATGTGGACAAACAGGTCACTATGCTAATCGTTGTAAAGCAAAAATCCAGCACAAACTCAACGAGATGGCACTTGATGTCCATCTCCAACAACATATTTTCCAAGCTATATCTAAAGAAGAATCATAGACAAGTTCAGATGATGGACTTGCTGAACTCTATTCACCATCAGAGTCCGATCCAGAATCTGACTCTTCTCCCGAACTTTGTCCATGTAAACAAAATAATATAAATCAACTTTTAGAAGCCAACTATTGGAAAGCAATAGTCGAAATAAATGGTCTATGTGGACCTAGTCTTAATGTCCTTACAGATAATGAGCAAAATATGTTAAAGATAGCTGACCTGATAAAAGATCTAGAAATGAAGTTAAAATTTTTAGAAATGTGCTATCAACAGCATAAAAAAAAAAGAAATTATCCTTACCACCAATCATTACAGTATGAAAGAAGTTTTCAATCGTCTGCAAAACTCTTCTTCAATTGATAAACCTGTCACAATCCAGGATCTTAAAATGGAGGTTAATGTGTTAAAAACTGAAATTAAACATCTCCAAATAGCAAATTTGTCAATCATTACTGATATTGAAACAATTAATACTCAGCTAACTCAAAAGACAAATTCCACCAAAAATAAAGGTATTACTGAAGGAGAATCCAGTAATGATAAACCTGACCCATCTGACAACCAATATTTAATGCTTATGAATCAGGTTACTTTTTAGAAATGTTATTTCAGAATTACTTTCATTATAAAACCAGATTTTATAATCAAAGATGTTGTTGCCCTTGTGGACAGCGATGCTGATATGAATTGTATTCAGGAAGGTTTAATTCCTACCAAATATTTCCTAAAAACTACCCCGTCACTCACTAGTGCTACTGACAATTCCATGTATATTCGCTACAAACTTCCAGAAGTTCTTATCTGTAACCAAGGCATTTGTCTTCCAACCTCATTTATCCTTATCCAAAATATGTCCCAAACTATTATTTTAGGGACACCATTCTTGTGTTTATTAATGCCCATCACTAAGGTAGACTCAATTGGTATTCATACAACCATTAGTAATCAACCGATTATTTTTGAGTTTATTACAGAACCTTATTCAAAAGAATTAGATCAAATTAAAGATCTAGCCAATTTCAAGGAAAAACAAATTAATTTTCTCCAAACAGAAATTCATTTTCTAACAACAGAACAGAGGTTACAACAATCCTCATTACAGAATAAAATTAAAATAATTGAAAAAGAATTTCAAATAGAAATCTGCAGTGAGGTTCCCAATGCTTTTTGGGAACGTAAGAAACATATAGTTTTGCTTCCATATGAGCCAGGATTTGATGAGCGCCAAATCCCTACCAGATCGCGACCTAGTCAAATGAAAAAAGAGTATTTAGAACTATGTAAAACAGAAATAAATACTCTCTTACAGAAAAATCTAATTAGACCAAGTCACTCTCCTTGGAGTTGTACAGCTTTCTATGTTAACAAAAATGCAGAAATCGAAAGAGGTGTGTCAAGATTGGTTATCAATTACAAACCTCTTAATGATGCCTTGAGATGGATTAGGTATCCTATTCCAAATAAGAAAGATCTTTTAGATCGCTTACAGGATTCAATCATTTTTTCAAAATTTGATTTAAAATCAGGATATTGGCAGATTCAAGTTGTTGAACAAGATAAATATAAAACTACTTTTACAGTACCTTTTGGACATTTTGAATGGAATGTTATGCCATTTGGATTAAAAAAATGCTCCATCTGAATTGTAGCAAATTATGAATAATATTTTCACTCCTTATATAGAATTTGCTATTTGCTATATTGATGATGTTCTTATGTTTTCATCATCCATTGAACAATATATAAAACATCTTAATATTTTTAAGCATGTTATTATTAGAAATGGTTTGGTATACATCAAAAATGAAACTTTTTCAAACAGTAGTCCGGTTTTTAGGCCATAATAGTCATAATGGCACTATAGTTCCTATTGATAAAAGCATCGAGTTTGCATCCAAATTTCTAGATAAAATTAAGGATAAAACTCAATTACAGAGATTTCTTGGTAGTCTTAACTATATTAGCGACTACTATCATCAGTTAGCATAGGATACTGCAATCCTTTATACTGAACTTCGGAAAAATCCTCCACCATGAACACCAGAACATACCAAAGCTGTTCAGAAAATAAAGCTTAAAGCAAAAACTCTTCCTTGTCTTGCTCTACCTAATCTAGAATGGAAAAAAATTGTTGAAACTGATGCTTCTAACCAAGGGTATGTAGGTATTTTAAAACAATTCAACCCCAATAGCAAAAAAGTACTTTTGCGGTTTACTTCAGGAAGCTGGAAACATGTAGCTTTAAATTATCCAACTATTAAACATGAATGTTTAACCATTGTAAAATGTGTTTCTAAATTTCAGGATGGTTTATTAAATCAACATTTCTTAATTCGTGTTGATTGTTTTGCCGTAAAACAAATCTTTAAAAAAGATGTCCAGAATCTTGCTCAAAAATAGATATTTGCTTCTTGGCAAAGCTTACTTTCAGCATTTGACTTTGATATCAAATATATCAAAGGTGAACAAAATTCTTTACCCGATTTTCTAACCCGTGAATACTTGCAGAGTTCACATGTCCAGTAGAGGCCGAGGCCGAGGCCAAAGGGGCCGTGGAAGGGGATCTAACCCTTACCATATACAGAATTCATATCATACAGAATTTTCAGGGCTTGAAGCTACCCTTAACAGTAAAAAAAGGGGAAATTTAGTCAAACGACTAATGATGTCCTCCTTATTCCTCCAGAACCATATGTCCAGAATAGTATAATTGAGGAAACAGTCCTCTATATTAATACATAAGATGAACAATGGATGTTTGATCCATGGGAGATCAAATGGCGGTATCTTACAACTCAACAATTTTTGCCTCATTTTGATCAATATAGATACATATATGAACAGATACTCATTGAGACTGCTTCTATTGAATTCAAACATACTTTGGATGATTCCAATAGAATTGCTAGTCCCATCAATTTCAGTAAGGCCACCATTCAGAGAGATTACTGAATAATTATCCGTTGATAAACGGTTTGGATTATTGAAAGAGGCTCAGGACGACACTCCATAAGAGAGCACAATAGCCTGTTGTGCCTTTGAGCACAATAGGATCCCCGGGATGACGCTCCATAAGAGAGTACAGTAGGATTCCCAAATTCACATTGGAGTGGTACAAGTAAAAAAATGCCTATTCTGTATTGTAGCAAATCAAAAAATGACTTTGCAAAGTGATTTTAGCTTGAATCATTGGAATTAGTCTGGTAAGTCAAGTTTTAATCATTAACCAGTGACTTCTAATTATTATGTCTTACTAGTGTTGTTATAATAATAGTTTAGTATATTTTATAGACAAAACAAAGAGAATATATTAAAAATAGTAGGAAAAAAAATTGTAAACTATCCATAGGTTTTAATAATTAGACTTAATTCTCATAAAGTCTTATTGAAAATAAGTCTTATTGAAAATAAGTCCTAATAAAATCATTGTTAAAAATAATTTTTTGTGACTATTTTTTTCATATGTCGTTAAAAATTGAATATTAATGACTTTTTTATCACGATTTTTATAAATTCTCGCTAAAACTTACAATTAGTGACCTTTTTCTGTGACGAATTTTTTAAACGATCGCTGAAAGTTAAAAATTAGTGAATTTTTTTTAGACAATTTTTTTAAGCTGTCGCTAAAACTTATAATTATTGATTTTTTTGTAACAAAATTTTTAAATTGTCATTAAAAATTAATAATTAATGATATTTTTAATAATATTTAATGAAAAACGTCACACGAAAATTTCTCCCAAAATATTATTTGTGCTCCACTTACAGCAATTTTTGAAACAATTACATATAATATGAGCAATACCTTTCAAAATCTAGTTGGGGCAATTATCCCCACTCATCTCTATGTTAGTCTGCCCTTGACCTACAATTACATTGAATTGCATTACATGTATTAGTTATAAAATATTCAGAAAGCGAAATTTGAAGAACTTTAACCATTTGAGTCTTCAATCGTTATTATTTTTTAAATAAAAATGTTTCTTAAAGTATCTTATTGGCCAATATATTTGTATAAGATAAGATAGCTACAATTGTTTTATGATATTGATTTTTGCACATATAATTCCTAGAATAACACTTATCAACAAATAGTTTCAAATTTTCACAAAATGTTAAATTATAGGACTAAAAAATATTGGTTGTACATTGTTGCTTGATTGATGACCGTAACAAATCCTTACCCTAATGTACTACCTTATTGGTAATTTGTGTTTGGAGTAGATTTGAAAAGCTTTTCCTTATTTTTTATTTTTCAGGAAACAAGTAGAGGACATACAATTTGATACATTGCTATAGCTCTTGGTAATGTTATTTATTTTTTTATTTTTAAATTAAGAGTCATCTTTTAGGAATAACTTTTTTATTTGTACAGCATTACTCTCATCCTCGCACCACCCATCAGTTGAGGAGATGCTACCTAATCAAAATTGAAAGCACTGGTTTATAAGTAGAAAATTGGTTCCACCTAAGGAAAATCCTATTATTCCCAAATTTTGATACAAAATATTCAACTAAAATAATGTAGGACTTGCATTTTTTAATTAATAGGCTACATAAGACATAAATTTACCTTATTATTCTATATACATTTTTGGTATAATTTTTCTTTGTACGTCATTTCTCCTCAATCATGCATATAAATGTTTTTGTATAATCTTTCTATTTGTATGTCATTACTCTCAATTAAACACATTGGCTTAAGAAAAGATTCTCTATGTTGCTAGCTAAACTTCAAGTTGGGGAAATTTTATCCTCTATTTGTAAATCTTTAGGCCATATTTGGATCATGTGTTAAAATCAAAACATAAAAACTTAAACTTTGGATCATGTATCATGTGTATTATCAAGAAATCAAAACAAAATTGTGTACCCGAATCCATCGTTATGGTTAAACGGAAGCGTGATTGACAGGCGGGATTGCATGTGGTAATGCTTTCTAATCCTTTCCTATGCCCTTAATGCTTTCTTTTCAAGAGAGAGGATTTGAAGAAGATATATTATTCTTGCATATGCATGGCAGGATTGGGACCATAACCTTTTGTTCTGGTTGGCAGTTCAAGGAAAACCAACTGTGGCAATTGAACACCAAATAATAACCAACTTACACAATTTCTATTTCTGCCCCTTATAGAAATAGAAATTGTACAAATAGTGTCTACACACTAGGTCCATGACAAACATACCCTTTAAGCCTGCTAACTAAATTAGATCACTTAGATTTTGAGGCTTTTGATAAATGATAACACACATTTAAATATGTGGTCCCAATTAGAAATTAATCCAACAATCTCCCACTAGACCACATATGTAACCTAATAAATGTGTTTAACTTTAGTGAGCTCAGAAATTTGTTTTCATGACCTAAGGGTATGCAAACAATCTTGTCCATTAACTATATTAATATAGGATCAAAGCGGTCTTTGTTACATTAATCGTAACTCGACCCACCAATGGTCACGTATGCCAATACAACCAAATGACATAGATCAATCATGGATGCGTAGCATGGAAATTACATGTAATGTGATCCAAACATGCCTATTTCCAATTGGTCCTACTTAACTTTATTGAGATCAATACTTCAAAATACGTAACATAGTGTAATAAACTGAATACTTTATTTCTGCAAAAATTAATCTAATTACATAGATAAAACTCAGGGCTGACATAAAGTAGTAATATAAATACAAACTCCCACTAAACCAAAATGTTCTCAAATAGAACAACACCCATATGAGCAGTGTGCTCATGAAAGACCTTGGGTGGTAGTCCCTTCGTAAGTGGATTCGCTATCATGGAGTTTGTCCCAATGTGCTCTATGGAAATCTGTCCACTCTGTACTGTTTCTTTTACAACTAGGAACTTGATATCGATATGCTTTGATTTTGTCGAGCTCCTGTTGTTATTGGAATATAAAACTGCAGACTTATTGTCACATATAACTTAAGTGGTCTTTCAATGCCTTCCAAAATACGCAACCCAGTGACAAAATTCCGCAGCCATTCCCTTGTTTGATGCCTCATAACATGCTACAAACTCTGCGGCCATGGTGGATGAAGCTATGAGCGTCTGCTTTGCAGACCTCCAAGAAATTGCTCCGCCAGCTAACAAATATAGCCTGATGTGGATTTCCTACTGTCTTGGCATCCAGCAAAATCGGAGTCGGAATATCCAATGATCTCTAACTTATCCGACCTCCTATATGTGAGCATATATTCCTTTGTTCTCTGTAAATATCGCATAACACGCTTGCTGCTTTCCAATGATCCATGCCAGGATTACTTAAATATCTGCCTAACATGCCAACTATGAACGCAATATCCGGACGCGTACATACTTGGCATACATTAGACTCCCTACAGCCGAGGCATAAGGAATCTTCTGCATTTCTTGAATTTCAAGACTGTTCTTCGGGCATTGGCTGAGACTAAACTTGTCTCCCTTAGCAACCGGGGTTTCACCTGATTTACAATTTTGCATGCCAAATCTATTGAGTACTTTTTCGATATAGCTCCTTTGTGATAATCCCAGAATACCCCGAGAACGATCTCGGTGTATTTCGATTCCTAATACAAAGGAAGCATCACCAAGATCTTTCATTTCAAAATTCTTAGATAGAAATCTCTTGGTGTCATGCAATAAGTTTATATCGTTTGTGGCAAGCAATATATCATCAACATATAAAACCAAAAATATGTGTTTACTCCCACTGAACTTGTGATACACACATTCAACAACATTAGTTTCAAAACCATACGAAGTGAGAACTTGATGAAATTTGAAGTACCACTGACGAGAAGCTTGTTTGAGTCCATAGATGGATTTAGTCAATTTGCAAACCATATTCTTTGGGTCTCCTGACACAAAGTTTTCTGGCTGCACCATATAAATTGTTTCTTTAATGTCACCATTAAGAAAAGCTGTTTTGACATCCATCTGATGCAACTCAAGATCAAAATATGCAACAAGCGCCATAATTGTCCTAAAAGAATCTTTCGTAGAAACTGGAGAGAAAGTTTCTTTAAAGTCAATTCCTTCTTTTGAGTAAAGCCTTTGGCTACAAGACGTGCCTTATACCTCTCCACATTACCATTTGAATCCCTTTTGGTTTTAAATATCCATTTACAACCTACGGGCTTCGCACCAACTGGTAATGGACAAGTTCCCAAACTTTATTGTCTTGCATAGACTTATATTCTTCATTCATGGCTTCTATCCATTTATGAGAGTTGGAACTTTCCATGGCTTGACGAAAGTTGATTGGATCATCTTTCGACATTCCATTTTCTACCTCATGTTCCTGGAGATATACA
Organism: Camellia japonica; assembly: GCA_030407325.1. Taxonomy (NCBI): domain Eukaryota; kingdom Viridiplantae; phylum Streptophyta; class Magnoliopsida; order Ericales; family Theaceae; genus Camellia; species Camellia japonica. The sequence continues at coordinate 69,915,364 of JAPPVO010000031.1, forward strand.
ATATAATCATCTGAAATTGCAAATCTCCTTTCTCGTGGATCGCCTTAATGGCACAGGTTCTTGAGGTTGAGGTTGTAGAGTTTGTTCCTCAGGAACAATTACCTCATCTTGAATGAGGGGTTGAACTATATTATCTTGAACAACATTGTCTGGTTGAGGATCCGAAGTTACTTCTCGAGCAATGACAGGTATAGGAACCTGTAATTGGTCAAAAGTAGTAGTAGGAAGTGGGATTACTCCTGCTTCCTCCTCAAAGACAATGTCTCTAACTGGATTTCTCCCCCCAAACTCAACATCCTCAAAAAATGTTGCAATTCCCGTCTCAAATATTGACCTATTTGTGGGATCATAAAACTTGTAACCCCGTGATCGTTCGGCATAGCCAATAAGTAGTAGCTGCGGTTTTGGAGTCCAATTTTTTCATGAGGTTTATAAGGCCTCGCCTCAGCAGGACACCCCCACACATGCAAGTGTTTTAGACTAGGCTTTCGCCCAACCCAAAGCTCATAAGGTGTTTTTGCAGCTGCTTTAGTTGGCACCCGATTTAAGATATAAGTTGCTGTCTTTAGAGCCTCACCCCAGAGGGACTCTGGTAAAGTAGAATGACTGATCATACTTCTTACCATATCCTTAAGAGTCCGGTTTCGTCTCTCAGATACACCATTCATGCTAGGTGATCCTGGCATGGTGTATTGTGGGACGATTCCACATTCCTCCAGGTATTTTGCAAACGGTCCTGGACGTTGTTCACCTGATCCATCATATCTGCCATAGTATTCACCACCACGGTCAGACCTGACACTTTTATCCGTTTGTTGAGTTGTAACTCAACTTCGGCCTTAAATTTTTTGAATACGTCCAAAGACTGTGATTTCTCATGGATAAGAAATAGATACCCATATCTGGAATAGTCGTCTATGAATGTGATAAAATATTGACCATTCCAAGACGCCATAGGGAATGGCCACAATGTCCGTATGAATTAATTCTAAGACATCTGTAGTCCTATGGGCACCAAATTTCTTCATTTTGGTCTGTTTTCCCTTGATACACTCAACACAGACATCAAATCTGAAAAATCAAGAGAGTCCAAAATTCCATCAGACACAAGGCGCTCAACTCTAGATTTAGAGATGTGACCTAGGCGTTTGTGCCATAATGAGGCTGAATTTTCCTTAGTTAATTTACGCTTTGTACCTCGTGATTCCACGTGCAAGGTTTCATTATAAGATGCAATAGTTTCGAGCAAATATAGATTATCAAACACATTAAGTAAACCAGTACCAACAACATTTGAATTAATAGACATACTAAACTTCATATTTCCAAAAGAACAACAATATCCCAATTTGTCCAATACAGAAACAGAAATTAAATTCCGTCTAAAGGACGGTACAACAAAAGTGTCTAATAAATCCAAATAATAACCAGTTTTCAGCAATAATCTAAAGTGCCCTATTGCCTGCACTTCTATTGACTTGCCATCACCCACAAAGATGTATTTTCAGCATCAGTTGGCTTTCGGTAGTTCAGGCAACCCTGCATAGAAACACATATGTGAGTAGTAGCACCAGAATCTACCCACCAAGTGTTTCTTGGTACTGAAGCTAAATTTATTTCAGAACAGACCAAAACAGAAATGTACCTTTCTTTACACGCCAGGCGACGTATTTGGCACAATCCTTCTTTCTGTGTCCGGGCTTGCCACAAAAGAAACAACCATCCTGCACTTTCTGTTTCTTTGGTTCCGGACCCTTGAGTAGCAACTTCCTTTCCCTTATGCTTTCTTTTGCCCGTATGCTTGGAGGTGCTTGCCAGATGAGCACTTTCAGTCCTTTCTTGCTTCAATCTCTCTTCCTCTTGCACACAAAATGAAATGAGCTCATTGAGAGTCCATTTCTCCTTCTGGCAGTTATAACTGACCTTAAATTGGTTAAATTGTGCAGGAAGAGAGATGAGAACTAAATGCACGAGCAAATCATCAGATAGGTCGAGCTTTAGTGCCTTAAGTTTTGAAGCAAGATGAGACATTTCCATGATGTACTCGCGAACATTACCCTTGCCTTTATACTTCATTGAAATCAAGCTTGCTAAAAGCGTGCTTGTTTCAGCCTTATCATTTTTAGCAAAACGCTTTTGAATTTCTGAAAGAAATTCACCGGCAACGGTAACATCCTCTGTTATTGCACCCCGAAAGACTTCTGGAATCCCACGCTTCATGATCATAAGACTTAGCCTGTTAGAACGATCCCACTTTTCAAAGTACACAATTTCCTCAGGAGTACTTTGTTCAGTGAGATCATTCGGTTTTGGCATTCTTAATGCCAAGTCTATGTCCATGCAGCCGAGAACAATCAATATGTTCTCTTTCCAGTCCTTAAAGTTTGTTCCATTTAACATTGGAACATTGTTCATGTTGGCAGAGATTGAAGTAGTCGACATTAAAGCTGAATAGAAATAAAATAAAACGAATAAACAATTATGCTCACAAATAAGCAAACAGATAATCTCTAAATAAATAATTTAATGACAACATCTCAAGATACCTAGCACAACATTAATACCAAGCCTTTGGGTAGTGATATTAACTGTAAGTGGTATTCTTGTTGTAATGATCAAACATTGACAATAAGTTATGTCAAATAACAAATCTATCTTTGGATTGATTTATTATTCACATCAGGTTACCAGAATTATTATCACATGTTTACCACCACAAATGTGTGTGCAATTCTGCCAAGTATTAAATCGGTCTTTGGACCGGTTAAGACCCGCATGATTTACACATACATGAACATCCAAACATTCCCTATAAATCAATCTAGACAAGAGAGATCACTTTGGCGGCATCTTGTTTTAATTGACCTATAGTCAGAATGTTAGACAATTGATTTTATTTGATGTAGATCTTGCATGAAATTACTTAAATTTAAAGATTCTTTAATTTATTAACCATAAAATTGAACCACAAAAGTTAATGGTTGCATATTATTATGTGTTGTGACACCTAACAAATAACATAGACAGAGTAGATAGAATATATATATATAACTGATGCCATGAACATGAAATAAACACATGTACAAGAAAGGCACCATATGAAAGGATTGTAAGCTGATAGTGGCCATGATAACCATCATCTAATATGGAAATGCAGAATCCAAATACAAACTGATGCCATCATTTTCATACATACAATCATCCATATATATTATAGATACAAACACATGCACTAATCCATTAGAAGGATTCATACCCACTACCCATTGCATGATCACCGATGATAGCAATTGGTAGGAAATAAAAAAAAATAAATTTTTTTTTTACCATTTCCAGAAGCATGAAAACAGACAGGATTTGCAACAGTAACGCAGAAGCCCACAAACTAACGAAACTAAATTTGATGAATTAATAGCATATCGATTTCTAATAATAGACATGATATAACCGCTCTGATACCATTTGTTAAAATCAAAACATAAAAACTTAAACTTTGGATCTTGTATCATGTGTATTATCAAGAAATCAAAACAAAATTGCGTACTCGAATCCATCGTTATAGTTAAATGGAAGCGTGATTGGCAAACGGGATTACTTGTGGTAATGCTTTCCAATCCTTTCCTATGCCCTTAATGCTGTCTTTTCAAGAGAGAGGATTTGAAGAAGATATATTGTTCTTGCATATGCATGGCAGGATTGGGACCATAACCCTTTGTTTTGGTTGGCAGTTCAAGGAAAACCAACCGTGGCAGTTGAACATCAAACAATAACCAACTTACACAATTTATATTTCTTCCCCATATAGAAATAGAAATTGTACAAATAGTATCTACACACTAGGTTCATGACAAACATACCCTTTAAGCCTGCTAACTAAATTAGATCACTTAAATTTTGAGGCTTTTGATAAATGATAACACACACATTTAAATATGTGGTCCCAATTAGAAATTAATCCAACATCATGGATTTGGATACGAATTTGTGTAGGGAAAGAGAATGTTCACATTTCCTTCACATTTTCTTTTCTCTCCACAAATCCCTACCAAAATCTTTGATCCAAACACAGCCTTACCATTTAAGTAATTCATCCAGCATATGCATCCTCTCTTATTGCCACCCGCTTGAGTTTTTTTCTTTATAGTCTCATTTTCCTTTCTCCTCTAACCATTGAAGCAATTTCCATTCAAATATGTCAACTCTCTCTAGATAGTGATCAAATCTGGTTTTTTATGAGCTCTTTCAATTTCTATTGCCAGTTTTTATGATTTCTTTAACTTTTCTCTAAGTTCTGCTATTTGATTAACACATTGTAAATTGGATAAATGGCACGGCTATGATTATTCAATCAATATATTCCCTTCGTTTTACCTTTTATTAGAAATAGTAAACCAATATAGCACTAAGCTATGACTTCTAGTCATAACCCAGCGAAACAAATAACAAAATTCAATTTTGATCTTTATATTAGAATCTTAATAAGCTGTTGCAACAGTGTCTAGACCAACATTAGCTTCCATGGCTTTCATGGCCTCGAACCTTGGCTCCTTGGCTTGGAACTTCAACCCAGCATAGAGCTTCATGTAGTCATCAAACACGAATTTCGGGTACACTTCCTTCTTTTCCTCTTCTTCTAATTTCTCCACCAGTGCCGGTGCTGGAAAGATAACAGCATCGTTGCCAGGGTTGTAGAACGAAGCTATCGACATCCGGTTTCCGTCTGTTTTGGCGATCACTCGGTGAAGCACACTCTTGTATTTGCCATTGGTGATTACCTGTATTTGTTATGAACTCCTTTAGAATCCTCATTTCAAAAAATTAAGAAAAGTGCGGAGACTGCAGTGTTGGCAGCATTGCGTTCATCTTCTGGTGAAATTTCTGTGTTTGTATTGTTATTGTAAAGTTTGAGCTAGGGATCTAATAGAACACCTTAGGTACACTATTATATTTTCCATTTGTGATTACTTGTATTTATTATAAAAAAAACTTAGAATTCTCGTTACAAAATTTTCACAGAAAAATGCACAGAATGCAGTGCTATGAAATTTATGTGTTTGTATTGTTATTGTAAAATTTGAGTTAGGGATCTAATACAACAGCTTTAATATGCTCTTGTATTTTCCACTGGTGGTTGCTTGTATTTGTTTAACTACTCTAGAATCCTTGTTAGATAGGACAAAATGCAGTGGTGGCAGTAGTGCATTCGTCCTGGTGAAATTCATGTGTTTGTATTGTTATTGTAAAATTTGAGCTAGGGATCTTAACACAACAGCTTAGATTCTATTAGTATACCTCTAGTTGATCACCAAGGTTGATCACAATGGAATGGCGCATCGGAGGAACATCGATCCACTGGTCATCCTTGAGGAGCTGGAGACCGCTGACCGTGTCGTCTTGGAAGAGTAAGATGATGCCACCGGCGTCAGTGTGGGCGCGGAGCCCCTTGATCATGTCTGGCTTGGGACAGGGTGGGTAGTTGCTAACCTTGGTGCCAAAGTTTGGACCCTTTGTTCCATGGAAGGCCTTCTTTAGGTAGCCTTTCTCTAGTCCAAGATTCTCACATAGCAAATCCAAGAGCTCCTCTGCTAGTTCCTCTAATTTCAAAGCAAATTCCTTCATAACCTTCCTGCATCAATCAAACAGAGAATTAATGATTTGGAGAGAGAGAGAGAGAGAGAGAGAGAAGGTTAAAACTTGTTTTCACAAAGGTTGGATTTTTATTTTTATTTTTATTTTTATTTTTATTTTTATTTTTATTTTTATTTTTTACTTTTTTAACAATTGATAGGAGGAGAATAGGAAAACACTCAAATTTAGACATCAAATCTAGTAAAAGAGCACTTTGTTCACTATCCCTTAGTCTTAAAAGTATAACTGAACTAAGTTAAATTTGTCGAGTTAGTCTTGCTATACTCTGTAAGAAAAATACTATTTACTCGTAATTTGTTTCAGAAAAGTGTTCAGAATACTGTGTTGACGGCACTGCATTCATTCTAGATGGGGATGAATATAGTGTTGCCACGCTATATTTTAAACTCTTTTTTGGTGAAATTTTAGCACCAATGATTTTGATGTTTGTTTACCTATATTCATCGTTAAGATCAGGTACTTCAGAAATGTTGGATTGAGGGAGATGGCGCAAGAAGAAGGTGCTCTCCCAGTCCATGTCAGTAACCTCAGCTTGGGCACCCTCAAGAGCCTTGCTAGCCACCAGCTCCTTGAACCTCTGCTCCCTAAACCTCCTGTAGTGCTCCTTTGTCATCCTCTCCATTGTGTCCATTAGCTCATGTGAAATTCCATGGTTCACCAACTACAATGACACGAAGTTTAAAATATATTAAAAAAAACATTAGATTTATAGAAGCTGGTTTGGTTTAAAAGTAGGACTTGTCGTTAGCGTTTTTGTTAGAACAAATTTGAGCCACGGAAACAATCTCTTCAAAAATGAAGAGTAAGCCTCCCAGACCTGCATTAGTCGGAGTCTCGTGCACTAGGTTGTTTTTCTTTTAGATTTATAGGACTAATGTGTAAAGCATAAGCATGAAGTGAAAGAAATTACTAGTGTACCTCAAAGAAGCCCCAATTCTCACAAGCATCTTTGATAAGCTCCATGGTGGCTCCCCTCTCTTCACCATTTAGCTTCTCCATGTTGATAAGTGGGAAGGCCTCCATCTCTCTCTTTGCTTCTCTCTCTCTCTCTCTCTCTCTCTCTGCTTATCTCTCTCTCTCTCACTCAATCAAGTTGTATGTTTTGCTATGTTTGAGTGTGGAGTTTGGTGTTCAATTTATAGTGGTTTGAAGTGGAGCAGTAAAGAAAGAAAGAAACAGGATAGTTGAAAATAATGAGGTCACTTGACTTGAATTGTACCCCTACCCAACATGCACGTTTGGTCGAAATGGGATGGCAATCGGTGTTTGGATTTAATTTTTTATTTTTTATTTTTGGAGTGAATATTTTTAAAATTTTAAATAATTATTTTTATTTTTTTAAATGCACTTTACTTAAATGTATCTAAAAAGTAAAATATTTGTAAAAATATTTTTAAAAATCAATAAATACGCAGCAATATGAAAAATGTACTGAATTTATATATATATATATATATATTTGGTATGAGCAATGCTTCCGACCCCCAGTGGGGCGACCCCCAGTGACATGTCAGCCTGTCATTGGCTCAAAAAAAAAAAAAAAGTTTTTCCACCAATCAGCAGACCCCAGCACCCCCACTAGGGGTCTGAAGCTTTATTATTTGGTATTTAGTTTCACAAATATTTTTCTCTTTAAGTGTATTTATGTTAGGTATATTTAAAAAATTTTAAAATTACTTAAAATATTAAAAAAATTCAGTAAAATAAAAAAATACGAAAATAAAATTTTAATTTTTTGAAAAGTGAATTCTGAGTTTACAAACCAAACAAGCTGATCGTTTTTTTGCTGGTGGTCCAGTCCCTCATGCCTGCCTCTGCCTCACCTTGGTGAACTTATTTATTATTTTTACAAAAAAAAAAGAAAAAGAAAAAAATCTCAAAAAAATAAAAATTATGAATCAATTTTAACTTAAAATAAAACTATAATTTATGTTACATATATATTTTTGAATTATACAAAAAAAATTAATTTTAAGTAATTTTTAATACATATGGATTAGGATTAGGGAATTTAATACTCATCCATCTCAATAACTTTTATCATCTTAGAAAAAAATTAATTACTCTATTTGGTTTTGAATTTTTAAATATATTTTTTGAGTTGTTTTTGATGTATTTAAAATTAAAAATATTTGTTAATTTAAAAAAAAACTCCATTAAATATAAAAAAATTACCAAAATTCAATACATATTTATTTTCATCTTGTTTTTGTTTTTGTTTTTGTTTGTCTTTTTGTTTTGTTTTTTTTTTTTTTTTTTTTTGAAACCTTGTTTGGGGTATGTTATATAAGTATTTTTTTTTTTTTAATTTTTTTATCTTTTTTGAGTCACAATACCTCTCTACTATCTATACATCTTTTCATAAAAAATTAAAAAAATATATATTTATTTATATCATCCTACTAATTTTTTGCATTGTTTGACCATGGTGGGGTGCCTTGTAAGACCATCTCTCTTGTGGGTAGGGTCCCCACATTGGTGGGTGGAACGGAAAGTCTCTTCTTTGCACTGTTTGTGGTGGGGGATGACTTCAAAAGTATGGCTGATATCTATTACCAATTTTTTATTTTTTTTTAATATTCGAAAAAGTTAATAGTTATTAAATGAGTTAAAATTCACATCTATACATCTTATAAAAAAATATTATCCTCACATTCCATTCTTAAGAATAAAGGATTGTTTAGAATGACCTAAGTAAGTGTATTTTTTGTCTTTTTATGAAAAGATATACAAAAAAATAGAGAGGTGATGTAATGAAAAAAAAAATAAAAAAATAAAAAGATAGATTATTTTAGTATTATCAAACGTGGCCTAAATCTAAAACCTGTCCTTTAAAAAAGACTTGATGACGAAAAAGTTAGGCAATTAGGGAAGTTTCCTTCCTACCACTCTTTCCATTCATCTCCCATTTTAAATTTGTTTAATATTGCTTTTAAACTGATATATGGGAATGGGAAGTTTCCTTCCTCTTGCAAAATTAAAATGTGTTTGGTTTGAATTTTTTGAATTCAGTTTTTTAAAAATTAAATTTTTTAATTTTTATGTTTTTTTGTTTTTAGTGAATATTTTACAAAATTTAAACATTTTTTTTACTTTTTTAGATGCACCTTACTTAGATATATCTAAAAAGTAAAAAATTTGTGAAAAAATATTTTAAAAAATTAAAAAAAAACATAAAAATACAAAAAAAAAATGTATTGAATTCTCGTTTTTTTTTATTTATATATTTTTGGTATTTAGTGAATTTTTAAAAGGTTTTTTCACAATTTTTTTACTTTTTAGGTATATTTATGTTAGTTATGTCTAAAAAGTAAAAAAAAAAATTTGCTTAAAATATTTAAAAAATTCAATGAAAACAAAAAAACACGAAAAATAAGAAAGTAGAATTTTCTGAAAAGTATTTTTTAAAAAACCTAACCAAGCAAGCTGATGTGATTGTGGGTCTATAATTTCAGTGTTTAGAACAAATTGCAATGGTAAAGTAATTATTTAAAATAATATTATATATATCAATTGATATATCAATTAGTATATTAACGGATGATGTGGTATAATTCTAGAAACTAGTCTTTATAATTTAAATAATGGATGGAGTCATAGTTTTAAAATGACAATATTATAACTATATCGGTACACTAATTAGTATACTGGGTTGTTTTGAGAAGTTAGTAAAAAGTTGACTTTTGGCTTTTTACTAAGCTTTTTGGCTTTTTTGGAAGTGATTTGGGAAGTTAGTAAAAAGCTGACTTTTTGCTTTTTAGTTTAATATGTATTTATAGTGTCAAATCAAATTAAAATGACCAAAATACCCTTACCCAATATAAGAGATTTATTTTTTTATTTTTTTTTCATAGGCCCTAATTTGTAATTTTAGGGCTGCATTTTTGGTACTTCCCAAAGGGATTTTGTTGCGTTTTTGGCAGCCACGTGGCTTTTTACTATGTTCCCAAAATGACACACTAATTGGTACATGTAGCACCATCAAATTTTTTATTATCTATTGCAATAAGAATTACATTTCCAAATTAAGTGAAAATCCGATTCTCCTACTCTACAGAAATATTACATTCCGGAAAAAAGTTAACCCTTTTAAGAGTAAAAAAATAATTGAATTCGTAATATTTCTAATTTTATTATTTTGTCATTGAGATTCCTAACGAAACCAAACCCTAGAATAATATTAGCACAAAAATTTATTACTAATAATGAGATTCTTATCTTTACTTAATATTTCTGTCATTTAATACATGATGTTTGTCTTTTTACATGTGACTTAAATTGTGTCACCCATAATCTAATCTTATAAAAAATTTATAGAGAATACTTAGGGGAGATTTGATAATTACTTTTTTAGAAGTATTTTGCTTTTTTGATATTTTTTTTTTTTTAGAATTTTAAATAACTGATGTGTTTAGTAATTTTTAAATTTTTTTTTTTTTTGGTATGGAAAAAGTTTTTAGAACCTTTTTAAACTTTTGTTTTTGATATGAAATTACCTTATTATCCTTTTAATGTTGTGAAACTCTTATAAACATAGCCAATGTTGTGGAACTCTTATTAACATAGCCCAAAAGAGATACTTCGTAAATTTTCAAACTGTTGTAGATGATTATCTTTACACAAATTTGTAAAGATTCTAAAATGTTATGGTTTCTCTCCAGTCTCTTCCATCATATTAGAGAGTTATTGTTGGGCCTTGTGAATTTATTTTTAAGTTTTATTTCGATGATTCGAACCGTTTATATTTTAGGATTTGTCGAGTTTATTATCTCTACAAAAAATCAAGTCGATCTAATAATGGCAATCATGTGTTTGGGTCAGTTTTGTATGAAAAAAATAGAACGATAAAGAAATAAACAGATTATACAAAATTGATTTGAACACACGATTTCTGTTATCCAATCTACTTAATTTTTTATAGGAATAATGTACTCAATAAATTCTAAAATGTAAAGGGTTTAAATTATCAAAACGAGACCTAAAGTAGGCTCATTTGGTAACGTGTAAAAAAGCTATTTACAGTTTCATTTTTTAAGACTACAAGTTACCTAATGCCATTTTAAATTAAACTTTATATAACTTGAGGGCATTTTTGGAACTTTAGAAATAATTTAAAGTCTTGTGTTTCTGGAAAAGTCAAGTCCTTGGTAGAAAAAGTGTTGTCGGTGATGGATAAAAATTTATTTTTAAAACTTCAAGTTATCTAATATCATTTTAATAATTTTATAATAACTTGAGGGCATTTTTAGAACTTTAAAAGTATTTTTAAGTCTGTTTCTGTAAAAGTCAAGTCATTAGTAAAGAAAGGGTTGTTGGTGATGGCGCATTTTCTTTCTTATACAGAGAAAAGTGTTAAATATTTGGAAAATGTCTCGTAATTCAAATTTTGTGGCTCAAAAGTAGTTCAAATGGTTAAAACAACGTCGTTTTGACTATTTTTATGTTGTTTAGTACTCAAAACGACGCCGTTTTGGCCATTTGAGTCACTTTTGAGCCACAAAATTTAAACTACGTAGCATTGTTGTAAATATTTATTCCTATTGTGTTGTGCGTGGAAAAGTCGAAACCTTTTGGGTTACTTGCTTTTTAGATTTTCAGGTTAAAAAATTGAGTTTAAGGTTTCGTTTGGTAAGTGATTTTTTTTGTCAAAAAATTAAAAAGTCATTAAAAAAATTAAAAAGTCAATAACTCATACAAAAAAGTCAAAGATTCATTTTTCTCTCTACTTTTTGTACATCTTTTCGTAAAAAGTCAAAAAATTATTCCAAACATACTAATTTTTTTTTATATCACATTTTAACTAAAAAGTCAAAAAGTTACTAAAAAAACATATTCACAAAAGAGGCCTAAAAATGCTAAAAAGACTACCAAAACGATTGGGACTTTTAAAAAAAGTCAAAGTTGGAAAGCCCCAGAATTGAACCAAACAAGCCCTAATTGCACTCGTGTGCTTCCAGTTTTTTTGTCCATTTTATGTATTTCTAAACCAATCATAATCTACAACCGCACATGCCTTCATCGTTAAAAGCAAAAACTTGCATGGTCACTTAAAACTGTGGTCTAAACAAGAGAAATCAAAGATTGGTATTAGAGAAGTTGATGTTGTATATGACTTGTAGTCCAAGTAATTCATCATCATAGTCTCAAAGTTTGGTGGAGTGTTCAAATTTGTGTTAAACAATTATATCTCAATTGATTTGAATTGCGTAATATTTGACCAATTTTTTTTAATATAATGTTCCTTGACTTCTAAAAATTAATGTCGACCTTATATCATACATATTTTGGCACAAAGGGATCTAAGAAAATATAATTAAATTTTTTTTTAAAAAAAGGCATGAGCTTGCCAATCACTGCCCAAAAGCGCAACCAAACTAACTTTTACGCTAACAATCCTTGATCCTTGCTTGTCTTTTTTTTTTTTTTTTTGAAGTGGTAAATACATTTTTTTTATTTACAATGAAAATAAGAAATATGCCTATGTATATGTCAATGCATATTTAACTTTAACTAAAATATATATTTTATACTTTAATATGATTGATATCTATTAAATATATATAAATTTTTATTTTGGACAAATTGCACTAACAGTCCCTATAATTTGGGACTTATATCACTTTGGTCATTTATCTTTCAATTGTGATACATTTTACCTGAATTTTGAATCTCGTTCTAAATAATGATAATTGAAGACATTATTGTTCCATTTGAAGGGCAAAGTCATCATACAACTTATTTTATGTTGGTTAACTTATATGTTATTTGAAATTTAATGGCCTTTTTTTTTTAATGAATAATGTTGGAATTTTTTTGGTTATAAAGTTTTGTTTGATATGGTTTTCAGAATCTATTTTTAGAAAATTTTTCTAAGAAAATAAAAATTAAATTGGTAAAAAAAATTAAAAACACATTATTTTTATATGATTTTACCTTTTGGGAGGGTAGAAATAAATTTTTTTGATATTTATTTTCGTTAAATTAGCTTTTATTTTTTCAAAAGTCAAACATGACTACAACTTTGATGTTATTATTAAACCAATCTATTAAATTAAAAACATTTAAAACTAAAACATTTCATATATTAAATATATTGATTATACATTAAAAGCTTAATAACCATCCAAAAATATCTGTTAATAACAAGTACAATTATCTATTAAATGATAACTATCCAAAAATATCAACAAAAACAACCACCAATTACATGATTATCATCCAAACACATACTAAAAATTAATTTGATAAAAAAAAATGTAAAAGATTTATCATTTTTATATAATTTTATCTTTGTTGAGTAGAAATAATTTTTAAAATTTTAAAAATAATTTTTTACATTTATTTTTATCAAACAAATTTATATTTTATCAAATTGACGACTTTACCCTTGAAATGAGCAACAATATCTTCAATTGTTCTTATTTAGAACGAAATTTAAAATTTAAGGTCAAATATATTACAATTAAAAAATAAAGAATTAAATTAACACAAAACTCAAACTATAATAACTTCGCTATTTTATTTTTATCTAAAGTGTCCAATAGCGGGTTGGGCTAGCCCTATCAAAACTATTTCTGTGTTTTTGAAAACATAAAATGAAAAGGATAGCCTAATACTTAAAAAATGAATTATATAAATAATTCAAGTAACTCTACATTAATTTCACTTATCAAGACAGAGTGAAAGACAAAAGGACAAGGGTACTTTCGTAAGTTTCAATAAGTAACAAAAATCAAATGAAATGGGGGTGCTTCTAAATATATTTATCAAAAATTTCTCTTTACATTCATATTTTTTAGAAAAAATTACAAATACACAATTTAGGGTTTGCTTAAAGCAGGAATTGCCCTATGTGTCTTGGAAAATTACAAATACCCCATTGTCCAAATTTTTATTTAATAGTTTTAATTAAAAAAATAAAATTTCTAAATGCTCGCTTATATAATAATAAAATTACTAGAATTATTAATTGAAATAAAATTTTGATATCATTAAAAATTGTTATTTATTAATAAAATGAGCCAATTGTTATGTAAATGTCAAGGGGCGAGATGAAAAATTTCAAAATCATGGGGGATAATTTGTATTTTAAGTAAATTAGAGAGTGTATTTGTAATTTATTCTATTTTTTATTAGGTATAAAAATTTATGCATAAGATACAAAATTTTAATAAATATTAAGTTTAAATGACAGGAATTTTAAGAACGAATTTCAATATGATTTTTACTTATGATTTTAGTATTTCCAATTCCTAGAGGAATATAAGCCATTTTTACCAAAAATTCTTAATGAAACCAAACATTTGAACTCATTATAGTGATGAAATTTTATTTCTTTCTCAAGATTCATCTTATTCAAACATATTCGTTTGTTTGGTGTGTTATATAAGCACACTTATTATTATTTATTTATTTTTGATCACATCACCTTTCTACTTTTCTGTATATATTCTCGTAAAATATCAAAAAATGCATTTATTTAAATCATTCCAAATAACACAAATTTAATATACCAAAAATGGGTTGGGTTTTTTTCTCATTTTAAATTTGAGAGAATGTGAGGGGTTTGTGTGGCTCACTATGAGTTTCATTTCGATAATCTAAATTGCCCATTTCATAGAGGCCTCTGTACATATCATCCGCACAAAAAAAAAAAAAAAAAAAAAAAATTGAGACTTACAAGCTAGTCCTCTTGACCAGACTTATTTACCTATAAATTTTGTTTTTTTTTTTTAAAAATTTATTAATATCCCCAAAAAAGTGTTAAGACAAAATAAGTATTTAGGACTAATTGATACATTAAAAAAAGTGTAGAGAAGTTATAAATAATTAAGTCCATCACATACAACTACCCTATAATTTAGCCTTAAAAGAATGGGTAAAATCCATTTCACCTCGCTATGGTATGGTTTTGTAGTACTTTACCTCCATGTCTTTTAAAAATAGTCATATGCCTCCCACGTGATTTTGGACTAAAATACAATAATTAACACCGTTAACTATAAATATGAAATGATTATAATACCCTTAAGCCCCTATATTTTTTGTTATTTTCTTTCTCTCTCATCTCTCATACACGTAATTTATAATGTCTAGTATTAATTCAATTAAATCATTATTAATTATAAATTCTTAATTATTTGTTTTAATTCTTAAATTTAAATTTAAATTAAATTATATTTTAGATCACCATTAATGCTAAATATTTAACTATTTATTGTAATTGCTAACTTTTTAATTTAATTATATTTTAGATTACAATTAACTCTAAATGCGTAATTATTTATTATACTTTCTAACATGTTAATCTAATTTTAACTTAATTACATTTTAGATCAATTCTTAATTATTATTTATTTTATATTTTAAATCAATTTTTAATTATATTTTAATTTAATTTAATTTATTTTGGAGACAAACGCAATAAAATAAAAAAGTTACAATTTTCGGATTAATTTAATTTTTTTCATGAATGATATTGTTAGCTTATTATTATTTAATTTTAGATTATGAATTTGATTTGAATAAAAAATTTAGATTAAAAATTTAAAAAAAATAAAATAAATTAAAAATAAATTATTATTTTTCTTTCTAAATTGCTATATAAATTCATGATTTAAAACCCAACATAAAAATGTATAAATGGAATTAGCTAAACTGAAAAGCTGCCAAACTAAGACCTTTTAAGTTCATTGAAGTTTTCATGGCTCTGGGACTTCTCGAAGAGTCATTGGATTGACTTAGCTAACACTACACCACATGCCAATCGAATTCAGTGACTAATTTTTTAAAATACAATCCAATTCCCAGTTTTTTTCTACTTCTATGGAGTTGTTTGAGTGTCCTAAATAAGTGTACTTTTTATCTTTTTGGATTAAAAAATTGAGGTTGAAAATATAGATGTTTAGGTTAATTTTTTGACTTTTTATGGAAAAATGTGTAATAAAAAATTGTAAAAATTGATTTGTAGGGAAAAATTTGAATTGAGAGTTGTGCAGCCGTAATTGTTAACTTTTGGTGAATAGTGTTAACTTTTTAACTTTTTGAGTAACTTTTTAACTTTTTAACTTTTTTACAAGTTCCCAAACTTTACCTAAATTTCTCTCACCATCCAATTCTGTGAGTAATTTTTAAATATAATGTTGGGTTATTTATTTGTTAAACAACACCTTAATGGTATTGGGTGACCCAAATATTTGTTAAACTAATTAGCTTATCTCAATGTTACCAGTGAAGTGGGTACATTATGGGATTAATCTGTATCTATTTTAGTGATTTAAATAGTTCATTTCATATGACAAGTTGAAAAGAATATATTTAAAAAATTAGATTGATTAAACATAAATAATAATATGATCAAATCACATATATTACAACAAATGAATGATTTATTTTTAAGAAAATGTACGTCATATAGATAAAAATGATCTGGTGATATGACAGTAAATATTGAATCAAGTTGATTTTTTTGCATGAAAATTTTTTCTCATGAGATGAAAGATTTAGATCATCAAAATAGATACAAATTAGTTTCATAATGAGTCAATTTTACTGTAAAATTACCAATTTTAGCAAATTAAGACTTCTAAAATTCAAGCTTATATTTTGGAAATTTTCATTTTTATTTCTTTTTTTCATATTTTTGGTCAAGTTCACAAGTCGAGCCGACAATCAGCCTAACTGGTTGCCTTTTACTGTGACCTAAGTCACACCCATGAGCTTCCAAACCAAGTGATTACCCGAGTACCAGTTAAGGCTTGTTTTGGGAAGTTGGTTTTTAGTTATTTTTTTTTTTATTTGTAGTAAAAGTTAAAAGTTAGGCCAAGTTTGGCATAACATAAATAATACAAAAAGTTAAAAAGTCACTATCCTATTTAAGTCACATCATTTTATTTAAATTACATCACCTCTCTAACACATCACATCAAACCCAACCCAAACCCAACCCATATAAGACAATAAGTCAAAAAGTGCATTTTTTTAGAATATCCCAAACCAACCCTTAGTTTTTTTGAATTTTTTTTCATTTGGGAAGGTGGTTTTTAGCCAAGGGTGAAATTACAATTTTATCCCTCCTGAGTCAAAATATGTTACAGGAGTGAAGTTGTAATATTTTAAACTAAATAGGAGTAGTTTGGTCATTTGATTATGATTTGATATCATAAACAAATATTAATCAAAAAAGCCAAAAATCACTTTTTACCAACTTCCTAAATCATTTGTCTAAAAAAATTAAAAACTTAGTTAAAAATCAAAAAGTCACTTTTTACCATCTTGTCAAAATAAGCCTAAGCCCTCCCTCTCATGCTGGATTCTACATCCACTCAGAGTTGTTTTAGGAATTTAATATTTTCTAAATTTTTTTAGAATTTAATTTTTTAATTTTTATAAAATATATAAATTAAAAAAATTTTTTTTATAGCTATTTTTAATTTTTTAACTAAAATGTCTAAAATGTAACATTTCCAAAACAGTAATCACTCTTGGCCTATCTAAGTACACTATTTTAAATTGAAAATGAAAAATAAAAAAAAGACATGAATCACAAGCAGCACGTGAAAGAAACATGCGAACTCACCTGGTAGAATAGTACATTTTCATGGCGTCAAGTCAAATCCAATCTGAATCGTGTCGTATTATCTCGGGTCTTGTCGACTCGAACATAATACATTGATGACACGGTTAAAACACACAAATCATTTTTTTTTTTTTTTTTTTTTTAACTGAACACACGTATCATTTGATAACACGATTAAAACACGGACATTGATTTAGACCCCTTAAAAATACTTGTCTCCACAACTCCCTCACACATATAGAGGTTGGAGATTGGGTGAGAAGAAAAAAAAAAAAACAAAAAAAAAAAAGTTGGCCAATCAAAACTAAAGGGAGTCTCAACCTTTATTCTTAAAACACATATCATTTATATGGACTGTTTGGCAAGGTGGGTTTTAGTTTTTTTTTTTTTTTTTTTTTTTTGAGTTAAAATTTATAAAAAGATAAAATAATTAAAATAATTAATAAGATAAAATGTTATATTAAATTTATAATCATTTTATTTTTTTTCTCACAAATATCACATCCATCCAATTATAAAAAAATTTAACTATCTTCCCAAATATAAGAATTGTAGCCTACTAAAATAATCAAAAATTAAAATAACCTATTAAAATAGCCAACTTTCCAAACGAGACCAATATGGCATGAGGGTTTTTGAAAATGTCTAAAAATATGTTAGATATACATTTGATTTCAATGGTTCAGATTATTCTTATCAAGTAATCTAAAAGTTGAGATGAAATCCTTGTTTTTGCTTCTCCTGCCCAAATATATGACTTTCACTTACTTTCTCTCTTTCTCATGTTAGATATACATTCATCTGTCTCTTCTTACATGTTCTAGCAACCCTTCTTTATCTTTATTTTTCTCCCCCTTCTCTCAAGTTTCGGTTCTGCAATATTAACAGGTGACATTCCTATAATCTTTGTAAACAAAGTATAACGCAGCGGATAAAATGTTTAGATCATACCTTTTATATCTGAGTCTGAATTGAAGGATCTCGTGAGTAAATCACGTGCTTCCTGAATCTTGTCAATCAACCCAGCAATAGGGTGATATTACAGTAGTGAATATCACCCACACAAACCACAGTGCAAATGGCTTTCATCGTTGTATTTTGGGAGAGAGTCAAAGAGAGAGGAGAGTCTGGGAAAAAAAGGTTATGGGTAAAAACCCCATAACGTATCTGATATACGTATCTAATTCAATATATTAGATTAACCATATAATCTGATATATAACCAATATCTATCTATCTATCCATATCTATTGATATGATAGATATAGATATCCTGAATGCTTATCCAAATAAGTTTGAATTAAAATTCAAACTTACATGGATAAGGTTCAAGAGATTCAGGTTCAAAAAGCTCAAAGGGCCATGCCACATGGGCGCCCAATTTCTAACATCTCCCACTCGCACATGAGTTGGCATGACACTGCCATATCTCTATCTCAATCTCCCAAAAATGAATAATCTCATACTAGCCAATGCACCATGCGACTGCTGAGAACACCTGCATGTGGGAGCTCTATACTAGAAACTCAAAATGAGCCAGCATAGAGACATCAACCCAAAAAAAAGAACAGAAATAGTGTCTCGTATACCCAGACCCATCTAATTACACCGGTCCAAAAAACATCTCTAATCCCTCAAAAAGCATGTTTGACCCTCTCAATTCTTGCAATATATTCACACTCAATCCGCTTCTCATACAGAGCGATGTGAGTTGCCGGCAGTGAATATACAACAGTGGTGTAATACTAGATGATCTTCCCTTTGCCCTCATGCCATTTAGTTTAGGATTGACCGCTTTCCCAGTGATGTCCCTTAAGGTCGAATCATACATGACCGCAGGCAACATACCAAAGTAGCCGAACATCAACCCCTTACCTTATGACATAGTCAAAAGTCACAAAAGGGTACAAAAATGAAAGTCATATCAATAATGACACGTAAGACTCACACGGTGAGGAAACAGGGATCCATTCTCTCACCTCATTACTCAGTCGCCAAGCACATATAGTATGAATACATGTTACGGTGGAGTAACTCTTCCAAAAGAGTGACGTCACACTCGATACACCGTACAGATATTAGTCTAGTCGCTTTCTAGCGCCTAACCCGAATTCTCTATCTGCTCGCCTTCTAGGCGCCAAATGAGATCTCGCATCTGGCTAATCATAACAGGCACAACATGGAAAGTGGGTACTAACATCCATGTTTGGTCCTTAACATGACCTCATCTTGGTTGTAACCAAGGTGACATACATAGTGGATTATTTAAGCCTCTCTTGGCTCCAAATAAAAATAAACCACTAGTCTTATCCTTGCTCGCTCCCAAGCGCCAAGGGCGATTGCTCGTGTGAGTGAGCTAATCTTGCCTATTGACATCATCATCTGCTAATCATTATGACACAAACCATAATAGTGTCAACATCTCATCATCTCAAAATAAGTGATCCATTAAAAAAAAATGACAATGGCTTGCGCAATTCTGGATTCCAAACATAAGCCTTATCAGCACCTCTTGCGATAAGTATATACAACGGAATCCACCATGTACACCTCACATGAAGTGATTCAAGATCACAATTCTAGATTCCAAACATAAGCCTTATCAGCACCTCTTGCGATAAGTATATACAACGGAATCCACCATGTACACCTCACATGAAGTGATTCAAGATCACAATTCTAGATTCCAAACATAAGCCTTATCAGCACCTCTTGCGATAAGTTTATACAACGGAATCCACCATGTGCGCCTCACATGAAGTGATTCAAGATCACTACCTCTTGCGCAATAACCTCTCTAAAGATATTTTGGTGACCAATTTGCATTCATTCTTAATGCGCCCAACTAGCGCATTGAATCTTACAAGGAGCAAATTAATATACAACTAGTAAAGCATTTTATCCACAATCTAATGAGCAAGGTCAATGTCTAAACAATTCAGTTGACCATTTACCAAAGATAACACTTATCATGCCGAATACGCCCACATAGCGTACTTTAGGCTCCCACAACAAAGAAAAGATCTAGGAATATAGATAATCTGTTTCTCCCAAAGACAATCCGAGGATACACTCAATAGCTAAGGCTCTGGCTTTTACCGATAGGTAAGTCAATGGGTTTGCAATTTTGCATCTAGAATTATTCTAGGATATTCCTTATGTAAGTCATCGAAGACAAAACCGAGAATTTTCCCAAAACAATCCCTAAGGATCGTACATCCGAGCATATAAATTACATCACCCATGTCCATCATATCTAAAATAGAGGACTGCCCACCCTAGGTGGCGACATCCTTATAAATTCCTGGCTCATAATGACTAAGTAAGGAAAAACTTCTTTTGGACCATTGCTCATGCCTCAGTGGTCTTCATCGATCATCGTTGGCCTATCATGGCTTGACGAAATCTAAGAACCACTATTTGGATAACTGTTTTAGGCTGTAAAAGATTTATTGGAATTAGCAACCTTTTTGCGCTCCTAACTTTTCACCGTAAAAGCAGAAGGTAAATCCCTACGGATCTACTTATCCAATTCTCCAACAAGAAAGATGGGTCACAATGTCCACAAATCAATGTCCCAAACTTACGTCAATCATAGCCTAAGTCAAAATAACCTCACTCCCCAGGAGGAAGTCTTCTCATGGTCTACACCTTCCTCAATGGTGCCACTTTTCGGTATCTAGTGAGCCTTATGCCTCAACAATGACTATCCAAATTACGCATAACTTTAGAACAGTTTCGCGTCATAATGGAAAGTCAACCAATTTATAGAAATGGTTAATCCTCAAAGACTTTGTCTTAAATTGCGCAACATTAATCCACTTTCTAAAAATAGGGGACTAGAGCCTTTGGCATTATCCTAGGCTCTTTATCATCTTGCGGAGCAATCATGAATGTTCCCTTCTCAATCACCCAGTGATGAGGTGAAAAATTTTCACATTTGCTACCACGCAACTAAGAATGTAGAGAATTCTCCTCTAATGGAGTAATCCATTAGTAGGCACATTGTAACAACCCCATACTGTTTACCGAAAATTTACCGAATTACGTACTGGTTACTGCTAAACTGAACTGATAATGACTGATAATTGGATTAACTGAAGTACTGAATGGACTGATTGAAACCGAAACTGAAATTGAATAAGTTTATCTATTGAATTGCATATTGCATCTGTTTGATTGATTGATTATCTGTTTGAATTAATGTGTTTAAACTGCTAATCGAAGGCCTTATCGGCGGCCGAATTAGGAACCGTTTAGAGTTTTGGGATCAGTAGAATATTTGTGATTTAATGGTATATTTGTCTGAAAATTTATTAGGAATGATTAAATTAGATTAAAATGAGCTAATTGCAAACTTAGGCTTATCTACCAAATTGCCACTTATAGTGGACCTTTGTTTATTATTATTAGAGAGCCTTCTTACACCAAACAAACAATTGATCAGCCATTTTGCATCTAGCCGACCATAGTTAGAGAGAGAGAGAGAGAGATTTGAGCTCATCTTGTGAATTGCTAGAAGAACTTGAAGATTTGTAACATAGATTGCTAATTTGAGCTTGCAAGACTTGTAATTGAGGCTTAGGTAAGTGAATCCATCTTCTTCTTGTTGTCTTTAAGCTTCATCTTGCATGACTCATGCTTCATTGTAGAGCTAAGACATGTTTTGGTCCAAAAGTGTTGAATTGAAGCTCAATCTTTGCATGCATGTTGGTATTGTTGGGTTCTAAGTTGATTTCCTAGTCAATGACACATGCATGTTCATAATCATGTACAAATCCATGTTTTCATCTTATTTTTGAAGTATTGAGCTTATTAGAGCATCACATTGGAGCCTTGAATTGGTTTGAATGCATGCATGTCATGTTGAATGTGGTTCATGCGTGATTCTTGAAAATTGATTTGGAAATGAGCTTGATTAAACTTCCATTGGGCTTTGATTTTACAAATTGAACTTGGAATCAAGTAACATTATGTGTTTTAAAGAGTTTTCCAGAAAATGGGCCCAAGAGGATCGATTTTGGTGTTTGAAAACTTGGTTTTGAGCTTGGAGGTCGAATCTGGGTTTTCCAGATTTCTACCTTCCGCTCGAGCGGAGGAAGTGCCGCTCGAGCGGGGAAATCAAGCTCCCAGTATTTTTGACCTGTGTTGCTGTCCGCTCGAGCGGAGTAATGCGCGCTCGAGCGGATAAATCAAGTATCCAGTATCTTGCACTGTTCATCAGTCCGCTCGAGCGGATGAATGTACGCTCGAGCGGAGGATTGTGTGTCACGCTCGAGTGGGGACCTTGTTTTGCTTGTCCGCTCGAGCGGGAAACCTGCGCTCGAGCGGGGGCCCTATTTCACTGAAAATTCTGGAATTATTTTCTAAGTGTATTTCCGCATCCTCATTCCATCCTAGGCATTCTTAGGCCTAGTTTAAGACATCTTAATGAGGCTATAGATGTAGAACACACTGAGGCCTAATAGGAAGTTAATTATTAGACTTCCCAACTGTTAAACTTAGAGTGTGTTCAATCTGTTGGCTGTATAGGGTTGACATTCCGAGGAGACGCGCTAGCTACTGATAGCCCAGAACACTGTGAGTAACAATTGTATAAAGATATGTTCAAAAATGGTTATCTGATTATTTTCTGAACTGTCTACTGAATGGAACTGCAACTGAACTGTTTACTGAAATGTAATTATTTACTGAATGAATGTATGTCCTTTATTTCTGAACTGTACTGTGGCATCCTTAGCACCCACTGTTACTGTTACTGTTACAGAGATCTCTGTCGGTTCCCTTGTGGAACCATACTGTTTACTGAATGACTGGCCATCATTACTGTTCGGTCGTTAAGACCTACTGTTTACTGTTATGCTAATGGATGTACCACATATGATCGAATAACTGTTCTGACTGAAAGACTGAAATACTGTTTAATGAACTGTTTTCATTACTGTAAGGACATTACATTCTTAACCTCTTTATACATTATGTTATTCACTGGGCTTTAGCTCACTGCTCATATATATATGTAGGTGTACAGGCACCGGATCAAAGCTAGAGGCGTCGGGGTAGAGTCCCAGTTTTGTCAAGCCAGGCCATGTGCCTCACTGCGAGGTTCCGAGTTGCCATGCTATGGCTCGGGGTGTTTTTGTGTTCCCCATCGGTCTCCTTACTGTTTTGTACTACTGTATAGACTGTCTACTGTTTTACTGTACTGTTATCGGGGGATTAGGTCCCTGTACTGAATGTTTGTATATGATTGTATAGACTTTACTGTTCGGAACCGTATGAATGCATGAAAAATGTTTTTGGCATACAGGTTTTCACAGCTCAATGGACACTAGTTACCTATTGTATTGGCTTCCGCCAGGCCCTGTACTCTGTTTAACTGTGTTACTGTTCAGCAGGCCTTCGGTAATCTCGGATTACTGGCCAGTTACGGTGCTAAACCCATAGGGTCGGGTTTGGGTCGTGACACACATCGCTCCCACTGTCCCTAGGATATTGGAAATTTCTTTCCATTCTCAACTAGGCTACATAAAAGCGCTATGCTTAGAATTCTCTATCTTATAGAGTTCCAAAACTCTATACACGTCACCTTTACTAAGAAAACTTTATGTGACTTAGTTACACTACCACAAAGCTGCTTACCTATATGCACATGACCCGGAGGGTTTACATGACCTCATACAATAATGCGCCACACAACCCTATGTGTTTACAAGACAGCATACAATAATGCGCTATAGAACCCTAGGTCTTAACTTCACAATCTTATGAGAAATAGAATAAAGATAAGCTGCTTAACGGTTACAGATCGCCCATAGATGGCTCTCTGCTAACCCATTGCTTAAAATGGAGTGTAAAATCTGATATGGAGGGCACTGAGTTAGGGATATAGGCAATAAACTAGTGCAATTCCCAATTGGGAAACATTTGCGCCATTATCCACCTAACATTAACAATATTTAATTCCTTATCTCTACTACACCATTGTGTTGTTGAGTACTAGGAATAATCAATTTTCTAAGCATCCATTTCTCTTCACAGAGTTTTCTAAAATAACTCAAATAGATACTCGCCACCTTGGTCAAAACTAAAAGCTCGAAAGCTATTTTCTGATTGATCTCAATCTCATATGTGCAATGTCAAAAAATCTCACAACTTTTTGACTTATGAAAGACCAAATAGTCTTGACTCAGATGCGTATCGTAATCTATAAATGTGTCGAGATTGAGGCTTAGCTATCATACCCTTACACATATCTAGTCACAAATATCATAGTGGACTAAATGCGCCAATACAAATGACCTTCTACGGCTTT
Source organism: Camellia japonica (assembly GCA_030407325.1). NCBI lineage: Eukaryota > Viridiplantae > Streptophyta > Magnoliopsida > Ericales > Theaceae > Camellia > Camellia japonica. Next base: position 69,939,906 of record JAPPVO010000031.1, read on the forward strand.
CCTACTTACTTGTGCGCAACTATTGCGAACAAAGTTACACATTCATATGAGAGCAGGATGTCACAAGTGAGTGGGCCCGAGAGGGCCTACTCAAACCATCTTGTCATCATCTCATTAATGTGATTAAGTATAATAAGCCACCGGTTCATGACCAATGTCATAAACTAATTCCAATCATCTTAATGTGTGAGTTCTCGAAGATAAGTTTAAAAAGGTTTAGGCCCAACTAGGTAATGACTCAGGACTAATTCTCTTGCCATATCTATTTCTCGCTTCATAGTTACTTGCAATTAATTCTACTATCCACAAGAAGGAGAGAATAAGCTATCAATCTGTGACAGCTCTTGAAGTAACTTAAGCGGGAATTAGGCTAAAGAGTCTAATTCAACACAATGCTCTCACAAGCGATGCGTCAAATTCTTAGAGTCATAACAACCTTGTCGGCCTTGACCTTTTCATTACTATGCTGTAACGTTTGCGCTTAGTGGTAAGCGTTATTCAAAAAACGTTAGCCTAGCTAAGGAATCATACAAAGAAGCCCCTCATTATGTTTCACACTCAAGTGTGGAAACAATAAGTGTCCAGATTTAGACAAGTTGGCAATGCTAATAGATTTTGCAGCCACTAAGCGCTAATCTTTTCACCTAGTGTTAATAGATTTTTGCAGCTTCTAAGCGCTAATCTTTTCACTTAGCGTGATATTTCAACGCACACTATTATAGTGCATGAAATTTTGCTCCATCCACTCATAGTAATTGGGTAGAGAGCAAAACATACAAAGATTTTGCAGCTTAGTGGTAAGCGTTATTCAAAAAACGTTAGCCTAGCTAAGGAATCATACAAAGAAGCCCCTCATTATGTTTCACACTCAAGTGTGGAAACAATAAGTGTCCAGATTTAGACAAGTTGGCAATGCTAATAGATTTTGCAGCCACTAAGCGCTAATCTTTTCACCTAGTGTTAATAGATTTTTGCAGCTTCTAAGCGCTAATCTTTTCACTTAGCGTGATATTTCAACGCACACTATTATAGTGCATGAAATTTTGCTCCATCCACTCATAGTAATTGGGTAGAGAGCAAAACATTGCTCATACTGGCTACTCGTCTTACACTTAATGACTAATTCATTTAAGCTCGCATTTCTTGGATGACGTGACTCTTGAATGTTACTTCATCCAATGATGCAACATTATTAAAAGTCAAATTACAAAGTCAATTCGCGCAGCTCAATAGTCAAGATCATATACAGATCTATTGAGGGCTTACTAATTTCATAACCTCAAAACTCGCCAACCAAAACTACGTAGCGTGCCGCTAACCATAGCGCACACATTAGTTTTTATTATTATGCCAAACAAGGCAACAAAACACGGCGACTTTGAGTCATGTTTCCTTACTTTGGCTCAATTAAGGTCTGACCTAAAGTCTCCAAGACTTTTGCTCATCTAAAGAATAGAATTACATTGTTCACATTTGAACATCTTTACTAAGTCTAGGTCAACCAAATTAACTTCCATAAGCTACATTAATTTAGTGAGAAATTCGCATTGGGATTAATTTGATTAGCATAATATAATTTTGCCACAAAAATCTAAGTTAAATAGTGACAATATTACACAAGTCGCAAGATCGAAAATCCGCTATGCTCGTAATCATCTCTTGCGCCACAAGTGACAATTATCCAAAATTTAATTTAATTTATGTGCAAAATATTGGTTTTCGGGAGTTAATCTACAAAGATTTCTCTCAACCGAATAACCTCCCACTTACTATGGCATGTCTAAAAGCATGATAAAATATTCTAATTCCATACAATAGCATCATAATGTAGATTCACAATCAATACATGCTATGTTACATTTAATAACGGAATTAAAATAAAAAATAATTAATCATGCTATTCTAATCACAACATATTACAAACCAAAAAAAATAATATGCTGTATTTAATATTCAAATTATGCCATAACAGAAACTATATCACTCTGAAATTTTCTGGTATTTTCTGAAATTTTAAATAACTAATAAACACACATAAAAATAGAAATAAAAAATCTAGAAACTGATAAACTGAAAAAATATTCAGATTATGCCATAATTAAAAATGTATATCATTCTGAAATTTTCTGGAATATTTCTGAAATTTTCTGGAATTTTAAATAACTAATAAACACACATAAAATTAGAAATAAAAAATCCAGAAACTGATAAACTGAAACCATTATACTAGTAAATAGTAAAACATTTCAGAAGTCCACAATAAAAATTTCAACCACAGCAAATTATTTATGCAATACCAGAATCATTTTAAAGCATAAAAATGAATTATTAACACAGAAAAAATATTTTTTATTTTCGTAAAATTTTCAAAATTTTACAGAATATAGAAAAATTAATTCTGAGTCTAACGGTACCAACTATGCTTAAAACAAAGCTATAACGAATAAATTATGGCCAATTAATGCAATTCAGAATTAAAAAAAACAAACAGAGCCTTAGGGCCAAGCCAGCGCGGAAAAACGGCTCGGCGCGGCTCGGCGCCGCTCAGCGCAACTCGGCGCGAGTCGGCTCAACGCGGCGCGGCACATGGCGCGGCTCGAAGCGGCGCGGCTAACGCGCGCGCGTGGAAGGGAGGTGACAGCTCGCACGTGTGGGCGCGTGGGAAGCGCGCCTAGCGCGTCTCAGCGCGTGAAAGCGCGTGGTGGCACGAGGCACTGCTGGGCGGCGTCATACAGCGCGTGAATCACACGCGCCGCCTTCCCGGGTGTTTTCTGGTCCGATTTTTGTACTTCCGGACTCCATTTTCCAAAATAAAATCGTTTATGGTCATAAAAATGACATTAATGATCATAAAAAAATGAAATATTTTGGATCTCTTCCTCTTTTATAAATATTCATGTGTATAATGTGGACATATATATATATATATACACACATGATAAAGGAAAACACGAAAATACCCATACATGCGCTCTGATACCAATGTAAACAAAGTATAACGCAGCGGATAAAATGTTTAGATCATACTTTTTATATCTGAGTCTGAATTGAAGGATCTCGTGGGTAAATCACGTGCTTCCTGAATCTTGTCAATCAACCCAGCAATGGGGTGATATTACAGTAGTGAATATCACCCACACAAACCACAGTGCAAATGGCTTTCATCGTTGTATTTTGGGAGAGAGTCAGAGAGAGAGGAGAGTCTGGAAAAAAAGGTTATGGGTAAAAACCCCATAACGTATCTGATATACGTATCTAATTCAATATATTAGATTAACCATATAATCTGATATATAACCAATATCTATCTATCTATCCATATCTATTGATATGATAGATATAGACATCCTGAATGCTTATCCAAATAAGTTTGAATTAAAATTCAAACTTACATGGATAAGGTTCAAGAGGTTCAGGTTCAAAAAGCTCAAAGGGCCATGCCACATGGGCGCCCAATTTCTAACAATCTTCAACTACGGTAGTTCTCTCTCGCTGTCTCTAATCTCTGTTATTGGTCAATCTTATTTGTTCATTGCAAGGCCATTAACAGTTTCAATCATCTCTTCAAACTATAAAATATGATGCCGTATCTCTCTCTAACTATTTTAGAAAATTATTGAGTAAATGAGTGATTGAAAATGCTCTCTCTCTCTCTCTCTTTCTCTCTCTCTTCAAATGGGTTTCTCTTTCTAACCTCCGAAATGAGAATTTATTTTAGTTTTGTTTATCAATTATTCTATCTCTCTCTAAAAATTTGTGGGTTTCATCAACCTTTTGATTTAGGTTTCATCCTTTACACTGATTGAAAATGCCCTCTCTCTCTCTCTCTCTCTTTCTCTCTCTCTTCAAATGAGTTTCTCTTGCTAGCCTATGAAAATGCCCATTTACTCAACAATTTTCTTTTGGTTTCTTTCTCTAACGCAATCAGAAAATGCCCTCTCTCAATCTTCAAATGGGTTTCCCCTTCTTCAAATTATAAAACATGATTTGGGTTTCATCCTTTTGGTTTTGTTCATCAACTATTCTATCTCTCTCTAAAAATTTGTGTGTTTTATCAACTTTTTTATTTTAGTTTTATGATTTGGCTTTTATCTTTTTTATGTTGATAAATTGATCCCATTTTTATGTTGATGAATTGGTTAGTATTGTTCCTCATTTTCCTGTCTTGGGCAATAAAAATTACACAATTTGATTTTTTAAAATTATTTTTTATTTAAAAATAAAAATAAAAATCAAATTATCAAATTGTTGGTAATGTGATCACGCCATTATTGTTTCCAACTACTTTGATCATGCTAAGGGTTGTTTGGATGTCCATCACGAGATTACTAGTGGTTGTTTGGGATTCATTTAATTTTTTTTTTAATTAATGCGTTTAAAAAATTATTCTTTTAATGAGTGAAACATGTTAATGTGATTAAAAAAAAAAAAATTAACTCATGACAATTGGTTTTGTGGCTTTTAAGTTTTCGACTTTCTAGCCTATTGCCAAACTCATCATTAGTTTTGTTTGATTTCTTACTTCTTTCTTTTTTTTCCCCCTTTTTCAAAGCAATGGATTCTTTGTATTTGATATTTAAGGGTGTGTTTGGTAACGTTTACATTTTCAGTTTATATTTACAAAAATTTTATAAATTGGTTTTTGTTTATTTTTAGAAAAATATAAACTACAAACGCGTTTGGTAAATGACAAAATATTTTAAAAATTTTAAAAATATAAAAAAGAGTAAGAAATGGCAAGTGGTGGCAAGTGGCAGCAGAAGACGATGGTGGAAAGTGGTGGTAGCTAGTGGTGGTGGGTGGGTGACGGTGGCAGGGGTGGGTACTAGGAGTGGGTGGTGGTGGTGGTGCCAGCAGGTGGGGTGCGGATGACAGGTGGGGTGGGTGGTGGCGGCTGGTGGCAGGTGGGTAGTGGTAGCGGGTGGGTGGTGGATGGTGATGGTGGGTGGGTGGGTGACGATGGCGGGTGGTAGCGAGTGGATGGTGGTGGTGGTTGTGGCGGGTGGTGGGTGGTGGTGGCGGGTGGGTGGTGGGTAGTAATGGTGGGTGAGTGGGTGACGGTGGCGGGTGGTGGGTGGTAGCGAGTAGGTGGTGGTGTGTGGTAGGTGGTGGGTGGTGAGTGGCGGATGACGGATGACGGGTGGTGGCGGGTAGGTGGCGGGTGGTGGTTGTGGGTGGGTAGGTGGGTGACGGTGGCAGGTGGTAGGTGGTAGCAAGTGGTGGTGGTGGTGGTGGTGGGTGGTGGTGGTGGTGTGGCGGGTGGGTGGTAGGTGGTTGGTGGTGGTGGGTGGCTAGTGGTGGATGGTGGTAGCAGGTGGGTGGTGAGTGGTGGTGGCAAGTAGTTGGCGGGTGGTAGTGGTTGGCGGTGGATGGTATGTGGGTGGTGGGTGGTGGTGGTGGTGGTGGTGGTGGTGGCGGCGGCGAGGGGTGGGTGGTGGTGGTGAGTGGGTGGCAGGTGGGTGGTGGCTGGTGGTGGTGACAGGTGGTGGCTGGAGGTGGGAGGTGGGTGGTGGGTGGTGATGGCGGAAGACGGTGGTAGAAAATGGTAGCGGGTGGTGGCTAGTGTTGGGTGGTAAAAAAAAAAAAAATTAAAAACTCAAAACGAAAATACATTTTTTGTGTTTTTATTTTTTGGCCAAATTTATAAACTGAGACCACTAATTTATAAATCAAAAATTTTACCAAACAAGTTTTATTTGAGTTTTTTAAATTTTTGTAAATATAAACTGAAAATTGAAAACGTAAGTGTTATCAAACGACACTTAATCATTTATATTTATTTAAATCATCTATTTAACGTGATATTATTCATCAATTTTTAAGTGGATAACATAAATTCTGTAACAGCAAAGCGAGTTTGAACTAACAGTATTGTGTGCATTACTTTTGTTTCCTTCATCAAATTTATATGTGTGCATTCCAATTTATTGCTTCATGGTGATTGTTGTTCGGTGATTTTTATTTATTTATTTATTTATTTGGTGCATAAATTTCAATTTTAGTTTGGACTCTCCAGTTGATAAAGGGTGAATTTCATAATTTTGGGTTTCATCTTTTTATGTTGATAAATTATTGAATATCATTATGTTTTTTTTTTAAAAAACATAATTATTATTAATGATCATGACATATTTAGAAAAACACAATAGATTTTGCATAACTGGCACTTTTGCCCCTACTAATATGAGTATCTCAATATTTCTCTAATTCGTAAATAACTATTTCTCTATTTTTAATGTTTATATTTTTATAAATTCCCACCAAGTTTCTCACGAAAATTGCAAGGTAAGCCCTTTTTTTTTTTTTTTTCCTTTTTTAATGTGTTTTTGTTACTATTATCTTAATTATTATCTTAAATGTTTATATCTTAATCATTTCTATCCATTACAGTCACTTACTGATAGTTTTATTATCCAAATAAATTTAACCGAATGTACAAGTGAAGGTTTTTGAAAATGTCCAATTCGTCTTAGAGAGATATATTTTGTATGTGTTTTTATAGCTTATTTATGTTTAACTTGATCAAAAATTATATTTTTTTTTGTTATATTGAAAACATAATTATTATTAATGATGATGACATGTTTAGAAAAACACCCTAAATTTTGCATACTAAATTCGTAGATATGATTGTCTCAGTGTTTTCTTAATTCGTAGATAATTGTTTCCCTATTATTAATGTTTGCATTTTTTTATGTGTTTTTTTTATTTTTATTTCTTCTCATCTTAATTGTAACTCATCAAGTATTTAAATTAAATTTTGAATTTTTTATCCGATTTGCTACCAATGGCAGTTTTGTAGTGGCAATTTTGTATAGGTTCTGTTAGGGCCTGGGGCATGCCCCTTGTATTTGTGTATCCTCTTGTCTTTTATTTATGACTTATTCACCCAAAAAAAGATTTGGAAAAAAACATTTGATTTCCATATATGGTTGTTAATTTTTTTTAAGGTTGTATGAAAATTCTCAAGAATGTACAATTGATTTAGTATCACTTTTTTGTTTCTTGGTGTAACCAAATACTTTTAGGTTGAAGCATATACATAATTTGTAAAGCTTTAACCGACTCCTTTGTAAAGCATTCATATATTATTGACTCAGGTGTATGGTAATATAATGTTTGTTTTGTTTATGTGGTTATAATTTGATTGGCAACAGTAGTATTAGCATAGCATGTGTGTATTGTTTGGTGTTTAATTTAATTATTTATTTTTTTTAAAGATTGTAAAATATTAGTTGGTGCGCAATCATTTTTTTAAAGATTGCAGCAACACTACTGGTTGGTGTGCATTGATTTATTTGATTTGTTTGGAATTGCAAAGTATAGGCTGATACACATTGTTTGATATTTAATTTTCAATTTAATTTGTTGAGATCTCATAGCATTTGCTGGTGTGCTTTATTTAGTGTTTTGTATTTATTTATTTTTTAAAAGATTATAGAGCATTAACAAGTGTACAATAGTTTTAATTAGTGTGTTTTGTTTAGTGTTTATAATTTTTTCTTAACTTGCTTGGCAAATATGCTTTCACTATTTTGATTTGCAATATGTTATTTTAATTCAATTTTATAGAGCATATGATACAAACAAAATTGTTAGAAGTTTTTTAAGAAGAATAATATTTCTTTATATTATTTCTGTATCTTTATCAAATTTTAACATGAAACGTATAAATTATAACTATATTTCATCATAATATAATTTACACCGTACCTTCAAACAGTGCATCCACTAATCTTTAATAGAATAATACATGAATTTATGCTTATGTATTGATAAAAATAATACTAACGGATATAATGAACTTGGTATTTATATTGCAATTAGATTAAATGAGTCAAATCATTTCAAATTCATATTACGCAATTTTGATAATTTTTTTGTATTATCACATTGGGTCACTTTTTGATTGATATTAAATATTAGTAAACCCTAACTCATTAATTTTATTTTTTATTTGTATTGTGTTAACTTGTCGTGTTAAAACTTATTACTCTTATTTTTAGGACATAGTGGGCTTGTTTGGCAACGGTTTTTTTTTTGGAGATAAAATTCACAAAAAATTAAAATAGACTAAAATAGTTAATAAAATAAAATATCACATCAAATTCATAAATATTTTAGTCTACTAAAATAGTCCAAAATGAAAATATCCAATTTTGGGCTATTCAAACCCACAATTGCAAGTTCAGCCGTACCAAATGGGAATATCCAATTATTTTTCCAAATAAAAATATTTTAATCTACTAAAATAATTTAAAATTAAAATAACCTACTAAAATAATTAATTTTCCGAACGAGACCAATGGGACATTTGGCCCTTGCTTCCTTTTTTTTTTTTTTTTGCCTAGTAGATGGAAATTCCCATTTGGTACGGCTGAACTTGCAATTGTTGAATTTTTGTATTAAATATATATATATATATATATATGTACTTATATTCATATTAATAGTTTTTTAAGTGTTTGGTAATTTGTCTTAAAAACCCAAGTTTAAAAAACCTTAAATCACCTAATGCCATTTTTATTAAATTGTACAATTACATACAGGCATTTTCGGAATTTTTAAAGCATTTTAAATTATGTGATTCTGAAAAGAAAAGGAAAAAAAGAAAAAAAAAATCAATATCAATGTGTTTGGTTTGAATTTTTTGAATTAAATTTTTAAAAAACTAAGTTTTTTGGTTTTCATGTTTTTTTGTTTTTAGTGAATATTTTTAAAATTTTAAACATTTTTTTTACTTTTTTAGATGTACCTTACTTAGATGTATCTAAAAAGTAAAAAATTTGTGAAAAAATATTTTAAAAAATTAATAAATACATAAAAATATTTTGAAAAATGTACGGAATTCTCTTTTTTTTTTTAATATTTTTGGTGTTTAGTGAATTTTTAAAAGATTTTTTTCATAATTTTTTTACTTTTTAAGTATATTCATGTTAGGCGTGTCTAAAAGACAAAATAAAAATTGTTTAAAATATTAAAAAAATTTAGTAAAAATATAAAAAAAATATAAAAAATAAAAATGTAAAATTTTTTAAAAAGTATTTTTTAAAAATTGTAATCAAACAAAGTGAATATATTACGATTTTTGGCCCTATACATTTTCATCTCAAAAAGTTGCGTTTAACATCCCAAAAAACCTGACCGAGACAACGATTTGGGCCTGCTCAAAAATTTGAAGCTGAAAAGGCTTGATCCAAACAAGACTTACACTAGTGCTCTCCTGGCTTTTTGGTCCATTCAACACTGTCATGAGTTTTAAAAAAATTGTTCTACATTCATTTAGGATAGGGGGGCCGGTCTAGTAGTGGAGGTGGTTGTCGCTTGGAATATTGAGGAGTTTGAGGTTTAGGTTCTGTCGCTGTAATCTAACTTATTAATTTATTAACATTTTATTAAAGGACACAAAAAAGAAAAAAAGAAAAAAAAATTCAAATTCATTTTGAGTGTATATGTTCACATGGTGCTAAGTTTAAATCTTTACCAATACTACACACTTTATTTTCTCATAACTTGTTTAGATTTTTTAATTTTTCTTTGTCTATCTTATGTCTTCCGAGATCAATCACAATTCATTTTTAATCTTCACATGCCTTTTTCATAAAAAAGAAAAAAATTATAAGGTCAATTAAAAGAGTAATCTACACTCATGAATTTTTTATACCATCTCAGATATCAGTGCACTATTAGTGTAATTCATGTATGTTTCTTATATAGTGTCAGTATAGTAAAATAAAAATGTTGTAGGAATACTATTACTAAAATTGTGGACTAACAAGAGAAATCATAGAATAAATTTATTATTAGTCAAACCAAATTACTTACAGTTATTATCTAATTATGATTGTAATAGAAAAGTTAATGTTGTATTATGACTTGGGTCCAAATTATTCACTACCATGGTCTCAAAGTTTGGTGGGGGACCAAATTGTGTAAACAAGTTTGTCTTAATTGGCACTATTTTTTTTTTCTTTGGTAAAAATCTCCACTGGCACTTTGAATTGCCCAATATCTGACCAATTATTAGCGAAAACTCCTTAGGACCTTCAACACTTCTCCCAATGAAAAGAATAGTGAACGACAATTACCTACTAAATGTACCTATTTCATAGGAATAATGTTCCTATTGTGAAAATTCAATTTTCATCAAAATTCTAAGGTAGAAAGTCAGAAAAATAGACTTAAAAATTTGATGTTTAGGAGGTGTTTGGCATGTATGTTATTTTGGTATATTATCTAATTTGAATCACAATTATTTTATGTGGGTCATATCATCTCTCTATTATATCACTTCAAACTTAATCTATTTTATATTTTTTTCGTAAAAAGTCAAAAGGTATACTTATTTAGATCATTCCAAATACCTCCTTAGCCTCCTTTTTTCTTTTTTTCTTTTTTTTTTTTTTAGAAGTGATACATTAGAAAATTAGGCACATAATGATGTTTTAGGGGACACGTTTGCGATTTTTTATGTACAGAATAAAATTATTATTAGGCAAAAATGCGAATGCGTGTATCATGAAATCTGCAATTTCTATCGACTATTTTGATCTCATCAACAATTTGTGAATTATACACTTCAATTCTATTGAATTTTTAGTGGGGAATATTAGGATCCATTTTGCCAGTGTAATGTACCAAAATGTCTAATTAGTTGGGCTTGATTTATTGTATCATGTGAAAAACATTGAATTTGAAATAAACACATGACAATTTCAGAAATAATGATTGATCTTAGGCATGTTCAACATTGTGAACCGCGTCAATCACGCCTCATGGAATTTGTGGGCACGAGTCTCTCTCCACTTAGAGCATCTCAAGTTGATATCTTCTTCCAAACGACTAAACTAGAAACAAATCAACCAAACGAAGTTTCTCGCCTAACTAAACAAAGCAAAGATGGAGGCACCTCTTCCATCCAGACCGCATTCGAGATAATGATTTTTTGATAATTTTAATTTGTAATTAAAGTGGATTCAATCGTCGGTTGAGGTAGGTCTGAATAGTTTTATATTCTTTTAAGTGAGAAGATTGTAATATAAAAATAATGAGTCGAAATCATTGAATTGTGAATGAGAATTGTCTCACGAAGTTAATATCAATAAAGTTGAGTTTAGATTTAGACTTAATTTTGGTATGGACTGAGCCTAGATTTATGCTTGTGCATGTGCTAAGTTTAGTTTTAGATTTGAACTTGGACTCAATCTTAAGTTTAGGCTAAGTTGTGTTGTGTTGAGTTTAACTTGTGCATATGTTTGAGAATTGAGCTTATAGTGGGTTATGACCCAACATTAGTATCTAATTTATGACTCATCTAGTTGGTTTATTCAAATATTATTATATGCATATTTATTTGTATATATTAAGTACATAAGAAATGTAAATTTTTATAATTTTCATCTTTTGATGATAGAGTTGATGACCATATTAGTGGTCATAGGTTTTTAACTTTTGTAACTCTAGCCTCAATGGCTAGAGTTGATGGCCTTGGTTAATGGCATTTGATGACTCTATTAATGTATAACATTTATGGCCAGGGATTCCTCTACTTGTATAAATAAAGGCATTTTCCCTCTAACTTGGTAAGATAATTTTGAAGAGATTTTTGATGGAAAGTAGAGATGGCGTTTTGAGATAAAAAGTTGGAGATTTTTTTTTTTTTTCCACCAAATTTTTTTTTGTCTATCTTTTTTTGTTAACCCCTTCTTTGGTTCTTATTAGAGAGAGTGTAGCCATTGTCAAGTTTGCCGAAACTATTTAGAAGATGCTTCTGCATTAATTGGTTTTGACTGTCGTATCTTGGGAGATAGACGCCGGCATACCTCCAGCATCTATCGGGAGGCAGTGAATCTGTTTTAAGGAAACTGTAGTATCACACAGATTTCGATTTGCTTCTTTTCTTATCATTTGTTCTTAAATTTTTTAGAATTTAGTTTACCTCGATGAGTTCTAATATTTAATTATCTATGTTAATAATTTATTTTATTAGTAATGTAATCTAATTCATTTCTATATTTTTAGTTATGTAGTTTATTCTGTATTTCATTAGTTAATAAAAAAATTATTTTGTCATTTTTATTAATTCATTTTATATATATTTCTTGTATTTTTTTTGAAAAAATACTAACAATCTTAAAACATATTCATATGTAATTTGCGAAGATTAATGTTTAATTATTAAAAACAAAAATTCCATGCTATTGTTTCCTGAGAACCTAGGATATACATTGTGCTAGTTCTTTATTTGTTTTGTAACTAACTTTCTGTACAAGTTTACCCAAGTGTGAATGAATGATACAAATGAACAAAACAAATTGAAACAAATATAATGGACTACTGATTTGTGATTTGAATAGGATTACCTTTGCGTGGAACAAGAAATAAGATTAGACTATCATTTTTTTTGGGAAATACCTGTGAATTGAAATATTTGCTTTAATGTTGAGTTTTATTTCAGATTTATTCCGTATATTGTTTTGAAAGTTTGGTAACCATTTTGATTTAATTCGATTAATTAAATTTTGAAAAAAAATGAAGTGTTAGAATTTGTGTTTTGAGAATTTCAAAAGATTTGTCTTGTTGAGAGCTTTCTAACGATATATAGAACGTCTCAAACGGAGTTCGGATGAACCTACACAGTTGTCGGAAGATTTGGTGGTTTTTGTTATCAAATGATGACATCATCATGATGCAAAGATGATGTCAATGCTATGTAGTAGCCTAGTCAGCAGCCATGTCAGTGACATATGGGAAACCAGTCAGCGACACATCGGCATGACTACCATGTCATCAGAATTGTTTCAAAAATTGCATTTTGGTCCCTAAAATTCAAGATAATTTCATTTTGATCCTAAAACTTTTTGAAATTACAGTTTAGTTCCTAAATTTTTTTTAGTATTTGTATTTTAACCCCTCAAGTATATGATATTTGCAGTTTGACCCTTGGAGTTTATGGTAGCCCTTGGAAGTTTATGAAATTACGTTTTGACCCCTAAAAAAGTAGAGGAGTGTATTCTTGGCTAAACAGACCATTCCGGATGAAACTGTCAATTTCGATTTTGCAAATTTGGATTATTTTTAATTGTAATTGTTGCATTTCAATTTTTAGTAGTTTTAATTTCTAAATTATAATAGTTTCACCATAGTGAAAGGAAAGTGGGAAAGAAAAAAATTATAAACCTTCGGGTTTGGAAAAAATCTTTGGAATTAATTTTATTATTCCCAAAGTGGTTTAGTTTTTTTTGTAATAGAAACCAAAGTGTTTAGCCTTGACTAAAGAGTATTTCTGAGTTATGTTCAGAAATCACAACTAAAATGGATTTGGTTTCAAACCTTTGTTGTTAGAGAAAGTCTTTGGGTTTAATCTTTTTATTCTCGAAGTGGTAGGAAACCAAGTTTTGACAAAGTTATCGGTTATAATCTGATTATTTCCAAAGTGTATTGTTTTGAGAAAAGAAACCAAATTTTAGCTTTAGCTAAAATATTTTTTATTTTTATTCAGAAACAATAGGCTCAGTTTCGGGAGTACCGGTTAACTTTTATGAGTGATACCCTCTGATAGTAATTTTTAATTGCTTGTAAGTTTTGTAAACTTGATTTATTTTAACCTAGTTTATCCCCCTGAAAAACTTAATCTAAATTTGTTTCCTATTGACTAGGAGCCAACATATTTTTGAAAGTTTTGTCTAAGGTTAACTGGGTCTTAAGTGGGATTGGTGTGACCCCTCCAGTCTTCTTGGAAACTTTCTTGACCATGTTTGATTCTAGGATAAGTGGTGAGATCGATTTTGAATTAAATTTCAAACTTTGGATTTTTCTAGTGTTAAGTTTAGTTTCTGGAAAAATAGAATAGTGAAATTCTGTTGTGATTTTTCAGAAATAGTTTCAAGAAGTGACAACAGAAAATATTGTTCTATCTGACATCCTTAAGCGTTGCAAGGTTTTCAAAGGAAGATCTAGAGAGATTAAGTGTGATTAAAGGAAATCATAAGATTGCGTGATAATATCTTTAAATTAATCAGAAGCAATTAGTATGTTATCCTCGTGTCAATTATAGCATGTATGACTGTTATGTGACTTTGCTTAAGAGCAAAGATGAGACAACCCGTTAGGATGGGTGAATGTATTTTTTGAATTTTTGTAATTCTGAATATATTCTTGAATTGGTGGCTCCTAGTAAGTGCAAGATCATTGATCATAGAGATAGAAAACTGGTGGTTCCTAGGGGGTGTCAGACCACTGGCTACACAGTTAGGAGATTGTGGTTCTTAATAGTGAACAGATTACTAATCATATGTCAAGACATGATGATTCCTAGCAATGAAATAGTCTACTAATCCTATATCAAGACGTTGTGATTCCTAGTAGTAGAGTGACTACTGATCACATGTCAAGATATGTCAAGATATTGTGATTTCTAGTATTGAAAAGTCTACTGACCACATGCTGAGAAATTAGTGATTCTTAGTGATAAGACTACTGACCATGTTATAAAGTTTTGAATAGTAGATTATTGAACACTGGATCTGTGTTTCCTGATAGTAAGGCTATTGACTTCAAAGTGATTTGTGTGACCAAACTTGTTTGGTGCATTGAATTCGGAAAAGACCTAATTTAGTTGATGACGGTCTGGGAATGTGTTTTCTGTGATATAATTTTGAGAGTTTCATAATCATTGTGACACAAAAAATTGGTTAAAGACTCTGTATGAATTTTTTGAGAGGCCGGGAGCCTTCATATAAATTCTACAAATATGGAGGTGTCATGCAAAACGTGGCAATACAAAAGGTAGCAATACCTAAACCCAAGTAGGTAAGATAGACCTAAAAATCCGTTGACTTTGTATTCGACGGTTATACATAATATAGTAATGCATATCAGTTTTTTTGTGAATGAATCTGATATTCAGATTTACACAAGAATACAGTCATGGAATTGATGAAGCAATTTTCATGAAGAAAGAGATAAGCCTAGAAGATGTAAACAGACTAGAACTTTAAAGTTCTTCTATTTAATCTTCTTAAACTTATATGGTGGCTAGTGAGGCTAAAAGCTTCTTTGAAATTGTGATTTCTCTAGAAAGTAGTTATTAAATTAACTTGAACTTGCAGAGGTAGTAATAATTGGGATACAAGTGAATGAAAGCCGATGAGACAGGTTTGTTATCAAAGGATACCGGCAAAGAAAATGGCTGGATTACTTTGATACGTTATCACCAGTTATGGTGAGTGTGATTGCAATTGTATAAAGTCGGGAGATACATCAAGATGGATGTTCAAATAGCTTTCCTATATGAAGATTTAGTTGAATAAATCTTTATGGAACAACCCGAAGGGTTTGTAGATTCTAGGATGAGGAAAGACTGTAAGCTTAAGAATCATTTTATGATTTGAAATAAGCACTGAAACAATGGTATAAGAAATTTGACTACATTATGTTGTCTAGTGGGTATTGACAAATGTCTTTGTTGACAATAGTATATGTCGTGTTGTGTTTGTGTGTAGGTGACATGCTCATTGTTGGTAGTTTTGAGAAGATATTCAATACTACCAAGTAGATGTTGTAACTCTAAATTTGATATGAAAGATATGGGCCTTGCAGATGTGATTCTAGATATTAAAATTACCAAAAAATCTACTAGTATTGTACTTTCTCAGTCTCATTATGTTGATAAGATACTTGAGAAATTTAGTAAATCAGATACAAGTAGGGTTGTGCAAAATACCACCCAATCCGCTAAAACCGCACCGATCCGCATCAATTCATACTGCTCTATCCGCTAATCGCGAATTAGACTTTAAAATTTATAATCTTCATTTCAAACTGCTTCGCTTCGCTATACTTAATACATTTATATTTTTTAACTTCCAATGAAATATCAAAGTAAAAATGAGTGTGAGACAGATTTAAAATGTGAAATTTGTTACAAATTAGTAGTTATGTATGAATCATATTATGTAAAATTAATTTGTGTTATATATAAAAAAAAATATTATGCAAATTAGTGTTATATATTATGCAAATGTTTGATAATTGGTTACAATATTCTTCAATTTGCCAATCTACCCAAACCGCGATTTGCCAATCCGCCAATTCGCCATTCAATTTGTAATTTTACTCTCAAACCGTTTGAACCGCACCACGCACACCCATAGATACAAGTGTGTTGAGGACACTAGTAGACTTGAGTTTACATTTGGCCGAGAATAATGGTGAAAATGTATTTCAACTAGAATATTCTCGGGTCATTGGAAGTTTTAAGTATCTGATGAGTTGCACTATTCAGTTAGCAGGCTTAGTAGATACACCAGTAATCCTAATGCTACTGATTATAAGAGCATTATGCGGGTATTGGATTATTTACACTACATACGGAATTATAGGTTACATAACACTTGATATCTAGTTATACTAGAAGGGTACAAAGGTGCCTACTAGATATCTGATATAAAGACTACAAATCCATTAGTGGGTATGTTTTCTTTAATTGGAGTTGTAACCTTGTCTTGGAGATCTTCCAAGCAGATGTGTATCACAAGATCAATGATGGAATCATAATTTAGTATTAAAGTAGCTGAATGGCTTTGCCATTTTCTTGATGATATTCCATGTTTATCAAATCTTGTGCTAGCAATTTTCTATACTTTGCGACAACCAATCAAGTATTGGTAGGCACAAATGGAAAGTTTAGACATTTTTTGTCAAAGACATAGTTTCATACAATGACTACTCTCGTATGTTGTCACTATAGACTATATACAGTCTAAGGACAATATTACGGATCCGTTAACCTAAGGGTAAAATTGAGAGTTAGTAAGAAGTCGTCATGAGAAATAGGGTTAAGGCCTTTAGCGAATGTTACTGGGTGGTTTTCATAGCCTCTGCACTAAACGGCCTAGAGGTTAATAGTTTCCCCACCAAACATAACCAAGATGTCTTTTCCACCGATTTTGTCAGCAACTCCTTTACCATCACTGTGTCCTATTTCTCTTCCATAAGAACTAGTCGCTTTGTTTACTCATTAATGGAGTCTGTCATGACTGCTATCACCAGGCAAACACTCTCAAACACACACCTAACCTCTGCCAAACTCTTACCAAGAAGGGATGAGTACTTGCACACGACAGCAAGAATAAACCCCTAAGCAAGATACCCTACAGAGCATTCTCAACAAGAGGATGAAAGTTTAAGTAGAATAGTAAGCTGTTAATAGTTAGAGGGTGAATTTTATTTTATTTTTTTTATAGTTCTAATGCATATAGTAAAAAGGGAGTTACGGGCTGGTCCTTTAAATCTGATTTAATTCCCATGAGGTCTTGACCCAAAATAATTTAGCACGTCTTTCCATTTTACCCTTGACATTCAGTTCACATGTAGAAATCGCACAACCGTTCCACGCTCTCTCTTTCTCTCACCCGGCCACCGAAGACCACTTCCGACCTTTGACAATATTTTTTTTTTGGCCATTTTCCATTTCTATCATGTCAATATTGCCATGCTGGCAACAAGAGAAAAAGAGAAGAAGAATGATGAAGAAAATAGAGGAGGGCGATAATGAGTACTTACTAGAAAATAATTCTTCACATTTGTAGATCAACACAAAGATTCAAAGACAAATCCAGTAAAAAAAATTATGACTGACACATTCAATAATAAATTTATCACTATCTGTTCGTTAAAAATTAAAAAAAGAAAAAGAAAATCTCGTCTTCATAATCACAAATTAACATAAGATTCAAAGATATTCTTAGTGATAAATTTATCACTGATAGACACATTCAATGATAAATTTATCACTGGCTGTTTATTACAAAAAGAAAATCTCATCATCATCGTCACAAATTAACACAAGATTGAAAAACATATTCAGTAATAAATTTAACAGTGATAAATACATTCATTGATAAAGTTCTCACTGGTTGTTTATTAAAAGATTACCAAAAAAAAAAAAATCCCGTCATCATTGTCACAAATCAACACAAGATTCAAAGAAATATATTAGTGATACATTTATCATTGGTACAACTGATTTGGTTTAAGAAAAATAAAAAGAGAGAAAAGGTGTAAGGACGATGGAGGTGATAAATATAATATGAACAAAAATCAGTGATAAATTTATCATTGTATTAATATAAAAAATCCAGCAATAGCAGTCCACAATATATTAAACAAATTAGGGATAAATTTATCACTGAATTAAGTGATAAATTCATCATATTAGTTTAACATGTTTTATAAATGTAGATCTTCACCAACACATTGTGGAAAGAGTCTCTATCTCATCGGCGACTATGTAAAATACCAGATTGGCGCCGAAAAATGGTAGATCGGCATTGAAAACAACTAGACTTGAAGCCATTGGTAAAGTTCGACGTTGAAGATGGTGGATCGATGATTGAAGAAGAACGATGGTGATGGCATATGAATGATGGAGGATGGAAAAAGAGCGACGGTAATGTCAAAAAGGAAGGAAGACGACAATGGTGAAGTATAGATCGGCGACGGTGGAGATGGTTGGTGAACAATGGTGGTGGAAGTGGCCGGCAAAGGTGGTGGTGGTTAGTGACGAATGACGATGGTGGTTACGGGTGGATGGCCATGGCCATAGCTACAATGGTGGTATTTTCTAGAGAGAGAGAGAGAGAGAGAGATGAGAAAGAAGAAGAGTTTTGAAAAAATGATCAAGAGAGAAGTTAATGCAAATTGAAAAAATTAATGAGTAATAAATATCATAAACAATAAAATATCTAGAAAGTGTTTGGGATGATTTAAATAGGGATTTTCACCAGCTAGTAGTAGGGGCAAAATCGGGATTAAAAAAATATAACAATACTTTCTAGTGCATGAGATAGAAACTTAGGACCTATTGGGTAATAGATTCAATTATTGAGACCGGTTGGTAAAAATCCCTATAGTAAACCTCGTACTAAAGCGGTCGGGGCCTAATATATGTTGGTCAAGTTGTTAGAGATAATTTTTTTTAGAAAATTTCTTCAATAATCATCGTTTGGCCAAAGGTTTATGGCTTGATCGAATGAAATTTTACCATGCTCAGGCCCATACCCTAGGTGAAGTGGGTTAGGCCAAATGAGATTAGTCATGGGCTTGGAATTTAATGATCGACTAGGTTCGTTGACCTGTGTATTGGTTGTTAGACTTTTTAGTTATTGTCGTGGGCTAGTAATTTGTTCGATTATGTAAATATTTCTCATGATTGTAACTATTCTCTTGTCTATTAACAAAATAATAATAATAATAATAATAATAATAATAATAATAATAATTTGATGTTTCTAGGCCAAAGAACTTGAAAAAAAAAAATCATCTTTGAAGAACAGATCTCAAATGCGATTTGAAGAGAAATATTATTTATACAGAAAATTTGTGAGAGCTTATGTGCATTCCGTGCATAAATTTTCTGTGCATATAGCATTACTGCTATATGAATATGAAAATAGCAATCATTTGCAGTATTTATGGTTTTGATTTAATGAAATATTAAAGAAATTCAAATTCAAATGCAATTCAAATTAATGAATGAAATCATTTGCAGCATTTATGGTTTTGATTTAATGAAATATTAACAAAATTCACATTCAAATGCAATTCAAATTAATGAATGAAATCATTTGCAGCATTTATGGTTTTGATTTAATGAAATATTAACGAAATTCACATTCAAATGCAATTCAAATTAATGAATGAAATCATTTGCAGCATTTACGGTTTTGATTTAATGAATTATTAAAGAAATTCAAATTCAAATGCAATTCAAATTAATGAATGAAATCATTTGCAGCATTTATGGTTTTGATTTAATGAAATTACTTGCAGCATTTTTGGCTTAATTAGAAGAGTTTTTAAATTTTTTTTAAATATATTATAACAAGCTAATCAAATTTGAAAGTTAAAATTTCACCATCTAAAAGAAAATTGAAAGTTAAAATTTTAATTATAAAATTTCTAGCAAGTATGCAGAACATATGAAGAATTTCAAAAAAAAGTGTTGTTATTAGCTCATTTTTTTATTTTTTTATTTTTTTTTGGTTTGGACTCCCACCTATTAGTTCTTACTATTTTTTCCTTTGGACTTATAGCACCAACATTTTTTTATTTTTTGGACCCCATCAAACAATTTCAAAATTTGTAAAAATTCTTTGGACAGCCTACTTAATACTAAAATTAACCTTAGCCACTCACACTTCTAACCGTACTTCTACCCCAGCCACCACATCTATTAACCCAGCTTTGCCCTCCCTAGCCCATACTAGTCACTCCAAGCCCTTCCTTAACCGTTGCCACTCTTACTTCTTACTGTCTGCCAATCCTTCCCAGAGAAAGAAATCACAAGAAAGAGAGAAACAATTTGCAAGCTATGTAGAAAAAGAATATGAATGAAGGAAAGAGATAAGGCAATAGGAAAGCGAGAGGAGAGGTTGGGCAGCATGAAAGAAAAAATTGAGAGGATGGGCTAGAGGGTGGTGGCTAGAGGTAGTAAAGGGGTGGGAGAGGTTGAGAGGGGTGGTGGTAGATATGGTAGAGGATCAGGGTTAAGGTATTGTTGGCTACATATTTTGTATAAGCCAATTACAGTTCGACAGGTGGTAGGATGAGGGCAATATGGAAAGACAATTCAAATCTTCAATCATAATCACACACGTGGCAGTTAGTATTGGTTATTGTAGATCTGCATAGCACTGGATCAACAAAGAGATGCAAAATAACGTGGTTTCAACGGTTACTCATATTTAAATTCAAAATCATGAGGGAAGCCTAACTGCAGATATGGCATAGTGGAGCTAACTGTAAGGCAATATGATCAGCGATCATAGAGGGATGGTTCGACGGTTAGAAACGCATTTCGACGGTTGTCATTGAGAAGTATAAATAGCAGAGAAGGCCCCAGAAAGAAGCCTTAGACTCAGATCCAAAAAACTAGTTTTGTCTACTTTATTTTCCTTTCAGTTTTTACATTTCTTGTTCTTTACATTTCTGTACTTCAAATTCCTGCACTGCACTTCGTTCATAGGAGTAATTTCAAGTAGTTTGTTGCTGTAAACCTCTACGAGGCTGATTTGGATCTTTATAAATCTTCCATTTTACTTAATGAAATGCTACAATTATTCTTAATTTAATCGTTGTTTGCTTAATTCTCCTAAACAAAGCCACCAGTAAAAGTCATCTTCATTGAGGCTGAAAGAACTAAAACACAATCATCTGATAATTGGTTGGTAATTAATATTCTGTAAGAACTGATTGATCCTTGCTGGCACGCTCAAAATTACAATAATAACCTTCGAAAGCCAAAAAGCCAACATATATTTTTGGCACGCCCAGTGGGACTAATTGAATTGGCTAGACGTAAGAGACAAGGAGAAAATGAACGCTTGGAAGAAGGTGTGGAAGGAGAGGTAGAAATACCTAATCCAGAGGATAATGTGATAACACATTCTGTGGAAGTACCTGTTTTATCAGAACCTATGGTCAAACAGACCAGCACTTCGGAGCAAGTACCATATGTTCAAAGTATTGGACGAGGCCAAGGAATTGGACCATCCACTGTTCCATCTACTCAGCCAATGAATCCATGGGGAGGCCTAGTAGATGCCATGGGACAGCAGTTATGAACATAATGGAAAGATGGGCAACATCCTCTATGGATCGAATGAATACTCATCAACCAACTAACGCAAGGCAAATGGAGGAAATTTCAAATGTCCCTCAGCAAAGATTGGCTAGAGATAAACAACCTATGCAAAATAATAGACATTCTAATTGTCAAACTAGTAATCAAAATTACGAAAGACCATCACCTCAGTCTTGGTATGAGCCTTTTTCGAGGCCTGTGACAAATCAAAATGCCTCATTACTTAACCATGAAGCCATGCAAATTGATGGATCTGGCCCAACACAAGAAAATGGCATAAGGATGTTTCCCAATCCCATGTTCGAAGCCATACCTGGCATGAGGGGGTTCGCTAATCCTTTGTTCGAATTTGTACCCGGGGGGTTGGAAGGGTTTTCTGCAACTAAAAGAGACACAAAACCTGTTCCAGTACCTTTCACAGGTCCTTTTGTAAGACAGGCTCAAAGGGGTTACCCATACCCTCAACAGCAGTCAGCACCACAAGGACAACCAGTCCCAAATATACCGCCCTATAGACCAAGAGGACCTCAGGCACAAGGTTGTCTACCAAATCCTGTGTTTGTTCCTCCAGTAGTGGTTCAACAAGTACAAAATATGGTTCATAGGGACCAAATTGCTGATATTATTAGAGAGATGTGTTGATCGATAGCTCGAGGGGTTCAAACTCCTGTATACAGGAAACCATATCCAGAATGGGTAGATCGGGTACATGAATACCCAAGAAGGTTTAGGATACCAGACTTTGCTCTTTTTTATGGGAATGGAAACTAGTCAACAGTAGAGCATATTGCTAGGTTCGTTGCTTAATGTGGTGAATTTACCAATAATGATTACATGAAGTTAAGACTGTTCCCAAATTCTCTAACTGGGGCAGCTTTTGTATGGTATATTAACCTTACACCTGGCTCCATCCAAACTTGGCAACAAAAGGAGGAGGCATTTCATGCCCAATTCTTCCAAACAGAGCCAGAAGTTTCTATGGCAGACTTGGCAAGGTTGAGGCAAAAACCTGATGAGAAGGCTGCTTAATTTATTGCCAGATTCAAAAGAGCACGAAACAAATGTAGGATCATCCTACCAGAACCTGAGTTCGTGAGATTGGCTCAAAATGGCTTAGAGTTTAGGCTTCGAAAGAAGTTTGACTCAACTGAGTTTAGAGACTTAGTGGAACTAACCTATAAGGTGTCTAGGTATGAAGCATTACTAGAAAAAGAACAAGATCGAAGTAATGCATCATACAAGACGTATTATAGAGATCCTAATTATGAGATTGATGCAGCAGAGATTATAGGGAAAGAACCTGTGATCTGTAAAGCATTAATTCATAAAGACACAACAATAGACCAGTAGTTTAAAAAGAAAGACCTTCATAGGAATTACTCTTTCGATTAAACAAAGGCAGATGACATTTTTGATCATTTGCTTGCGGCAAACCTCCTGAAGTTACCAAAAGGAGTTAAAATTCCGTCTCCAGAGGAACTTAAAGGAAAAGTGTATTGTAAATGGCATAATTCTTGGTTTCACTAAACTAAAAACTGTATTGTTTTTTGAGATAGGATCTAAGAGCAAATTCGAAAAGGGAGTTTAAAATTCCCAGCTAAGGCAGAAAAGGCTATGGGGATTGACACTAATCCGTTCCCAGAAATTGGAGAAATGGCAATCAATGTTATTGTGCCAGACTTCTAGAACTTATCCTTGAAGGAATTGGAAGAGGTCAATGTGCAAATGCATGTTGTCAGCCAGACTACTATCAAGAAAGATGCTAGAAGTTTACAAAGTGTTGGACAAGGCTTTGCAGACCAGAGGGAAGACTCTGATGAAGAGGCACTAGATGATGGTTCTTTAGAGGCAGTTGTCATGCAAAGAATGTGTCCCAGGTGCAGGTTGAGCTACAAGTGGTTGAAAGGGCTTCCGATTGATGGAAAGCAATATTATAAGGATGTGCAGAGGCGTCCTAAACTAACCAGTGTCTATAACAAGAGGCCATATCCAATTGGTACTAGGCAGCAGCCATTCATGGTTGAGTCAGCAGCCACTAGAATGCACTCCAAGGGCAAGAGACCTTTACATGAATTCAGACCACCCAACTATTACAGAATGGAGGGCAATTATCCTGAGAGGAGACTTGAAGTGGGCTCAAGTCATGGGATCAAAGCCAGAGATTAGTCCCCTAGACCAGCTTCACACAAAAAGGAAAGTGGCCACTTTCATGGAAGGCCTGAATTAGGCCTAAAACACGGGGTCAGAGCCAAGCAGTGGCCTTCACAGCCAACTTCGAAATTGGCTTCGAAGGAAGAAAGAGACAGTTCGACAACTGGGCTAGTGGGTTCATGGGTACCTGGAGTTCCAGATTGGTTTGTCATGCAGAACAAACCTAGGGAAATGTCTATACAAAGAAATGTTGTTGGAGACCAGGGTAGGATGGTTAAACCTCCTTTGGTAGCTCCAAATAATTGGGTGTTACTAAAGCATCCAAAAACAAAGGAACCAAATATGGTCCCAATGATTTCTAGATCCCAAAGAAAGAAGATCCAGCGAAGGTACACTCAATACCAGGAGGATCTGAAAGAAAGTGGAGAAAGCTCTTCATTGGTCCAGTCAAAGGGCCAGATAGAGGGGGAAAAAAAGTCCAAAGTCATATCATAGTCTAAACTCGACTCCTCAAGACAAAATAAGTTGCAGCAGAGAGCAGTTAGCCAAAGTTCACTCCGAACTAAAAACCAAAAAAAGATCTAGTTTAGTAGGATTGGAAAGGGCTTTGATGGAAAGCGATAGTGAGACAGAGGGAGAGGTTGGCCTAGGCCAAAGGAAGGAGATGGTTGAGGAGGAAATGTTTGAGGCCTTCATGGCTGAACAGACATTTTTGGTCGAAAAACCAGTAGAAACAGACCATTCGAAGAAAGTTACTAGCACTAAAGTGCCAAAATGCAGCATGGAAGGTGCTCCTGAAGTAATTAAACAAGTTGGCCAGGAAAAGAAGCGGGTACAACCAGTCATCCAATTTGGCTCGTTTCCTCCAATATCAGTGAATATAGTGCATATACTACCACAAGAATTCCAAGGTGAAGATGAAAACCAAGAAGGTCAAGAGATTGACCCAATTCTAGTTTTTAGTGAAGACTCACAAGTGAGTATGGTGCAAGACGAATCTGAGGTGGCCACACCAATGGAAACTGGAGATGAGAGTGAGGAAGAGGTAAGTATTAACCTCTCATACCCTTTTGAGTATCCCACGATATCCATGACACAGCATGTCAAACCCTTGTATATCAAGGCCTTCTTCTATGGGGTACAGATGAACCAGGTATTGGTGGATAATGGGGCAGCAGTAAATCTACTTCTGAAATCTTCTTTGAAGAAACTAGGAAAGAGGAATCCCAGTTTAATCCCAACCAGTACAACCATTATTGGTTTCGCTGGAGACAAACAGATGGCTCAGGGCATTTTGCCCATCAACCTGAGTGTGGGAACCAGGGACTGCATGACGGCATTCTTCGTTATCGACAGCAATGCTAAGTATAATGCTCTACTTGGAAGGGATTGGATTCACACCAACAAATGTATGTCTTCCTCTCTACATCAAAAGATCATGATGGCCTTATGCAATGGAGAGACAGAGGAGATCAACACAGACCCTCAACCCTTCATAGCTTGTGTAGATTTTGTAGAGGCCAAATTGTATACTGAAGGAGTGGCACCACTCAGTGTACTGAGAAAACCTGATGGATCAGCCGAAGTGACAGTTGATGAGGAATTAGCACACCTGAAACATTTACTCCAGGAAAGTGTTGATGAAGAGTTTGTCACCAAAGATGACAATGATGCCTGGTTGTAAGCAAAAAGATGGAACCCAAGAGGCCAGATCTGTGGCTTTAGTTAAGTTTTCAATTTTGGACATAAAATCAATAGTCTAGAGGGTGCAAGAGCAAGAGAAAGAAGCCATGGTAATTGGCTGTAAGCAGGAGCAGCAACAGGTCAGGGTTTTAGCCTTGAATAAATACTGTGCATTGGACATTGAAACAAAAGTCCAGGAGATACAGGAAGAAAAAGCCTTATGGACAGACTTTGTCTATGAGGAAGAGGGTAAAGATGTTGAATCAAAGAAACTGGGAGCAGGACAAAGTAAGGAGATTGCTTCGAAGACAGAAGAAATCAAAAAAGAAGTATCAGTGAGTCTTCAGATGCAAGACCTTTTGGAAGAAGTGAACTTAGGGGAAGGTTCTATACAACAGCCCACCTATATAAGTGCTTGGTTAAGTGCTCTTAATAGGGACCAGTTGGTGGTGGTCTTAAAGAGATATAAATATTGTTTTGCATGGTCTTATAATGAACTACCAGGATTGGATAGGTCATTAGTAGAACATAGGCTCCCTATGAAGCCTAATTTTAAGCCATACAAACAAAAACCAAGAAGGATGAGTCCTGAAGTGATTCAGAAGGTCAAGGAGGAAATTCTTAGGCTCTTTAAGGCAGGCTTTATCAGGACAGCCAAATATGTTGAATAGTTATCCAATATTGTGCCTGTAGTTAAGAAGAATAGTAAAATGAAGGTATGTATCGATTTCAGAAATTTGAATCTGGCAACTCCAAAAGATGAGTACCCCATGCCCATAGTAGATCTATTGGTGTGATAACCTTGTCCCGTGCTATGCTAATTAATCATGCTTATGTTGGTGATTATGTGCGTAATTTGAATCTAAGTGTTATTGCATGATTATATGTGATTTGGGCTTTATATATGTTCACCGTAGGAACATTTGTTCGATTATCTGCTTTGAAATTTAAATTGAAAGCCTTATCGGCCACGAAACCCGAAATTGATTACGCCATTGTGATCAGCGTAATTTTTAGAGCCTACGGTGAAATTTAATTGGAAATTGATTCGGATTAGATTAAATCGATAAAATTAATGAATTAAGTGCCCAATTGTTTAACATTAAAATAATGGCTTAGTGGAGCCATATCAGGGCCATACACACCCTCATTTGTTTCCTTTGACTTCAAAAATCTGAGTTTGCAATTGTGAGATGGAGAGGGCCGGCCATAGTGAGAGAATGAGCTCAAAAATTGAAGTTTGATCATTTAAGCTTGGTGATCTTGAAGGCACACTAAAGAATCAACCATAGATTGTGGAGATTAAAGCTCCTTGGTGAGTAATCTTGTAAATTTAGAGTTGATTGATGATCAAGAACATGAATATAATTGAGAATGATGAAATTGAATTGGTTTTGTTGAATTGAGGCTTGATATGTGCATGCATGTAAAGAACACCTATGGAATCACAAAATCTAGCATGTGAATTGTAAATTTTGAAAGATTAGAAGTGTAATCCCACATGCAAGCATGTTTTTGTTGAGTTTCATGGGAATGAGCACTAGTTGCATCATTAGAAGTGGAAATAGAAGTCAAATTGGGCATGCATGTTGTTTATTTAAAATGGGAACCTTGAATGCATGAGTTGGAGTTAATTTTGGGGCATGCATATGGTTAATTTGTGAAATTGGGTTTCCTAATGTTGTAATCTTGCATTAGTATCATGTTAGCATGTGTATATGTGAGATTTGTGTCATAGCATGCAAGAAAAATTGATTGAATGTCGAAAATGAACTCAGGGAACCATTCTGGAAAACCCAGAATTTATGGTGTCCACTCGAGCGGGGGAACCGCCGCTCGAGCGGGGAATTCATGCTCCCAGCATATTTTGCAGACATGGTGCCTGCTCGAGCGGGGAAGTTGACGCTCGAGCGGGGAGCTATGTAGACAGGCATTCCGCTCGAGCGGTAGAGTTCACGCTCGAGCGTGAATTTGATATAACCAGTACTTTTGCAGGCCTCTTGGGTCCGCTAGAGTGGGGAAGTCCACGCTCGAGCGGGGACCCTATTTTCTGGAATTTTGAAAATGCATTATGTGTTCTGTTTTCCGTTCCCTTTCACTTGTGAACACTCTTAGGCATACATTGAGCATTGTAATTGAGTTAAAAAGATAAGAATGAAGCCTAAAGAGGAATATGTGAATTAAAGAACGGATTGGATTATTTGTGACTCTTTTGTATTCATGGAATGTGTAGGGTCAAGCTCCAAGGCAAATCCATAAGCCGATCACTGTGAGTAGTATCGATATTTTGAAGCTTGTCAATTGTCCAATTGCTTATTTCCTTATAAGTTTGCTAGTTTGAATTATGGACAACCGATTGATAAATGATTGGGCCGAAGGCCAATTGATAAATGATTGGGCCGAAGGCCGATTAATATAAATGATTAGGCCGAAGGCCGATTGACATGAACGATTAGGCCGAAGGCCGATTAATAAATGATTGGTCCAAAGGTTGATTGATATAAATGATTGGGCCGAAGGCCGATTGACATGAATGAATGGGCCAGAGGCCGTTTTGACACGAATGAAAGTTTGAAAGGCCTAAAGGCCAGTTTGATACGAAAGTATGAATGGGCCAGAGACCAGTTTGATAAGAATGATAAGTCTAAAATGAATGATAGTCTGACACGAATGGAAGATAAATGGGCCAAGGGCTAGTATGTTTGGAACCATAGTCACTTGACTTAAATTGTGTATGTATATGATAAATGGAAATATGAAGTGGGCCCAAGGCCGTTTGAAGCATGTTGTTTTACATATTGTTTGTGTATCTTTTTTATCTGATATTATTCACTGGGTTTTCGCTCACGCTCATTCATGTGTTTGTAGGTGAGCCAAGAGAGGTTCAGACCCAGCCTTAGTGAAGTCAGTTCGGAACATCTAAGGTTTTGAGGAGTCAGCCCTTGTGTCTCATGCACGAGACATGTCTTCGCCTTTTCGTTATGTATTTATATTTTGTCAGGTTGGCGAAGTCTTTGAATATGTCTGTATATAGTTTTGTTTTGGCTGACTTAGATTGAGTGATCCTGTTTGTACAGAATTTTTATGTTATTGCATTTTTGGATGTGAGTTATTAACATATGTATGTAATGATGTGCATATAAGCACGGCTCTATGGACAAAGTTTCAAATTGCTTCCGTTTGGCCCCCATGAACTCTGTTAAAATACGTTTGGTTTGGTCTGAGGCCGTAGGTAATCTCATGATTACTGGCCAATTATGTCCTTAACCCACGGGGGCATGTTCGGGTCATGACAATTGGTGGATAGTTCAGTAGGGCACAAAATTTTATCAATGATGGATGGGCACTCTAGTTATAACCAAATCTGCATTGCAAAAGAGGCTATCCACAAGACAGCATTTAGATGTCCTGAGAACATTGGCACCTTCGAATGGGTTAAAATGTCATTTGGCTTGAAGAATGCTGGAGCTACATATCAAAGGGCTATGAACACCATTTTTCATGATCTCATTGGAGGATATTTAGAGTGTTACATTGATGACATTGTAGTAAAGTCCCAATCCATGGAGGAACATTTGTTTCACTTGAAAACAGCTTTTGAAAGAATGAGAAAGTTTAAGTTGAAACTTAATCCTCTCAAATGTGCTTTTGGCGTATCAGCTAGAAACTTCTTGGGCTATGTAGTACACAAGAAGGGAATACAGATTGATCAGAACAAAGCCAAAGCTATCGTTAAAGCCAGACCTCCATCAAGTAAGAAAGAAGTACAAAAATTCTTTGGGCAGGTTAATTTTCTTCGAAGATTTATTTCTAATACTGCAGGGAAAACTAAAGTATTTTCTTCCTTATTAAGGTTGAAAGATGAAGAGGAATTTGTGTGGACAGTAGAGCATCAAACTGCTTTCGAAGGAATCAAAGCCTACTTGGCCAACCCTCCAGTGCTGATGCCGCCAAAGGGTGATAAGCCCTAGAAGTTGTATATAGTTGCAGCAAAAGATTCACTGGGAGTTTTCTTAGCCCAAGACAATGAAGAAGGCAAAGAGCAAGTAGTTTATTACCTTAGTAGGTTTCTAAATTCTTGTGAATGTAAATATTCAGCTGTAGAAAAGGTGTGCCTTGTATTGTATTTTACTGCAATGAAACTAAGATACTATCTTTTGCCTACAACTGTCTTGGTAATTGCAACCACAGATTTGGTTCAATATATGTTATCTAGACTTATGCTAAGAGGAAGAATTGGCAAATGGATATTAGCTTTATCAGAATTTCATCTAGAATATGTTTCCCAAAAGGCAGTAAAAGAACAAGTTTTTGCTAATTTCTTGGCAGATCATCCATGTCAAACAGAAAGCCAAGAGACAATGAAACTTGGTATGGTTAGTGTTGAACCATGGAAAATGTAGTTCGATGGATCAAAGGCCAATGGTCTAACTGGAATTGGTGTGGTGATTAAGTCACCACAAGGGGAAGAAACCACACATGGTTTCAAAGTAGATGAAATTAGTTGTTCCAATAATCAAGTTGAATATGAAACTTTAATAATGGGACTGGAACTACTTATTGGATTACAAACTCATGCAGTTGATATATTTGGAGATTCTCAGTTGGTGGTTAACCAGGTGAAAGGAATTTTCAAATGTCAAAGTGTAAGTATGTTGCTATACTATGTTGTTGCATTACATTTACTTTCTCAATTTCAGATAGCAAATGTAACTTATGTCCCAAGATTCTTGAATAATAAAGCTAATAATGTGGCTCAGAAAGCTTCAAATTTCAAGAGAAAGGATAACACTTAAAGGGACATAAGCCAAACAACATATCAAAAGGTAATACCACCTTTGAATAGGAGGAATATGGTCTTAGAAGTCAATCATAATGACTTACAAGAACAAATTAGAGGCATCCAATAATGCAGTATCTAGCTGGCCTATCTTCGAAAGCCAGCAGAAAAATCAAATTGCAATCTATGCAATACATAATGTATGGTAATGCTCTCTACAAAAGGAGGGCAGATGAGTTATTATTGGAATGTTTAGGTCCAAAGGAAGCATTGACAGTCATGGCTAAGGTTCATGAAGGCATCTGTGGTGCTCATCAGCCTGGTGTGAAGATGAGATGGCTACTTCAAAGACATTCTTACTATTGGCCAACCATCCTTAAGGATTGCATAGAATATGCTAGAGGTTGCCAGGCATGCCAAAAGCATGGCACAATAAGGCATGTACCCATAACTGATTTGCATGCGATTGTGAAACCTTGGTCATTTAAAGGATGGGCTATGGATATGACAGGGAAAATACATCCACCCTCTTCGAAGCATCATTGTTTTATCTTAGTGGCCACTGATTCCTTCACTAAGTGGGTCGAAACTAAGCCATATAAGGTTGTAAACCAGACCGAAATTATTGGATTCATTAAAGATTTGATCCACAGATTTGGCATCCCACAGACCATAACTGTTGATAATGGGACTGTATTTGATGGGAAAATGGTAAAGTCTTTTGTGGCAGAGTTTGAAATTAGCCTTGTTAATTCTACCCCCTATTATGCACAAGCTAATGGTCAAGCAGAGTCGTCCAATAAATCTTTGAAAAAAGGAATACAAAAAGTTGTGAAAGACAATTCAAGGAATTGGCATAGCTTACTGTTGGATGTATTATGGGCTTATAGGACTTCTCCAAGATCAAGTATAGGAATCACTCCTTATGCTTTAATATATGGGCATGATGCAGTACTACTTGTGGAAATTAATATTAAGTCCTTGAGGGTGAGATGCCAGGATCAGTTAATTCTTGAGCAGTACCATCAGAGTATGTGCTTGAAATTAGAAAGTGTGGATGAAGTTAGAATTCTGGCATTAAATAGCATTCTTTTCCAAAAGAAGAAAGCAACCAAAAACTATAATAAGAAAGTCAAGCATATTAGCTTTGATGAAGGTGAATTAGTATGGAATACAATACTCCCAATAGGGATTAAAAGTCACAAGTTTGGCAAATGGTCACCTAATTGGGAAGGATCATATCAAGTTCATAGAGTCTTGCCTTCGGGAGCATATCATTTGAAATTTTTGAATGGATATGTACACCCCAAGAAGATTAATGACAGATATTTAAAGCCTTATTATCCAACCATATGAGAAACACAAGGAACATAATAAGTGCTAAATAAAAGCGCATGAAAACGCTCAAATAATAAAATAAGGATTTTATTTCATAATGAGTTTAATACATGTAGCCATAGATTGACCCAAAAGTCCGTACAGTGTTTCAGATGTTCCTTTACAATTGACTCTCTACTTTTAAGAGATGGGAACAACTGAATGGCTGTAGCCATCTCCTACTTTCGATCAGCCAGTCCTTGGTTAGTGATCTGCAGCTTAGTGGCAGTTCGATCTAAAGCCTGATTAACTGCTGATAACTCTTCCTCAAGCTGAGCTTTCTTCTCCAGTAGTTGAGATCGAAATTGGAAGGCAGAGGAATGTTATTCTTTCAATTTTGACACTTCAGCATGTATGTAGAAAACAAAACTCTGGTCTCTCAGCAATTTCTCTTCTGCAGCTTTGGCAGCATGGCAGATGTTGATGTAAAAATCAATGGTGGCTGCCGTCTGAGATAAATGACTTGAAATAGTCATGCTGGATTACTCAAAAACCTTGCAGCACTGGAGGAAGCCATTCTTGATTATAGGCCTTTGTAAGGTTTCGAATAGGATCCTCGAGAAGGATGTCAGCAACTCCAGACAGCTATTCAAGTCTAATATAGGCAAGGAAGTCACTCTAGTAAATGAAGAGCTCTCAGAAATTTCTAAGAGAGAATCAGCTAGGACTAATGGCTCAGTTTCATTATTAGCTAGTAGAGTGGTGGAAGGCATGTCAAAAAGACTAGCTAACCTAGCCTCGAAGATGTCCACCTCATCTGTTGACATGGAGGGTGCAGAAAGAACTCTAGTAGGAGGAAGAAATAGCTGCATCAGAAAGAACTCTAGTAGGAGGAAGAAATAGCTGCATAGGAATAGGAGAGCTACCAGTAGGTCAAGAGAAGAGGGACTGGAGCTAGGTAGAAATAATGGACAAAGAATTGGAGAGCTACTAGTACATTCTCTACGGGAATCAACTATCACTGGAGATAAAGTAATAACTAGAATTTCCTCAGGATGGGAAGAAGCAGCAAGGCTTGAAAGAAGAATAAATTGGGTAGAGTTGAAGGATAGAGAAGGAAAGAGTGAAGTTAAGCCAAAAGATAGGGATGCAGGAATGCTTGGCCTGAAGAAAGGTATGGAAAATGTAGGACCAGGAAGTGGGAGTATTGCTTGAATTGGCTTCACGTTTTGAGGTCTTTCAACTTCAGATGAAATTGAAAGAGTCCTTATTGAAGGAAAGGGCAGAGTAACTTTTGCTGCAAAAGAAGAAATACAAAGTAATGTCAAGTCTCAGTATCAAAAATTTGAGAAAGGAGAATAAAGGCACGAAGGAAATTACTGGTTTCAGAAGCAGTGGCTATGATTAGAGAGCTGGGAAGAGTATAATGTTCAGCAGTTTGTTGTTTTCTTGCAACTGCTCTTTGGAGTGCATCAACAACAGCAGTTTCATCCCTAAGCATTTGTTGTTGCCTCCTATTCTCAGTTCTTTGAAATACAATAAGTTCTTTGGAATGTTCTGTTTCCACTGCTATAGCAAATACTTCGTGAATGGGATCTCCAGTGAAATCAGACAGAGAGACAGTCATTTTCTTCCTTTTCTTTAAGGGTGTCTCTTGCTCTTTTTCTGTCACTTCTTTTTCTGCTTCTTTTTCTTCTACACGAACCTCAGGTATATCCTTCTCAAGGTCAAGTAAGAGCCTTCTTTTTTTCTATTGTTGCTGTTTGCTCTTGAGAAGATTTAAAGCTTGAACTTTTTGAGGAGAATCTCCCTGAGAGGCACCCGCACCACCTATACCAAAGAAAGAGTTATAAGTAAGGACAAGAGTATCATAAAGGAGAAGAGGAGAAAAGAAACAGGAGTGCATACTTTTCTTCGAGGTAGCTCGAGTAACTCTAGAAGGAGTTGAGGCAGCAGGAACAGACTTTGTGGTGACAAGCGCAAGAACTGAAGTAACAAGAGTAGTGGAAGAGGTAACAGCTCCAGCCCCTTTGGACTTGGCTTGAGGTACATCCAGTACCATTAATAGATCTTGAGGAGGAATAGCCAAGTGTACCTCTATATTGGCCATCCACCAGTTCTGGCACCTTTTCAATATGTTGCTTTGAGGTATGAAGGGAAAGTACTCAAAGTCAATGAAATCATGGATGAATTTGGAAGTTGTTTATTTCAATCTAGATCTTCAAACTTTCAGATCCCTGCTGGTAAGGCTTAAATTAGTCTGACTGCAGAGAGGTATTGGGACCCCTTATGAGAGTCCAAATTACCTAGCAAATTAGGCAGGACAATAGGGCTCAACGATGCATTTGTAAGCTCTGGGGTTCATAGTCCCAATGAATAATTCTCTGAGAATCAGAATAGAGGCCCACGTGTTTTTATGCTAAGGTGTAGAACATGACCTATCACTCAAGAAGGTCCTCAACCAGGATGGGCCAATATTGGTAGGTTCGAAGGGACGGAAGTTGTGAGAAGAAGGGGAAACTGGGAGTTAATGGAAGAAAGAAAAGTAAAAAGCAAAGTTGGAATGATAGAGCGAAACATTGGCTAATTTCATGCCATGAGTGGTAGGGTTTGGTTCCAAAAACCTTAAGCATTTTGACTGTAACTCGGAGAAATATGCAAAAAACCAAAGTTGAAGAATGCAAAATGAGCCTCCTTGATTGGCATCCAAAGGTTTTTCACAAAAAAATGGAAGCAAGCTCTATAAACATGACCTAGAACGTATGAAGCTAAGGCCATTTTTGTTTGTAAAACAAGGGCTTTGGCAAGAGGGGCAAATTCAGGCATGATCCTTTGAGAAGAGGTGCAGAAGAGGAACTTGCAAAGCCAATACAATATAAAAGAGAAAAATTCCCTATCAGTCACAAGGCCCTATTTTTTATTCTCAGCCTTGACAAAGTCACTATAGAATGAGTTCAGAGAGGGGAAGGAAAAAGAGGTTTTGAGGTCAGGATAGTCTGGACCAATGGGGGTGCCAGTAGGGGATAATCCTAACAGATGACAGATGTCAAGGACAGTAGGAGCCATCATCCCACATCTGAACTGAAAGAAATTAAAAGCAGAATTCCAAAAACAAAGGGTAGCAGGTATTAAAAAAGGGTCTTCCGAAATAGTAAACCTAGATAATTTGAGGGCGTTGAAGAGGCAGAGCTCCTAAAGATCCAGTGTCCTATCAGGGACAACCCGATCATACCATTCCTTCCACTTTGGTCTTACTGTGGGCCAGCAGCGATGGGGTCGGTTCACCCTTCAACTTCCCCAATCAAGACCACCTTTGTAAAGGAGACAATGATCTTCTAGACGTGGATACAGAGCTAGAAGCTCAGTGGAAATCTCCTTAAAAATGGGTCCAAGCACATATTCTTCTTGCACATGGTGACGGGGACTGAAGATGCGTCCGTCAATGGCACTATTCTCACCAGCCTTGTACTTCTCACACTCTTCATCAATGATCCTTTTCAAGGCTACGGATGGACTTGCACACTCCACAACCGGTACTTTCAAGGAAGAAGAACCCATTGATAGAGAGTTTTCTCAAAAGACGAAGTTGGGAAAAAGAGTAAAAGGAAAGAGAAAGCCAGCAGAAGATGAAGGGTTTGTGTGTTAAACGATCAAGTGGATTGGGAGCAAAATAAAAGAGTTTTTAAACCTTTCTATCTGAAAAAACACCCAATCGTTTTATATGGGCGGAATTCGTAAAGAAGTACTAAAGGTACGCGTGCGAAAAATTTCCCTCAAAATTGATAGTTATGGAGGGAAACGTATCTCAAAAACTAATGTTAGCTTTGAAATAAACTATTCGGCTTCGAAGCCAAGTTTTGGCGCCAAAATCAACTGACAAACGGCTTCGAAAGTAGGAAGTCGACTTCGAAGCACATTCCACACCTAAGGGTGCAGGAATACTTAGGTAATTGTTTACTTCAAAGGGATTAAAGACCTGTTTTTTAGGTTTCTTGATGAAAGTAAAATCCTTTGAAGCAAAATTTGAAATACCTTACGGCTAGAATTTGTTTGTTCTAGGTTTTAAACCAATAGTTAGTTTGGTAGTACACAGAAAAAATCACTTTTTTAGAATAAAACAGTGCAGTCCTTAAAAGAAGTTTCCATATGTTGGGAAATATAGACTGTTTGTTCGAAACAAAATTAGTTGATTTGAAATTACTTGCTTGTATTAACCATGTGTTGGGGAATTGGATATGATCAAATCAAGTTTCAAAAGGCAAAATTGGTAAATTCGAAACTCTGATTCTGAAAGGAAACCAGCAAAAGTTGTCAATTACATTCCATATATTGGAAAAGTTCAAATTGGACTTCCAATATTTTGTTGGATGTGTTTAAACCAACAAAGTTGGCTAATTCAAAGCTAGTAGCAGAAGAATTATGTTAATCCTAGAATTGGTGTGTAAGGCAATAATTATTTTTTTAAAAAGAAAATTTCACACTTTGGAAGAGTTTGAGTTAGGATTTGAGTTTGAAAGTTTCACATCAACCATACAATTAAGTTTACAATTGGAGTGGTAAACCAGAGTTGACAAATGAAATTCGAAAAGCCTAGTTTTATTGATAAGTGCTGTTTACACCGGGATTCATTTGATTACATTCTCAATTTCATAGAAATATGGAATGGACAAAGTTACAAGATCATGGAATTTAGTCTAATAAAATTCAATAAATGAATACTCTTTTCCTACTCTATCATCTATCTTGTCCAGGTTTGGTTTATCTAATTGGTAAGCCTTTAATTGAGAAGTGAGTTGTTGGGTCGTCACTTCGAATTCTATCTGTTTTAGGGCTTTATCTGTAGCGTCCATCTCCTCTTTTTCATGCACTTCGTTCATTGCAACATCCTTCCTATGCTCAGAATCCTGGCTCCTGAAGGCCTCATATTCATCAAGGAGGTTCTCTGCCTCATACTGAACCTAAATTCGAGCAGAAAAGGCTTCATCCAGAACTTTACTGGTAATGGAAGCCTAGAAGTGCCAGTTGAGCAGAAGAGGAAGTTGGTCTAAAAAGATATAAAGTTCTATTTGGGCCATAGGGTTGAGAAGATGACTTCGAGACATAATGTCACAAGCCCAGAGAAAGTTTTTGTGGGGAATGTCATCTCGAAAGACTTCAAAGGATAAATGAGAAAAAACAGCAAGCAAGGTCTGAGCCCTAAATTGCTGATAAGGAGTTAGAGGCACTGGGGCCTGGTAGGAGGTGAAGTATTGGCCCTCAAAGAGAGTGAGCCTCAATTCATCAATCCAATTTGGATTGGAAGGCAGAGGGGGAGCAGTCGGAGGTTCCTTTATCGAATCTAGGAATTCAGGTCTGGCCACACATTCTAGCCAATCGGAGGTATAAAGTTTTGCTTTTTTGGCTAAAAGCGCAGGACTGATCCCTAAAGCTTCATCAGGACGTGGGACACTTCGAACCATCCGAGATGGCAAGATAGAAGTATACCATGCTGAAAGCAGATTGTCCTCAAGACTGCGTATACGGTCAATAGGAACATATGGATACACTACAGAACTGCATTTGGAAAGGGAGATTTCAAGAGGGTCATCGAATTCTGGGAATCGGTGATGAATGCGTTCCCTCGTCTGAGGTTGAGTAGGGGTAGGCCAAGCTCCCCAGCCAGAGGTCGTAGAAGAAGAAGAAGCAACAGCTTCATCCCACGCGAAAGGCTTTGTTGCAGAAGAAGAGCTTCTGATATCCATGGTTGCAAATTTGTGTTCTAAAGAATCGTAAGCAGTAGGTTTTTGGTTCGAAGGTCGGTGATTTGCGAAAGCTTCCATAACTTGTATAAATGGGGGTGGATAAAGGTGGCTAATCAATGCATGAAGATTTTTTCGAGGACGAACAACATTATCAAATAACTCTTCATATGCTTGATCAATGTAAGAAAAGACTTGCTTGGCCATAGAAGACGTACCAGTCTTTTTGAATAATGAGATAGTGGGAATGTTCAAAAGTTAAAAGAGAATTTAATGCAAATGTTTCATTGATGAATGACGGTTGCATTTCTGAAAAGTGCAAAGCCTATGCACGTTCTAAGACGTGGGTAAAATACCTTGATCCACTAATATCACCAAGTATTGGGTATATTAGTACGGGGGGTAATGTTGGCTACATATTTTGTATAAGCTAATCACAGTTCGACACGTGGTAGGATGATGGCAATGCGGAAAGACAATTTAAATCTTCAATCGTAATCACACGTGGCAGTTAGTATTGATTATTGTAGATCTGCATAGCACTGGATCAACAAAGAGATGCAAAATACCGTGGCTTCAATAGTTACTCATATTTAAATTCAAAATCAAAAAGGAAGCCTAACTGCAGATATGGCATAGTGGAGCTAACTGTAAGACAACATGATCAGCGATCATGGAGGAATGGTTCGACGGTTGTCATTGAGAAGTATAAATAGCAGAGAAGGCCCCAGAAAGAAGCCCCAGACTCAGATCCAAAAAATCAGTTTTATCTACTTTATTTTCTTTCCAGTTTTTACATTTCTTGTTCTTTACATTTCTGTACTTCAAATTCCTGCACTGCACTTCGGTCATAGGAGTAATTTCAAGTAGTTTGTTACTGTAAACCTCTAGGAGGTTGATTTAGATTTTTGTAAGTCTTCTATTTTACTTAATGAAATGCTACAATTGTTCTTCATTTAATCGTTGTTTGTTTAATTCTCCTAAACAAAGCCACCAATAAAAATCATCTTCATTGAGACTGAAAGAATTAAAACACAATCGTCTGATAATTGGTTGGTAATTAATATTTTGTAAGAACTGATTAATCCTTATTGGCACGCTCAAAATTACAATAATAACCTTCGAAAGCCAAAAAGTCAATAGGTATAAAGGTTAGAAATGAGAGAGATATATAAATTCTATGATAGGATTCATAATTAAAAGAAACATCATGAAAATGTGAGTGTTTTGAACACCTTCGATATTTTTTTTAATTACAGTTTTATTCTCAGATAAAATTTTATTTTTATCCTTCAATTTTCTAAGAGGTTGTTTGGGATGACCTAAATAAGTATATTTTTTGTCTTTTTATGAAAAGATGTACAGAAAAGTAGAGAGGTGATGTGATGAAAAAAAAAAAAATAAATAAATAAATAAAAAGATAGATTATTTTTGAGTTCTCAAACTTGACCTAAATCATAACTTTAAACCTACAGCATCTCTAATACCTAACCAGTCCTTCACCTCTAACTGACACCACTCTATCTCCTCTACCTTTCATCCTATATTAGCCATAATTTTATTTTCTTTGCATATACATTTTGTGTGATAAATTCAAAATTCAAATATAATTTAACGGTCACGTACCATTCAAATGATTGAGCAGAGGTAAGTACCAATCATATTTCATTTATGGTTTGTCTCTATGTTTTTGTTTGAATTTCTATAATTAGGGTTGCACAACATCCTTGAGTTCCAAAACTAATTTAGATTGCAAACATAGCTGGTGGTGATGGTAACGGTTGAAAATAGTGGCTACATTAGAGTTTAAAAAGCTAAGAATTGTGTGGTGCCCCCCCCCCCCCAAAAAAAAAAAAAAAAAAAAAAAAGAAAAGAAAAGAAAAAAAAAAGGGTAAATTACAAATACACCTCTTGAGATTTGCTTAAAATATGAATTGCCTCCTGTGGTTTAAAAAATTATAAATGTTTTCCTGTCAGAATTTTTTATTTAACAAAATTAATTGAAAAAGTGAAATTTCTAACTATTCACATATACAATAATAAAATTATCTGAATTATTAATTGAAATAAAATTTTAAAATTATTAAAAACTGTTAATTAAGTTGATGATTTATTAATAAAAGGACATATTTGTTATGAAATTAAAAATCGTAAGGGACATAATGTAATTTTTAGAATTACATGAAGTAATTTATAATTTAAGTAAATATCAGGAAGTGTGTTTGTAATTTACCAAAAAAAAAAAAAAAGTTAAGAATTGTGGTGTTCAAAGATTTTTTTTTGTTTTTTTAACATTTAGATAAATGTTTTAAAAAAATAAAAAAAAGGGCAATGGCAGCACCTTTACAAGAGTTTGATTGGTTTTGAAACTCAAAAATTGTTTTAAGTTTTTAATTTTTTGTATTTTTATGTTTAATAATTTTTTGAAATTTTTTTATTTAACTTTCTAAAAGATATTTTGTATTAATTTAATGTCAACTAAAATATGTTTATTAGTTTTAGCAGTCTAATTATTTTTAGACAAATTATCCGTAATCTAGTTTCATTATTTCACCACCTTTAAGCAACATCTATTACTTCCGATCACCAGTGATCACCCCTAGCCGTCGGCGACAATTAGGGGTATAAATCTGGCCCGACTCGGTCTGGCTCATGTCAGGCCTTGAAGGTTCCCACCAAAATTCGGGCTGGGCTGGGCTGGGCTGGGCTAGACCGGTCCACGAGACAAAAAAAATTAGACTCAGGCCCAAGTCTAGGGGTAAGGCCTCTGGGCTGGGTGGGCAAGGCCTCTAGACGGCCTAGTGGGCCTCAACCTGGTCTTGAGCTTGGATTGGACTTGGGCGAGCTTGACAATTTTTTTTGGTTTTTTAAAATTTTTACTACCAAAATTTTATTATTTTTCATTAAAAAATACACTAGGTCTCGGGCAACCCACGCCTTGAGTGGGCCTTAAACGAGTCGATGGACTGAGTTACGAGTCGGGTCAGACTTCAAAATGATAGCCTAGGCCTAAGCCCAAGGGTTCGGACTGGGCTCGGGCCCGAGCCTAAATAGGTTGGGCCCACCCCGGGTCGCAGCCGGATTTCAAACCGCCTACGGGTCGCAGGTCATTTTTACACTCCTAGCGACAACTTAATAAATTAAAATTCAAAGTTTTGGCAAAAAAATTACAGAACAGTACATTAATTATGTTGTCCGGGTCCTGATAATGAAAAATAATTCTAAAAATCAAAATCAAATCGGTTTCAGTTTATTTTGTAATTAATTGAAAATCAAAAGCTAGTTAATAAAAAAAAAAATGAAATTGAGATGCCACTAGTTAATTGATAAAACTTTTTTTTTTTACGAGAACACAAACCGAATTTAAGACCACTTGATTTACATGAAATAGAATCTACAAAATCCCATTTAGGTGAAATATCATTTAAAGAAAAAAAATATTATTAAAAAACTGTTCTTGATTTTAGTAATTGTTTGGAAAGTGTTAAAAGAAGTAAAAAAAAAAAACGTGATACAACTCAACAAAAAAAAAAGTTTTAAATGTGCTATATTGGCATTTCCCAAACAATCCTTTATATTACAGATTTTAAAATGAAGTGTATCATTTACTTTAATTTTAAATTGAGACCTTTAAATAATCATAATAATATCATTGCGAAGAAAATAAAGACAAATGATTCTGCTAAAAAATAAATAAAATAAAATTCATCCTAAAACAAATACTATCATTTTGGTTCAAATAATTTCACCATGATCCTCCAATCGTATTGCATGTTCTCATCATTAAGATGTAATGCCTTTCTTAATTTTGTAAAAAAAAAAAGGCAATGCTACGTAGTTCAAATTTTGTGGCTCACAAGTGATTCAAATGGTCAAAACGACGTCGTTTTGAATTTGAACCACTTTTGAGCCATAAAATTTGAGATACGAGACATTTTCTAAAAAAAAAAAGAATAGCAAATAATTTGACAAATCTCAAAAGAAAAGTCAAAAATCAAGTGAAGCTGCTGATCTCTAGAAGATATCGAGAATCTCGGTAATCGAACGGTTACACAGAGGACAAGACCCTCGATTCAACCACACCTCCCGAGAACAAACCCTACAGTAGGTGTGTCCGCATGGGATAAAAGCCGCACCTTTATTCCTTTCCATGCACACGCAACACACCTCATCGATCCCCCCTCCTCTTTCCTTTTCCCTCTCCCTCCTCTTTCGATCCTCGCCGTCCGTTTCTTCAAACAATCCCATCAACGATCTCAACTGCGTGAATGTCGGCATCGTCCCTCCGTTAGTTGTCGCCGCCGCGTCAATTGTGGGACCCGCGGGCCGAAGGTTGCGCTCCGCCGCAAGCGCCGTCGCGAGGTTCATGCCGATGGGAGGAATCTGACCCACACACGGCGGCGGAGCGGAAATCTGACCACCAACGTCGCCATTACTAACCGGTTCTTGTTGTTCGAGAGCATCTTCCATTTCGAAAGCTCCGACACTCCATGGGGACCCACAAAAGCCCATCCCCTTCAATCCCAGCCGTTGTTTCAAGTTCTTCCACCGTCCTCTCCCTCTCCCTCCACCGTCCATTTTTTTTTCTCTCCTTCTCTCAGAAAACCAAAACCTTTCGTTCTCTCTGTTTTTCTCTAGATTGCTGCAAAGTTCAAATTGGTGTTGTTTTGTCAGTTTTTTTTCACTCACAGAAAGACAAAAACAATAATAATAATAATTAGAGATGAGAGAGACGTTATAGACTCATCATAGATACAAAGTGGAGCCTTGAATCTCTTCAAAACCCCTCTCTCTCTCTCTCTCTCTCCAAAAATTTGTCTCTCTGTCTCTCTCTCTCTATCTGATTCAGGTGTGATAAATATAAGGAGAGTAATACTGTAAATGGTTTTTTGAGAAAATTTGAAAAAAAAAAAAAAAGAAAAAAATGTAATTTCTATTTTTAAAAGTTTTAAAAGAAAGAACAAAATTTTTAAATATCTGAAAGCAAATTTAAAAAAAAAAAAGGAAATTAGTAAACTAGTCTGGGCCAATTTATCAGATACTGATATTATTGACTGATTCAGGCCTATATATAGAAATCTTTCTCATCATCATAGCAGATACTTAAGGCCAAGTTTGGCTAAACGAAAAAAGTGCTCTTATTTTATCTTTTTATTTTTTTTAAATTACATCAATCAACATCTCTTCTCTACTTTTTCTATACATAATACAAGAAAAATCAAAAAGTGCACTTATTTAGTCAAAAAGTGCATTTATTTAAAAAAAAAAAAAAAATTTGTGCCTCGTTTAGAAAGTAAATTGAGATTTAACTTATCAAAAAATAAAATATATTAAAAAATTAATAAAATAAAATATCATATTTAAATATAATCATTTTATTTTTTCTCTCTTAAAATTATGAAAAAAATTAAAAAAAAAAATTTCAAACAGATGTTTTTTAACCAAATTAAAATAATTAAAAAATAAAAAATCAAATTAAAAAAATTCTTTCCAAACCAAGGCTGAATTTTGTGAAAGCGAGTATTTGGAGCACATTGTACACTTTTCTCTCCCTATTTTTTCTCGGAAAATGGTTGGTAGCTCAAAAACTGTGGCTCAAATTGGCTCAAATTGCCAGTTTTAGTAACTTTGTTTTTTTTTTTTTTTTTTTTTTTTACCTAATAGGAAAATTTGAGCCACAATTTGAGCCAAATATTTGAGCCCCTAACAATGCCCTTTTTCTCTGTCAATTAGGGTGATAAATATAAGGATTCTATTTGTTTTGAATTTTGTCAATCTTTGCAGGGCATGCTTAGAATTATTTTTTTTTAAAAAAAATTATATTTTGTATGAAGTAATTGTAATAAAAATAAGTTAGTGGTAGGAATGTGTAAAAAAAATATGTAAAATTGCGTAAAAATGTTTTGGCATATATAAAAGTTTATTGAAATTATAAACATTTTAATAACATAGTCATTTAAAACATCTTAACATCTATTTTAAGTATGTACTCTCAATAAGTGAGATTGTATAAAATACTGCATAATCCACACCAATCACTTGTTAACTGTAAATTAGTTTGAATCACGGTTTGAAATTCATAGTGATACATTTATATTTTTTTAATATATCTAATGAAATATCAAAATAAAAAATAAGTGTGAGTGAGATTTAATTTACAAATTATTTTGAACTTATGTATTAAACTCAAAATATTTTTAAAATCAAGTTTTAAAAAAATGGATTTAAAAATGTGTTGTAAATAACACTTATTTGATAAAGTTATTTAAAAATGATTGAATTTGGTAAATGACTTCTATTGTAATTCTAAACTTGCAAATGTATAAGAACTAAAAACTATTTTCTGTCATTAAACCCTAAATGTAGTTATTTCTCTTCGCCAATACACGTTTTTTAAGTCTCGCAAACGTAGCCTATGATCCCATAATCTTTGGCGTAACTTAAGGGGGTAAAAAATAAATGTGGAGTGGAACTATGATACTACTTTAGTCACAATGATGTAAGAAATATTAGTCAGTGTATTAACAAACATGCTAAATTAGAGAGAATACATTTTTTTTTTTCTTCTTAACGATCAGATGTCCAGATCAATTTATAAGCCCCTTGTCTAATTCTGAGACTTATGTAAAACGTTTCTTCCATTTGGATTGGACAAATCTCATGCAGAACCCATGGCGCGGCCTCAAGGAATTGTTAGTACTTAGTGAGAGTTGAATTTGAAACCTGAAAGAAGCATACCTCACACCCCAAACTGCATCCACTAACCCAACCCCTTGTGGTTAGAGAGAAGACATGTTAGGGAATAGTTCATCTCCATACCACTATCATTTATATCCATTTGTATTCTATTTTGTGGGTTTTGTTTTGGGCCTATAACGATAATTTGAATCGTTCATCTCATAAATCTCGAAATAAAAATCTTTTGTGCAAAAAATCAACTTCATTGGATATCGATAAATAGATAAACAAATTGCATTTTATTTTACAAAATTAACTATCTAAGTTTAAACTCATAATTGATGTCCATTAAAAAAAAAAAATTATAATTTGTTCATAAATCTAGTGATATCTGATAAAACTGAATTTTTCATAACTCATTTTTACTACTAAACCTACGGAGTGAACAGTTTGTATCATTATTTTAGACTCTGTATAGGACTCACAAAAAAAAAAAAAAAAGTGTGAAGAGATGTGGAAAATAATAGTATGTGTATTATAATACACTGTAGTAATAACTCATAAAATAATAAGTGTTCGGATTAGCTAAAGTTGAAGATATCAACTTCACGATAAAGTTGACCATTATCAAACAAATGTGGACTCACTTCAGTGATCAAAACCGTTCATCTTATA
The DNA here is from genome assembly GCA_030407325.1 of Camellia japonica. NCBI lineage: Eukaryota > Viridiplantae > Streptophyta > Magnoliopsida > Ericales > Theaceae > Camellia > Camellia japonica. The sequence continues at coordinate 69,984,574 of JAPPVO010000031.1, forward strand.
CAACTAATTAAGAAAATTATCTATGCTAAAAATCAAGTTGATTCAGTATCGATTGTTATACTATTTGATCATTTTTATTTGTAGGGCTTATGTGTTTTTAAGAATGGATCGTCTATATGTTATATAATATATATGTGAATTGATAATATTATTACTTATATTTTATCAATCCAATTTTTTGCATGTATGCTCTTATCGGCTTGTCATATTAAATGAATGGTTCATATTATTGACATAGGTACTATTGGAAATTTGGTTTTTTTTATAGGCTTATTTTGGACTAACTTTGAGCCTAAAATTGAGTGGGTCCCAAACGTCTTTTAGGGTGGGTCCGAAGAGGTGATGTGTTCCTTACCGCATGACAAGTCACACTGTGAAGATAGTTCGTCAAAACCATTTATGAGTAAATGGGAACTTGACTACCTTTTCGAGTTCATGGAATGGACATTTAAAGAATTAAATGTAGGTTTCCTTATAAGGCTTGTTCCACATTGAAACTTTAAGAGAGATTGTGTATGTATATAAGCTTCAGGTGACAACACTTGGTTTGGGCCCCAAGGGACACCCTAAGTTTGTAGAATGGTGTAGTTATGGACAAATAGAACCTTGGCTCAAACCACCACAGATGTGCGTCGCCATCGCCGCCATCCGTCCGGTTGGCCGAGCCATGCCAAGTACGGTTGTGGGTCAGGTCGGTTCTAATGTTTATTTGAATTTTTCCAGAAATTCTTATTTTGTACCAAAATTAAATTTAATTTTCTGTCCATACGTTACCTCCTCCAGTCCAATTTTTCCAAACAGTTTTCAAATCTGTTGCACCCCGGACAGATTCTGTTTTTCAAACAAATTTAAATCTGCCCAGGCAGATTAAACAAATTCAAACTGAGGTTCAACAAATTAAAATGTTAAAACATATAGGAAAAAACTGCCAACAGTTCTGGACAGTTTTATAACTGCTGCAGTTATCAGATCTGTTCAGATTGATATTGTATCTGTCCAATTTGAATTTACACCTGTTCAATTCAAAAAACCTACATGTTCGGGTTTATATATAGCAAGCCATTTTCAGCAATCATTCAATTCTGAAAATTCATTTTGTTGCCTTCCTTTTGCTCTCTTGTATCAACAAACTAAAATGTTCAAACAGATTGGAAAAAACTGCCAGCAGTTCTCGACAGTTTTATAACTGCTGCAGTTATCAGATCTGTCCAGATTGATGTTGTATCTGTCCAATTTGAATTTACACATGTTCAATTCAAAAAACCTATCTGTTCGGGTCTATATATAGCAGGCCATTTCCAGCAATCATTCAATTCTGAAAATTCATTTTGTTGGCTTCTTTTTGCTTTCTTACATCAATTATTCTTCATATTATTTTAGGAAAAAATTCAGAGAGTTAAGAACAAAGGTTTTGTTTGCCGTACAAATTGTTTGGAATGCTACTACAATTTGTGAAAATCATTGTACCCTGAGAGATAGGCGTCATTTTTCCGTAAACACCGTAGCGGGGTGAATCTTCCTTAAGGATAGAGTGTCATATACTCGACTTGATCTTTTAATTATTTATTTGGTTCGGTAAAATAAATTCAATAAGTAATTTATTTTTATTTGTTTGATTTGTTTCATCTTATTTATTTTACATAGAAGCATGTTCCAATAGGTACAAATTAGTCTCACAATATACTAATTTCACCAGCAAAGTTGATATATTCAACTTTAGCAAATCTAAACTCGAAATAATAAGACATTGTGGGGAAGTATTTTTAGATGACACCACGTGGCTAAGGTAACGCTGAGGTGTCAGCCGAGGTGTCACGTGGGCAGATCATGTTTGCTGAGACGTTTAAGGCACTGTCGAGGTATTTTGAGGGGATACCAGAATCCAAGATATTTGGATAGAGGACTAAAGTCCTAGATGATATCAAGCTACCTATTTGGATAGAGATGAGACTCTTGAGGGAGTTCACCTTAATCTGAATAGTATGAGTTGTGATAGATGTTATCCTTGTAAAGGATAGAGTCTTATGAAGTAAAACTTCTAGGGAAAGTTGGACACTGATCATTATAAAAGTAAGGCACCCTCGTGGGTCTAAGGTATTCTTTTATTTGTGATGTTTTTACTTGAGAGTTTAAGCACAATTTGCTATCTTTGAAAGATATTGATTATTGACTTGATCGTCGGAATGCCCCCCGGGTGGACGAACCACTACTGGATTCTCATCTTCTTGTGCAGGTTGTTGGGCTAATTTATTCTGTTGGTGCTCTCCAGTTGAGTTCCCTGTTTGGTTGTGTGGTCGGAAATCAATACCCACAATTTGGCGTCGTTTGTGGGAACTAGAAAGGATAGATGGCCAACAACAGACAGGTTGTGAGGATTGAGGACGACATCCACAGTGAGGAGGAGGAGCATGTGTACCCTAACACTAAAGGAGAGGACCATAACGGAAAAGTGCAAGAAGTGAATCCTGAGGCGAATAATGTCGCCAAAGGCCGAGAAGGAAACAAGAAGGGTAATTGAGATGAGTACTATCGTGAAAGCGATCTTCAGGTATGGAGGGATAGATGCCGGAGAAAAGATGAGGAAATTGAAAGACATGGCAAATAAGTTGACAAATCTACAGACAGTGATCAACCTCATGATGCAGAACAACGTGATGCAACTGACATCCTTATTACAGGATATGCTGGCACCAGCAACCAAAATTGGTGCCCAGAAGACAAGATCTCGGCCTAGATGATTAGGTCCGAAAAGAGAAGAGCTAAGCCTGAGTGAGCAGATCTCAAATTCCAGGAGACAAGATGTCAGCCTAGATGATTAGGTTCGAGAAGACGAGAGCTCAGCCTGAATGCACTGATCCTAGATTCCAGAAGACAAGATCTCAGCCTAGATGATTAGGTCTGAAAAGACAAGAGCTCAGTCTGAGTGAGCAGATCCTAGATTCCAGAAGACAAGATCTCGACCTAGATGATTAGGTCCAAGAAGAGAAGAGTTCAGCCTAAGTGAGCAGATCCCAGATTCCAGAAGACAAGATCTCGGCCTAGATGATTAGGTTCGTGATGAGAAAAGCTCAACCTGAGTAAGCAAATCCAAGATTCTAGAAGACAAGATCTTGGCCTAGATGATTAGGTCCCAGGAGACCAGAGCTCAGCTTGAGTGAGCAGATCCTAGATTCTAGAAGACAAGATCTCGACCTAGATGATTAGGTCCGAAAAGAGAAGAGCTCATCCTAAGTGAACATATCCTAGATTCTAGAAGACAAGATCTCGATCTAAATGATTAGGTCCGAGAAGAGAAGAGCTCATCCTAAGTGAACATATCCTAGATTCCAGAAGACAAGATCTTGACCTAGATGATTAGGTCCGAGAAGAGAAGATCTCAACCTAAGTGAGCAGATTCCAGATTCTAGAAGACAAGATCTCGACCTAGGTGATTAGGTTCGAGAAGAGAAGAGCTTAGCTTGAGTGAGCAGATCTTAGATTCTAGAAGACAGGATCTCGGCCTAGATGATTAAATCCGAGAAGACAAGAACTCAACCTGAGTGAATAGATACTAGATTCCAGAAGACAAGATCTCGACCTAGATGATTAAGTTCGAGAAGAGAAGAACTTAGCCTAAGTGAGCAGATCCCAGATTCCAAAAGACAAGATCTCGGCCTAGATGATTAGGTCCGAGAAGACAAGCGCTCAGCCTGAGTGAGTAGATCTTAGATTCCAGAAGATAAGAGCTCGACCTAGATGATTAGGTCTGAAAAGAGAAAAGCTCAGCCTAAGTAAGTAGATCCCAGATTCTAGAAGACAAGATCTCGGCCTAGATGATTAAGTTCGAGAAGAGAAGAGCTCAACTTGAGTAAGCAGATTCCTGAAGACAAGATCTCGGCCTAGATGATTAGGTCCGAGAAGAAAAGAGCTCAATCTAAGTAAGTAGATCCCAGAAGACAAAAATGAAGCACACAAGATCAGACTGAAGTCGGCTAGGTTCTGCCTGTCGGCAGAAAGCCATCTATATAGAAGGGTTTTTCCTAGACCTCTATTACGCTATGTACATCCTTTCCAAGTTGAAGACTTTTTATACAAGGTCCACAAAGGAGTTTTTGGAAGCCATGTAGGGGGCAGATCCCTTGCCCACAGAGCTATATCACAAGGATTCTGGTGGCCTTACATACAAAAGCATGCCAAAGCCCATGTAAAAAAGCATGAAAATGTTGTTAAAATCCATGATTATGCAATAAGACTGAAAAGTCTTATGACGATGTTCCCCTGGCGAACATGACGAATAACTTAGACTTGCCATGCTGGTAGAGTTAAACAAAGTTTGCGATGTTTCGGCATGAAACATGACGAATAACTTAGACTTGCCATATGGTAAAGTTGAATTAACACTTGCCATATGGTAGAGTTGAATTAAGTTGGCGATGTTTCTGAATGAAACATGACGAATAATTTAGACTTACCATATGGTAAAGTTGAACTCAACTTGTCTATGGTAGAGTTGAACTAAGTTGACGATATTTCCGAATGAAACATGACGAATAACTTAGACTTATCATATGGTAGAGTTAAATTACACTTGCCATATGATAGAGTTGAACTAAGTTGGCGATGTTTCCGAATGAAACATAACGAATAACTTAGACTTACCATATGGTAAAGTTGAAATCAACTTGCCTATGGTAGAGTTGAACTAAGTTGGCAATATTTTCAAATGAAACATAACGAATAACTTAGACTTATCATATGGTAGAGTTGAACTAAGTTGGTGATGTTTCCGAATGAAACATGATGAATAACTTAGACTTACCATATGATAGAGTTAAACTCAACTCGCCTATGGTAGAGTTGAACTAAGTTGGTGATGTTTCCGAATGAAACATGACGAATAACTTAGACTTATCATATGGTAGAGTTGAATTACACTTGCCATATGATAGAGTTAAACTAAGTTAGCGATGTTTCCGATTGAAACATGACGAATAACTTAGACTTGTCGAGATGGTAGAGTTGAACTAAGTTTAAGATGTTTCAATATGAAACATGACGAATAACTTAAACTTGCCATATAGTAGAGTTGAATTAACACTTGCCATATGGTAGAGTTGAACTAAGTTGGTGATGAATGAAATATGAAGAATAACTTAGACTTATCATACGGTGGAGTTGAATTACACTTACCATATGATAGAGTTGAACTACACTTGCTATAAGATAGAGTTAAACTAAGTTAACTATGTTTCCGATTGAAACATAACGAATAACTTAGATTTATCATATGGTAGAGTTGAATTATATTTTCCATATGATCGAGTTGAACTAAGTTGAGGATATTTTCGAATGAAACATGACAAATAACTTAGACTTATCATATGGTAGAGTTGAATTATACTTGTCATATGATAGTTGAAATAAGTTGGCGATGTTTCCGAATGAAACATGACGAATAACTTAGACTTGCCATAACGGCAGAGTTGAACTAAGTTTGATCTAGTCAGATTAACAGAGACACCGAGGTAGAAAACCTCGGCTAAGATTTGTTTGAATCAGACATCGATAAAATTGAAGATGTATGCTTAATGTGAACATAAGTAATACTTAGGTTCACATTCGGGGGCAGAAAGCAGGAATAAGGAATAGGCTTGACCTTTGTTGAAATTTACAAGCTGGAGTCAGCCGAGGTATCCAAATGAAGGAAGCAGGAATAGGCTTGACATTTGTTGAAATTTTTGAAAAAGTTTACAAGTTGGAGTCAACCAAGGTATCTAGATAAGGGGACACTCGAGTTGTTGGTTACCTGAGATCACCAACCAGGTTGTCAAACCTGGAAATGTTGAAAGGGTGAATTCTTAATAAAAGACAGCAAGTACAAGTAAGGAAGCAATACTTGTTGAAGTTATTCAATTTTTTTTTTTTATAAAGTGCACATTGGCTGAGATCATAGTAAAAGGTGAACTCCGAGGTAAGTTGGTCCAAGGTGACCAACTAAGGGTCCACCCTAGATGAAGTGGATCTGAGGTGGTATATGTCAGATGTGTTCTAACCCGAAGTGATTACACAGTTAAAGTATACTTGGAAGAAGTACAAAAATATTCTAAGTGTGGAATCATACAAGACAGTAAAGACAAAGACAAGCATTCAACACTTAGTAAAAAATAGGGCTTGTATTAAAAAAGACAGCTTGTTCAGATACAAAAGAAGGCACCTCGGCCCAAAGCAAAACAAGATGTCAAGATGGAATCTGACTCTATCTTTGATGATAGATACTATAGAGAAGGGCATATATGTCTCTCTAGGCATCATGGAATCCTTATCCCCAGCCAATTTTAGATGAACATCGGCTGGAGTGGAGAATTCCTTATGGAAGTATTCTAGTTTATTGGAGGAGTCTACCCTCCATTTGAACATCCCCCTAACCTCGACTACGGCGATTTTAGCAAGGAAGGTTGGACTGTGTAGGTTAAAGACCTCGGCGAAACCCTAAGGACTGTTGGGTTATCAGTTTCAGGGTTCTGAGGAAGGTTTAAGGGCAAAATTTGTTTCAGTTTTCCTAAGTATGGATTTTAGCAAATCCCAAACCTAACTCTATGCAAATGTAAAAGATTCAGAGACAGTAATCTACTAACAAACAAGAATAACCAAAAGAAACAGGTCTCAAAAACATGAAACAGTGATCAAAGATTCAAGAATACAAGAAAAATAGAGCATTGACAGATTCAGGGTATGAACAAAATTGATAGAATTCGGTAATAGTGTGCCAGAAGAATGTGTCAAATATAGAAAATGTGAAGATGGGCTCAAGAACATAAAGGACAAAATTTGAGTCAAAGCAAGCGAAGGCATGTAGAACAATGGGATTCGAATATGTATACAAGATGGTAATGTAGATGCAGATATAGATACCGTATGTGATGTGTAACAATCCATAGAAGGAACATATTTGAAAACAGTAGAGAAATGAAGTTAAAATAAAAGAAATCAAAGACTTATAAAGCGGAGCCGAGAAAGTAAATGTCGGAATGGGATTCGCCGGAGTCAGACAACGCTCTGATTGGAACGGAACTGCTGAGTGGATGCCGTAAGTGGCGACCAGAGTTGTAATAGGAAAAACTTCGAAGGAATGACAATGGAGACTTCTAGAGAGAGAGTGTGGAGGAAGTTTTGTCCAAAAATGAAAAGGTGGCAAAACATTATGTAACTGCCTTGGACAACGTACCTGTTAGGCGACGTGGACAGCTTAGATGTGATAGAGTGATGCTTGACTAATACGAACCAACGAGGTGATGACATGATGATCTTGGTTAAGATGTTGATCTCTGTTGAGATGTCAAATTTAGATATGACAAAACTTGTTTGTTCTTGGTTCCTGATGAGTAGTGAATCATGATCTCTGCTAGTAATGTAATCTCTGTCGAGATGTTGGACCTAGATGAAATAGAACATGATGGTTCTTAATTCTTGGTTCTTGACGAGTGGACGTTTAATTCCTTGTTTCGATAAGCCACGAGTCATGATATCGGTCGGAACAGTATCTCTAGCATGTTGGAAAATGAAACGATGTAGGTTCCATCACCTCAGGTAGCCGAGGTAATAGAACCTAGGGAGCAGCAGTGGGGAAGTATTTTGAGATGATGCCACGTGGCTAAGGTGACGCAGAGGTGTCAGTCGAGGTGTCACGTGGGTAGATCATGTTTACTGAGACGTTTAGAGCACTGCCGGGGTATTCTGTGGGGATACCAGAATCCAAGATATTTGGATAGAGGATTAGAGTTCTAGATGATATCAAGCTACCTATTTGGATAGAGATGAGACTCTTAAGGGAGTTCATCTTAATCTAAATAGTGTATCCTTGTAAATGATAGAATTTTATGAAGTAAGACTTCTAGGGAAAATTGGACACTGATCATTATAAAAGTAAGGCACCCTCGTGGGTCTAAGGTATTATTTTATTTGTGATGTTTTTACTTGAGAGTTTAAGCACAATTTGCTATCTTTGAGAGATATTGATTACTGACTTGATCGCCGGAGTGCCCCCGAGTGGACAAATCACCGCCGGATTTTCATTTTCTTGTGCAAGTTGTTGGGCTAATCTATTCTGTCGGTACTCTCCAGCTGCGTTCCCTGTTTGGTTGTGTGGTCGAAAATCAACACTCGTAGACATAAATAGAGTCATTGTAATATTATTATTTATTAGGATTGGTTGTGTATTTTTTAGAATTTGTGTCAAAATATTTAATACAACTTTTATTTATAGTTTATAAAATAAAAATGTCCAATTAAGCTATTTTGTTAGTCACCCAACCTTATACATTTCTATTTGAAAGATATTTTTTTTTAGATAGTCAAAACGCATGAAGGAACAAAAACTACTCAATCAAATGCCTCACTTCTAACGAGAGAGCGCAAAGAAATGGAAACCTCCTCCATCCATACAGAACAACCATCCACAGCAACTGTCATCCGAATTAGACAATGGGTTACTGAATTCCCCTGTCCCTTCACAAGCTTAACTTTACAGGACCGGAATCTCGCTATCAAAACTTTATCTTGCTCCGCAACGTGCCCAAAAGATGATAATGACTCATAGGAGGATTGGAGGGCTCAAATGACACATAAAGAATCGCCTTTCAAGAATTATTTGAATTGAAGCAAGCGCTCAATACATTCCACATCCATAGTTGATTTTCTATTTGAAAGATTGAATGATCTTTGCTAAAAACAAATATTGAAATTTGTCAAATATTCATTTACCAATTGACCGAACAAACAAAATTTTTTATTTATCAAAAATTAGGAGAAAATGGTTTAACTTTTGCTTTATACTTAAAAATTTGGATAAATTACAAATATATTCTTTAAAATTTATTTAAAATACAAATTGCCTCTTATAATTTGGAAATTACAAATACCCCCTTGTCAAATTTTTTATTTGACAAAATTAATTAAAAATATAAAATTTCTAACTACTCTTCCATACAATAATAAAATTACTTGAATTATTAATTGAAATAAATTTCTGGTATCATTAAAAATTAATAATTGACTTGATAATGTATTAATAAAATAAGTCATTCGTTATGAAATTAAAAGTTCAAAGGGCTGAATATAATTTTTAGAATCATAAAAGACAAATCATATTTTAAACAAATCTTAAAAAGTATTTTTAATTTACTCAAATAAAAAATTTAGACAAAAAAATTACACCATGCGCCTAATAACTTGAAATTCCACTGCCGCCAAATCCATTACTTTCTTCTTTCAGGTTTTTTTTTTACTTTTTTTCTTTTTTCTGTTTGAAACCACAAATAATTAAGGCTCGTTTGGTTATTGGTTTTTTTTAACTAAAAAGTGAAGGGGGAAAAAAAAAGTCAAAATGTCATATTATATATATTAATTAAATTTTTTTTACAACTACCTATTCAATTAAAGAAATAATTTAAAAAACACTAATTTTTTACACTTCACAAAAAAGTTTAAAAAATTACTAAAAATATAAGTTACCAAACGGGCACTTATGCTTCTTTTGGGTACGCCAAAAAAAAAAAAAAAATCAATTTATGAATTTATTTGGATAAAATCACATCTCTATTTTTTTTTTATATAATTTATTATAATGAGTAAAAAAAATAAGCTTATAAATTATACTCAAAACAATTCTAAAGAAAAAGAAAATATAGGACTGGTTCGGTATTTGCAAGAATGGCGAGTTGATGCGATCGAGTATCAGTAATGACAATTGCAAAGGAAGAGAGCTAAAAACTAGTGTACTAGTGGAATGACCCAACTGGACCTCTAGTCAGCTTTAGACGTTTTGTAATTCTAGAGAATCCTAAGCAAGAAAATGTAAAGATGTCAATCTGGACGGCGCTGCTGAATTGGAGGCAATTGCTCAAAACGAGTACATATTTACAATTTCAAATGCACACCCTTGAAAGTGTAAATGAGTGTGATTCTAAGCTGTCGTTTACCAAGTTAGTTTGGAGTAGGTTGGGCGTGAAAGAGTAAAAAATAAAATAGATTAAATAAGTTAATAAAATAAAATATCATATTAAAATGATAATAATAAATTTTTTTTTTTTATAAAAAGTTAAAAGCAGAACTAATTTAGCCAGGCTAAATTAGTCAACAAGTCAGATTAAAAAAATTCTTTCCAAATGAATTTTAATCCTATTTTGAGAAGTAGATGAAAAGGTGATTTTTTAATTTTTTTTAATTTTTAAAAAAAATTATATAAAAAAATAATATAATCTCAAAAAATTAAAAAGTCTGAAAACTAACTTGTTGTCAACATAGGCCAAAGTTATTAGAAAAAAACTTTGAAGTAATAATGATTATCAGAACCGCGTAATGTGGACTCAAGATTTGCTTGCTTGGGGTCCTCACAGCTGTATTATCATGGTAATCACAGAAAAATTGGCCCACTCATTTGACCGTGAAAAAAAAGTGCTTTATTAGATTGGAATCTAAAAATAAAGTGAAAGACCTTCATCATTCTCATCACATGGGAATTACCAATTTTCTTCACCTTTTAGTTTTCATTAAAATCGAAGCATTTAGTCAAAGCATTGTCAGTGACTGTCTGGTCACTTACATGTTGAGCTGATTTAAAAAATTGGCTATTTTTATTTTATTTTAATTTTTAATTATTTTAATTTGATTAAAAAATTTATATTCAAGAAATTTGTTGACTATTTTTGATAAGGGTAAACTATCAATAGGTCATACTTTGGAGATTTATTACTTAATAGGTCCTACTTTGGAGACTTATTACTCATTAAGTCCTATTTGATAAATTTATTAAGTGATAAAGATAAATTTATCAGTCCTTTTTTTTTATGAATAAATTTATAGTGATAAATTTATCAGTCTCTTTGTTTTTATAAATAAATTTTTAGTGATAAATTTATCACTCTCTTATTTTTATAGTGTTAAATTTATTAGTTAGGACCTGTAGGTAAATAAGTCTAGTTGATAGGACTAATTGGTAAGTACCACTTTTGATAATTGATTTGATAATTATAAAATAAAAAGTAAAATAATTATAATTTATATGTGATATTTTGTTTTATTAATTATTTTAATTTATTATTTTTATTAATTATTTTATTGACTATTTTAACATAAAAAAAAAACCAAAAAACAACTTGCCAAATGATTGAGGATTTCATGTGTATTTGTTATTTGTACACAAAGGGTTTTTGTTTGGAGATGTTCTAAATAAGCTGCTTATTGATTTATTAGTTTATTTTTAATATATTATTTTTTATTTTTTTATGTCTTTTTATAATAAGTAAAAAAATTAAAAAGTAAGTTATACCCAACATAATCTAAAATTATACTTTCTCACCCTTTTTTGAAAAATTATTTGGTGCCCTTAGGATACCACCTGTCCGTACTCTTTACCAATCAACATACACTACGTCCTTGTTATTTCTCAATTATCCAATACAAAATCGTGAATCTCATCTCTTTTACCATGCACAATAATATTGAAACACCACAATCACCGAAAAACTTATATTTTTTGTGTTAGTACCAGTATGGGACTTTTTTAATAGTTTTTAGATTTTTAATTTATTTATGAGGTGAATTAAATCAATATTCACATATGTCATAATAGTTCGTTAAATATATTTTTTTATTAAAAAAATAAAGATTATAGGTGATAATTTATTGGTCATCTAGAATTATTTTCAGATAAATAATGATACCATTCTAAATTTTCTTCTTACCTTTTTTTTTTTTTTTATCTAGATACTTTTATTTTGTAAAAAAAATGATTTTATTATATTTAAATTATTTTATACTATTATAAAATGTATTTTTTTTTTAATTTCAAAAGATTCTATTGAAAAGATTTAAGTATATTGCCTTTTGCATTTATTCATTAATATTAAATTAATTAATCTTATTTATTATTAAGAAAAATAAATTAGTAAATAATTTTATATATTTATATATATAATTTTGTTTCGATTACTCAAGTTATTTGGTGTTTCTGCCTAAGTCCACTCAAATTTATTTGAATTTTTAAATTTTACATAACTCCTCACCAAATTAAAAATTATATTGCTAATCTTTAAAAAATTTCAGACTTGACTCGAGTTGCTTGGATGAACTCGCCCGAGTTTAGAACTCTAGTAAGGAGGTTGAAAGTTATATGATTAAAATTGTGACAAATTAAAAATTAATACATAACTTGTGAAACTTAAATTGTAAGTTTTAATATTTTTTTTTCATGACTTACATAGAAAAATCTAACTATTTATATTATTTTATATAAAACTATTTTATTAATTTTTTCATACCCCGCGATTTTCACTAATTTTGATAATGTATATAACTTTAGATAATAAATGACTTATAATTTAATATTGATCTTAGTGGAATTATGAACAAGTGTGATATCAAGAAAACATAAATAAAAGAAAAGAAATCTTAAATATAATTAAAAAATAATAAAAATATGTTAAAAAATGAGAGATTTTTTTTAAAAATACACATAATCGGGCCAAGGTGGGGTGGGATTATTCTCTCCTATACTTGACCTGAACCCCATCCAGTCTTTTATTCTCACCTTAAAATCCGATCATACCCTATTGAGAAACTCCCAAACACATTAGAATCGGAGAGGGTATGAACCTGTTGGGTTGAGATATTTTGTCATCCCTATTCGTAAGAGTTAAAGACGCAAGTTTACACTTAAAAAATGATACTACATAACTATCAGACTAAAGTCATTAAAAAGGTTTCATGTGTTGAGATTATTATTTTTTTTATTGTTAATTATTATTTTTTTTTGGAAAAAATAAATTAATTTATTCACACAATTATACTTACAATAATATAGTACATTATATGTCAATTTTTAATTTGTTATAAATTCAATCATGTAATATTTAAATTTTTTTATCATGTGGTTTTAAATAAATTATAAAATTTAAATCGTGAGTTATAGCATTTTTCATTTTAAATTTAAATTTAGGCTTCAATTGACATGAGCTATCTTGGCTAAATTAATTAATGAAGATAAAACATGTTAATTTAGTTAATAAGATAAAATATTACATTTAAATAATAATTATTTCACTTTCTTTTTTTTTTCTTCATAACTATCAAAATATAACTTTTTTAGTGAGACAAATTCCAAACAAGTGTGTGAAGCGGATTTGAATAAGACACTATTTATTTAGTACAAACTAAATAAATGCACTTATTTAAATCAGTATGTTTTTAGGGAGATGCACCAATAAATCTTAAATTAATAACTTATACACTGTTTAGTCTAAAAGTTTTCTTATAGACTGAAAGGTCCCATTACAATGTTTCAAACATCATATTAATGTTTCGAACATTAGATTGATGTGCAAATGGGACTAAATGGAGCATAAGAAAACTTTTAAGATTAAATGGTTCAACTTTTCAGAAACTATAACTTATGAGTAAATTTTCCATGTTTTTACTTTATTACAAATTTTTTTTATAAAAAATAAAAAAAAATATATTTATTTAAGTGAACCCAAATAAGCCCAAGCATCCATTAACCACTTCGCCCCAATCAATAGCTCTATTTTTCAACCTTCCATAACCACCTTTCACACCACTATGCCTATGCGAGCAATGAAGCAGCCACGTGGCGGGAAACCCCTCTTTGTTGTGATCTCTCTCTCATCACCTCCACCACCGTACGCCACCATGAGCCGGTGGTGATCGACACCCTCGACGGCGACCACCGCCAGTTGAAAACCCATTTGGAGAAGAACTCTCTCTCTCTCTCTCTCTCTCTCTCTCTCTCTCTCATTTTGGCAATAAATCAACAAAATTTTCTGATTTCACATTTGGGTTCCACAATGTACTGCAACTGCTTGTTGAAATGACTGACTGAATAGATTTTGTTTTTCCTTGCTTTGACCTTGAGTTTGGCAACAAATAAGCAGAATTATTTGGTTTGAAACTGGGTTACACAATGCACTGCAATGTTTTTAGAAATGCCTGATTGATTGCATATGGTTGTTTTGTTTCATTGTGGTATGTGTTGGAAAACCGTATAATCTCTCATAATATATGGTGTTTTTGCTTTATGCATGAGTTTCAATCCAATTTCTTACACAAAGCTCATGAGAGGGTGGGTATGTGCAGTTAAGCTTTTGAAGTTTTCTAAATTCATCTTTGTACGGGAAAGAAATAAATCTTCTCGTATAATCCTATTGATCAAGTCTGCGTTCATCTGTACGACGTCGTTTTATCACCTGAAAATACGAACGTGAGCTAGCCGGCGGGTGTGTGCCGGAAATCTCTCTGATGCCTAAGTCAGTAAGCTTGACAAATAGACAAAAGCTCTGTGTATTCAGAAAACAAAGTTGTGTTACCTCTCCATAGGTGATGTCTGTGAGCTTTTATAGGTTCCGCGTGGCACAATCCTAATAGGACTTTTACTTCTCCATGCAGAGTCCTACTAGGACTCATACTCTTGAAGGATAATGCTTATCTTTCAACACCCCCCTCACTGCTTAAACTAAGTGAGATGGTTTCATCATGGCCGAACTACCATATGACCGAAGTAAACACGACTATGCTTAGTTGCAGAATGGGCCGAACTATCCTTAATTCGGCTCTTCCCTCTACTAGTCTTACTTCGGCTTCTCATGTACAACTCATGGTGTGGTTAGACCGAACTAACATGTCAAGACCGGTTTAACTCTAAGACCGGTCTAACTCCAAAGCATCTTTAGACCAGTCTGACTACAATCTTCCCTTAGACCGGACTAACCTCCGGGCTTTAGGACCGGACTAACTCCAAAACATCCACAAGACCGGAGTAACTTATACAGCCATTTTACTCGGTCCTTCGTACTGCGGCCCATAACAGCCCATTACCTAGCTCGGCCCCATTTTCATATAAATTACCCTCTCAATTGCCCCTTAATTCCATCTGCGTAGCGTGATAGGGATTACCGGTCTATAAACCGGGCTAAAGTTTTAGCCTTTCCAGCCGAGCTAATACTCTGAAGCCTTTAGAGCCGAGCCACCTCAAAGCCGAGCTATCTTCATCCGGTTAAAGCGTCGCTTTAATCACAGAAACTGAATCGCTTCCTTTTCCAGTGACACGTGGTAGACTCTGATTGGTCCTCCGCAGCTGTCACGCCGCCCTCGTACTCCGAAAAATTTGAACAGTTCCCGCCATAAGGCTTTTCACCAAAACAAAAAACCCTTTCATTTTTCAAATCATCACCAAACTATTCACTTCCTTCTCTTTTCGCATCCTCCACTACTCTTCAACCTTGCAACCTTGAAGCTCGTGTTTTTGCTGCTGTTTCTCTCATCTCCTCTTGACCTGGTAAGCTACTCAAACCTGTTCTTGCTTTCCTTGTTTTTGCATTTGCTTAATCCATAGCCTCAGGTTTGTGTTTTTTGCGAAACACTTTCTTTCCTGTTGTTCTTTCTGGAAAAATCTTCATAAGAACACTATGAATATCATGAAGCAACCTGTAGAACGTAGTTTTGATCCATAAGCTTGCTCCAACCGAACTAAGATACTGTTTGTGCTACATATGTAGATCAATCCAGACAATAACCGAACTAGAACTTGTAGGTATATCAGTAGTTTCAGTAAGTTACTAACTCCTGATTCACTTTAGCTGAAATAAACTCACCGAACGAAGTTTGAGCTTAGCAAACTAGAAACCTTGGCCTTCAACCGGGCTAAGCCAGCTTCCTTAGTTTGAACCGAACTAAGAAAGCTGCCCCTGGAGGCTCAACCGAAGTAACAAAAACCCGAAGTTCAAACCGAGATAACAAACCCCATACATAAATCGATCTATCAAACCCCTTGCTCTATCCAAGCTACCAAGCATTTTGCTGAACCGAGATAAACCTGTAGCATCCCTCATAGGCCGAAGTAGGACTTTTTTTATCTTCGATTTGATTTTGTAGCACGGTCAACGATCTGTGCTTAACCCCTTTATTTTCCACTTTGCAGACTTAGGTTGCCCAGGCACTCTTCTGCGCGCTCAACCGAACTACTGAGCACAGTTTTTCGACCGAGCTAATTTATTTTTAATTTATAGAACAAATGGGTAAATATAGATTTTTGGTAGAAACCTCAGGAGGCCTAGCCGAATTCCGTAAGGATTACAACATCCCTAACGACGTCCAACTTACCCTAGCCAAAAAAGGTGTCATACCATGGGGGAATGGGGGTTTTGTTCCTTTTACCCTTCTTTCAATAATAGAAACCGGACTAAGATTTCTAGTCCAGCCCTTGATTTGTGAATTCCTTAGGCAAACCAGACTATGCCCAACCCAGCTTTCCACCAACTCATACCGTATAATAATAGGTATAGCCGAACTAAACCGCCAAGCCGGTCTAAACCTCGGTCTAGCCGAACTCTTCCACCAATATTCCTTAGGTTCAAAAGAGGATGGGTGTGTATACTATTTGAGAATACGCTGCCGACGTGAAAAATAATTAAGGATACACCGGATAAAGACTTGAACGATGACGATTTTTTCTAGGTCTCTGGGAATTTTGAAGATCATCAAGCCCAGATTCCTGGCCGACGTATAAATTGGAATAAAGGGATACCCGGTATAATTACTTCGGTTTCCATGCATCCTTCTCTTTTTTACTTCGGTTTCTGGTTTTAAACCGGACTAACAGTTGTCTTCTTCATGCAGATTCAGCCCATATACATTCATTGTACAGCTACCCCAACCTTGGTACTCTCCGTGCCGCACTACGTATTGAAGAAAGAAGTTGGGCTAAACTCCTCAATTTTGAGCCGACATACCGATACACCGGACGCCGAAAAGCCAGAGTCACTGACTTTCTCCTAGAAGACGCCCCAAAACCGGACCCAACCTTGCCCCAGATCAACCTAGTGCCTTTGACCGCCGAACAAGAAATGGCCAAAAGGAGCAGACTGAAGGCCCTGTTAACCGCAACAAATCCAGCCGATGTACCACCAACTGGGCAGACCACTGAGACCGTGGTAGCTCTCCCCTCTCAACAGCCATCCTCATCTTGTCCAAGCAAGCGTGCCCGGACTAGCCGAACCGAGCGACGCCTTGCTGACAAAGACGAGGCCATTCTGCCACCAAGTCCTCCGCCAAGCCCTCAACCGGAGCAGTCTGACCGGGCTGGCTCCACCAAATGGGTTCCCAATCTTACCTTCGCCAACCGAGATATACTGGATTCCGACTCAGTTGTCGCTGAGAAGGATCACTTGATAGCTTTCAACCTAGCCAAGAGTGTATGCCTTCCCAAAGACATGGAGCACCATTAAAAGCAACTCAACACCGAACTGAAGGCCATCCGGTCTTCAACAAAATCCATGATCCTGGTAAGTAGCACTGTCCTTTTTTATCTGTCTAATTTTTCCAATTTTCACTTCAGCTTAAGGGAAGTCTATGTTTTGTCAGGCCATTCAGAAAAACAACATCACTCACAGGAGAGTGATAGAGCTCAGGAAAACAACAAGGCAAGCTGTGGCCGAAGCCGAAGCAAAAACAGCCGAGCTAGAGGAGGCCAGAAAGCAAATGGCCGAGCTACGATTTGAGAACGGCCGACTGACCGGACTGGTTAGTTCGGCCGAAGCAGAAAAGCAAAAGGCTGCCATTGAGCTGAAAGATAAATACCTGCGCGAGCTGGCGAAGATCGAAAAGAAGAAAAATACCGAGATAATCCAGCTAAAGGAGAGCATAAAAGGAGCCGAAAAACAAGGCTTCAAGAAGGCAGAGGATGGTTACAGCCAGCAGTGCGAAGCCGCCAAGGATCTGTTTTTCAAGTGCGGCTGGAGGGCAGCTGTGGAGAAGCTCGGTCACGGTCCTGAGACCGAGGTCTACAACCCTCCGGCCTACTGCATACCGAGCTCCATGGCGGAGTACGCTGCTGCCCTTCAGTAGCAATTTCTTGAAGGTTCAGGCTCTGATGAAGATTCTGAATTTGAGGACACTCCGGTTGTCAACGCGGACCAGTCAGTTCGGGTGGAGCCTACGGTGGAAGACCTGACCATTGAACAACCAGGTGAAACCGTGCTTCTGACCGAAACCACTCTTGTGACCGAGACTGAGCTCCCGCCTGAAACCGGTCTTCGTGTTGATGCTGAGTTTGATGCCGAAATTGATGATCTGTTCAACTGATTGTCTTTTTGCTTTTTCTTTTGTTTTTGAACTTGTAACCGGGCTGCGGCCCCTCCGTTGTATTTATTTTGCAATTCAATGAAAAGTCTTTTGTGCTAAACTCTTACTCCGGTTTTGTTCTGTATGCTTGTACTTGTAATGAATTTTCAATGTCTCCAACTGTTATTTCGGTTTGCTTTCCAGTTTGAGCATGCTTTTTTGCAACATTTTTTGACCGAGATATAATATTCGGGTTTCAACTGGTTAATCTGACTTGCTAGCCAACCACTTTTTAGCCGATATAATTATCTCGGCTGAAGAGTACAAACTTTGTTTTAACCCAGCCAACCACTCTTCAGAAACACTTACTTCAGCTGAAGAGTACAAAGAATTGGTTTAATCCAGCCAACCACTCTTCAGCCATGAACTTACTTCGGCTGAAGAGTAACAAGAGTTGGTTTAATCCATCAAACCACTCTTCAGCCATAAACTTACTTCGGCTGAAGAGTAACAAGAGTTGGTTTAATCCTGCCAACCACTCTTCAGCCATAAACTTACTTCGGCTGAAGAGTAACAAGAGTTGGTTTAATCCAGCCAACCACTCTTCAGCCATAAACTTACTTCGGCTGAAGAGTAACAAGAGTTGGTTTAATCCAGCCAACCACTCTTCAGCCATAAACTTACTTCGGCTGAAGCGTAACAAAAGTTGATTTAATCCAGCCAACCTCTAAGTTGGTTTTTCCAGCCAACTTAGAATACATTGTTTGGTTATGCCGACCAAACGTCCTGCAGCCTGGATCCTTATCCTGGGCTTAGGAGGGGTGTTGGTTTAATCCAGCCAACCTCTAAGTTGGTTTTTCCAGTCAACTTAGAATACATTGTTTGGTTATTCCGACCAAACGTCCTGCAGCCTGGATCCTTATCCTGGGCTTAGGAAGGGTTCATAGTTGGTTTTTCCGGCCAACTATGTTTACAATGCTCCTATCTCACTAAAGTTACCTTTTACTGAAAACAATTATACTAAAAAGAATCGACTTATTTTATTGAGAAAGTAAAAAATTACACATACTTAAAAGAAAAAAAGCTAAAAATAAAATAACTTGAGATTGGCTGTGTTCCATGGCCTGGGAATTGCTTTGCCGTCCTCATCTTCTAAGTGGTATGCCCCTTTGCCTGCCAATCCAATCACTTTGTAAGGACCTTCCCAATTAGGCCCTAACTTGCCATCTCCTGGTACCAATGTGTTTCCCATCACTTTGCGCAGTACCCAATCTCCGACCTTGAATTGCCTTGGATGAACTGTCTTGTTGTACTTTCTGGACAATTCTTGTTGGTAGGAGGCGATGTGAACCAATGCTCTGTCTCTTCTTTCCTCTGCAAGGTCGAGTTCTAGTGTTATGGCTTCGCTGTTCAAGTCTGGATCGAAATTCTCGCTTCGAATTGTGGGGAGACCAATTTCTAATGGGATGACTGCCTCCATGCCATAAGCTAAGGAGAATGGTGTTTCTCCTGTTGATCGTCGAGGCGTGGTGCGGTAAGCCCATAAAACATGAGGGAGCTCCTTTGCCCACTTGCCTTTGGCTTTCTCTAGCCGTTTCTTCAATCCATCCAGGACTACCTTGTTTGATGCCTCTGCCTGACCATTTGCTTGGGGATATGCCGGTGTAGAATTGTAGAACTCGATCTTGTATTCTTCACAAAAGCCTCTGAAGATTTTACTGTCGAACTGAGTGCCGTTGTCTGATATCAGTGCCTTTGGTATGCCAAATCGAGTGATAATATTCTGGCAGACAAACTTTTTCACATCTTTTTCCTTGATTGACGCCAAGGTTTCTGCTTCCACCCATTTTGTGAAGTAGTCAGTTGCTGCAAGGAAGAACTTCCTGTTGCCGGGTGCCGTTGGGAGTGGTCTTACTATGTCCAATCCCCACATTGCGAAGGGCCATGGGCTAGTTAGAGGTAGAAGTTCTCTGGCAGGTTGGTGTATTTGATGTGCGAACTTTTGGTATTTTTCGCACTTTTTGACATACTTCTCTGAATCCGCTTGCATGTATGGCCACCAGTATCCTTGTGAAATTGCTCGGTATGCCAATGATCTTCCTCCTTGATGGCTGCCGTAGACACCCTCATGTATTTCGAACAGAAACGCTTCCACTTTGCTGGGGTGAACACACTTTAGGTAAGGTCCTGAGAACGACTTTTTGTACAATGCCAAAGATGGAGAGAGCCAAAATCGCTGCGACTTTGCTCTTATTCTGTTGGCTTCTTTCTTCTCTTCCGGTAAGGTGCCGTCTTTCAGGAACAGTATGATGGGATCCATCCAAGAAGGGCCTAACTCTGCACAACATACTTCTTCTGCTTCAGGGTCTTCAATGCTGGGTCTAGGCAGGTAGTCGATTAGTAATGGGTGAGGAATGGAGGTATCCGCCATTGAAGCGAAGCCTGTTAGTTCGTCTGCTCTGCTGTTTTCCTCACTGCCGATCTGCTCTATCCTGACTACTTCAAATTTTTTGATCTCTGTTCTAACCAACTCTTGGTACTTGGCCATCCTGTCATCCTTTGCTTCGTAGTCGCCAGATATTTGGTTTACCACCAGCTGTGAGTCGCTATAAACCATTAGCTCGGTGGCCTTCATGTAGAACGCTGACTTGAGACCTGCAAGAAGCGCTTCATACTCCGCTTCGTTGTTTGATGCTGGGAAGCCAAGGTTGACTGCTTGCTCCACCACTAGGCCGTCTGGAGAGATGAGGACTATGCCAAGTCCTGCTCCATGCCGGTTGGATGCTCCATCCACGAAGAGCTTCCACATCTCTCCAACAAACAACTTCCAGCAAGTGGAGGGATCAGATGATGCCTTGGGATCTTCTATGTTGGTGGTGTCTTCTTTATGGTCCATGCTTGCTGTCTGCCCCTTGCTTTCTGATTGTATCAAGTTTTCATTTGTTGGTGAGTCCTGACTTGGTGTAGCATGGTTTGCCTCTTCCTTCCCTGCTTCGTTTTGGGCTGCCTTGGCGTCTGGCTGAGTATTTTGCACCAGGGGTTGCGCTATTCCGGCATCAACTTCCATCCCTAGTTCGGTTGTTTCAGTCAGGTCGACTGGGCAGATGTGATGACTTCCTGGTGTGAATTCTGCGACAAAATCCACCAATGCTTGAGCTTTTATTGCGGTTCTGGGTTGGAACTTGATGTCGTATTGCCCCAACTCTACTGCCCACTTCAGAATTCGCCCAGAAAAGTTCGCTCTTTCAAACAAAGCTTTTAATGGAAAGGCTGTGAGAACAACTATGGTGTGGGCGTAAAAGTAGTGCGACAACTTCCTTGAGGCCATCATCAAGGCCAATGCCAGTTTCTCCAGTGGCAAGTACCTTGTTTCAGCACCAGTAATGTCTTGCTGACATAATAAATGGGCAGGTGTTGGATTCCTTCTGCGCGGACCAACACTGCGCTAATTGTATGCTGGGAGACTGCCAGGTATAGGAAGAGTTCTTCTCCAGTACTGGGGTGACAAGTATTGGTGGAGAAGACACGTATTCTTTTAAGCTTTCCAGGGCGTGGTCGCATTCTTCATCCCACTCAAACTTGGCCTTCAAAGCGTGGAAGAATGGTCGTAGTCTGTCTGACGACCTGCTTATGAACCGATTGAGCGCCGCTGCCATGCTGGTGAGATGCTGCACTTCTTTTACTGAGTTTGGTCTCTCCAATTCTTGGATTGCTTTGATCTGGGAGGGGTCTGCTTCGATACCTCGGTTGGTCACCAAGAAGCCTAGGAATTTGCCAGATCCTACTCCGAATGCACACTTGGACGCATTGAGGCGCAATTTGTGCTTCTTCAGGATCTCAAACATTTCGCCTAGGTCCTTGAGATGGTCATTCTCATCCTTGCTCTTGACCACCATATCGTCGATGTAAGCTTCCATTGTTCTGCCTAACAATAGTTCAAACATCTTGGTGACCATCCGTTGGAACGTCGCCCCTGCGTTATTTAGGCCAAAGGGCATGACCTTGTAACAGTACAGTCCTCTTGGAGTTGTAAAGGATGTGACCTCCTAGTCTGGTTCATGCATGGCGATTTGGTAGTAGCCTCTGTATGCATCCAGAAAGCTAAGTCGGTTGTGCCCTGCCGTTAGGTCTACCAGTTGATCTATCCGTGGTAGAGGAAAGCTGTCTTTTGGGCACGCTTTGTTGACTGTTTTGTAGTCGACGTAGACACGCCACTTGCCATTCTTCTTTGGTACTACGACTGTGTTGGAGATCCATCTTGGGTAGTGTACCTCTCTAATTGCTCCTGCCTCCAGCAGGTTTCCTACTTCTTCCGCCACTATTTCGGCATGGTGGAGTGCCGATCTGTGCGTCTGCTGAATGATTGGTCTGGCGGATGGGTGGACATTGAGTTGGTGACAGATGAAGTTGGGATCAATGCCTGGCATGTCGTATGGTGTCCAGGCGAACACTTCGATGTTAGAGGTCAAAAATTCCAAGACCTCTAATCTCTCGGTGCTGGATAACGACGAACCGAGCAAAAAGAACTTATCCGGGTTCTTTTTGTCTATTCTTACCTCTACCAAGTCTTCCACCGCTTTCTGGCTAGCCGCTTTGCCAACATCTGCGAATAGTTCATTACTCTCAGGTTCTTCCACCGAATGAACGTATCCTTTGGCGGCGCGGCTGCCGTTCACCGTGACAAAGCACTGCTTCGACATGATCTGGTCTCCATAGACTTCTTCTATTACTCCGGTGTCGTTGGGGAACCGCATTACTTGGTGGTAGGATGACGCCACCGATCGCATGGCATGCAGCCATGTTCTGCCCAAGATGATGTTGTAAGTGGAGGGGACCTTCAACACCCAGAACTCCACTTGTTTCGTCACACTCCCTGCTCTGACTGGGAGGATTATTTTGCCGACGGGCCATTCTGGCATGGAGTTGAATCCATCAGGGGAGATACGGCAGGTGCCAAGTCTTTATCTTGTAACTTCAATTGTTTAAAGTTTCGTAGTACATGATTTCACATGAACTACCCTGGTCAATCAGAATCCGCTTGACGTCAAAATCCTTGACTCGGAGAGTGACGACCAGGGCATCATTGTGAGGGCAATATATCCTTGCCAAGTCTTTATCCGAAAAAGACATGACGTTCGTGGCCTCCGTCTTCCCCTTCTTGACTGCAGGTTGGGCACTTAGCACCTCTCTTAAGTGCTCAGCCTTTTTGATTGATCCTCTGAGCTCGCATACACGCTCAGGTTCAAAGACTCCATGTATCACGTTGATAATGCCTTGAGGTGGGGCGTCGATCGGCATTCCGTTGGGGTTTTATGGTCCTGGGGGGTGGTTGCGCCCCTCCTTCATGTATTTGTCGAGGTGACCTGCTGCAACCAACTCCTCCAGGTGCTGTCTTAATGGCGTGCAGTTCTCAGTGCGGTGCCCCTTTTCTTTATGGAAGGTGCACCGTGATCTGTCGTCGTAGTCCTTCTGTGCCTCGCCTAACTTGGCTGGCCACTTGACGAAAGGCTCGTCTCGAATCTCGCTAAGTATTCGGTAGATCGGTTTCTTGAAGACCGTGGTTATGGCAGTGCGGACTCTCAACCATCTTTTGTCCTGGTCTTCCCGTTGTCTCTTCTGCCACGTCCGTTTCTGTTCGGACGGTCTATCCCGTTGACCTTTGCTGAGGCCTTCTTTTTGGTACTGCGGTCGCGCCAGATTTTGCTTTGGCACGTGCGCCATCCTCCTCCACCCTGATGTGCTGATGCACTCTCTCCATCAGGGCTTCCATGGTGAGGGGGGTGTCATGGTGATAGTCCCTTAATCTGTTCCCGACTGGAAGGCCTCTTTTGTACTGTGCAATGGCGAGATTGGTGGGACAGTCCCCAATCTGGTTGAAGGTCTCCCAGTAGCGACTGTTGTAGGATCTTAGGGTCTCCTTGTCGCCCATGTCGATGGAGAGTAATTGGTCGATCTCCACCGGGGTTTTGGTGTTTGTTCTGAATCTTGTGACAAATGCTTCTGCCAATTGCGCCCAGGAGGCTATGCTGCATTCTGGAAGTTTCTCAAACCAAGTCAAGCCTAAGTCACCAAGGCTTGAGGGGAATAGGATGTACATCAAAGCCTCATTGCGCCGATATACCGCCATAACCTGGCGGAAGTGGCTTAAGTGTGAGTAAGGGTCCGTCTTCCCTCGTACGTGGTGAATTTGGGCTGTAGGAAGCCTGAAGGTAGGGGCGCGTTCTCGATTGCTGGGACGAATGGTGAGGTCTGCAGCCTTGCCAACGCCTTGTCCGTTGGTTCGTAGGCGGGCGCGGTATTGGCATTCCAACCTCGACGCTTCCATGCGTCCGAGGAGCCAACCGCTGTAAGGCAGAAACTCTGTGTGGATCGCGCGCCCTGGCGTCCTCCTTCCACCGTGCCTTCTCTTCTAGCACGGTTCGTAGGTCGGACGATCTGGGCAACTCTGTCTGTCTGGATCTCGTTTGGTGCGTATGCGAGGCCAATATGTGCTTCCCTCAGTATTCGACCTGGAGTGACGAGTTCTGGAGGATCTGGATTGCGTATCGCCCGTCCTGAGGCTTCTGCTCTCTGCTTGAGAGGGTGTAGTATTCCGACTACGACTTTCCGAGTGGCGAGGGGCGTCTTGTTTGTGCGCCCCTCTCCTGTCGCCACTCCTTTTCCTTTCACCTGGCGTTTGAGATTCCATGTCCGCCGCCATCCGACGTATCAATTCGTCTTGTTCCCTGACGCGATCCTCCAAAGCTTGAGGATCAATCCTGCCTTTGTCTTTCTGGGCTCTGCGAACGAGAGTGACGAGGGCTGTTAGTCCGCCTTCTCCCTCTTGTATCCCTCCTGGGATTCTGTCTCTGTGGCTCCAAATCCCCCATAGGAGGGATAAGAGGTAGACCTTCGCGCCTCGCACCCTCTTCTAGAGTTAGTCCGTCAATGGCGGACTGTGGTAATTCTTCATTGTGCGCCATTGATACTTCAGAAGGAAAAGCTTAATCAAGAGGTTTGTTCTTGTCTGTAGTTCCCACAGACAGCGCCAATTGTACGGGAAAGAAATAAACCTTCTCGTATAATCCTGTTGATCAAGTCTGCGTTCCTCTGTACGACGTCGCTTTATCACCTGAAAATACGAACGTGAGCTAGCCGGCGGGTGTGTGCCGGAAACCTCTCCGATGCCTAAGTCAGTAAGCTTGACAAATAGACAAAAGCTCTGTGTATTCAGAAAACAAAGTTGTGTTACCTCTCCATAGGTGATGTCTGTGAGCTTTTATAGGTTCCGTGTGGCACAATCCTAGTAGGACTTTTACTTCTCCATGCAGAGTCCTACTAGGACTCATACTCTTGAAGGATAATGCTTATCTTTCAACACCCCCTCACTGCTTAAACCAAGTGAGATGGTTTCACCATGGCCGAACTACCATATGACCGAAGTAAACAAGACTATGCTTAGTCGCAGAATGGGCCGAACTATCCTTAATTCGGCTCTTCCCTCTACTAGTCTTACTTCGGCTTCTCATGTACAACTCATGGTGTGGTTAGACCGAACTAACATGTCAAGACCGGTTTAACTCTAAGACCGGTCTAACTCCAAAGCATCTTTAGACCAGTCTAACTCAATCCTTCTTGACCGGACTAACCTCCGGGCTTTGGGACCGGACTAACTCCAAAACATCCACAAGACCGGAGTAACTTATACAGCCATTTTACTCGGCCCTTCGTACTGCGGCCCATAACAGCCCATTACCTAGCTCGGCTCCATTTTCATATAAATTACCCTCTCAATCTTGGTAAAGGAAATCCAAAGTTTGCAAGGATTAGATATTGATTGCATTAATTGATTGATTGATTTCAATTGAGCATGAGTGTGTATTGTGAATTAACTGCCTATATGTTGTTTTAGAACGGGACATGGAAGGTTTCGTGGCTGGCAAATACAAGTTTTAGTTCAATCTAATATTTAACTTTCTTTTTATCAATAATTAGTTAGTCAGTGAATCGAAATTGATATTTCTATATCTTTTATATTAAATTGTATTTTTTTTGTTTATATTTTTATCTTCATAATATTTGCATTAGTTTTGACCTATTTAATCTTTACTAAAAAATAAATTAATATAATTATATCAAAATTATGAACCTACTTATAATTGATTTTAAAACTCGTTTAATGTTTGTATTATCAAATCATGTCATATTTATATTTTTGTCAAAAAAAATTATTAATCTTAAAATTTTAATTTCATATATAATTGAAATTATATTTATTACATAACGACGAAAATTCTCACCCTTAAATGGTAGACAATTTCGAATCATCCAACAACTCTTAAACGACCTCGTGGAGAGCACACCACTTCATATAAATTTTGACAAACGTCTGAAAACAGTCTTCTTTTTGAGCTCATCTAAAAGAGCCTGGAAGCAATAAAAGCTGGGGAGAGGCTCCCCCAGTTTATTGGGTGGATTTAAGCGTATTATTATGTTCATGAGATCTATTACAGATTCTATTTTGATAATTTAAACTGTTGAATGTGTAAAACTCGTTGAGTATTTTATGTTTGCAAAAAATCACTTTGATTGGATATCAGTAATCTCTTGATCGGATCACATTTTTGTTAAAAATTTATTTTTAAAATCATATTTACTATTGATAAAAATGTATTCCAATCAAAGGACTACCGATATTCGATTAACATGGTTTTTTGTAGACATGAAGTACTCGATAAGTTCTACATATTTAAATAGAGAGCCTGTTTGGACTGAACGATAATAGTTATGCTTATGAGCTCGTTATGCTTTTATCTAAATAATTTAAATTGTTCATTTTTTATGATTACATACATTATAATATGATCGGAATTACAATTTCACAAACCAACTGCACTATCTAGTCAATAGATTGGAAACTGGCCAAATTCTCAATTCCACTATTAAATTGGTGAATGATTATGTTATAATTGATTGTTAATTTTTTTTGTCGACATAATTAATTATTAATAAAATTTGAAGATAATGCACCTCGTCGGTAAAGTAAATTGAATAAAATAACATGCTACGTTTCTTTTATAGATTTGTCATTATAATTATTTGAAACTTTCTTTTTGTCCTTTTTTTCACCCAAAAATAAGCCAATAAAATTGATGACCAACCACACATTGCTTATCGTATCATATTAGTGAGCCTGTTTTAAATAGTCAAAAAAGTAAGTTAAAAAAGTTTATTTATGATTGGTTCTACTTTACGGTATGAGCACAGGTACGAAATATGGGTTCGAATATTTTCATAATTTTTTCTTTCTCTATGCTACTTACTTTATTTTCACTTTGTTTGGTGTAAGTTTTGGATTGAATAGACTCATGTAAATGCCGTTTGGCTTCTTGAATGAAATATTTCTTCCGATCAAAAAAAAAAAAAAAAAGGCTAACGTCCATTGTTTTGTTTTATAATATCCTTATTATTTCAAATGAATTAATTATTCTTATTTTTTATACTTACAAATTTTAACATATAAATGCAGAAGATTCTTGTAATGCAATTTTATGTTTAATAGTATAATTTTTTGACATGACATTGGTCTTTTTAGGATGAACTAACAAATTTAACTTATTATTTATTGGTTTATTTAAATCACATTATTCTTTTACTTTTCTGCATGCCTTTATGTAGTAAGTAAAAAAAAAAATTAACTTATAAATCATACAAAATAACTATAATAAGACAATTTAAATCATACATGAAATTAGTGAGTTCAAATTAATTATTTTTTTACAGGGACATAAAATATGACATAATTTGATAAAATAAATATTAAATCCGTCAGATTACTGTCGCATTAGTATGAAGTAAATTTTTTTAAATTTAAGTGTTGTTTATATATAAGATAAAAAGTGAGATCGAAACATAGATTCTACTTATGTGAATCTTGTACTTTTGTCTCACATTAGCATATAATTCTATAGAGAAATTTTGATTCCTAACATAACTCGCAACAAAATTCATTTATTTATTTATTTATTTACACGTAAATTTTTTTACCTCAATTGAAAGCACTTGCATTTTTTATTTTTACTCTTCATTTTTCAAAATAAATTTTCACTCTCTCCTCCATTGACCCACCACCTTCGGCCACCATCACTACTAACCTTCAACAATGTCAGTTGAGTGCGGGCTCTGAATACCTTCCAATGATTAGTCGATCACGACTTATGACCTTTAGTGACACTCTGCGCACTTACCCTAGCAGCCATCTTTGGCCACACCATCATCGACCACCACATAAGTCCACCCTCTACTAATAAGCACTACCTTCACAACTCACCAAACAAGCTCTCTTATTTCTTTTGTACAAAAATAAATAAATAAATATTTTATTTCATTTTTATATTAAAAAAATAATAAAATTGATAACCTTATTACACGTTTATTTTTTAATTATTTTTTTTGGTGCAAACGATATCTTTTTATGTCTGAAAATGTTAAATCTTTTTATTAGCAGCGAACTTGGGCCAACGAATAAGAGGCCCTCATGGTCTAGCTCGTGAGGGTGGAATCGAAGCCATCATCTCCTGGGCTTCCTCTTGGGCTATGCTCTATATAGGTTCAAATCAGAAGTTTATGTGAAGCGAGTTTTTAAAGAGGGTAATATCTATTGATTTCCATATGAATGCTAAAAATCTACAATTTAGAACCTATAATTCAACTACAATGGCCATGTTTGGTGTAGCTGTTAAAACAGATTATAAATTATAACTTAACATTATTTCTCAAGTACATTTATATGGGATGTTAAAAAACAAAATGTATAGTTATATGGGCAAATTATTATTAGCGGGAGTTTGGTAAAAAAAAGTCCGAACATAGTTTTTCTAGTTCACTTTGATTTTTTAATACTAATTTTTTGGACAAACTTCACTTTACCCATGTAGTTTGAGCCATATGTAGTTTACCCTCTAACGTTTAAAAATGACCATATAACTTCCACGTGATTTGTGAACTGATGTACACCGTTAACATTCCGTCTAATTTAACAGCAAGTGCGAAAATACGTGGCAAATAAAGGAGGTTAAACGCTCATTTTCAAATTTCAAGAGGGTAAATCGCACATGAAATAAACCACAGGGAGTTAAAATGTACTTTGCTTTGCAAACAAATGGCAAAAATATAAGGGGTATTTTAGTCTTTTTAATTAAATCATTAACAGGCCTAACGGTGTACTTTAGTCCACAAACCACAAGGGTGTTATATGGTCATTTTTAAACATTATGGGAGATAAACTACACATGACTCAAATCACATGGGACAAAGTAAAATTTGCCTTAAATTTTTTTTATTTGGCGCTGTCTGTGAGAACTCCCTCCGATGTGAGTCCATTGGCGTTCGGAGCCAATCAACTAAGGACTTATATGGGAGCCCGAAATGGGTTTGTCCCACATCGGTCTAAGAAGCATCCACAATTCATTTAATAAGTTGACTAACTCCTCCTAACTAGCATGAGGCCTTTTCTAAAGAAGAATAGAACCGTGAGGCTCTAGCTACGAAGGTGATCTTCACTTTCAGTGGATCGTCCGCTCTGCCAACCTTTTCCATCTCCTCATCCCCTTTCTTCAGATCTATTCGGATTTAGATCTTAAGTGAAGATCAGGCCATAATACCAGACTTACCAAATTTTCTTTCCTGCGATAATTCCATCTTCATAATCTGCAAAGACTCATTCACTCATAGACAGATGATTGTGTATTGATGATCGTCTATAAAGAAGATAGATCGTAGAATACCGTGACTTTCAGATCTGAGAGCACAATTTCACAAATCTCTGAGTGAAAGCTTCGATCTACTCTCTCTCTCTCTCTCTCTCTCTCTCTCAGTCTCTCAAATTAGTGATTTTTTGTTGTCGGTCTAAGAGGCATCCACAATTCATTTAATAAGTTGACTAACTCCTCCTAACTAGCATGAGGCCTTTTCTAAAGAAGAACAGAACCATGAGGCTCTAGCCATGAAGGTGATCTTCACTTTCAGTGGATTGTCCGCTCTGCCAACCTTTTCCATCTCCTCATCCTATTTCCTCAGATCTATTCGGATTTAGATCTTAAGTGAAGATCGGGCCATAATACCAGACTTACCAAATTTTATTTCCTGCGATAATTCCATCTTCATAATCTACAAAGACTCATTCACTCATAGACAGATGATTGTGTATTGATGATCGTCTATAAAGAAGATAGATCGTAGAATACCGTGACTTTCAGATCTGAAAGCACAATTTCACAAATCTCTGAGTGAAAGCTTCAATCTACTCTCTCTCTTAGTCTCAGTCTCTCAAATTAGTGATTTTTTGTTGTCGTTTAACACAGGTTCAAACAAATCTGTGATTTTTTGTTGTTAATTCAAAAATTGAATAGATAAACTTGATATGCAGATTGATGGAGATGAAATAGTAAACTTGTTAGAGATGATTTAGGGTTGTGGTTGTTGTTGTTGTTGATATGTGTTATTGTCGATGATTGCTCTAGATTATTCTTTTTTCTCTTTTTTGTTGTTCTATATATGTTCAAATTATTATTATTATTATTATTATTATTATTATTATTATTATTATTATTATTATTATTATTATATAGTTCTTGTGGTTGTTGTTGTTGAATTTGAATTTTATTTGTACAGATAGTGGTAAGAGAGAGAAAAAGAGAGAATTTGAACAGATAGATTTGCAACAAATACATTGTTTTAATAAATAATTTCAACAGATATATTTTTTGAAAAAGTTATTTGAACAGATCATTCTCTTTTAACAAATAAATTCAACAAATTGAAAAATTTCAACAAATCAGATGGTAAATTTTGACAGTAGGCAAAATTTTAACAGAATAAATTCAATAGATAGAAAGAAAGAGAGAAAAAAAAAGATAAGTGTAAAAATTCAACAGATCAGGTGGTAAATTTCAATAGATAGCAAAATTTTGAATAGATAAGGGGAAAAAATTAAACAGATAGTTAAGAAATTTGAATAGATAGTCAAAAAATTTGAACAGATAGATATAAATTTAAATAAATAGCTAACGAAAAGTCAACAGATTAAAAAAAGTTAACAAATAAATTAAGGGGTAAATAGAAAACAAAATGCCCTTCAAAATCAATAAAAAGACTTCTCATCAAACTATTTCACAAAGTTTGAATCTCTCACCAATAAAAAATATTCACTGAATCTAATGCATTATACATTCCTTATTTTAGACTTTTCAATAATTTTCTCATATATATATATTTGTACAAATACATAAAATTATTTTAAAAATTATGTTGCAACATAAACCATGCACGAGAATAATTTTAGTATTGTCGTGATGTGAAATTGATGTTAAATATAAAAATTTTAAAAGAGCACTCACTTTCATAATAAAGATAATGATTAAATTAGAAGGAGAAATAATAATTCAAATTTTTATTTTTATTTTATTTAAAGAAATTCAAAATTCAAATTGTGTGTGTCTGCAATTTACATATTTGTAATTTACCCTATTATTTTTAGAATTGAGTTATTTCCGATTCGAATTTGTAATTTTTCATTACAATTTGGGCAAAAAACCTTTTATTAATAAAATTCAAACTTAACTTTGTGAATTTTTGAAAATTTTCTTTATTTTATTAGTCCTACCTATTTTACATATTTTTATATATTTTTTTAACACATTTTAATGTATATTTTTGTATGCTTGTCAAGTCTAATAACAACCTTTTGGACGGTTATACATAAACACACACAAGGTTTGGCTCATCACCAGTCCACTATTGTATTGAACACTTGTAGTCCGGTCACATAAGCTTGTCACAAACTCTATTTCAATGAATCAATCCTTTTATTTTTATGGCCTTGTTTGTTTTAAGAGATGGGAGTTTGAATTGGGCTAATAATGAGGTAAGAATCACAATTATCATGTTTGTTTGCAAAATAAACGAACGGATTCATAGTCTTAACAAACTATGAAAGATATCGAATAAGCGGACTAGTAGTGGCACATTGAAAAATGAATCCATTAGGATTATGAGATAATTGACTATTAGGTTTGGACTCTTTTAAGTTTGCCATTTCTACTTGAGATTGTGTTTTGGCATGGTAAGCCTATTTTAGAGCCGATTTCAGTGATCTAAACCGTTTACTTTTTAATTCTTATTGAGTAGAATATTCATATAAAAAATTAAGATGATCGAATATAAATATTTATATGTTTGTATTACAAAAAATTGATGATCACTCTTGAAATTATAATTGTGATTAAAACATATAGTTATCGATGTGATTAAAGATAAATGCAATTTAAACATATAATTATCGATATCCGATCATTTTAATTTTTTGCATGAATATTCTACTCGATGAGTTGTAAAAAGTGAATGATTTGAATCATCGAAATCAGTTCCAAAATGGGCTTACCAAACCAAAATTCTTTTTCAAGTGGATGACCAACTTGAAAAAATCCAATCCCTTGACTACTTTACTTATCGAATGACAAAACAAACACGAATTCTTATTAGTCCGGTCATCATCAAGTAAACACAATTCTTATCCCTTCACTCAACCCCACTACACTAATAATCTCTTCACTAATAATTCCATACAACAGTCTCACCCAATCTAACTCTAAAAACAAATAGACCCTATAGGAATAGGTTGGTTACCCATAAAATAAAATAAATATAAAAAAAATAAAATTAGATCATTTAGATAATCATAGCCACATATTTCATCAAATATATCATCAAAAAAAAAAAATTAACAATATTTGTTCAAAATCATAATTACATATTTTTTGAAAATAAATATAATGAAACTATATGAGTACGATTAAATCGTTGTTGCATAATTTTTTTTAAATATAAATGTAATATAATCATATAATTACGATTATCTAATTAATTCAATTTTTTTTATGAAACACATCAAAATTTTGGAGTAAGCCCACAAAGTCATGTGATTACGATTATCTAATTAATTCAGTTTTTTTTTTCATGAAACATATCAAATTTTTAGAGTAAGCCCATGGTGAGTCTACTTGTCCAGGCAACTCCGGTCCACCCCATATATAGATTGAAGACAGGCCTTGCCCAAATACTTATCCTTTTGGTCACTAATCTTTGTTCTCGTTTTAGTTCAAGTTCCACCATTTCCTTTGTACTCCATATGGATTGAGTGGACGGAGGGAGAATGAAGGAAAAAGCTAGTTAAGAGAGTGTGAAAGGAAGGAAGGAGAAGGAAAGGCAGGAGAGGTATCGTCCCACTTGTTTGGTTAGTTAATAGTTAATTAGGTCTTACAAAATATTATTAAGAAATATTTCACTTTCTTTTTTGTTCATTATTTCCAATTTTGAAGGGGAAAAGAAGTGTATAAAATATTTGTATTCTCTCAACCTCATAACTTTCCATATATTTCTATTCTATCCCTTAAAAGTAAATTAAACATAATATTTTTTTTTTGTCGGCAAAAATAAATTTATTGATATAAATCAAAGTTCAAGAAGTACAAATAGATTACATCAAATAAGAAAGCAAAGCAAAACTAGCATCATTCTTGAAAAACATATCCAACTAGGTTGACAATAATGTTAAGTAGCTCTACCCTTCCAAATCCTTCACTTCCTCACCTAAATTATCAATCCATAAACGTGCCCTTATGAGTATATTATATGTAGCCTCTTTGTTCAGAAATCTTTAGATTTGGTAGGAAATGGTAGTTATATGGATAAGGGCAGCCTAACTTGTAAATCATGTTTGTTAAAAAACTATTTGATATTTCAGAGCAATACTCTATTCCATTTACAAATTCACACCTAATCAATTATCTCCTAAAACTCTAACATAAAAGTAGTAGATCACTACTTTAGAGCACCATCTATATTTGCTCTAAGAGTATTGAATAATTTCTCCATATTTGTTTAAACGAATTGAAGTAGATGTTATTTTGGAAATTAACTATTTTAGTTGACTTTTTGACTTTTTATAAAAAAACGTGCAAAAAGTAAATAGTAAAATTAATTTTTTAGTAGTAACTTTTTGACTATTTTAGTCGCTGTTTGGCACTGACTTTTTTAGTTAGGTTTTTTGAGTTTAGACTTTTTTAGCTTGGAACTAAAAAATTTGTTTGATTTGACTTTTTTGACTTTTGTGAGAAAAAAAAGTGAAATGATTATGGTTTGGATACGACATTTTATCTTACTGACTTATTTAGCCTATTTTATCTTTTGTGCTTTTTTAACCCAACTAAATTAGCTAAATGAAAGCTTAGTATATTGCCAAACTTGGCCAACATTTTAAGGGCGGTTAATTTGGAGATTATCAATTCTTTTAGATTGTATATTTTATCTTATATTTGGATTTACCCAAGATTACAGGTATTAACAAAATTCTACCACTTTTGTATTTTAGTAAATTAATCCAAACTTCTCCTCAATCTCCTATCTCACCCTTCCTATATGGAAGATAACGCATGTCCATGTGGATTAGAAGTCCAGACTCATTATGTTTGATTGAATTAAGTAACTTATTAAATTAATATCTAATCCCAAAGTCATTCCCCAAACAAACAATGCCTAAATGACAGGGTGCTTATGCAACCCTATAGCTAAAATCTTGTTGTCTTTTAACAAATATTTTTTAATTCCATTGCTTACAAATAAAAAATAAAAAATAAAAAATTTCCCTCCAATGTTTAGGCAACTGACTTAAAAATCGGATGCCTTTTGAAAAAATGGAGCCACCTGATATATTGATTTTTGCACTGTTTTGTTTGCAGGCTTCTC
Source organism: Camellia japonica (assembly GCA_030407325.1). Lineage (NCBI taxonomy): Eukaryota > Viridiplantae > Streptophyta > Magnoliopsida > Ericales > Theaceae > Camellia > Camellia japonica. Next base: position 70,019,464 of record JAPPVO010000031.1, read on the forward strand.
TCAAGAACACAAAACATGAATTAAAGAAGAGTTCTAAACTCAGAATTGGATTGCATGAAATTAACAATCAGTGAATCTCACATTCTAAACAACTGATTTTAAAACTATGCAGAGTAATTTATGACTTAATTGGCCACGCGCCTTGTCCTCACCAATATAATTTAATAAATATGTCCTTATCACCAACAAACACACAAATTCTTAGACTTGATACTGTGTACACCCATCGATGGATTTATAAACAATTTTTCTTATTTATTTTTTTAACTAGGTTGACTCTAAAATAGTTTGAAAAAAAAAAAAAGACACTATCATAGATAAGAGTGGACATTGACCTATTGGCTTGCCCAACCCGCCCAACCCAACTCTATTTTTTTAGGACTTGAAAAGGCCTAGTTTGGCCCCGTAAGGCTAGAGTAAACCAATATTTTAGGCCTATTTAATAAATGGGCTGAATGTATTCAAATGTATAGCCCTTCTCAGCCCGAAAATAATATATTTAATATTTTATTATATTATTATATATTTTTATATATATGTTAAACAATATATAAGTCACTGTACTTCAACCTATGTATCCAAAACAGCTTTACAAATCATTTATGAAATATTTTGTATCAAGTGAGACCACTTTGTGATATGCCACTGCCTACTGAAGAAATGATACTACAAACTTTTAACACACCTCAAAAAATCAACTTCCAAAATTTTGGTACTTGCATAACAACATAGAACAAGTAAAGCTTATTCATCACAAAATTATTAAGAATTTCAAGCAAGCATTGCATGACATGCATCGAAACTGGCATGAGCAGTTCTGGAAATGCAAGGCAGTTGTACCAAATCTTGGTTGCTAGTTGCATCTCAAGCCCTTTTTTTCCTACCCAATGCAGGGACTCCGGCGTTCATTTTAGTCTGGTGAGAGCATGGTAACAAGCCGCGTAGAATAGCTAAGATTGCAAAACCCAGGAAAGGTAAGTACATCATCATCAACACCTTTGTGATTCTTGAAGACAAGATCAGCTCCGCTAATACAGCAACCTGAAGCATGAATAAAATCAAGGAGAGATTCAAACACCAATTTCAGACTCTCTAATGTTTGCTAAATCTACTTTATTAATCATTATTACATTCATCCATGTCCTGTAATTTGTAAAAAAAAATTGAACCTTAAGCAAGATTTGATTGTAACCGAATACATCGGGAATCAGAACAGGATCATAATCAGTAATCCTTAATCACCAGAAACTGAGCTGCATTAGTGGCTTATCCATTTTTTAAATTTATGCAAAACCATAACCACAATGCACTCATTGGTAGGAGTTTGGACCTGCTGAAATGCAAGATTATGATATCTTTCTTCCTTGTTCAAAGCCACAGTAAAATAATATAAATCATATAGTATATACATTTGAGCTTAGAATTCAAAGAAATGGCTAGCCATAAATCTGACTTCGCCAATTATTACATGCAAGTCATTGGAATTTAACAGAAATAAATGCATTTTCACATCTTCATAATTGAAACAGCTTAAAAGTCTTGACTATATTACACTTGCATATATAATCACTAAAATTATATACTAAATTCAGTTTCATGATCAAGACATAAAGAAATCATACAAAAACTAAAAAACATCAAATAAAATCTCAAGTTATCATATCAAATAAGAACTAAACCAACAACAAGAACATACCAGTAAAATATTACTCTTCTGGCACTTTTAGAAGCAAAATTATTTAATTCAACTTACATAATCTATAATGCCCCTTTAATTTAGATTAGATCGTGAATTTAGATTTACTGAACTATCCTTATTTTTTAGCCTAGTAATAGTATAAGATTTAAAATTTTTGTATTTCATTCGAGGATACCACCAAATTGATGGGCTTGTTTGGTTAGTGTTTCTGAAAAAAAATTCAGAAATTTTTTTCAGAAACAAGTTTCCAAAAAAAATGAAACCAAACAAATTTTCCCAAAAAAATTTCTCAAAACACACAAACCAAACAAATTTTCCAAACAAACCTCTCTCACACACACATCAAATCAATCACTTTTTCCAAAACTCTCTCTCAAAACAATTTTTCAAAACAAATTTCCCAAAAAACCAAACCAAACATGTTTTCGTACTTTTTTTTCCCAAAACATGTTTCTGAAACACAAACCAAACAAGCCCGATGTATTTAAGCGCTGAACCAATAAGATCATAAAGTGAAAAAATCTAAACATATTTTAATCTCTCTTTCATTTTTTACAAAATCCAAACATAACATCTTCTTCACCAATTCTATCTTGTGAAATTTGTGAATTAATTTGTTTTTTTTTTTTTTTTTTGGAGTCAAATGCTATCCTTCATACTATGCCAAAACAAAACGACTAAAATGAGAGTGTGAAATCCACCTCTTGAATTGCAATCCAATAAATTATACAAAATTTTCCCGAGAACCAAGCAAAGAAATGAAAAGAAAAAGAAAAAGAAAAAAAAAGGAAAATACCATTCCAGTAAAAACAGAGACTCCATAGACTAGGCAAGTGGAATTGAACCAGGGCTTCCCTCCCACAAGAATAGCATAAAGATTTGCAATGGCAAGTGGCCACTGGAAGAGAAGCTCTAGCCACATAAGCCCAACAAAGAAAGAAGGCTTTTCAATGAGCAAGTAATCACCGTACTCGCTTGTGAACCAGAGATTGAGGTCAACGAGGAAGTTTGGGAAGAACTTAGAAGGAAAGCACACTTGTGCATCGAAAGCTGGAGCTGCTAAAATCACCACCAAGAAGAAGAATAACAGAACTGCATCTATTAGCTTAATCAAAAACCCCATCTCTCTCTCTCTGGTTTTTGATGTGAAGATCAAGTTTATTGTTATGTTATATAGAAGGAAGAGGGGATCTTGGTCTTTGAAAGTTCAACAGAGTTCTTTATGTTAGAGCATTCCATTGGATCCCTTATCTTTATTTTGGGTAAATTACAAATACACCTTTAGGTTTGTTTAAAATACAGATTGTTTCTTGTGGTTTAAAAAATTATAACTATCCTCTTATTAGAATTTTTTATTTAACAGAATTAACTAAAAAATAAAATTCATAATTGCTCTAATATACAATAATAAAATTACTTAAATTATTAATTAAAACATATTTTTAATATCATTAGAAACTGGTAATTGAATTGATAATTTATTAATTAAATGGGTGATTTATTATAAAATTAGAAATGTTAGGAGCTAAAATGTAATTTTTAAAACTATAGAAAACAATTCGTATTTCAATCAAAACTCAGAAGGTATATTTGTAATTTACCCCTTTATTTTTTAGCTATTTTAAGGGTTTTCTCATAAAATCAATCCCATCAATTTCTATAAACTAGCTCCTATTATAAGTTGAGTCACCGTTGCTCTAGAGAGTTACTGTTTACCACTAAAAAATAAAAAGGCAACAGCTTCTCTCCAGTTCAAATCTGAATTGGACGGTGTTGTCCTGCCTTTGAGGGCCCACTACGGGTCGTGTTTTGATAATCTAAACCGTTAAATGTGTAGAACTCGTTCGAGTACTATATGCCTGTAAAAAATCACGTTAATCGAATATCGATAGCTATATGATCAAATCAGTTTTTTATGAAAAAAAATGGACGGTGAAAAATAAACAACTTACAAAAAACTGATTTGATCATATAGCTATTGATATCTGATCAACGTGATTTTTTACAGGCTTATAGTACTCGACGAGTTCTACACATTGAACGGTTTAGATTATCGAAACACAACCCGTAGTGGGCCCCCAAGGGCCGAACAATACCGTCCAATCCAGATTTAAACTGGAGAGAAACTGTGCCCAAATAAAAAATTACTCTTTATTCAACCATCATCATTGATCACGAGCACTTCCATTCCAAAAATATAACATACAAAATAATTAAAAATAATATTTTAATAAAATAAAAAAAAAGAATAAAGTGTCCGTTAGAGAAAGTAGATGAAAAAGTTATTCTTAAAATAAGAAATAAATTTTTTAATAATATTTTAAATTAATATATAGTAAAATAAATACAATGTACTTGTTTTTTTTAGATAGGCATAAAATGTACTTGTTTACTATTTAATTCTATAATGAAAAATATATATATTTATAAATAAGGAGAAATTCTAGTACATACATTTTTAATTTTTTTTTAGTTATGATTAATTTTTTTTCTTTAATTATTATTTATGAGATTTTTTATTATGCTTCATGTGTTGTTTAGTTATTACTTCTTTTTTTTTTTTAGTTATGACTCGAAAAGTATAAAATTATGTCATTTTATTCTTTAATTATAAAGGTCCATACAGTATACATTATTTGAAATGTGTGTACCATAATCTTTCTCATATATAAGAGACATTTATTTATAAATTCATCTTCACTTATTTATGTTTCACTTAATCTAAAGTATTTTCTTATATTCTAATAAATTATATGGGTGATATAGTTCTAAAAGGGGCTGACTTCTCTCCAATTTGCGATTGGACTGGAGGGTGCTGTTGGGCCCATAAGGCCTACCACGGGTCCCGTTTTGATAATCTGAACCATTGAATGTGTAGAACTCATTGAATACTATATATTCTTGTAAAAAATCATGTTGATCAGATATTGATAGCTATGTGATCAAATCAATTTTGTAAATAAAAAAAAAATAGACGGTGAAAAAATAAACGGTTAACAGAAATCTAATCTAATGAGATAACTATCGATATCCGATCAACGTGATTTTTTATAGGCATATAGTACTCGACGAGTTCTACACATTGAACGGTTTGGATTTTTGAAACGAGACTTGTGATCGGCCCCTATGGGTCTAATAGTATCCTCCAGTCTGATCATGAACTGGAGGAAAGCCCAGGCCTATCAAAATACCTTTAATAATAACAAGGTGAAGCGCACATTAATGTTCACATTGATAGTATGGATGTTCTGTGATGTGAACATTCACACTATTAAATATGAATGTTTATATCACCAAATTGCTAAGAGTTCAAAAAAATATTTGTAAAGATAAAACTATTTATAAAAAACCTTAAATATGAAAATTATGATTTTATAGATAAAATGTCTAAATAATAGGATTTATTGAAATACAATAATATATCATGGACTAATTAAAATACGAAAGAATATTTCCTAATAAATTTTTTTTTTGGACATTTACATACAAGTCTTAATTTATAGCTTATATTCTATTAAATCCTAACTAAGATTTTTTGGATCTTCAAGTCCCATTAAATTTTTAATAGTCGGAATTGTCCTTTAAACAATAATTATTTACCTTCAAACAATGATTGTTTATCATTTATAATTATCTACAAAGGGTCCGTTTGGGAAGCCTACTTGGACTAAAATAGTCATATAAGACAAAATATGCTATTTTAGCCAAATAAAATAAAATGTCACATCTAACCCATAATTATTTCATTTTTTTTCTCACAAAAGTCAAAAAAATCAAAAAGCCTATCCCAAGCAAGGCTTTTTAGCCCTAGGCTAAAATAGCCAAAAACTCAACTCACATCCCAAACAAAGGTGAAGAAACATGATGCTTTGACATTTATTTTGATTTTCAAAACTTTAAAACATCAACTTTTAAATTGAAAAAACTTAAAAAAAATTACGTGCAAAAAAAAAAATCAAAAAATTTAAAAAACTGAATTTTTTTTTGGTGCAAAATTGAAATTTTTGTGTCTATAAAGAAGCATGATGATGGAACATTGATGTTGAAAAAAAATTAAAATGAAAAAATTGATAACGTTCTTGGTTTTATTGGATAGTTGAATCAAACCAATAAGTAGAAGGACAAAAACGTTTAATCTCATACTCTGTTTTTTTTTATCAGTTAATGAACCAATTATCTGGAACATTACTATGTAAATTTGATAATATTCTTAGTTTTAAAAATTGAGAAAACTAATAATATTACCAGTTTTACTAAATAGAATTTATTGATTCAAAAAATCTTACATAAGACCTAAATTACCATAACATTTGTAAATAAAACTTTTAAGTAATTAACTCTTTTCTTTTCTTTTATAATATCCCAAAAATACTTAATCCATTAACTTACATGACCCAAATCAGCAATATTTCTTTACAACACTTAATTAAAAAAATGCTAAATAAAAATATTATTTGTAAATCCTGATAAAAGTAAAATAAAGGCCTCATTTGGCAATATTATTTTTTAGTTTAAAAATTAAAAGGTCACTAAAAAAATTAAAAAGTCAATAATTTATATCAAAAAGTCAAAGATTTACTTTTTTCTCTACTTTTTGCATATTTTTTTATAAAAAACTAAAAAGTCATCCCAAATATAGTACTCCCTCCGTCCCAAAATAATGGTCCCTTTTGGGGAATCCAACTTTTTTTGGTAGTACAATTTTTGCATTTGAAAAAAGTTGATTTTCCAAAATTATCCTTTTGATAGTACATTTTTTTGGAATATCAATGTCATAATTGTACTTTTTATATTATTTATTAATTTAAAAGAAGGGCAAAATAGGAAATTTATATTATTTTTGTACTTGATTTTTGAAGAGGGACTAATATTTTGGGACAATGAAAAATGGAATAAGGGACTAATATTTTGGGACGGAGGGAGTAATTACTTTTACTTTATATTTTAATCAAAAAATCAAAATATTACTAAAATAACCTATTCCGAAACGAGGCCAAAGAGTCTTCTTAAATTATAATAATATACTAGGCTAGGGGTTGTTTGAGATATCCTAAACAAATGTACTTTTTGACTTTTTTGACTAAAAGTTGAGGAAAAAAATATAGTTGTTTGGGTTAACTTTTTGACTTTTTATGAAAAAATGTGTATTAAAAAATTGTATAAATTAGTGTGTAGGGAAAAATTAGGATTGTAAGTTGTGCAGCCGTACTTTTTGACTTTTAGTTAATAATGATAACTTTCTAACTTTTTGAGTAACTTTTTGACTTTTTAACTTTTTTATCACATGCCAAACTTGACCTTAATAAATCGTTTTAAAACTCTTTTTTTACTCCTATCAAATTTTAACAGTAACAAATAGGACCGTGGTAGGGAGCTCGAAAACGAGCTCCCCCGAATCCCCCTAATTTCTTTTTTTTTTTTTTTTCAGAAGCAGAGAAGGAGAAGAGAAGGAAGGAGGAGGAGGGAGGAGGAGGAGGGAGGAGGAGGGAGGGACTGGAGGGGGCATAATATTCGGGGGAGGAGGAGGCGGAGCTGCTGCGGCGTCAGAGTTGCTGCGGCGACGATAGGACCGGCGGCGGCGACAATCGACCTGCCTCCTCTCCCTCTCCCCTCATTCTCCTCTCCCTCTGTTCAGACAGCATGACGAAGAAGAAGACGAAAAAAATAAATAAATAATAATAATAATAATAATAATGATGCCTAAAACGACATCGTTTTGGACATTAGGAAAATTAGGGAATGTTTTCGAGCTCTCAAACATTATCCGTAACAAATATTACTTGACACATGTTTGGCGTGGTCAGGGTCTGGCTTTATTTTATACCAATAGAAAAGGAAATAAGAAAGTTGAAGAGAGATGAGTGCAACTACATTAAACAAATAAACAAATAAATGATTAGGATAATTTACAGTGACCCACCTAAAAATTTTATAAAATTGTAAAAACCTATCTTGAAATTTTAGAAATAACAAAAACCTTCAGTGTTATCAAACTAAAACGGTTAACATAATATATATATATATATATATTTAAATTTTAACCTTGATTTTTTCTTTTCTTATTCTAAAAATAATAATATTACAAATTTAAATTTAACTATTTAGAAATTATTCAGAATCATCATCTTGTGGTTTAAATTTATTCTACATGTGGACTCTACATCACACAAATTTGATTTCAATCATACAATCTCTTTCGAGATAAATTCAGTATAGTTTAGGTGGGGTTCATCACATTTTTCTTCTAAAAATATTAACTCCACATCTCATTTTCCTCGCCTAGAACTTTGACAAACAACACCTCTTCAATTTTGTTCTTAATTCCTTTTTGGCAAATTACTCGCAAGTCTCCTTTGAAAGAGTTGTACTCTATTTAATCCCAAAATCTTTTGGGTAGACCCAAAAGGTCCTACACCTTCCTCCTTCTCTTTATCTCTCTTTATGATATTTGACGATCGATGACCATGCCTTCCTTCTTCTCTTTCTCTTTCTCTTTCTGATATATAGTCACCGACGACCATCATCAATTGAGGTTCACTGGCAACTATCAATTACCGACTCCTTACTTCGCTCTCACCGACGGTGAAGGAGATGAGTTTCTAGCGAAGAAGATAAGTAGATCTACTCAAATCTAATGTAAATCTACATCAGATCCAGCTAGATCTAAACCAAAAATAATTGTCGGAGTATAATCCTCTCTCTACATATGTCTCTCTCTTTCGATCTCTTGATTTTTCTTTTTCTTTTTTTCTGTTACACACTTCTCTTTTCATATTTTAATGGAGAAAATTTTTAAGTTCTAAACAAGTTATTTTCAAGTTTTAGTTACAGGCAGAAAAAATATACTTTGAAATTGTAACAATTTTATCGTTTCGAAATTTGTTTTTCAATTTGATCAATATTAGAGTTTATTTATTTAAACCCTACAAAAATTAAAAAATAACGTATGTTTAGTGCTTATTTCACAAATCTAGGACCAGATTGAGATGCGTGAAGAACCCAACAAATCCAATCAAGAGTTTGAAATTTAAGTTAACCAAGTTGCTTTGCATATCTTAACACGGTTGACATGACATTCATGTAAACAAAGTTTTGTTATTATTTCCCTTGCTGATTTGTTGCTTCTTGCAGGACTAATTTGATGAAACTCTGATCCAACTACAATGATGCCTTCGTTGAAAAGCATGGTGTAGCATTGGGGCTTATGTTTGGATTTGTGAATATAGGTAAGTCTATGGCTTAATATTGCTATTATTGAACATTTTCATTCTCGTATAATCCTGTTGATCAAGTTTGCGCTCTTCCGTACGACGTCGCTTTATCACCTGAAAACACAAACGTGAGCTAGCCGGCGGATGTGTGCCGGAAACCTCTCCGATGTCTAAGTCAGTAAGCTTGACAAATAGACAAAAGCTCTGTGTATTCAGAAAACAAAGTTGTGTTACCTCTCCAAAGGTGATGAAGGTGAGCTTTTATAGGTTTCGTGTGGCACAATCCTAGTAGGACTCTTACTCTCCATGTAGAGTCCTCCTAGGATTCATACTCTCGAAGGATAATGCTTATCCTCCAACACCCCCCTCACTGCTTAAACCAAGTGAGATGGTTTTTCCCATGGCCGAACTACCACAGGACCGAAATAACATTGCCATGTTGGAATAACTAGAGTGACCGATCTAATCGGTTGCATCGGCTCCACATTTCTTTCTCCTACCTCGGCCTCACATGTAACGGCCGAGCTATCCATAGAAGAACTAAGCCGAGCTAACCTCTACTCAGGTCCTAAAGCAAGCCCAACATACCTCGGCTCTGAACGGTAGGACCGAGCTAACCCAAATAACCGGCGACCGAACTAAGCCCACCTACTTAATACGGTGGCAACCCTTCTACTTCGGACCAGACTACCACCTATCCGCAGCCCATCTTCTAAGGCTCTTTAATTCGGCCCATAGATCGGCCCACTATCCTAGCCCGGCCCAATGTATACATAAATTACCCTCTCAATTTCCCTTGCTGATTTGTTGCTTCTTGCAGGACTAATTTGATGAACCTCTGATCCAACTACAATGATGCCTTCGTTGAAAAGCATGGTGTAGCATTGGGGCTTATGTTTGGATTTGTGAATATAGGTAAGTCTATGGCTTAATATTGCTATTATTGAACATTTTCATAGATGTGCTCTAACATGTATGCTCATGCATCTGCCACATGCGCATGAGCATTTATGTGTGTTTTCTGTGTTTATAATTCAATTTGAAGATATTTATGAATTCTTTTTTAAATTTTAGGCTGCTATTAGTGGTCTCCAAAATCAACCTATTATCAATGTTGTAATTGATGGGATGGTATCATATATAGAAACTATATAGATATTAGTATAGCTGTTTGTACTCCCAAGGTTTGTGAAATTTCCTTTGATATGGTTTCTTTCTGTTTGAAGTGACACAATATTGAACGTGCAAAACTCTCTTGAAAAATTAATCTTAAAAGGATACTGGGCTTGTCCTAAATCGCCCTTTTATTTTAATGGTTTATAATTTGTACCAATGGATCCAACCTAGAAGAAAATCTGAGATGTTCTAATACTCATTAACCCATGCATTAAAAAAAAAAAAACATTAGGCCTATAGAATCACATGCATTCAATGGTCAACATCCTGTTTTAAGTTACCCACACAGGTCATTAGCACACCATTGCCTCCAGTCCAATTCTTGAAGTATTTTTTTTTTTTTTTTATAATTTTTTTTTTTTTTATGAGCGACCCCTTCTTGAAGTTGAAAACCTAAAATTCCCAACCAAAAAAAAAAAAAAAAAACCCACAAATCAAACAAATTACAATCTAACTTACCATACCATGAACAAAATTAAACCCCAACTTTCAATTCAAACCACACAATCAAAAGTATAAACCCACATCAAGAACTAAACATTGTGATCAATCAAGAAGAAGATACAAACCAATTATTATGTGCATAAGCTGATTTGAGCATATTTAAGTAGAATGCAATGACCACTTACCAGTGCATATGCCTGCTGTTGGGCAATAACAACATTTCCTAGAATGGCTGACTTGATTAGTTCAGCAATTGAACCACAAAATACAGCACCCACAATAGCACCAATCATCAAATTTGGTGCATACAACCCACCAACAAGTCCAAACCCCTTGCACAAAGCTGTAGCAACAACTTTAGCTGCTGCTAATTGAGTTACCAGCCAAATTCCATGTAACTTTAAGTAATATCATAGCTACTTAAGTAATATCGACGATGCTTCAACCTCACCAAAAAAAACCCACTTTACATAAAAATAAAAATTAAATGTGTAGTATTGTCACTTTCCATAAGCAATTTTACACCAATTTATTGAAATAAAAAGTGGGGCATTACAAGACAAACCAATATGCTTTTTCCTTATCACCAAACAACAAATTCTTTATCCAAAGAATGGAACTACGCATTTCCACCAAGGAAGAAAAGAAAAGCAGAAGAAAATTGTATGATAAAATAGTAACAGGAACTCCAACTAAAATATATAAACATCACACCACTATGCACAATTGAGCACCCAATAACAGATTATCAGTACACGAACATATAACCAAAATCTATAACAGAAATACATCTAAACTCTATAACAAAATAGTAAGAGAATTGTCCACTAACAATAACATCCTCAGCTCTGCCTCGACCACTATCAAAAACCTCCATAACCCACCATCTCAACTCCTCCTCATCATCCTCATCAAATCTCTTACTACTACCAAACTCAACCTCATAGATTCAGCAATGGTTTCTTTCAGACCATTCCAATCACCAAACCTCCCTCAACCCGCCAACCCAACCCAACCCAAACCATTGGATACCGTCTCAACCAATTGTGCCAAAACAACCAACGTCACCTCGCCCACCAACTGTTCGACTCAATTCCTCACTCAAAAACAATTCTTTGGAACATTGTTATGACAAGATTTGTCTACAATGGGATGCCCAATGAAGCCATGTTTTCCAATTTCTAAATAAAAGAAAACCAAAAAAACCAAATGTGATTTCTATACTTACTTCTTCCCAAAAACTATATTACAATCCAAATGGTGGAAAAGAGAGACAGATATTAGGGAAAGAGAGATAGAGATAGAGAGACAGAGAGAAGGCAAAATAGATAGGACATACTTGGGGTAATGCTCCAATAGTGGATCAACGATGGTGCAATGGTGGTGCTCGATGGCAGTGATGCTCCTTACTCAATGGCGATGGAGACAAAGCGACACAGATTCAATATCAAGAGGAGAGCAACCGGCGTGAGAGAGAGAGAGAGAGAGAGAGAGAGAGAATAAGAGAGACAGAGGCCCCGTTTGGTAGAGCTGTGGGAAAGTGATTATAACTTATACCTTAACAGCTTATAGCTTATAGTTGTGAACATAAGCTGATTTTTGACTCATAAATTAAGCTTCTCCTCCCTCACTCAAAGAATAAGTTGATTTTTGACTTACAAAAAGTTATAAGCTGTATTGTTAAGCTGAACCAAACACATCAAAATAGCTTAAATTAAGCTAAAAGCTGAAATAAGCCGGAAATAAACCCTACCAAACAGGGCCAGAGGTGTGAGAGATAGCTTATTTCGTTTGTAAACCCTAATTTATTTCCATTTTCCCAACAAACCACTATTTTGTCGCCAATAAGAAATAAAAGGCATATTTCCCCGACTAAATGTTTGTTGGTCAGTAATTAATTTATCAATCCCTTCAAAAATAATTTAGGAATTCTTTCAAAATTCGAAATTCTTCCTCCAAAACTTTTAATTACAATTACCGACTAAAACATTTTTTTAGTCACCAAAACTAAATATTTACCGACCAAACTTTTGGTCGCCAAAAATAAAAAATAAATTTTTTTTTTTCATTCAGGGACTAAATAAATTTAGCAGCCAAAACTAACTATACAGTGACTAAAATATTTACTTAGTCGCTGAAAATAAATTTTTGCTGACCAAACTTTTGATTGCCAAAGATAAAAAGTTAATTTTTGTTTTTCATTCGATGACTAAATAATTTTAATAGCTAAAACTAACTATGCATCCACTAAAAAGTTTTTTAGTCGCCAATTGCGGCATTTTTAGCAATTACTCCCTCCGTCCCAAAATAATGGTCCCTTTTGGGGAATCCAACTTTTTATGGTAGTACAATTATTGCATTTGAGAAAAGTTGATTTTCCAAAATTACCCTTTTGATAGTACATTTTTTGGGAATATCAATGTCATAATTGTACTTTTTATATTGTTTATTAATTTAAAAGAAAGGCAAAATAGGAAATTTACATTATTTTTGTACTTGATTTTTGAAGAGGGACTAATATTTTGGGACAATGAAAAATGGAATAAGGGACTAATATTTTGAGACGGAGGGAGTAATTTTTTTTTACTCACCAATAATCAATATACCCCGACTAAAAAACATTAGTAGCTAAATCTTGTATTTTTGCCGACTAATATAATTTTTGGTCGCCAATTCCACAACTTTTGGCGACTGAATTGTTTTTAGTCGCCAAATGTGGTTGCTAAAAGTGTAATTTCCTGTAATATAAGAATTTTGAGTTTCGGGCATAAGAACATGCATGGGATGTGGAATCAAATTTTGGCTTTGGCTAGCAAAACCGCTCGTGCGGATTTAAAAACCACACTTGTGGATGCACTTAGGGAATTTGGGAATTTCTAGGCAGAAAACTGCTCATGCAGACTTGGTAAAAATCCTACGCTCATCTCTGACTCAAACCACTTATGAAGAAATTCGCTCATGCAGATTTTGATTTCTGCTCATGTTGTTTTTCGCATGTCTATCTCGAATTTTGACTCATTTTCCTCAAATTTGATGCCCAAATGTGTTTTGCTTATTTTTTTCATCTCTCTCTCTCTCTCTCTCTCTCTCTCTCTATATATATATATATATATATATATTCATATTTTCTCCTCCATCTCTCTATAAACCCATCCAAACTCAAATTTCTCTCTAAGATTTAGCAAAATCTATCAAGATTTTGATAGGGGTTTTTATACCAAATCGAAGAAGGCGATAAGGATTACGTTTTCACCAATCAAATCAAGATTTCATCGACATTGAATTTTAGGGTTTTTCTCTCTTTCCTCTCCCAAGCTTGAGGTAGGGATGTCCTTAGAGTTATATACATTTTTACAAATCTATACTTGTTTGAAACCATTTTCTTATATTTTGAACTATGGTTTTAGGTTCATGACCTCTAGATGATTTAAAGGTGAGTTTTTTTTCTATACTTCTTCAAACTTTAGAGATAATGAGCTATGTTGTTGAGTGTCAGTGTTGTTTTGGAAAAATCCTTTAAAAAATAGAAAGAATCCAGTTTTGTGAAAACCCTAGAAATTAGGGATTTGGAAAAATAAAAATAAAATGAAAATATTGAGATGTTGTGAAATTTATGCTTGATAAAGTATTACGATGAATCAATGATGGAGGGATTACTATATTTGTATCTAATGTGTAATTCCATAGAAAAATGAGAAATGATTGATTTTAAAACTTGATTAGTAACATATTATTTGGTTGTCATGAAAAGATAAATTTTGAAAATGATGATTAACATGTAAAGAATGCATATAATACGATATTAGTATTTATATAGTTTTTTTGGTTTGGACCCGACCCATTTGATGCTCTAGATCAGGGTTTTATTGTCATATACAATTATCCATGTCTTGTTTCCCCTTATATCTCTTTGAGTTTGGCTTGTGGGTGTGTTGATTATGTTTGGAACAGGTTGGTAGCTTATTTTTCAAACTTTTGTTGCTCAGGTTTTTGTCCCTTTGCTCGAGCAAAACTTCTTGCGCTCGAGCGGTCTTTGTGAACCTCCAGTACTTTTACAGGTCTGCAAAAATACTGAGGGTTTGTATTCTTCGCTTGAGCGAAGCTTCTTATGCTTGAGCAACGACCTCTATTTGCAAAACTTCTGGGAGTGTGTATTTTGTGCTCGAGCGAAGCTTCTTGCGCTCGAACGAAACAACTTATTGTGTCTGATCGTTCGAGCGACACATCTTGCGCTCGAGCGATCTGTGCATATATCAGTTCGTAAACAGGCCATTTTACATCACTTTTCAATCTCTCTCTCTCTCTCTAAATCTCGAGCGATCTGTGCGTATATCAATTCTTGTCAAAACGTTCATTAGAAACTTAGAAATTTTGCCTTGGGGTCAACACTAGCCTTCCTAAGGGTCGACCCTTGCATGTTGTCATGTTTTTGGAGGTGTCGCTGGAAAATAGGGTAGACACCAACCTTCCTAAGGGTTGACCCTTACCTGTTGGTGAAGTTTCTGGAGTTGTCGCTGGAAAATAGGATAGACACCAGTCTGGGAGAGGGTCGATCCTCTTATGTTGCAGAATTTCTATATTAGTTGCTGGAAAATAGGGTCGACCCCCTCCTGTCAAAAGGTCGACCCCCTTGCTTGTACCAGATTGCCTTTTCTTTATAAAGGGTTAACCTCTGCGTGTTTTTTTCAAATTTTTGGGCTGGTTTTGGGCCGGTTTTGGGCCCTATCTAAGGGGGTTTTTGGGCCTATTATTTTATTTGACCCTAGGCCTTTTCCCCACTACTATAAATAAGCCTAAACGTTTATTCTCTCAGCATTTTTCCTTTCTTTTTTTCCTCTTAAACCGTGAGTTCTCTTCTCTCTCTCTAAACTCAAGCTTTTAGCACTAAGATCTCTAGATCTACTCACCTAGAGTGATTATTTCACCATGGTCCTTTGAGAAAAAGTGTAGATCTCGTCAAAAGCTTCCTTTTGGTCCGATTGGTTCGTGATTTCGTCGCCATTGATTTTTGGGTCGTTATCTCTTGGCTTCAAGAGGTAGGGGTTTCTAATTCTCTTTCAATACCCTCGTTTATGGATAGATTTGTGGTATTTTCTTTATATAAATACAAAAGTTTATATTTTTATGCATACTGTGATGAATCTCGAGATTAGGGGTTGGGGTTTGAAGAGAGTTGGAATCATTTGTTGGGTTATAATCTTGGGCCATGAGTTTGGGTGTAAACGTAATAGAAGGGTTGGAATAAAATGTGTTTTGTGAAAGGCTTTAATTTCTCTTAAAAACCCTAAGTTGATTCATGATGATAATTAATGATTTTGCCCAAATTGAAAGTAGAATCATGAAATTGAAGTATTGAATTATATATATACAAGTTTAATTGAATTTTGGAAATGTTTGAAAATTATGTTAAAAATTAGTGAATGAACCCTTATTATGGGCATTGTAAATCAAGGCATAATGTGAAATGAAGATTGGGGGAAAATGATTTATTAATGATAGGATGACATGAGCCTTGGGGTGAAATGAAGAAATGAAAGTTTAAGAGTTCACCTTGAATTATGTTGAATTGTGTTGATTATGTTGAATTGTATTGAGTTATGTAGAATTGTGTTGATTATGTTGAATTGAGTTGACTATGTTGAATTGTGTTGAACCATGATGAGTTGTGTTGAATTGTGTTGTGTTGGGTTGTGTTGAGTTTGAATTGTGTTGCGTTGGGTTGTGTTGAGTTTGAGTTGTGTTGTGTTGGGTTGTGTTGAGTTTGGGTTGAGTTGTGTTGGGTGGTGTTATGTTGGTACCCCAGTGGGGAGTTGAAAAATGATTTTTCGGTGCCCACGATTGTTCGTATCATAGCCGGTAAAGGTGGGGGATTTGTTTTAAAAATTTAAAAATGGTTTTTTGGTGCCTACAACCGTCTGTATAATAGCCGGTAAATGTAGGGGTGGTTTGAATTCAAGGTGCCCAATTGCCCTGTCTAGGCTTATCGCTGGACGAATGTAAGAAAAGTGTTTTTGGGTGTCCACACAGTCCTACCGTATTGTAGCCCGGCGAAGTGGAAAAATGATTTTTGGGTGTCCACATAGTCCTGCCGTATTGTAGCCAACAAAAGTGGAAAAACGGATGGTTTTCAAAAATGTTTTGGGTGCCCACGTCCTGTCGTATAATAGCCGGCAAATGTGGGAAATGGTTTTAAAAGGTTGAAAATGGTTTTCGGAAAAAGATATGGTTTTTGAGAAAATGATTTTTGGGAGTTCACTTCCCGCCGTATAATAGCCGGCAAAAGGTGGATGTGCTATGAATTGGGTTCCTGCTATCCCGCCGTATCAAGTCGACAAAATGTGGGATTTGTTGTGACGTGTGTTGAGGTCGGTGATGATATATGGGACTTGTGATGAACTTGTGAAATTACCATTTGATGTGCACATTGGTATAAAATGAAAATATTTATGGAAATTATTTGAAACGAATGGATAATGAAATGGTAACTGGATAAGGGATTGGTGATAAAGAACTCACCGGGTTGCTTGTATCTATAAGGAAAACTTAAGAGTTTTGTTTTATGATTAATTGAGAAATTGAATTAAAAGGATTTATTATTCTAGGGATATGTTGAATTATGATTGAAAACACACATGTGGCTATGACGTAGTTATGATATGTTGAATTATGATTGATAACACACATGTGTATATGATGTAGTTGTGATATGTTGAATTATAGTTGGTAATGCAAATGTGGATGTGATGTAATTGTTCTTGGATTTCTACG
This sequence comes from Camellia japonica, assembly GCA_030407325.1. NCBI lineage: Eukaryota > Viridiplantae > Streptophyta > Magnoliopsida > Ericales > Theaceae > Camellia > Camellia japonica. The sequence goes on from JAPPVO010000031.1 coordinate 70,036,762, forward strand.
TTAAAGAGTTATAGTAAGAAAGGATTAACAGGTGGGAATGGAGTGTATGAGGGTTGTTTTGAGTATTACGGGAACATGAACGTGAGATATGGAGTTATAATAAATGTAACTAGTAAAAAGGGAGAATGGGAATAAAAAGGAGGAATGATAAAATGGAAATTTAATAAGGAATATTTTGGAATGGTTTAATAAATATAAAATGATGTGGTTCCTTAAACATGTTTGTTTCCAGAAAGGATTTTTGGTTTTCTGATAAAAAGGATGGTTTTTTATTGTTAAACGTTTTCCTTAAATGTTCAAATAAATTTTGAGGAAAAAAAAAAATACTCTACATATGATATTTTGAAATTACAAAACGTCACCTACTATATGGTATCATCCTGCATGCATGATCATTTCTATCTATAGGACGGTTATTGATTTTGAACTGTGAGATTCCTACTGGGCAATTGTGCTCACCCCTCATTGTTTCATTTTTCTTACAGGTAGAGAATTCAGATTGATTGGTTAGAGAGTTAAGAAGTTCATGTACCTCTTATGTGTAATCTTATTAAACATTGATGTTTGTATTTATTTATTTGTAACTCCGTAGCGGGAGGTTGGCAAGTAATTTTATTATTATTGTTATACTCATTACGAGAGAGAACATGTACTATTATGTTTCTATTACTCAAGGTAATAGATTTTTTTTTTTTAAATGGACCTAAATTTCAGGCTTTTGGTAATGTTTTCGAGTAATTAAAATTTGGAGCGTGACATAGCTCAAGAAAATTCAAGCTGATATCTCTATCTAGGGACTTCTCATAGCTTCATGGGTGTACCGACAGGCAGTCTTGTCGACAATGGACAAGGCTAAATTGTCCATCAATACTATGCCTGAGCAACTTGTGGGTCTGGTCTTTCCAAGTGAAGCCAAGCCAATGCTCACTTTCTCTGACACAGAGTTGGCTCCAGAAGGGTTACATCTCTGTAGAATGCAGAGAAAAGTGGGTGCCAGTAGATACTAGTTCTGCCATTAATGTCTGTCCTTCCCGAACTGCCTATGCGGTTGGCCTCAAACCGGCAGACTTTATCTCCATAGCCCAAGTGATATGGGCGTGTGACAATACAAGCAAAGAGGTCATGGGTACAGTGAAAGTGCGAGTCCAGGTAGGCCCATCTGAGCAAGAGATCGAGTTCCACGTACTGGATGTGTTGGCAACCTTTAACCTGCTATTAGGAAGGCCTTGGCTACATCACATAAAGGTTATCTTCTCCACCCTCCATCAGATATTGAAGTATCCTCATAAATGAGAAGTAGCAACAGTTTTTGGGAACTCATCCATCCATCCGCCTCCAGAGGTGACTACACCAGTGCTTGAGATCAATCATGGCGATGAGGATGTATTCCTCTCGGGATTTACTCTAGAGGAAGCCTAAGTGGTGTAGACACTTTTGGCCATGGACGAAGGTATTTATATCAGTGCCTAGTCCGTCTACTTCATGAACAAGATGCGACATATTCTGGGAATGGGGCTCGGAAAGAATGAACGGAAGGGTGTCGCAGCATTAGCAGAAGTGCCACACAACCCGCATGCCTTTGGGTTAGGATATGTGCCAACCAGAGAGGACTGGATCAAAATGGGAGAGGAAATGAAAGGCAGAGCCAAGGCCAAGAGAGCTGGGAAGCATTATAAGCTCATCCACAAGCCAATCCGGGGGACGTTGAATGGCCGTTTTGTTCGAGAATGAGAGGATTTCCCTTTTTGTGGCTTTCCCCGAGCCTTGGGTAAATTCCTTGAAATAGCACATCCCCGGATTCAAGATTTTCTTTGGTTTATAACTGCAGGACAGTGATGAGGAAATGGTTGAACCAGGCATCAACAATAACCAGAGCAAAGAGGATGATTTAGGCAATAGTGAGATTAGCATAAGGGTAATACTGGTTGATCTCTTGACAGATCCCGTGATTAACCCGGAGAACTTGGGAGTTAACTTTACTGTCTCCATGATCGGGAAGGAACTGGGTATGGACCTAACCAGTCGTATTCTGGATGCATCGAGGGCACCATATCTTACTTGGCAGCTAGAGAAGGGCTATCTTTCCAGTTCAGAATCAAATGATGATGAACCAGAATCTGATTCCACTGAGTCTGTAGGGTCGGGATCAGATTCAAGTCGGTTTGGGGAGTTTGAGTCTGGCATTCCTGGTGATGGTAACCCGGATGCCAAGGTCCTGTCGAGGTCTTCATTTTCTTTTGCTTTTGAGTTTGTTGTAACGGAAGAACAGGAACTTCTGAATGAGAACACTGCAGATTCTGTGTACTACTCTGTGCCACTGGTTTATTGTATTGACCAAGATTTTCAGAATTTTAACGAAAACAAAAAGGAAGAAATTCCTCTAGCTTTGAAAAACTTGATTAATCAAGAGGAGGAAAGGCGTACTAAACCCTATATTAATGAAATCACTGTCATTAATGTGGGTACTGAGAAGGATCCGCATTTGGTCCAGATTGGGTCCACATTGTCTTCAAAGGAACGCAAGCGTTTAATCGCTTTATTAAAAAATTTCTAAGATGTTTTCGCGTGGTCTTACGAAGACATGCCTAGAATCGACCTTGAGATCGTACAACACCAGATCCCTCTTGACCTTGAGGCCTAACCAGTCAAACAGAAGCTGCGCCGAATTCGTCCGAATTGGGCATTGAAAATCAATGAGGAGGTCACCAAGCAGATTGATGTAGGATTCTTGTTAGTATCCGAGTATCCGACCTGGTTGGCCAATATCATCCCAGTGCCGAAGAAAGATGGCAGAATTCGGGTTTGCATTGACTTCAGAGACCTGAACAAAACGAGTCCAAAGGACAACTTTGCACTATCGCACATAGATGAGTTAGTGGACTTTACTACTGGCCATGCTTTGTTTTCTTTTATAGATGGGTTTTCTGGATACAATCAGATTCTGATGGCACCGGAAGACAGGAAAAAGACTACTCTCACCACACCATGGGGTACGTACTGTTACTGAGTCATGCCTTTTGGGTTAAAGAATGCTGGGGCTACCTATCAGAGGGATGGGACCACCATTTTGCATAACATGATCCACAAAAAGGTTGAGGTGTACGTGGACGACATGATTATTAAGTCCAAAAATCGAGAAGGCCATTACACCGCACTGGAAAAATTCTTTCAACGGATTAAGGAATACAGATTGAGGTTAAACCCGCAAAAATGCACCTTCAGTGTAACGATAAGGAAAATGCTGGGATTTCTGATCATGCAAAGGGGAATTGAAGTAGATCCTTCCAAAATCAAGACCATCTTAAAAATGTCACCACCAAGGACGGAAAATGAGGTGCGCGACTTTTTGGGAAAGGTGCAATTCATAAGACAATTTATTTTCAAATTAACCTTGACTTGTAAACCACTATTTGGTCTCCTAAAGAAAGGAAAGAAGTTCCAATGGGATGATCGTTGTCAGTTTGCCTTTGAGCAAGTCAAACAATACCTCCAGAATCCACCTGTGTTGTCACCGCCAGAGCCGAAAAAGCCTTGATTCTGTATTTGTCAATAACAGGCTCAACCATGAGGTGCATGTTAGCTTAAGAATATGAAGATAAGGTGGAGAAGGCTATCTATTACTTGAGCAAGAAGATGCTAGACTATGAGACCCGCTACACTTCCCTAGAGAAAGCTTACTTAGTCTTGGTATGGGCTACTAAGAAGTTGAGACACTACTTGTTAGCTCACTTCGTAATTCTGGTTTCGAGATTAGATCCCATTAAATATCTCTTTGAGAAACCAACACTTACGAGTAGGCTAGCTCGTTGGCTACTTCTTCTCTCTGAATTTGATCTCAGATATGTCACACACAAATTTGTTAAAAGGAGACCTGTAGCAGAATTCCTGGCAAACCACCCAGTAGAAGGAGATGAGGCAGTAGAATACCTGTTCCCAGATGAAGACATTCTGCAAGTAAAAAATGATGGATGATGTACTTTGACGGGGCATCTAATCAATATGGTTACGGGATAGGTGTTTTGCTGATAGCACCCGATGATTCCCATATACCCTTAGCATTCAAACTCCGGTTCAAAGTGTCCAATAACGAAGCAGAATATGAGGCGTGTATTGCTGGTTTAGAAGCTACCCTAGAACTAGAGGCAATAAGGTTGGATGTTATCGGAGACTCGAACTTGGTTGTTTATCAAGCAAACAGAGACTGGAAAGTTAAAGAGGAGAAAATGAAGGTTTATCATCAGGCCCTGGATATTTTGATTCCGAGGTTTGAAAAGATAACATTTACGTATCTACTGAGAGAGAACAACAGGTTCGCTGATGTTTTGTCAACTCTATCTTCTATGGTAGACATCCCGCTGGGAGTGAAGATGCGTCCAATTATAATCAAACAGAAATACACACTGGTTTATGAGACCATTACCGCAATAAATGAAGTTCAAGACAAAAACCCTTAGTATTACGATAGTTGGAACTTTCTAGAAAAGGAGACGTATCTACCACGGGCAAATGCCAAGGATAAACAAGAAATACGGCGTCTAGCCGTCCAATTCATCATCTGCGGGGGTAAGCTGTATAAGAGAAGTCATCTGGGAATGCACAAGCTGCGTGTGGAGGAAGAAGAATCAAAGCATCTCACGGAGGCTATCCACAAAGAAGAATGTGAGGCACACATAAATGGTGTGATGCTAGCTCGAAAGATCCTCAAACAAGGTTATTACTAGTCAACCATGGAGGAGGATTGCATTAGTTTTGTACGGCGATACCACAAATGCCAGCTCTATGCTAATCGCATGAACATACCGTCGTCTAAGCTTTACAATACGAATTTGCCATGGCCTTTCTCAGTTTGGGGAATCGACGTTATCGGTGCAATCTCGCCAAAGGGGTCAAATGGGCACATGTTCATTCTGGTGGCAATTGACTACTTCACTAAGTGGGTGGAAGCGCAGTCCTATGTAGTGTTGAAAGTGTCGCATGTAGCCAAGTTCATCAGAAATAATATCATCTACCGGTATGGAGTTCCAAACGAGATCATATCAGATAACGGCTCACACTTCAAGAAAGAGGTGGTGGATCTGCTTGAGAAATATAACGTGGCTTTTCACAAGTCATCAACCTATAGACCACAGACCAATGGAGCTGTTGAGGCTGCCAACAAGAACGTTAAGAACATTCTGCGGAAGATGGTTGAGACCTACAAAGACTAGCTGGATAAATTGTCATTTGCTCTCTGGGGCTACAGAACGTCAATTCGGATATCCACAGGGGCAACCCCCTATACTTTGGTGTACGGGATGGAAGTTGTTTTGCTAATCGAAATTGAAGTAATGAGTGTTAGATAACAGAGGCGGATTGGCAACAGAGCAGGTTTGAGGAGTTAATGTTGTTCGATGAAAGGAGGTTGAGGGCATTATATCACATCCAGGGTTACCAGTGCCGAATTGCCAGGGCTTTTAACAAGCAATTTAAGTTCAGGAATCTTAAGGAAGGGGTCATGGTACTGAAAGACAATCGAGCTCCCATCCATGACCCTAGGGGCAAGTTTCGACCCAATTGGACTGGTTCTTACATCATCAAATCTATCTGGTCAAAAGGGGCAATTATTCTCATGGACCTAGATGGCTTGGAGTTTTCACAACCGGTCAATATGGACAAGTTGAAAAAATACTATCCCTGAGAGGCTCGCTAGGCCGAAAACCCAGAAAGGCGACTTAGGCAAAAGTTAGAGCATGAAAAATTAGAAACAAAGAAAAACTGAGCTCGCAAGGTTGAAAACCCGAAATGGCAACTTTGGCAAAAGTTAGAGCGCAAAAGGAGAGAGTTAATACTCGAGTGAACCAAAACCGAACTACGTAAAGCCTGATTCCCATCTTTGGGATACATAGGTAGGTGTAACATGCTCGGGGGGTACCCGCGTGCGTTAAACAGTTCGGACCCTCGAAATCTCTTTGATCTAGTCTCACGAGTGCAACGTGAAACATAGATTAGAGTCCAGATTTAGCAACTTTCTAGAAAATTCATTTTATTGCAAAAACATTTTGCCAGAAATGGACTGCGTCATCAGATCTCAGAGTCGCCACCTAATATTTATTTTGAAAAAATTAGGAAACCCATGACTTGTGCCAAGGCCACTGTTCGTCATAACCAAGGATGCTTGGCTCGGAACCTTAGGTATGAGAGGGAAAGGTCAATAATGAGCACCCCCGCTCACCCGATCAAAGATCAGCCTCTACTAAACCATTATATGAATTTTATTTTCTTTATATGTTCATGTTATGATTATTTAATAAATCCTAAAATTTACTATGTGAAACACACAAAGTATAGACTAGTTTGCTCAAATTGGAACAATTCAATTTCATGTTTGTTTTTCGAAAAGGATTTGAATTTGCCACTTGACAAAGTGGGCTTAAAGTTTGTGAATTTGCCACTACAAAGTGGGCTTAAAACGTACATTCGTTGAATCATTCCAATTCAAGCAAAAAGCCTTCATCAATAGGCATTCAAACAGTTTATCCCTTAAGTAATTAGCCACATGGTAGGATGCTAAACATAATAAGAAAATCATGTACAAGCGGGATGCTAAAGCATAAAAACTCACATATTTACTGACGTCCCTCGAACAGCTACAAAACAAAGTTAGCAAAATATGCATGATCCTAATTACAAAATCCTAATGCAATATACGCATAAGAATACTTCTAAAGATCTGGCTTCTAAAACATGACATACGAATTAGGTAGCGCACATAATCACATAAAAATTGATTAAATCAACAAATGTAAACTTAGCCGAATCAAGATGCATGAAACATGGATGCAAAGCATGGATATGCATGGCATGTAAGATATATACATATGCACAGTTAGGGAAAGCGATTAAAGAATGAGATAGAAAGAAGCAGGGATAGGGAATTATTACAACATTTTAAATATTACAAATTCTAGGGAGATGAATAAAATAAAATCCTCTCAAACACTCAAAATAAAAAATAAAATAAAGAACTTCATGGACTTTGGGGAAACAGCCCACAATTAAGAACCCAACTCAGTAGTCCACTGGCGCATTCCACCCCTTTTCTCCAATGAAATTTGAGCCCAACAAGTAAACCCAAAATTATGAAACCTAATGTTTTAAACCCTCGGGCATTACCAGTTATCTTCTATCCAGCAGCACACCAGCAAATTACCGTGGGCCTAATAACCCACTTGCAACTCATCAGCACATATTATGATATATACAAATCCAACCCATGTACTCATGTTGAGCATCTTCAATGGATGGCCCCACCATGCATCATCAACTTCACTATTGCGGCTACAAGGAGCATCGGTGCTGGAATTAGCTAGATCAACCAACCATTCACCAGACGTTGGTATCACAGAATGGTTTCGGATGGCAATTGAGAATGGTGACAACGTAATTGCAGGCTACGGCGACCGAAGCGGCAATGAAGACGATGATAACGAGTCTTAAGAACTCAGATTTTGATGGAAATAAGCTCGGCGGTGGTTCGATTCAGAGACTATGTGAAGAAGAGGAAGAAGAAGAAGAGTTAGGTTGGTGGTGGCTCCCATGGCTGTTGCTACTGCGGTGTGGTGACTCCCGTGGCGGCTGCTACTGCGGTGTGGTGACTCCCGTGGCTGCTACTGCTGCGATGTTGTCGTCGAATCGGAGTTGCTGTGTAAAGTAAGGAAATTACCGTCACTGTACTGGTTCCGCTGCTGGAGAGTCGCGCTGTTAAGCCATGTCGGTCCAACACCGACTTGTTGTGGTGGTTGTTGCGGAGGTTCGTGGTGGTGGCTCAGTGTAGAGAGAGAGAGAGATAGATAGAGAGTCAGAGAGTGAGAAAGAGGGTGAGGTTGGCCATGCATGGAGAGGCAGATGTGTTCTGTGTGTGTCTCTCTTTGTTGTTGCAGATGATCAACTATGCTCCAAAAACCAACTAAGAGAGAGAGACCAGAGAAAGGAAGAGGTGAGTCCTCTCTGTTCTGTGTGTGTGTTGTTCACAAATCTCAGGATCTGTCTCCCCTTTTTCTTTTCTTTTTTTCATCCTTTTTTTCACCCACTCACCCCATCTCACCACCTTTTCTCTCTCTAGACATTTGTTTTCTTTTTTCACCCACACACACGAACACCATCCTCACCCATTGGAACACCCAGAGAGAGCCTCTGTGTTGTATCTATTTTCAGCCTCAATTCTCTCTTATTTCTCCAACCCGAGAGAGAGATAGTGCATTCATCCCTTGTCTGTGTGTATCTCTCTGTGTATTATCCTTTTTCACCCTCTCATCTACTCTCCTCTCTTTTCAATCTTCTCCACCTTCTCACCTGCTCTCCTCTTTTTTCAATATTCTTCACCTACCTTTAAACCCCACCCACCGAATTCAACATCTCTATCTACCTCTCATTTTCTTTTTCAATTTCAGATTGTCTCATTTAAAATAATACACCACCCACTCCCTCTTTTTTGAAACTACTCTCTCTGCCGAGAGACCCGCCCAACCCTTTCTATCTCTTATTATTTTTTTGTACACCTGTATGTGTCTCTCCTTTCCTCATAACACCACTCATTCTCTCTCTCTCTTTTTTTTCTTTTTCTTTTTTTTATATTCCTTCACGAGAGAGAGCCAGCTTTTTTTGAACCTTTTCTTCTTTTTTTTTTCTTTTTTTTTTTCACTCACCAACCCGATCAAAACAATAAAGAAATATGTCTCTTGTGCCCACCCCCCATCATTCTGACCATCTTTTCTTTTTTCTTTTTTATTTATTATTGTTTTCTTTTTTTGTATTTTGTTTTATTATTTTCTATTTCTAAAATACACCACCTCAAAATATGTATACACACATCAAATTATATAAAAATATATAAAAATTATAAAATACTACAAATTAATAAAATATTAGTGATATAAAATAATTTGGCCAAAATGGGTGAGGTTTGGGATTACAGCTTCAATCTGATTTTTCTGCTCAAAAATTCATAAAATAGCATATTCTAACTTTCATCATCAGGTGGTCAAAAGAAAACGTCCAAGTCTTCGGGCCGGTCAAAATGGGGTGTCTACAATAGACAACTTCATCATGAAGTTTGGCCATAACCATCTCCAAACTCAACTATCTTATTCGTTCATTTTGATTAGGACATCTTTCTCCATTATTAGTTAGCTCGGTTATGTGATCTTCATTTTGGCCGAACGGGCTGGTTGTGATACAGAGCAGTGATGGTCAATACAGTTATGGCCAGTTGTGATATATTGATTCGGGGTTGTGCATTTTGAGGACCGATTCCGTGCATGTCAGGAAGTGATCATTTTCGAAAATGGTTTTGAAAAGTTTTAATAAAAGTTGATTTTTTCTCAAAATTTACCTTTTACAACTTAGACCATTTTGGGAGCAAAAGGAAAATTTTTAATGCTCGCAACTTTAATTTCATTGATTTCAACACAAGTACATTCTCTAACTCTATGATATAAATCAAAGTTGCTTTTACATCATAAAACTTGAAAAGAAAGGTCAAAACAACAAACTAGGGGCATAGATAAGTTAGGTGGTTCTGCGTCCTCTACTCGTGCTTGCGGAAGTCTCTACAACCAAAGTTGGCCCAACCTGTGCTTCATTCTTAAGCTAAGCCAAGCACTCGTCAGAAAGGGCATAACTAAAGTTAGGGGTAGGGGCCAGAAATTCTCTCGTCCTCCAAGTAGTGAGGTACCGAGGCAAGTGTGAACCACACATGGAAAATGAAGCCTGGTATTCCACCCCTTCTTTTGGACAAGTCTGATCATGCCCAAATTGGCGTCTCAACTGAAAAGGAAAATAGAACATGTAGTGCGTAAGGGTGACCAACTGTATACCCGGCTGTCGGGACATGTTGTAGCTCACATCTCAGTCAGATTGATCCAGGGGCAACGCTAAGCTATGTCAGCCGCAGATCTGCTGCACATCTAATCACACCACCATCCCTCTGAAGGAAAGTCCACTAGCCGTTGACAGAAAAAGTAAGCTCTAGCTGAATACTCGGGGCAAGGGTCTACCACTTTCAGCTTATCCATGAGCCATACCTGGGAAGAGATGAAAAATAAGAGAGAGTAAAGAATAGAGAGATGTACATTAAGAGAAAAGTAAGAAAATGGATTTAAGAGAAAATAGAGAGTGAATGCTGAGTGACGTGAGGACCATAAATAAGAAAGGGTGGGAAACAATACCTGAAGAAGTAACGGACTCCATGCAAATCGGGTAGTCTTTCGCCAATGAAAGGCATCCAAACCCATCAAGGTCTCAACCAACGCTAAACCAATGCAGCTCTTACACTCTTTCAGGCATTGAGCCACCTCAATCAACCTAATGTTGGCTCCGCCGCAACTAGGGGCAAGTAGGAAGTGTGCAAGTAAACATAAACAGAGGGCATGTTACCGATAACCTCGCCAAAGAATGTCGTCTCTGTCTCCGGTGGCGGAAAACTGACGAATCAAACCTGGGGTGTACAACTCTCTATCATGAACCAAGGATCGAGCCTTGTGCAAAGTAAGCCCATACATCCGTCCCAAAGCCTGGGCATGGCTAAAACGAGGTTGAGGCATGATTTCTTCGTCGCGTCGGGATTCCATTAACGCTTGAAATTCTTCAAGCGTCGGACACATTTCTTGTGATCTGAAATGAAATACATGTGTGATGAGGTTCCAACATCGAACAACGGCATGGAGGAACAGAAAACAAAGCGAAGTACAGATCAAAGGAAAAAGAACGTTTAGGCTGAAACCGCAAAAGTTCACATTTTCCAAGCCGTCCAAAGTGACTATCCAGTCTCAAAGCCTATTGTTGAGCGGCATCTTTATCTTAAGAGCAAAATACCAAAGACTTGATATTCTGCCAGAAAAAACAGCATGGTAGCATCATTTATAGAGTTTGAGAAGAGGCAGTGCATAATAGCTGGATCCCACTGACCAACCTCATTTTTGGGCTCGGCCATGCGTATTTAGACCCGATTGGGTCTAAATGTTGGACCAGGCTGAGCAGGTTGTAGAAAGGCAGGTTTTGGCTTTAAAGTTTTATGGCTATGTTTTGAGTCTTGTTTTGTTTGTATCAAGTGTTTTTTAGTGTTTTCGAGTTATTTTCATTGTACTTTTCTGTTATCGAGTTGTATTTTACATTTTGTCTGATTGTAGGTTGTTAACCGATTCAAGAATGAATGCAAGAGCAAGAATTCACAGTTCTAAAGTCTTGTGCAAAGTTACCATGCGAAGGTTGTGCCATTCATCACATATTATGCAAGAGGAAGTCATCCAAAATCTTTTTTTTCATTAACTGGCGGGTCCAACCCCGATCATTGTTTTACAAAGACCAAAAACAAAAGAAAAGTCTTCAAAGACAAAATACATAGGTCTATCTGAAGCTACATAATTCCTAATAACAAAGCAAAAGAAAACAAAATAAAAGAAAAGAAAATCAACCCATCCTCGTCATCTTCCTCCTCGGTTACGGAGGAGGTGCGTCATTGTCATCACTGGGACTGCTAGACTGGACGTCAACCTTATCCCCCTCATCCTCGGAGGTTGTGTACTCATCAAAGAACTCCTCGGAGGGTGAACGTAGTCTCACTCTGCCCCTTCCCCGATCAGCCCATCATCTACCTCTCACTGGACCCCGTCTCCGTCTCCTAGCTGAAAGAGGTCCTGCAGGCGCAGCTAGTGCCTACTCAAGCTGAAAGAGTATAGATATCAAAATTAGATAACGAAATCAGATATCAGAATAGACTAACAGAATTGAAGGCAATACATCAATAAACTAGGGGCAAAGTGTACCTCAATCCCATGGGTGACTAGAGCAGTCTGTCTCCTTTGCACCATCAGAAACAGTTTGTCAACTGTTCGGAGGAGGTCATCCACATACCCCGCAAGCACCTGCAAAAGAGAGAAGATTTGGGAATATGAAACAAAGTGGTAAAGCACAGTAAACAAAGTAATAAAGCACAGTGTGCAGAAAATGATCAAGTACAGTGTGCAGAAATAAAGAGAAGTGTGTACCTGCTTGACGCCGGAAGTGATCACCAACCTGTGATCCCTCTCCTCAATGTGCTCAAGAGGGATATGCTCAATCACCACATTTGGTCGCATATATACAACCTCTGTTAGTATCACAGGAAGCCTAGGAATAGGAGCTGTAGCAGGAACCCTTCAGCCACAGCCGCAACAATAGCAACCTTAGGAACTGCACGAACCACACCCTAGGTAAGAGGTGCCATCACCCGAGTCTCTAAGAAGGCAATGAAGTCACTAGCCCCATGATATCGTTCACCATCCTCTCCCTACATGAGGTGATCAATCAAGGGCCCGTCTTGGAGGTCGTCGGCTATCCTCATACTGAAAGGAGGATGATGTGGGACGTTAAGGTCAACCTAGCCCGGGTCTAGCGAATAAATCGCTCCCCTAAATAGTACGCCCTACTAAAAGGGCCCTCAAACAAAATCCACATAGTGGAGGCCTCCCATATGGCAGCGTAAGTCACCCTTGACGTCGAAGGGATGCTCGCCCAAGGGTGCCAGTCAACTTGTGAACAGAAGATGCAAGGCAAGAATCAGGTATTTGGGGTTGAACAACAATATGGGAACAACAGTATGGAAACAATAGTAAAAGATCAAGACTAGAGATTTTGTTACCCTATCTACAGTGACGGTGTTGAAGAAGCGATGGAAATAAAGGAAGTCTCGATCTACGCACCAGCGCCACTCGAATCGGGAGTTGTAGTACCGGGAGCGAGGTACTAACAACTCAATCGGCCTCACTGGGACTGGAGCCAGAGAAGTGAAATATGTGTAAACCCATAGCTGTAAGAATAGGAAATGCAAGTGAATAAGTGAAGTAGATGAACAGATACAAAGCTGAATAGAAAAGTAAGTGTGAGGTGTACCTCTCAAACCCTCCAGTAGTCGCCAAGTGAATCTTCCTTGCGGCGAGATACAAAGCTCATATAGCAGTATAGGGTGGCCAGGTCAGTACCACCCCAATCATACTTTACCACCTGCTGTAGGTGCACTAGCGCGCCCAGGAGGTATAGCCTTACGATTTTCCCTGTTCGTAAACAGGGTAGTACCGAGAAGATACATGAGAAACCCGCTGGTATACTGAGCAACCTCCTCCAAGGTAACTGGCTGAAGGTTGGTGAAGTGATCTAGGAGCCAACTATACCGTACCATCCCGTGGCCAGTAGCGTCTAGAATCGCCCCGAGAAGATGAAGTTGCGCAACTCTCCACTGCGTCATATCAAGATCAAATAGGATCGGGCCGCCAACCCCGACTCGCAGGCTGGTGAGTATCGATAAGGCATGTGGGGTTAGAGTCAACTTCTCGTTCGAACGAGTCCACTTGGTGGGACACCATGGACTCGTTCGAGTCCATGGAATGAGTCCATGGTGTCCCACCACCTTTCCACCAGGGCCCCGTAGAGCAGTGGCTCAGCCTTCATTTGTACCAATCCCACGCAGAAAGGCCCGAAGCCAATGACATCGACTAGTGTGCGGACCTCCGCAGGAAGCCTCTCATACTAGTGCCGGGGACTGGATATGGATCCGTAGCCACCTATCCTCCTGGCTATCACTTGTAGGTTGGGAATGTTATCAATATTTGCATGGCATTAAAGGATAATTTGCTTACGAGATTCAAAATATGTGCAAAACAAAGGAAAGATTGTTTACTGTGGAGGCGTTGGCGGACAAGTGTTCCGCAGGCTCTCGCAGCAGAATGTCCTCATCAATCCCTGGGATAAGGCCCTCAAATCTCAAGATACCGCCAAGGGTCAGAGTGTGTGTGCAGGGCTGGTAGGTGGCCACATCAAAAGGCCTATCGGCAAGAGGAGGATGTCCTTAGCTTCTATATCCTCACCTAGAATGGCACCAATACCCACAACGGGGTCGGGGATGGGAACCTCGTCACTAGCCATAGTGAGAAAAGTGGGAAAAATAAAGAAAAAGTGTGCGAGTGAGTGAGTTTGAGTGCAATGTGAGTTGGAGTGCAAATCCTAAAAAACCCTAAAGGTCTAAACCCTAGGAGAGAGAAAACAAAGAGAGAGTGAGGAATCAAAGAGGAAGAGAGAAAAGTGTGGGTAAATGTGTGAGAATATAAGAAAAATCAAAAGAAAACCCAAACTCAACCAAATCAAATTTTGTTTGGTTCAAAACGTAGAGTGAGTGGGTTTTACGAAAAAAATTTGCAAGGGTTGTTGGCTAATGCAAGAAGAGGGAAAATCTAGAGAGAGAGAAAGGTTAGAGATAGAGGAGAGGGAGTTTCGGATAGGGGTGTGTGTGTGGAAATGAGGGTTGGGTTTCTTTAAAGCAACCGTGGCTCGCGAAATGACTGATCTACCCCGATGCCGCTGTCACAACCTGGACGGCTCTATTTGAGCCCGGTCGTACTTCGTTTAGGCCCGGTCGGCTCCTAATGTAATCCAGTTTTGTTTTTTTGTTTTTAACTTTGTTTATTTCTATATTGGGCCTCGGAAAGAGAAAAATAAAAGAAAAAGAAAAAACAGCAAAAAAAAAAAAAAAATAGTGAAGAGAAAAAAAAAATAGAAGAAAGAAAGGAAAAAACAGAGCCAATATATAATATATATATAGAAGAAAAAAAAGAGAAAATAGAAAAGCAGAGAGAAAGAGTTTTGTTCTTTTTGTGTTGTTTTGTTCAAATTTATATATTTTCGAAGCAAATCGGCAAAATTGATTTTCAAATTGATAATTCTAGCATTGTTTTGATTCTGTTGATTCTATCTTTGTTTAGTTTGTGAGAATTCACATTTAAATCTTCTTTAAAGTCATGTTTACGCTTTGTACCTTGGTTTGCGTTTACGATTTGTACCTTGTTTTGGGTTGTCTTCATGGGCTTCAATCTTCATTGCTTCCACCTTTCCTCCTTTCGTGTGAGACGCGTTAGGTTATGTTTTTTCACTCGATTAAAAACATTAGGTGCGCCTGGTGTTCACACCACCTTTCCTCTTCGATTAAAAACAGTAGGTGTGTTTGTTGTTCACACCACCTTTCCTCCTCTTGCATGAGACACGTTCGAATCGTCCTCTTTGGTTAAAAACATCAGGTGTGCCTGGTGTTCACACCACCATTC
Organism: Camellia japonica; assembly: GCA_030407325.1. Lineage (NCBI taxonomy): Eukaryota > Viridiplantae > Streptophyta > Magnoliopsida > Ericales > Theaceae > Camellia > Camellia japonica. The sequence continues at coordinate 70,051,869 of JAPPVO010000031.1, forward strand.
CTCTTCGGTTAAAAACAGCAGGTGTGCTTGTTGTTCACACCACCTTTCCTCCTCTCACATAAGACACGTTCGAATTGTCTTCTTTGGTTAAAAACATCAGGTGCGCCTGGTGTTCACACCACATGTCCTCTTCGATTAAAAACAGCAAATGTGTCTGCTGTTCACACCACATTTCCTCATCTCCCATGAGACACATTAGGATTGTCCTCTTCGGTTAAAAACATCAGGTGCGCCTGGTGTTCACACCACATTTCCTCTTCTGTTAAAAACAGCAGGTGTGCCTGTTGTTCACACCACCTTTCCTCCTCTTGCGTAAGACGTGTTAGAATTGTCCTCTTCAGTTAAAAACATCAGGTGCGTCTGGTGTTCACACCACCTTTCTTCTTCGATTAAAAATATTAGGTGCACCCAGTGTTCACACTATCTTTCCTCCTTTCGCGATGCACTTGGAGTTGTTTTTCCTCGATTAAAAATATCAGGTGTGCCTAGTGTTCACACCATCTTCCCTCCTTTCGCGTGAGACACGTTTGGAGTTGTTTACTCAGTTAAAAGCATCAGGTGCACCTGTTGTTCACACCACCTTTCACCCTCACTATGTGAGACGCAGTTAGGAGCTTTTCCCTTCTCTACGTGAGACGTAGTTTGGCTTACATTTGCTTACATCCTTTCTGCATGAGATGCGGTTTGGTTTGTATCTTTCATTCTCCTCTCATATGAGACATGTTTGGGATTGTTGTTTGTTTTCCCTGCTTTCTCCTTTCCGTGTGAGGCATGGTTTGTTTGGTCATTTGCGTAGTTATTCTGTTATTACTTATTGCATTGTTTTGCATGCGCATGAGTTTTTCAAAAGTAGTTGGCTCCGCACAGTGTGTAAGTCCAACTTTCAAAATGCATCGCATTATCTATATCATTTTGCTTTTTGCCCCTAAACTACGCAGGTTTGATTCCTTACAAAGGGATACATGGCAGCCTTCGGGTTCAACCAATGGTATTTTGATTTATTTCCTTTCCCAAGTCTTACGGCCACGTCAAATAGGTCGTGTTTGGGCTTTGACATTCATTCACGTCATTTTATGACTTCGAGTTCTGCCAAAGTGGGGCAATTATAGACACCCCGTTTCTGATCGCCCGCAAGACTTGGGTGCTTTGTCTTGGGCACTCGATGATGAAAGTTCCATTGTGTATGATTCGAATTCTCAACAAAAGAATCCAAGGTCAAGCTCTAAAATAGTCCAAAAACTTTCATATTTACCTGGTTCTTACCTTAGAGGTCCCTTTTTGTACATTGTGCCACCCTACACTGAGCCTGAACCAGAAGAACAATGGAGCACATTGGGCCCAGGCCGTGCCTCATTAGGAGCTGGACATGGCCATTTGGGTCCGGCCATGCCTTGTTGGCGAGAAACACTATTCTGAGCAAGAGCTCGCAAACTGTTAATTTTTGAAGATATTTTCGACCTATTTTGCTCAAATTCTATAAATACGAGGTCATATCTCTGTTTTGAGGGTTCAAAAATCTTTAAAGAGCCTATATACTCACTTGAGAGCTCCTTCTTCCTTACCAAGCCATCTTTGAGCAAGCTTACCATCCTTGAGCTATATCTATACACCATACACACCCTCAAACCTTAACCTTGGAACCATGGTTGAGCCTTGAGAATCATAATTCAACCTTGAGAGTGTGCTAAAATTGAGTTTGATTTGCAAACAAAGCTTGTTCTCTTCAAGAGGTATAAGCTCGTCACCTTTGTTTTTACTTTCATTTCAATTTATCTCTATCTATTTCTAGTGTTCTTGTACTATTTGGGGTCCATATCAAGTGTTGAAACTTGGGTTTGAATAGCTACCAAAGGTAGTAAGGATTAACACCCTTACTTGCACCTAAGTCCATAGCTTATACCCTTGCTTTTACACTCTTTTCTTTGACTTTTACCTATCTTTCAGAGTTTAAAAAAGACTAAAAAAAACATGGTTTAAAGTCTCAAAAGTGGAGGGGTTAGCCATCTCTCATTGTTCTTGTTTACTAGTTTAGTGTCTTCTTGCTTTTACCTATCTTTTTGTGCTCTTTAATACACTTGTAGCTACTTTTGTTTTTATGCTTTAGGGGCTGTTTAGGGCTGTCCTAATTCATTTAATTAGTTTAGGCTTTGCATATCTTGCTTGTTGTATTGTACGTCCTCATGGCTTCGAGTGTTTAGGCCTTAGACACTAAGTCATTCGAGTTGATAACTCCAGTTCATTACTTAGTTATGTAAGAGTTCCATTTTACTAAACAATCTCGCATAATCATTTCTCCAATCTCCCTCTTTTCTTCTTTTCTTTTGTTTGAGAGTTATTTCAAAAGATTGATGGTTATTCAGGGCATGGAAAAGGGACCTATATTCAATGGCTTAATCTCTACGAAGGTTCATCGTCAAAGTTTAGTCCCTCTTTCATGCCAAGAATCACTTCTCATTGGACGTTTCTTCTCATTTAGTGGACTTAACTATCACTTTGGACAAATCGACTAAAGAATGGAAAGACTAATAAAATTGGCTTAAAATCAATGAAACCAACATAAAGAAAATGGATTAGAATAGTTGGATTCGGCCGGACATTATGCCGAGTCCATCGTGTCAAGAATCGTTACTTACCAATTCATGATGTTTTGATGAGTCTTGAGACGTGTTTGCCTTCCTTTTTGAATTTCCATGATAGGAGGGAAGAGTGGTCGTATTCATTGCATTTATTAATTTATTTATTTATTGTCCAAACATGCCCGAAATCATCAAGCAAACAACTTGCTATCGTTGGTGGTTTCGGACTCGAATTCATTCTTCTCTTGAGTTCCCCATGACAGAGAACAGTAGAAAGGACAAACAGGGCCTAGAAAGGCTCCGTCTGCACTATTCTCACCTCAGAGCACAAAAATATTTTTGGAATGAAATTTGGGCACAGCGGGCCTTGTTTGGACCCGGCCGGGCCTCATTGGGAGTCGGTCGGCCCCCAATGTTTGGTAATCAATGGATTCTAGCAGAAATAGAAGGTAGTGGCTGAGGGTGAAACAGAGCAAGTCTGGGAAGACAGAGCAGTTTCTGGACATTGTGCATACGATCGTTGTGCCTCATTGTTGCTTGTATTAATATTATAGTTATAATTATTATTGTTGTAAATAATTATTGTTGCAATTTCATTGTTGTAAATTAAATAGCTAGCTAACTATTCATTAATCATTCGGTTTTGTAATAGTTAGTTTTAATTCAAACACTTGGACACTCATTCAGCCCCTCTTGCATGAGGGCAAATATGTAATAATGTGTGTATGTCTTCCAACCTCATTTATTTCTCCCTTTTATTTACTTGCTTATGATGGTAGCATAGAACATCATGTTTTCTTAGCATTTTTTCATGACCTATATCTATTCGTCTTGCATACATAAACGTTCGGCTCATCATTCTAAGCAATGTCAAAATAAAAATCTTTACTTGAATACATGTTTTCTTCCATGTCTTGGATTGAATCAAATGCCATGCTAGTAGTCGAACTTGTTATTTGCATGATTGTATGTGTCACATTAGTCATATTGCATTATTTAGGAGCATGCACGTTTTCTAATTATTTTGCTTTGTTTGGCTTGCCTTAAAGTACTAGGTGAGTACTTATTGCTTTAGCATGTTGCATTGCGTGTGATTGTTGCCATGTCAAGCAAGATTACCATAAAACTAAGTGCTTAATTGATATACCTGTTTGAATGCCTGTAGATGAAGGCTAATTGCTTGAATTGAATAATTTGAGTAATGTACATATGAGGTCACTTTTTCAAGTGGTACATATTCAAACACCTTTCAAAAACAAACATGAAATCAAAGAGTTCTAATTTTTGCAAATTAGTCTATACTTGTGTGTGTCATAGTAAGATTAGCCTAATAATCGAACCAAGAGCATATAATGTAAATTAGAATCACATCATGATTAGTAGAAGCTGATCTTTGATCGGACGAGTGGGGTGCTCAATTCATGACCTTACACTCTTGTACCTAAGTTCCCGAGCCAAGACACTTTGGTGATGAGGATAAGTGGCCTTTGGCACGAGTCTTGGGTTTCCTAAATTTTCAAAAATATTTAGGTAGCGACTCTGTAATCTGGCAAAGCAATCCATTCTTGGCATTTGATTCAAAATCAATTTTCCAAAAGATTTTTCGGATTTGGACTCATTTGTGTTTATCTATTTCACATTGCACTTGTGAAATCTGAGTCAGAACCACGGGAGTCCGAACTGTAGGGCTATCATATCCGAAAGGAGCACGAAAAGCAAGCTACACCTTTATGCCACCATCGCACAAAGAAAATTCTTTTTAGGCGAGGGATCTTATTCTGGTTATCACAGGCAAAGTACCATTTCCAAATCCATGGAATGCCAAAGCGAATAATAAAATGAACCGAGGATTTGGTTATGGAAATGTCCTTATTTACTGGTAATCGAGAATAGGCAATTTGTCATTCATTAAATGCTTGCCAAATAGGTTCTGGTAAAGCTTCTAACTGGAACCCGAATTTGTCCCACCAAAAGAGAAACCAATTGGGTAAATCGTTTTTGAGAACATTAGGGACAAGACAGATAAACCAAGAATGATTCTTGATAGGATTCTGGTAATAAAAAAAACATAAGTAAAAGCATCAATGTAAACTCAATAACTATATTTGGATTCGCAATTGCCAATATCAAAAGTTCTGGTAATATGCGAATGAATGCTCTATGTAGCAATGGGCATAATATTTCAAATTGTGGCTTTGTTGTACTATATGGGGCTAGCCACTTTATTCGGGTCATGTAAAGTATGTCGAAATTCAATAGCTGCAATTTCTGTTAATATCTGATCATAAATATATCTGTATTAGTCAAAATGTGGGGGAAATTGTTGAGTCGTTAAATAACGTCTCTTGATTTCCCATGGATCGGACATCCATTGCTTATCTGTTGGTTCAATATAGAGGACTGTTTCCTCAGTAATACTGTTAGAGGTATACTATTCTGGAGAAGAGATAAGGACATCTTTAGCCGTTTGGCTGGATTTCCCTTTTGAACTGTTTGGAGAGGTTTGAAGCCCCTGAAATTCTGTTAAATCCTGATAAGCATAAGGATTGGATCCTCTACCGCGGCCCTGACAGCCTCGGCCCCTACTGGTCATGAACCCTGCAAATATTCACAAGTTAGAAAATTGGGTAAATCATTATGTTCACCTTTGATATATTCAATATCAAAATCAAATACTGATAGCCAACTTTGCCAAGGGGCAAATATTTGTTTATGGGCAAGATTCTAAACATCTTTTTTAAATATCTGTTTAGCTACAGAACAATCAACTCGGAGTAAAAAATGCTAATTTAGTAAATCATCCTGGAACTTTAAAATACATTTGACAATGGCTAAATATTTATGTTTAATAGTTGGGTAATTTAAGGCTGCACCTTTCCATGTTCCTGATGTAAAACGCAACAATTCTTCTTGCTGTTTGTGAGGATTTAACTGTTTAAGAATACCTCCATAACCTTGATTAGAAGCGTCGGTTTCAACTATCTTTTTCCATTCTGGATGGGGTAAAGCAAGACAAGAGAGTTGCTTGACTTTTAATTTAATTTTTTGGATAGTTGCAGTGTGGGCTGGTGTCCATGGAAAAGGGTTTTTCTCAAGTCGGGTATAGAGAATAAAAGCATCCTGGGAAAACTGGTGATAATAATCTCTAATATAATTGAGACTACCAAAAAATCTTTGCAATTGAGTTTTATATTTAATTTCATCTGGAAATTTAGATGTAAACTCAATACTTCTGTTAATGGGAATTATAGTACCAATATGAATATTATAGCCTAAAAATCTTATTGTTGTTTGAAAAAGTTTCATTTTTGGTGTTGATATGACTAAACCATTTTTGATAATAACATGCTTAGATATATTAAGATGTTTAACATGATGATCAATGGATAATGAAAAAATAAGAACATCATCAATATAACAGATAGTAAATGCTATATATATAGTGAATATATCATTCATAATATGCTGAAATTCAGATGGAGCATTTTTTTATCCAAATGACATAACATTCCATTCATAATGCCCAAAAGGTACTGTAAACGCTGTTTTATAGCGATCCTGCTCAGTTATCTGTACTTGTCAATATCCAGATTTTAGGTCAAATTTAGAGAATATGACAACATCCTGTAAGTGATCTAATAGATCTTTCTTATTCGGAATTGGATACTTAATTCATTTTAAGGCATCATTAAGAGGTTTATAATTAATTACTAATCGTGGCACACCTCGTTCTATTTCTTCATTTTTGTTAACATAAAATGTTATACAACTCCAAGGCGAGTGACTAAGAAAAATGTTATAAAATTTTTCTGGAGAAGAGTATTATTTTATGTTTACATAAATCTAAATACTCTTTTTTCATTTGGCTAGGGCGAGCTCTGGTTGGAATATACCTTTCATCAAAATCTGGTTCGTAGGGAAGAGACACTATGTGTTTCTTATGTTCCTAGAAAGTATTGGGAATATCACTACAAATTTTTGTTTGGAATTCTTTCTCAATTGTTTTAATTTTATTCTGTAACGATGGCTATTGTAATCTCTATTCAATTGTGAGGAAATTTACTTCTGTTTGTAAAAAAATTATCTATTTTTCTTTGAAATTGACTAGGTCTTTAATTTGATCTAACTCTTTAGTATATGGTTCTGTTATAAATTCAAAAATAATTGATTGATTACTAATGGTAGTGTGAATGCCTATGGAGTCAATTTTGGTAATAGGCATGAGTAAACATAAGAATGGAGTCCCTAAAATGATATTCTAGGACATTTTTCTGATTAATACAAAAGAAGTTGGAAGACAAATTCCCTGATTACAAATTAGTACTTCTGGTAATTTATGTTTAATCTTCATAAAATTACCACTTGTACTGGTAAGAGATTGAGTTATTTTCTAAAAATATTGAGTAGGAACTAATCCTTCTTGAATGCAGTTCATATCAGCTCCACTATCAACAAGAGCTACTGCATTCTTGATAATAAAATATGGTTTAATAATAAAAGTAATTCTAATATACCATTTCTGAAAAGTAATTTGATTTATTAGCGTTAAGTACTGGTTATCTTTGGCCTTTTGATATGGATTTTCTGATTCTTGAATAGCAATACCTTTATCTTTTTAGGGCATTTGTTGCAAGTGGTGTTTTATATATTTGATATCTACACAAATTGTTTGCTAGGCATTTTAAAGTGTTTTATTTCTGTTTTGAGGACATTAATTTCCATTTTAAAATCTTGGATGGTTACTGGTTTTTCAAGTGAGGGTGAGGACTGTATGCGACTCAAAACTTCCTTCATACTGTAGTGTTCTATATGAAGCACTTCTTCAATTTTTTGATTTTGATAACATAATTCCAAAAATTTTAATTTCATTTCTAGATCTTTAATCTGGTCTGCTAATTCTAGCATAGATTTTTGGTCATCTATTAGGACATTGATGCTTGGTCCTCCAATATCAAGACCATTCATTTCAACTATGGTTCTCCAATAGTTGGCTTATGTTATGGAATTCAAATTACTAGTTTTGCAAGCACAATTTCTGGCAAATCTGAGTCATCGTCAGACTCGGAGCGTGAATATAATTCAGCAAGTTCATCTTCTGAACTAGTTTCTGATTCGTCTGAAAGAGTCTGTGAAATCTGTTGTTGGAGATGTTCATCAAGGGATATCTCATTAAGCTTCTATTTAAGTCCACATTTGTAGCAAGTAACTGTAGATTTATCTTTCTTTTGATAAGATGAAGAGTTATGTTTACCTTTTGTATACTTTTGATTTCTTCTGGTTCTGGTTTTGTGGTATTGAGATTTTTAGAATAATATTTTTGAGAGATTTTTTATACGGTTTTCCATGCCTCTGTCGTTTAACTTTAGCTGGATATTGGATTTTGGTATTGAATGCAAATTGATCGCAAAATTTTCCTAGTTCTTTACGTTCAGTTAAATTATGTTTTTTCATAAGGTGTTGGAGTCTAAGGTCATTACATAGCGAAAGGCCTTCTTCTACAATAATGCCAATAAGTTGGCCATAAGTATACTGGTTATAAGGAATTTCATGCCATTATGGCGATCCCAAAGCTTTTTACGGATTTTTTTGGCAAAAAAGTTGGAAAGGCCATCAATAAATTTAGCCTTCCAATGTTTACTGTTAGCTGCTGCATAACTTTTAGGATAAAAATATGTTTGTACCATCAGAAATGGGTTAAAGATGGACACTTAAGGTTCTGTAAAAGTTTGCGACTGCAGTCACTGGTGGCTATATCAGGTCCGACAAAATGATGTAGGATGGTTTGGATAAGAGTGTAAACAGCATCTTCATGTTGTCTAGCCGTACCGATGATAGGATCGATTTCAATTTTGAAGGAATTAAGTATTTCATTCTGTTGGGTAGGAGTGAGCACATTATCCCACCATCCTCTAAGAATACCAATAAAGCCATTAGCAATAAAACAGACAATTTGATGATCAGTATTGTCATTCTGTTTGTATATAGTGCTATACATTAAAATTTGGTGTACAGTTTCAAAGATTTGATATTCAGATTTTCCATCTATATTCCATTCATAAATGGTCTTACCATGGAAAGATTTCTGGGTATAAAGAAAACCTTCTTCATATAGAATATCCTGAGGAGTAGGTCAGGAATAATAATACCTACTAGGTCCTGTTAGAGCCATTCTGGAGGTCTGTTGGGGAAAATAGGTTTTATTAATAGATTGAATATCTTGAAAATTATTTTCTATTTCTAAGATTTGTGATGGGTAAAGATCATCTTCCTCATCATCATCAAGGTTACCTGGTTGTTGCAGAGCAGAAAGCATATTATTTGATAGCTAGATTGTCCTATGTTAATGTTTTTCATTTTCTGAATAAGGGCGTCCATGAATTCGTTGTCCTGTTTATTGGATCTAAGTTTAAAATTAGTAACCTTTAAGGGAGGTTTAACATTTACTGGTTGAATAGGATGATCGGATGTAGATTTTACTTTCTGATGACGTACCAGTTCTTTTACAGATTCTTCAATTCTGGTTAACTGTTTTCCTATAGTTTGAAAATGAAGATTTGTATAATTATTTTGTTTAATTATCGGGATGAGATCTTTGACTTGAACAAATTCTCTTTTTTCATAAGAGGTATCGGATGGTTTTACAAAAGCTGTAATGACTAAAGGGTTACTTGAGCAAGAGTCTACACTTGGTGCTAGTTCTAATGATTGAGGAGGTGGGTGTATGGATTTAATACTTTGACCATCGGCTGTTAACCATGTCTTCTGAAGATCATCTAAAATATTAAGTTGAGGTTCTGGAAGTATAGCCACAATAGTGGCAAACTCAAAATACCATTCTGGAAAGGACCTAAGTTTTTGATATCTATGTAAATGAAAATAATACTGTTGTTTAAGTGTTTCTAGTTATTGTGGTGTATGGTAGTTAAAATACCATGTCCTGAATTCCTGGTATTTAGACTACATAAAATCCTAATTTAGTTGTTTTCTAAGTTCACTGCCTAGTGAAAAATCCATTTATACTTCAAAATCCATATCACTAGTTGTTGGGCTATACGGCCTTCTGGATTCATACACTCCATGAAGTATTTGGTTTTCTGATATATGGATTCCTTTAATCACAGGGTCTGTAGGCGGATCACTTGGTGGCCGACTAGGTGGTCTAGAAGGCATACCTTATAATACTGATTCAATAGGTTTTGAAGTAGATTGTCTAGATGATTTATTTTGATAAAACTACTAAAATCGCGGTTAAACTAACAAATCAGTCAAATAAAAAATGATTCAGCCTAATCAGGTAGGTCAAAAGACCAACCAACTTACACAATTAATTAATTAAAACTTTTAAATTTTATTTTAAAATTTAAATTATATTAAATTGAAATATGTACTACATTACAATATTAAATGAGAGAATAAGATTTACTTTATATGAGTAAAACAATTCACTTTTTCCTTTTTCTTTCGATGTGGGATTATCAAATAAATCATAGACTAATTAAAATTAAGAAAATCAAGAAAATTAGTATGAGATATTGAAGCTCTCACAATGCTCCTCACTGATAACGGTTTAGCCTAATTGGTTAGGTCAAAAGACCAACCAACTTATACAAAAATTAATTAATTAAGACTTTTAAATGTTATTTTAATTTTAAAATTTAAACTCACTTGAATTGAAGAATGCACAAGACTACAATATTAAGGTTCATTTTATAGAAGTAAAACAACTCATTTTTTCTTTCTTTTTTCGATGTGGGATTATAAAATAAAAATTAACAATTATTTGGATGTGAAGTTTATTTCAAATCAAGTAATCTCGGTCGTTCAATCTTTAATTAGATCAATCTTTAGTTTATTGTGAATTAAACAAATCTAATAAATATATTTTGATAAAACTGTTAAAGTCGCGGTTAAACCAACGAATTAGTCAAATCAAAAATGATTCAACCTAATCAGCTAGGTTAAAAGACTAACCAACTTACACAAAAATTAATTAATTAAAACTTTTAAATTTTATTTTAAAATTTAAATTATATTAAATTGAAACATGTACAAGGCTAAGAAAGAGAATTTTCTGAGTAATTGTAACTTAACGATATTAGTTTAACATAAGCACCTCATTTAAGATTTTCTAAATCACCTAAGTGTTCAATTCTCAAGTCCAAAAGGATGAATTTGAATTCTCTTTGATTTTATTTCTATTTCTTTTTCTTTTCTCTAACTTTCTCTTCTAGCTCTCAAGAAAAAAAGTTTCTCTCTAACTTTCTCCGTCATTCTCCTTCCTTCTCTATTTTGTTCTAGGAACTAATTAGCTTAGGCCATTAATTGTTTCATTTGCTCAAGTGGCCAAGTTTAACTCAAACAAACCTTACTTTGCCTCCAAGAAAGAGAATTTTTTGACAAATTGTAGATTAACGATATTAGTTTAACTTAAGTACGTCATTTAAGATTTTGTAAATCACCTAAGTGTTCAATTCTCAAGTCCAAAAGGATGAATTTGAATTCCCTTCGATCTTCTTCCTATTTCTCTTTCTTTTCTCTAACTTTCTCTTCTAACTCTCAAGAAAAATATTTCTCTCAAACTTTTTCCGACCTTCTTCATCCTTCTCTATTTTGTTCTAGGAACTAATTAGCTTAGGCCACTAATTGTTTCATTAGCTTAAGTGGCCAAATTTAACTCAAATTAACCTTGCTTAGCCTCCCAAAAAGAGAATTTTCTGAGTAATTGTAGCTTAACGATATTAGTTTAACTTAAGCAGCTTATTTAAGGTTTTCTAAATCACCTAAGTGTTCAATTCTCAAGTCCAAAATGATTAATTTGAATTCTCTTTGATTTTCTTCCCATTTCTCTTTCTTTTATCTAACTTTCTTTTCTAGCTCTCAAAAAGAATATTTCTCTCTAACTTTTTCCGTCCTTCTCCATCCTTCTCTATTTTGTTCTAGGAACTAATTAACTTAGGCCACTAATTGTTTCAGAGGGGCAATTTATATGTATTCACTATAACATATAAGAGTTTTAGGGACTAAGTTTTTTTTTTTTTGTCTCTAAAAATATAAATTTTGTTGTGAAAAACATTTAGGGACTAATTTCAGTTGTCACGATGACAATCGCTAAAAGGTTGTCTTGAAAAGTCAAAAAATGAGCTTTTAGGGACAAAATTTAAAAATATCACTAATAAATGTATTTTTAAAGACAAAATAACTTGGTCCCAAAAAGATTTATTTTTTGAGACAACTTTTGGTTACAAAAAGTTAATAATTCATCACTAAATATCTAATTTTGTTGCTAAAAATAAAATGAATCAAAAGAGGATTACACAACTGTTTTTTTGCACAACGATAAAAAAAATGAAAAAATTACTTGTCGACATAAATTTACACTAAACACAAAACTAAGTAAACTAATCTCTGTTATCAATTTAAATTAAATATTTTTAAATTCAGCACAACGCTCAATCATAGAGTATAACTCATTTGTAAGCGAATCAATGTCGAAATCTTGTAGTTTCATGGAAACCCATTATTAGAAATTATGATCATTGATGTTGAAATTTAAAAGTAATTACTAATTAAATAATTACAAAAATAAGGATATTTAAAGATATTTTTGAATATATTTTTTCACATGATACAAAAATTCTATTCACATTTCAATTATAAATAGGTTTATTTCAATGTTGTATAGAAACTTATTGATACAAAATTAAGTTGTGGGGCACTTTTTCATTGGTAATGATTGTGATTGAGATTTTTTCTTAAAAATGTTGTTAGTCCCAAATTTTTTACTATATGAGACATTTAGTCATTTATTTGGTAGAAAATTTAGTATTTCTAGCATTAATTGAGATTGTTTCCTTGCGGGCTTACTGTGCCTTTTTGTAGAGTATCGTTCCTAGTCTCTTTTGGATGATCTGAACCGTTCATATAGTACGGTTTGTCGAGAATATTATTCATGTAAAAAAATTAAGTTAATCGGATATTCTTAACCCCATGATTATGTCCTTATTTTTTTTAAAAATTATCAAGATTATGTCAACCGTCAAATTTTTTATTTTATTTTTTTTAAATGTGTTTTTGTTATAGGGCTGTGGATATCCAAAGTTTGCAAGGATTAGATATTTATTGCATTAATTGATTGATTGATTTTAATTGAGCATGAGTGTGTATTGTGAATTAACTGCCTATACGTTGTTTTAGAACAGGACATGGAAGGTTTCGTGGCTGGCAAATACAAGTTTTAGTTCAATGTATTGCTGAATATGCCACTGGAACAGATGGGATGACCGTATTAATTATGCCGAGGTATGTAAGCATTACTAACTCGTCTAACGTCTGTTGACTGTCGTTTGTTACATATTTGGGTTAAATATTTGTTGCTGATGTTTCGATGCCCAATGACACTTGGTTTGTGCCATCACCTGTCATATGTGATAAGGATTTAAGAATAGAGGATCCAACTCCTAAGTTCTAGCTTCCCAGATAATGAGTATGTATTGCCATCATCGTCGTTTAATTTTCTCCTTCATCATCCAATGTCTCTCTTGACTTCATTAGATACAAGTTTCAAAAAAAAGTTTGGTTGGTTTGTTTTTATATTAATTAAAGAAAATTATAAAGTTAAAACATAAAATATCTCCAGAATGATGAGGCGGAAGCATTTTTCAATTAAAACCCATCTTGATATGTGATTTGTTTTAAAGTGCAAGTCTCAGATTCACCCATATCATTATGCACAAAAATCACACACACACACATATATATATTTTCTGCATGTGTAGTATTAATTATCAATTAAGCCTCATGAATTAATACCCATATGTCATTAATATCTTCTATTGAGTATGAAAGATCTCATGTATCTCAACACCATAAAAATGATTTCATTTGATTTGCTTCAATTTACTGATATTTATGAAAATCCAATAAAAAAATAATAAATGAGCTAAATTTGATCACAAAATAATTTACAGTGCCTACATGCCTTTTTGTATCATGGATCAAGCAGTATGCCTTGCTATGATCTTGTTCTGTTGTTGCAACCACAACTGTTGTTCATGCAGCAAGTTCTGTTGGTTCGTCGACCCACTAAAACCTTGTTCATCACCCCCAATTGGGTATGATGCAAAAGGGTCATTTTCATTCTGCAAAGCCATACTTGGACTATTTGGATTTTGAGCACAGAAAGTTGGGGTTGCTTGAAAAGTTGGCCCCCATGAAAAGCCTTCGTTGGCTGGAAAACTTGCTTCAAAATCGGTCGCGGTTGTTGTCGGGGTCAGGGTGGTGACAGTTGCAATGGCAGTTAATTCAGTTGTATCTTGTAGAAATGGATTGTAATAGTGGTCTGGTGGTGGTACTGAACTTTGATGTGGTATTGAACTTTGATGGTACAAATTGTCTATCGATGAAACATTGAAGGCCTCTGTAATGGGGATAGGTGGTTGGGTTGATGGTGGTACTGAACTTTGATGGTAAAAATTGTCTTTTGATGAAACACTGAAAGCCTCTGTAATGGGGATAGGCGGTTGGGTTGATGGTGTTGCTATCTCAGCTAGAACTAGTTCCCAACCATCTCTCGAACCGGACTCTGATGGCTTCTGTTCTTGTTCTGGACTCAAAATGGAGTTGAAGCCATTGGTAAATGGCTGTGGTGATGTTGTAGTCTGATTATGTTCTTGTTTTTTACTCAAAAAGGGGTCGAAGCGATCAGTAAACGGTTTTGTTGATGTTGTTGCAATCTGTGTCAGTTCTTGTTCTTGACTCCAAAAGGTGTCAAAGCCATTGGTAGATGGTTGTGATGATGTTGTTGCAACCTCAGCTAGGACAAGTTCCCAACCAGTGGTTGAACTTGGCTCTAATGGCTTTTGCTGTTCTTCATCTTGTACCTTTTCTATTTCTTGTTCTTTCTGTGGCCATTCCTCTAGGGATAAAAGATCTACCGTAGAACTCATGACGGGCAATGATTGAGTTGAACCTGCATCGTCATTTGCACTAAACGCATCATCTCGTTGCAATTGTTTCTCGAATTGATCCGCAATGGAATAAGCCTCGAGATCTATTGAAATTGATGGGCTTTTCCCGGTTAACTCCGTGGCACTTATTAAATCTTCCAAGGACGTACATTGTGAACCGAATTCAGAAGTCATCTCTGATGTTTCGGTGAATTCAGTCATGCAACTGTCGTGACGCCGACCGGTGGTTGAACCATCGGATGGTGGCGCGGGGAGAAGCAATTGCGGGCGGTTTGGAGACCGACCCGTCGTTGGAAAAGATGATTGATCTTTCAAGAATTCTTGTAATGTTTCGATTAGCTCTTCGGATATCTTTTGCACACTTGGGTATTCAGAGGTCCTCCCAACACCAATGTTTTTGCAGAGATCATAGAACCCACTGAGCTCTTCAAATTGCTTTGTAGCCTTGACACAAGCTTGAAAGGCATTAACACAAGAATTGTATTGCAAATGAAAGAAACTATCGAGAAGGAGCGCGAGACCATCCGAAATGTCTTTGTATAGATCAAAACTCTCTTGCACAACGGCATATAAAGATATTTGCACCAGCCGGTTCGTCTTTGCAGCACCGGTTGGCCTTGTTGCCACCGCTCTATCCAGCAATCGCTGCCAATATGAGATCTTATCGAGCAACATTGCTGGTTTCATGTCACGCACCGGCTCATTCGCTCTCCGGCTTCTACGATGGAACGGTTCCTTCTCATGGTGAGTATATCTACGTTGAAGCTTACCCGTGAGAAAACAATCCAAACGCTCGTCTAGATAGAGCGCAAAGGTACGAATAAAAGCCGTGTAGTCCCACGGGCTTGAATTCGAGTCATCCCTAAAGCTCGACAGGTTGAGAATCTTGGCACCTCGCTTCATCGCGTGAAGAACTTCCCTAGGGAAGTAAGGGTCGCCGTCTTGGAATATTCTAAGAACAAGCATTAATGATTTTATGGCAACGATCCAATTGCGGGTCCGGCCAATCCTCTTGCCAATCGCTCGAGCGCAAGCGGCCGCTTGGGCTTTATCGGAGGAGACAAGTTGGAGGATTTCATGCACATAGCGCTCTTCCACGGGGACGCTATCGTGGGTGGTGGCCTTGAGAACTGAAACCTCGATATTCGATGAATTGTTGCTGGCAACTTTAGCTAGGCCAATGCTTGTTTGATCTTTCACTGCTCCAATGGCCTTTTTTAGCTTGCTTGGCATGGTTTTGTTATGCAGTCTCTATAATTTATTTTCTCTCCCTTTTGTTCTAGTCTTGTTTGCTCTATTTGTTTTTTTTTTTTTTTTGGGTTCAATCAATGCAAGATGTGTGTGTGATGTGAAGGGTAATGTGCATATTTGAGAGTTGTTGAAATGGGCTTGCGTTGTTGTATCATCATCATCGGAGAGGGGAGAGGTGTTTGGTTGAGTGGAAACTAAAGAGGTGAATTTTCTTGGAAGAGAAAAGAGATAAAGCAGAGTTGGTTGGTGGACCTTAAGCCTCTCATGTCCTTACAGACGTGACAAAGACTCGCAATCTCTCTTTGACCAAGTCATTTTGAATGTTTTCATTTCCACTTGCATCTACAGCGCGTGTTGTTTACGTAACCATTTCATGGGTGTAAATGCGGCCCAAGCCTAGCCTAGGATAGGACTTGGGTAGAGATCTTGAAAATAAATAAATAAATTTAAAATCCTAAGCTAGTTTGGCCGGTGTTTTAAAATAGGCCTTGCATAAGATTTAGTGGGCTATAGGCTCGACTTGAGCCCTACACTAGAAATTCCGGCCAAGTAAGGAGGGTCGAATTTGTACACTTATAACATTGGTGTGTTTCTTATTCTTTGGTGATAGTATTTCTTAATTTATTATGATGTCTTCAAAAGATCATCAGTTAAAACATACCAGACCTCTTAGAGTTAAACAAGTTCACACTTGGGTTTGAGCTCTTAGAATCCTTTTCCCGTATCCTCTCTGCCTTCCTCGACCTAAAAAGTAAAAAATTTGTCTCGTGATATTAAGGAAGAAACTCTTTAAATAGCAGCAATTGTGCCTAGTCAACCTATACAAAGAACAAAGTTGGTTGAGGCCATGGCCTGATGCAAGGCATCTCAGATTTTCCACTCTTCCCAAGCTTAACCAATGCAAGGATTAATAGGCAAATATTTGGATATTTAGAAAGAGTAATGCTATACATGGAGAATATTATACAAAAAGATGAGCTACCTATAATTCTTTAATGAGTAATGTTAGGTATCATGAAAATAATCATGAAAGATTTTTATCATTTGATTAGTATATGGTGTTTTCTTGTACGTGTAATCTAACGGTGAAAAATCTTTCATGATCATTTTCATGATATTTTTTTCATAATACCTAGCATTACTTAATCACAAGGCCCGTCATTTTACATAATTTACAATTATACCACTGTAACATCTATTTTGGAAGCTAATTCTATATAAAAATTCTGGTGATTTATCATTTTCCATTTAGAAATTAGTTTAATATCAAAAATAGGTAAATAAAAAACAGAAAAGAAGAGCGTAGCAAGTTGATGCTAACTGGCTTTCAAGATCAGCAGTGGGCCGGCCCATTTATGGTTAAACTTGTGGGTTTGGATCCATCAATTTTATGTTGGGTTAAGAAGCTTAATGGGCTGGAAACCGAAAACAGAAGATGTAGCTTATGGCAGTTAGATCCAGTTAAATTTTGCTTGGCTCTGAGAATCAAAGAAGAATTCATACAACACATCACTTTAATGCTGTGTTTGGATCAAGGATTTAGAAAGAAAAAAAAAATTTAATATTTTGCTTATATTTCATTCACATCTTTCGGTCCTTTTTCCTTTCTCTTTCTCTTTCCTTTTTCAAATTCCTTATTTAAATTCATGATCCAAACAGTCTTAAAAAAATCAATCTAAAAAAAATCAATCTAGAAAGTAAAACCCACATATATAATATATGTCTTGTTTATTAAGTATGTTAGTTGTTTTTTTTTTTTTTCAATGCCACATCACTATAACTCACATTATAACTTTAATTTTAGAACTCTTAATCACTACTCTTATTACAATTTGGTCCCATGATGCATGTAGCGTCCTCACAAATTTTGCAGCTCACATGACATTCACAATGTTTGTTTGTTTGTGTTTGTTTTCTTCTCAATGTTTTGAGTAGAATGTTCTTTGATTCTTTACTCCGTTATCTTGTTCACTAGATCAATCCATGTGCTTCATTTTTCTCTTCTTTTTTTTTTTTATATGTTTTTATATTTTTTAGATTGTTTTCTTTTGTACTTAATTCACATTGAGTTTGGCAACTACTAAAAAAAATTGCACTTTTTTACAATTTTTAAAATACATTTTTAGGGTCATCTCTTCTAGTAGGATCTAAAAATTGAAACTTTTAAAATATTTTATAAAAAAAAAAAAAAGGCCCAATATATATTTTTTAAATTTTTTTTATATACAAATTCAATATCCAAACACAATTTTTATATCTCCTTGCAAAAATTTATTCTTAACACTCATTTTATTTGTTTAAGGATATTGGTTCCCTACCCTTTAAACAATTTGGAGTATTGATGTACACATAAAAAATTTATACAAAATAATTTTGTTATAAAACTGAGCGGTCATCCCCTCAGAGCAATCAAATGGGCCAAATGAATTCAGATCTGCATTGCTGGTAGTTTTTTTTTTTTTTGTTAACGAGTAAACTCTCCAAATCTGTCATTTGTCAATTTCAGAATCAATTATCTAATCTTGGTTTAACTAGAGTAGGACGATACAAATTTCGGGTGTGTGGACTAACTCCACAATATATACACTATTTAAGTCAGAGAATACAGCTGTCAAAATTCGACCACATACCCAAATCCTAAATACAATTTAGGGTGAATTATACTAACGGTCTCTATAGTTTGGGACTTGTATCATTTTGGTCCCTAACTTTTCAATTGTGACACATTTGACCTTGAATTTTGAATTTTGTTTCAAATAAAGACAATTAAAGATACTATTGGATTTTCAAGGGCAAAATCGTTAATTTGATAAAATATAATATAATTTGACAAAAATAAATGTAAAAATTATTTTGGAATTTTTAAAATTTTTCTACCTAGTAAAGATAAAATTATATTAAAATAATAAATCTTTTAGACATTTTTTTTTTTCCAAATTAATTTTTATTATTGTATTTGGATGATGATCATATAAAATTAATTTTTAAAATTAATCATGATTTTTTTAATTTTTATCAATTTTACAAATTTTATTTTTGGTGGGTAGAAATTTTTTAAAAATTTTAAAATATTTTTTGACGTTTAGTTTTGTCAAATTAGTTTATATTTTATCAAATTTACGATTTTGCCCTTGAAATTAAGCAATGGTAAGTTCAATTGTCCTTATTTGAAACAAGATTCAAAATTCAGAGTCAAATGTGTCATAATTAAAAAGTCAAGAACTAAAGTGACACAAATTCCAAACTGTAAGGACTGTTAGTATAATTACCCTACAATTTATCTAATATTTAAAGGTTCTAAGACCACTGCATCAAATCAAACCCCAAAGAGTTGACCATTGCCTCTAGCTTTCTCTGCAATGTTTTAAAATGACATCATTTTTAAGGCAGGACAACAGAAAATGGAGCTCTTTTTTTTCTTCTTTCTTTTTCTTTTCTAATATAAGTTTCAACAGCGCTGCAGACCCAGTGGAGTCGCGCCCCCAGTGACGTGGCGTGCCCTCACTGATTGAAACTTTAAAAAAAAAATAATAATAATAAAATAATTTTTTTTACCCAATCATGGGCTGCCACCTCGCTGGGGGTCGACCCCCAGTGGGGGTCCGAAACAATTTTCTATAAGTTTTGCCTCAAAATAATATCATTTTGAAATATTACAAGAGAAACAGAGGATCCAGATGCGGACCAAACTGATTGTGGTGCCGTTTGGGAGGAAGGTTTGGAAGTTTTTTTGGTTATTTTAGCCGCAACAAATAAAATATCACATCCAATCCATAATCATTACACTATTCTCTCACCAAAAAAGTTAAAAAAGCCAAAAGTCAAAAAGTCAAAAAGTCTTTCCCAAACCAAACTTTTTAGCTCAGGCTAAAATAACCAAAAAAGTCAAAAAACCAAAAAATCAACCAACTTCTCAAACGACACCTGTGTGTGCACAAAGTCCCATCTACTTGTACATATCCTTTTCGGCAGTGCTGTAGAGCTCTAATTAGAGTTGCTACAGTGCAGCTCTAATGAGCTGGCCACATAAAAAATAAAAAAAATAAAAAAAATAAAAAAAAACAGCGAGGTAAAAGACAAAATATAGGGAAGAAAAAGACAAATTAATGTTCCATTAGAGCTCTCTTTTTAGAGGTCTAAATCATTTTTCTATCCTTTTTACAGGTGCAAACATTATGGGCTAATTTGAAAGGAAAAAAAAAAAGGAGTCCAGTTTTAACTTATTTTAAGTTATATTACCTCTCATGTTTTTTATATACTTTTCTAAAAAAAGTTTAAAAAATTAATAAAATAACTTTTAACCATCTTTCTAAAACACCCCTATATCAGGTAAGATAATTGCAATGAACTTTTTTGAGATTTTTAAAAAATATATACAGTAACACTCTATTTGGATCATAGAGTGAGAAAAAAAAAATAATTGTAATTTTTTATCTATGTGAGAGAAAAAAAATAAATAATTTTATTTTCTCAATATCAAATTTGGATGTTTAAAAAAAAAAAACATGTTAGAGAGGAATATATGTGAGATTTTTTTTTTCTTATTTTATATTTTGAGCGGTAGTCTTAGTATTATAAATATCTTACAACCAATCAACTTGTTTCTCGTTAAATCTTACTACTTTTGGTATTAAAAAAAAATGAAATAAGCACAATAGAAGAGTTTTTTTTCTCATAATTTCGCAATTAACTTATAAACCAAACATGAGTTGACATAATTACATTAAACTCCTTTCAAATTTTAATTTATATAACTCTTAATTTCTTTTTTATCAATAATTATTAGTCATATGAATAAAATAATAATATTGTGATATTTTTATACTAATATATATTCTATCTTCTTTTTTTTTTGAAAAAAATTACTCATAAATCTTATTTGGAGAAAAGTTGTTTCATTCAGTTCTAGAAGTTTCCTTTCAAACCAATTAGTCCTTTTTATTTTAAGTATGTTGTATTTCCTTAATTTGGGGGGTTTGAGAATTTACTTGTTTGTTTTTGTGTGTGATTTTGTTTGGATTTTTTTCCTAATGTTGGGTGTGTGCAAGTAAGGTAGATTTTTATGTTTCTATTTTTTTGTGGGGACTTAGTGGAATAATTTTGTGGGTGGATGATGTTACTCTATTTGTGGCGATATTGGTGTGGTGTTCGTTCCTTTTGTGGTGTTCATCTGTATTATAACATTGACATTAGGTAACCTCTAAATGACCCAAACTACTAACTAACACTATTATATCCCCAATAACCATAACAATGCCAAAAAAAAGGAGCCATGTCACGTGTACAAAACACATATTAATACAAACATCACAATGACAAAATGTGGCCAACAAAAATCACAACGTTACACAACACAATCATTGTTCGGCAATACAAAGTTACACCAACTTGCCAAATGACATCTACACCTACAGAACCCACAACAAAATAATGACCACACCACCAAAACCCCAATGTACTCCAAACTCACATTACCATTCACATACAACAATAATACGATGCGAACCTATAACATTACCGACTCAACATTACATATAAAAATAGATAACGATGTCGACAACACAATCGAAATATTTATCAAAGAAGTAAAATAACAACATCGAAACATATACCTGACACCATTGCTCACTACCACAAACGCCGCCGACGACGCAATGAGAGGTGTATACACGCCAGTTATATGTCGATAACGTCAACCCAACGACAAAATAATGTAGTTCTCGATCCTAATCGCTGTATTGACAGGATTGGAGATTTGTATTTCTAGGGTTTGGGGGGAATCAAAAGTCAAAATTAACAACACAAAGATAGGGTTTAAGAGCATCTCCAACGGTTAAATAAATTTTTCACCAAATTTGAGTAAAAAAAAGACGTTTGGCCCAATCTAATATCAATCACTCCAACGGTGTACTGTAACTTTCATCAAAACGCACTGGACGTCCGGGGGGACGACCGGTCGGTCGATTGGAAATAGCAAAATTGTACAAGTTAATTTTCAAGCTTGAGGGTCATCCGAGGGGTCGACCGGGAGGTCGACCTCCCAATATAAAATCTGTACAAATTTTTGCGAAAATTGGTCATCCGGTAGCAAAAATATAACGGTAATGAATAGTATTTTGGTGAAAGACCCAGCACATTCTCATTTTGGTGAAACTTTTAGTGAATTCTCAATTTGATATTTATTTGGTGAAACCGTTAGAGTCATAAAAGTGATAATTTTTCACAAAGTTCAAATCTGATGGTGAATTTGGTTCACCATTGGAGATGACCTAACGTTGGCAAAATCAAACAAACAACAAACAAAGTAATTTACACCCATTAACATCGGAAATCCACAATGTTTTCATCTCTTCCGTTTTGATCGCAATGGAGGGAAAACAAAAAAAGACTATAGTAAGGTTTTATTTGTCATAACCTAAAAAAGTCAAAAAGTCACCATCCTATTTAAATCACATCATCTTATTCACATCATATTTCTACCACATCACTTCAAACTCAACCCATACACAACTCATATTTCATAAAAAGTCAAAAAGTACACTTATTTAGATCATCCCAAACCACCCCTTAAGTTTTTTGGGCACAAACATAATTTCTACATCACCAAATCCCTAATCTACTCATAGCATTTGGAACAACACACACTAACACCATGTACAAAAACGTCATTACTACTCAAATGGGACTTATCAGTGTATAAAATAAAATACAGGACTAAATGGTTCAAAAGTTTCTGATTTGGGATTTGTTGATGTATTATCCTTATTTTTCAATACTTTACATTAATTTAGTTTATTTTAGTATTATTAAAAAATTTAATATAATTATATTAAAATTATAATTTTATTTTATTTTTTTTTATTTTTATTTTTTTCAAATCTCAAAAGACAGGTGATTGTAATTTATTTATGTAATTAATAACAATATTTTAACTAAAAAGAAATGAAAACAATCTCATGTACATGAAATGGAAGCAATAATTCACAGAGACAGAGTCACAGTCACAGACGCAGACAGAGAGCACGTGAATATGTAGTAATAGAAATGAAAGAGGCAGGCAAAGCGAATCTCTGCTCCAACTCACCACACCACCCAGAGTCTGTGACAAATGATGTACTCATTTTTTTCGAGAAAGTTAGTAAAATATCCTTTCAAATTTTGTGTAATAGGAGAGGTATGTATTTTTTTTATTAGCGAAAGTTTTTTTTGATAAAATTTTTTTTGTAATCATATCAGAAAAAAAATTTATAAAAGTTAAAATTTTTCTGTATCGGCATTGAAATTTTTTTGATTTGGCCGAAATTTCTCTGAGTCGAATTTTTTCTGTAAAAATATTGAGAAATCTTAATTACTATGAAAATATTATATGTACTATGCTTTCGTTTGGAAGTGAGTTAGCTTTTTGACTTTTTGAATTTTTTGGTTATTTTAGTTTGGAGTTAAAAACTTGGTTTGAGAAGGGCTTTTGGTTTTTTTGTGAGAAAAAGAATGTAATGATTATGAGTTGGATATGATGTTTTGTCTTATTAAACTAAAAAATCTATTTTATTTTTTGTGACTAAAATAGTCAAAAAAGCCCAAGTTTGAACTTCCCAAACGAAGATTATATCTTATAAAATTTTAACATCAAGAATCTTAAAAATAATTTTCCTTGTTTTTAATTTTATTTATTTATTTTTATGCGTATTACTTATTATATTAAAAAAAACAAAAAAAAAAACAATGAGACTCATATTAAAAATAGTAAAAAGTTAAGAATATCCTATGATATATATAAGAGAAATGTTAGGGATCATGACAAATTTTTCATAAAAATGATCATGAGAGATTTGTGACTCTTAGATTATCTTGATTAGTGTGTAGTGCTTTATTTTAAATGTAATCTAAAGGTCACAAGTCTTTCATGATTATTTTCATGAAAGACTTTTCATGATGCCTAACATTACTGTATATATAACAGCCTTCTTGAAATAAAAATAATAATGGGGAAATTACGAAATTTTATTGGTTGAGACATTATGTGATAATTCTTTATACAGAACAGGGAAAATGCTATCGAGTACTATAAAATATTGTTTAATATTAAATTTTGTATAAAAAAATATTTTAAAATTTATAAAAAATTAAAGTAATAAAAGGCATATTTCAAAATTAATAAAAAAGTATCCTGTGCTCTCCATTATTTTTGTTATTTGTTGTGCCGTAGGGGCACTATGCGCTACGATTTCATTTGTTTGACAGAGTAAATTGAATGTGATTATAAATGCGGTAAAATTGAATGAAGAGTGTGGTAATATTAAATTGAAAATATAAGATAAATAAATACTTTTATGAGTTAATTTTAAGTGTCCATGTAGGTAAAGGGGGAAAAAAACAAAATATATATACACTTTTAACTAATGTTAATTTTTTTTTAATTAATTTCAACTTTTTAACATTTTTATTTATTTTCAAAACTCTTTAAACCAAAGTCCAATAATAAACTAAAAATTTGTAAAAAATTAAATAAAATTACATTTAAAAATAGAATAAATTATATTAATCTCTCCTAAGATATGAATACTGTAAGTCCTATAAGTTTAGCATTATTATAATGAGTTTTTAAAAGTTTTAATTCACATAATACCTAACTCTAGTTTCATCTGTAATTGGTTAGTAGTATCGATGGAAAAATAACATTGACATCCCTTTTCACATTGAAGTGTATATTTACCTTATTTATTTTTATTTTTCACACTATTTGTATTAATTTCAATCTTTTTAATATTACTAAGAAAGAAGTCGATGTAATTATATCAAAATTATGAAATTTCTTATATTTTCTTCAAAATTGAGAGAGATTAGTGTACATTACCCTTCAAAAGGGTTGGATTTCTCTCCAATTTAGATATGAATGGGAAAGTGTTAGTCCCATTGGGCTTACCACAAGTTTTATTTTGTGATCTAAACCGTTTATTTTTATATATATTATTCATAAAAAATTTAAATCAAATTAATAATCATAATAGTATTATATCACAATTGTCTCAAAAATATTATAAAATAAACAATTTAAACTATTAAAACAAAACTCATAATGAGTCCCATCCATCTAAAGGGCCTTGTCCAGATTATGAACAGTTCAACCCTAAAACCTAAGTATAAAAAATTTACATAGGTATGTAAAGTAGCAAAATGGAGTTATGGGACATCTTGTTCTTAAATTACAACACCCAATAATGTTCACCTAAGTCTTCCATGTAATTAATTATCCCTAAGATACAACTTTCTTTCTTTTTTTTTTTTTCTTCTCTCTCCAAGAGTTTCACAGGGCACAGTTGACCATACCAACTAGAAAACAAGAAAAGAAAAAGAACAAAACACCTACTGGTAGTCCATGTACTAGGATACCAATGAATTTACTAGTGGAGTATTTAAATTATTACATCAACTTTTATGCAAGCAAGTTGATGAATGTGGGGCTAGCTCACATGGCATCAGCCCTTTCTAACAAAAAATAAAAAAATAAAATTGATTCAACTTTTTGCAGTCCCAATTGTCACCATTGTCGTTTTGATGATAGGATTGAGCTGCAAAGTTACAGAACCTAATAATCTATGGATACATCTTTCTTAGTAATTAATTGCCAGCTACTAACAAAATAACATCCATAACATGCTAGGGTTACTCAAATGTTTTGTTTTTTTAAGGCTATGTTTGTTTTTGGAAAATCATTTAATGAGTAAAAAAGTTGTTTACACTAAAATCTTCTCAGCTATTGAAACATATTAGTTTAACCTTTTAAATTATAAACACGTACAAATGAACCGCTTGAACTATTGAGAAGTATGAGTTTGTTCTCTAAATTATAAAAACATACAAATGTTCCCAAATTTTAAAAAAAGGTACAAATTAGGTTGCTAACGAAAGGGATCAAAGTAAAACACGCCAATAGTTTAGGGGATTTATTTGTATATTTTTATAGTTTAGGAGATAAAGTGATACTTCTCAATAATTTATGAAGTTTATTTGTATGCTTTTAAAATTTAAAGGGTTAAAGTGATATTTCTCAATAGTTAGGTCTCTATGTAAATAACCCATGAGTAAAACTATTTATATAGAAATTATTTACAAAATAATTTAGTGAACTATTTTGTGAATAATTTTTGCGCGTGTTATAATTGTTATTTAATATCAATATAAAAATATGTAATTTTAAAAATTAAGTGAAAATATTGAAAGTGATGTGAAATTAGTGAAGAGTGTTTTCAAATAGGTGAACAAGTGTTGTGTTGACATTGAGATGAATCAACAGGAAGATTTGAGTACAAAGTTATTGTTGAAAAAAATAGTGACTAAATTACACTGACCTTCTTTGAGAAATCAAGAAATTGCAAATAGATTCTTAAATTTGGTATAACTGCACCATGCTCTTTTAAAATATAAATTTTATAACATTTTAATTTATATTGTTGGCCATTTGTTAGTCAAACAGACGAAAATGAGATGTCAATAATTTTTTTCACTAAACTATTTATCTTACCATTTATTATCTTTACGTCCAAATACCACCTACATCCCAACACACTCATATTTCATATTGGAATAAGGGTAAATTACACTTTATCTCCTTAATTATCACCCTTTTTTCATTTTATCCCCTTAAACTAAAAATTGATATAATATATTCCCTTCATCTTCTGAAAATTTTCAATCTAACTCTTATATCTCAATTTTGTGAATAAAACAGACGGAAAATGTACATGTAATGTACACATGTTATATTTATAACATATGTACATAATAAATATAATATGTGCACATTATATGCTCTTTTTCCATCTATTTTGTTAACAAATTGAAGACATAATGGTTTAATTGAAAATTTCAAAAAATAAATGAGGCACGATGTATCAATTTTTAATTTGAAAGGATAAAATAAATAGGGTCGTGCTACGTAGCTCGAAAGAGCGTCCTCCCTAATCCCTCGAAACGAGAAACGACGTCGTTTCGACGTTTTTGAATTTTTTTTTTTTTTCCCGATTCAATCAGAGAAGAAGAGCAAGAGGGAAGAAGAGAAGAAGAGAAGAAGAAGAAGGGAAAAAGGCAGAGGCGGAGGCGACGGCGGCCGGGCGGAGCTGCGACGATCGCGGAGCTGTGACGATTGGACGATCGGCCGGAATGCAGGGGCCTCTGTGTGTGTGTGTGTGTCTCCATTCCCTCTTCTCTCTTCTCTCCCTCGCTCTCCCTCTCTCTCTCTCTCTCCCTCTCCCTCTTTCCCCTGCGTTTGAGCTCGAAAATGGTCGAAAATGGCAGAAAAAAAAAAGAAAAAAAAAGCTAATGCCCAAAACGACGTCGTTTTGGGCATTAGGGGGATTCGGGGGGCAAACTCTCAAGCTACCAAACATTATTCAAATAAATAATGGTGACAGTTGAGAATATAAAGTGTAATTTACCCTTGGAAAAATGCATTAAGTAAAGATGCAGCGTAATTGTGCCATTTGATATCACTATATATTTAAATATGAAAAATGTAAGACTACTGTCTACTATATCACCTCTATTAACACAACACTGTTAAAATTGTGGTTACCACTAAAAAAAAAAAAATACAATTTCGTCAAAATCATAAAACTAGATATAATTTTCTCATTATCCAGATGATGTCAATACAATTTATTCAAAAATAACAATTATTATTCTCTCAAAATCACTATTTGAGGTTTGTTTTTTGATAATTTTTTTATTGACTTATTTTTGTTTTTAGTGAGATTTTTTTAAAAAAAATATTTCAAAAATTTTTAAGCTTTCTAATTTTTCTCGACAAGACAAACCAAAAATAAATTTTTTAAAAATAAATTCAAAAAAGACTAAAATAAGTAAAAAATAGTGGACTTTTTTTTTTGTTGTTTATTTTGGATTTTTAAAATTTTTCAAAAAAAAATTAATTTTTATATTCATCTCCACAAAACATATCGAAAAAGTAAAAAAATTTGACATGATTAAAAAAAATCACTAAAAAAAAAGAGATGACCTAAGGTTATTTTGAGTATGACTTATAAACCGAGTTCTTTACTTATTACGAAAAGATATACAAAAAAATTAAAAAAAAAATATGATCTAAATAAACTAATAAATAATTTATTAACGCTGTGTTTGGTTTGGTGATTCGATGAGGAATTTGAAAAGAGAAATAAAAAAATAAGTAAAATATGAATAAAATATATTTATATTTCACATTTTTTTTTTTTTTTTTTTTTAAATCACTTCTAAATTTCCAAACCAAACCAAAACCGCCCATATTCTTCACTCATTGTACCCACAAAAAGATTGTACCAAAAAACAAGGATCCAATGTAACTCTGTCTCCGTTCATAGAAATAATGCAAAACATAGGCCCCACCAAAAGACCTTTTCACCATTACCTCATCTTTACTTGTTACATGTTGAAGAACCATTTTGGTTTTTACCATTCTACGTATCATAATGGAACACCAATTACACTA
This sequence comes from Camellia japonica, assembly GCA_030407325.1. NCBI lineage: Eukaryota > Viridiplantae > Streptophyta > Magnoliopsida > Ericales > Theaceae > Camellia > Camellia japonica. The sequence goes on from JAPPVO010000031.1 coordinate 70,080,146, forward strand.
GGCCACTGGATTGCATGCTCTTATCGTCATGAATTTATGTTGAATCGGGATCTTTTTAGTTCAACTTTATCTCAATTTTATCAAGATAAGAATCCTGTTTGTCACTTTTGAATTGTTCAAAATGTGAAATTTTTCACTTTTCGCGGAGGATTAGATCTAATAACTGAAGGTCTATGGTGGATCAATAGCTTGTGATTTTGAAGGAGGAAGTGACGTTTAAGGTTTGATTTCCCCGCTCTATCTCTCAAAAAATTGATAGATACATAAATTTGAAACTTATTTTTTATCTCTCATGTAAATTTCACACAAGAAACGTAATGCGCATATTTTACCCTACAATGCAATGACAGAAATCTCATGCACTCGGCTAGCCTTTTAATTTTTATTTGGTACAATTCATAGTGAAGAGAACGTGGAAGCATTGGTGAGAAAGCATTGGCAACACGTTTTGGTTCTAGATCTTATGATATCATCACTTTTTTCTAAGTAATTTTAACTTGATTTTCTTATATAAACAGATATATAATATATTATGTGATTGAAATCTCGTTTGATAACATGTTATTTTAGTAATTTTTTGATTAAAATGTTATATTAAAAAAAATTAATATATTTGAAATAAACTTTTAAGTTTCTTAAAAAAAAAATGTGAAATGAAATAATATAAAAACTTGACAATTTTACCCTTGGCATGTTCAACCCGTGACATGCTTGTGACGTGGCAGACTGCTGCCAACCTGTAAGTGGTCATTTTCATGGTAGTAGTTGGTTCAACAATGATAGAGACCATTAATTTTAGAGCTCTAAAAAGATCATTAATGACATGACACTCAATAAAAAAAGAAAAAAATACAACATCAAGGTCAAAACATCAAATCATTCATGGTGAGGTCCACTGCCACATCATTAGTGATAGCACTAATTAGTGCTCTCACTCATTTTCCTAGTTGGTTTTCTCTTTTTTTTTAAATTTTTTTCTTTAAAATTTCGAACCAAAATAGACTGATTTAAAAACATATATATGAATATATATTCCATTCGTTCCAAAATAATATTTTGTAATGAATAATTCATTTTTTTTATAGTATGATAATTGCACTTTAAAAAAAAATTGTAAAAAATTAGCGTTTGATAGTAAATTTTTTAAAAAATATCAATTGTGATATAATTAAAGTGGGCAATATTGTAATTAACTTTTTTAATTTTCAAATACATGTAATTATTATTTTTTTATTTTTTCCTTTATGTGATCTAGTTGCAAAGGTATTTTGATTGCAGTACACCCTCTCTGATTGCTGATAGTAGTCCATCATGGTTGAGATAGAAGGGGGATAAAAGGAGGCGTAAACACAAAATAAATGAGGAGTATGAAGGTCTTTTTACGTTGAATCTGGCACAGTTCACGTGAAAACACTGTTTATATAGTTTGTAACATAAAAAATATAATTTTTTTATTTTTTATGACTTTTTAACAAAAAATAAATACTTACACGATCTGATATTAATTTAAACCATACATTAAATATTGCGTGTATTTTTCTTAAGTTAATCATCAATTCACCTACTTCACCAGTCATCCAAATCTAGGACCGCAACGTGTTGCCATGAATACTGTGAGAGTAATTTGAAAATAGAAAGAGAAAGGAAAAAAATGTGTAAAATTAAGTAAAATATAAGTATATTTTATTCATATTTTACCTACCTTTTTCATTTTTTTTTCCAAATTCCCCAACCAAACACGGCATAAAGGGTTAAAAACATGCGTCTTACGAGAGGATCTGGATTTTGCGACACTTTTTTTAATCAGTCATCATGTAACAATTGATCTAAACGCTATTTAAATAACAAGCAGATGAATTTTATAATTTTTAGTCTTTAGATCAACTACTAATGATGATTCGGCCAGAAAAAATATTGGAGAGAAAAAAATATTAAGATGGAAATATGATAGGTACAAGTAACAAACAAACTTCATGAATCTGCAACTTCATATTTATAGACAAAAGATGGTAGTAGTAGTAGTAATTTCTTTTTCAACTACTCCAACTACTCATCAAAAATAAATACACAGTGAACCACAAAAACTTGGATGCTAAAAAAAACACCTACTACTACTACTTGCTAAAATTACTACAATAAATAAGAGCTTCTTCTATCACATTTCAACCACTCTCTTCTATCATCACCTTTCTTTTCTCTCTCTCTCTCTCTTCAGTATCCAGTAGGGAACTCACAGTTTCCATACTCTGCAAAAGACAAAGCAAGTTGCTTTTAGGTACAAGACAAGTCTAATCGTCAGGTAAACAAACACACAACAACCAAAAAAAAATACAAATCAGTGAGAAATAAAGAAAATAATTACAATACAATGAAAATTAGAAAATAGAAAAATAGAGGCCTATATAAAACAAGTACACAAATTGGATTAGATTTTATTATATGTAAAATTAAAAATCATTAACATCATTAATTGAGGCAAAGACTAGTCGTCCAGGAGGACCAATAACCATGAAAACAAGTTCTTTATTTTATTGGTTTATTTCAATGTTGACCCTTGGTCATAAAACTGAAAATCTCATAATAAAAATGACCACAAAATTAAAATCACTTAGAAATAATAATCAAATACAACAAGCAAATCATAATTAAATTTGATTCTAAATTTATTGATCGCACAAACCGTCGAAATCAATTACTAAAAATAATTCATAATTGTACTCATGATATGTATTCCATAGACTAAAAAGTATTATCTTACTATATTACTAATGCCGCAAACAGCTTCTCAGTAATATAAGTACTTAATACTTTTTAATCAAAGACAACCATGAAATATCAACGAAAATTATGAATTCATTTGTAATGGTATTGCGATCAATAAATTATTAAATTAAATTGTTGTATTTGATTATGTCTTGACGTAATTTTAATTACTAGTATATTACCATTACTTTTATTATGAAGTATTCAGTTATCTTAAACTAGGTAACTACAAATTTAACTCTAATAATATTAGATAAATAATATCACATAATAAATAATAATAATAATAAAATATAATAACTTTTTCCGAGACCCACATGCACTTCATGTTTTGTAATTACTTTAATCCCCACGTCCCCAAAACATTAAAAGTAAGAGTGGGTGTTACCAAGAATGTTTTTCATTGTCCAAGCCTAAATATTTGACCTTGAAAGTTAAAATGCCAAAGAACAATGAATATCCTTGGAAATATCAAGCCAAAAAGGACACATATTCTAGGGTAGGGAAAGCAGCAATTTACTATTGTGCACATGTGAGGTGTGCCCTTGCCATTAAAATTTCAACAATGCCACGGTGCCAGACAAAGCATCCGAACATTTTCCAAGTGATGGATTGTAAGGTAGAAATTAGATTGCTACAGTGAGCAGTGTACCTATGAACGAATTTGACCCATAAATTGATGTTTCTTAGTAAAATTTATGAATTTATAATATTATTGTTAAAATGCAGAGGTGCTTCTAAAAATAATAATAAAGCCCAATAAATCCAAAAAATTATTTAATGTTCTAGGAGCGCCACCTGTCTATGTCCCCCACCATCACCATACCATCACCATATACCAGGCCTCCTACTGTTTTCCAATCACCTAACACAAAATCATAAATCCCACCCTTTTTACCAATCACAACTCACTCATGCCTTAGATGAGTTGTGATTGGTGAAAAGAGTGAAATCTACGATTTTGTGTTGAGTGATCGAAAAATAAGAGGGAAGAAATAGGGTGATTTGTAATTGGTCAGAGACAAGTCCACGTGGTGCCCCTAGACCATAATATAATTTTGGACAAATAACTGTACAGTGGTACAGTAAATTTTTTAATAAAATCATGAAAAAATATAGTAACATTTTAATTATTAAACATATTGAACCAGACCCCCACTATCTCCCCCTCCACTACCTCACACACACGTAGGGGTTAGTGATTAGTGATTAGAGAAAAAAAAAAAAAAAAAAAACAATTTTGGTTAGTGATTGGGGGTTATTTGCCAAAATTTTTTTTTTTTTTTCCTTCTCCAATCACTAACCTCTACGTATAGAGTAGTGGAGTGAGAGATAGTGGGGCAGTGGGGGATCATTTGCCAAAATTTTTTTTTTTTTTCTTCAATGAGAGACAGTTATGCTGTGTTTGGTTGAGGGATTGGGGGAGAGATTTGGAAAGGGAAACGGAAAAGGTGTGTGAAACTATGTGAAATGTAGGTATATTTTTTTTTATATTTCACCTACCTTTTTCATTTCTCTTTCCAAATCCCTTCTCAAATCCCTCAACCAAACACAGCATTAAGGTCTACATATGTTGTTACCATTGATTTATAATTTTTTTTCCCTACAACCACCACTTTACTTTTATTTTTTTCCCAGCCCTCTCCGTCCATCACGTGCTGTCCATTGTGACCTGGCCCTCCACCAACTTTCTTGATTCTATTTGATCCGGTTTGATTCCCGCGCCTGCTGGCAATTCACCACAGTAATTTACTAACACGCGTCTGATCTAGGTGGGGCCCCCGTGTTTTCCAGAGAAAATACAGCTTTGTTACTAATACAAATTACATATTAAATTATCAATTAATTTTACCACTTACTCATGTAATCCTGCTACACATAAGCAGTTGGTAGAATGATTAATAATTTAATTTGCATCTCTATATTTTTTTTTGTATAATATTTTACATTATTGATCGAGTTAATGATAATATTTTATTATTTATCATGTTATATAATTTTTTATTTTTTTACAAAAAAAATATATAATAAAAATTTATATAAATAAAGTGTATAGGGAAAGAAAATTGAGTAAGTTGTACGATTGCCTTGCTGAGACAGCATGTCTTACACAGCAAATTATTGTCTCCTCCGATCAATCTATATAGCTATCGATATCCGATCAACGTGATTTTTTACAGACATATAATACTCGACGAGTTGTACATATTGAACGGTTCAGATTACTTAAATGGGATCTATTGTGACCCCACAGACATCACTGTACGCTTTGTCCCGAAGGAGACAATAATTACTGTGTAAGACACACTGCCCCAGCAGGACAGCCGTACAACCTACTCAACTTTTTTCCCCTATACACTTTATTTATACAATTTTTTATTATACATTTTTTGGTAAAAAGATAAAATATTAACCCAAACATTCATATTTTTTTCTCAATCTTTTAGTTTAAAAAGACAAAAAAAATATACTTATTTGTATTCTTAATCACTACTCTTTTGATAAAGATCTATTTTGGAGAGGAATTAAGAACTGTAAAACTAGAGCTATAAAATTCTAATGATAAAACATAGAAACCAAAAACAAAAATACAATCAATCAAACATAAACATCAGATGATGAGTGTCACCATTAGAGTTCCAAAATCATTTTTTCTTATCAAAATCTTCCGATTAAGCCTGAACCTATTTGATTCCAGCTTATGGTAGCAATTTACCGCACTAATTTGCTAACATAAGCCCAAACCTTGGTGCGCCCTCGGTTTAATTATACTCTAAACCTATTGATTTCGGCGCATGACGGCAGTTCACAGTAACAATTTTCTAACATAATGGCATTTAACTCTCTAAGAGCCCAAAAAATAAATAAATAAAAGGAAAAGAAAATGAGAAAAGGGATAGAATACGAACTTGGAGCTTGGGTGACGATGTAAGCGGTCCCACCAAAGTAACAAGTGCCAATCGCACGGCCCTTCTTCTGGTAATAACTATTGAAAGCATACGATGCATGAGCCTCTAGCGTATTAGGATCGAAACACGTGGACCCCGGTTGGATCGGATGGCAATCAGCCCCTCCCTCCCCACAAGCATAATCTAGAGCCGGCTGTAGCTTATTCTTCCCCAATTCCCCATTCGCCACACACCATGTCTGCCCGGCCACACTCGGCCCCACATTTCCACCACCTGCGCCGCCGATCACCGGCTTCGACAACCTCTGGCCACCACCAGGACCACCGCCGGCAACCGGAGACCGGTCGTCCCGGTAACCCTTCAAACCCTCCACCGTAAACGGAACATTATAAACCTTCTCTTCATTCGGGTAAAAAAGCCCGTAGTTTCGCTCCGATGTGGGTCCGTTTTTGCTGTTCTCGTTGAAGAGAGCGAACAAAAAAACGGTCAGATCTGCGTGGGGCCTCAAAGGTGTCCCACCGCCGGCGAGCACCCTGCGGACCAGGTTCCCGTTATACGCCGCGGCGTTCTGTAAGCTCGCTCCTAACTCGTTCTCGTCACCTTTCGAAGGCCAACCTGTCTCCGACACAACAAGCTTGATATCATCGTACTTCAACGCCGACATTGCCGCAAAAACGGCGTCGATTTGAGCATCGAACAAGCTGAAGTAACGAAGCCCATTCCCGGAGTCCACGACACCTGGGTTTTCACGAAAGAGAGTGTAGTCTAGGGAGATGACGTCAGCGTTTGATTCGTATGCGAAAAACGGGTAAGCGTTTACCATGAGGTATGACCCGGTTTGGCGGAGAAATTCGAGCATGGGTTTGAAAACGGGTTCGATGAGTTCGGGTCGGAAAGATCCGGCTGAAGACGGGTAGGAGTTTTGGAGGGCTGAGAGAGCTATGGGTGAGGAGACTTTGATGGTGGAGTCAAGTTTGTACTTGACGAGAGCGTCGTGGATGTTCTTCATTGCGGGTACGAGGAACTGGGTCGTGTTATGCGGGTCGACGAATACTTCGTTACCGACCGCGATGGATTCGATTTGGGTGGATGGGTAGTAAACGGCGACGTTTCGCTGGACCCATGAGGAGGCGAAGGAGGGGCGTTTGGCAGCGGAGATAAGGAGTTCGTTGGGTAGGTCGACGGTGACTTTGATTCCGGATCCGGATAGTGCTTTGAGGACTGAAGGGTCGGTGTCGTAGACCTTGACCCGTTCGATACCGTGAGTTTTGAGGAGTTGGACTACTTTTACGGCAGATGGGAGATTGTTTGCTACTCGGCCGTAGTTGACTCCGATGGAACCTCCATCTGCAAATGTAGCATGAAAATGTTAAAAACCCAGATAAATTAAAGCTTTATAAAACACGTTGTGTATGTAGAGAAATTAAAAGTGAAGCCATTTTTACCTGAAAGTGAGATGATGGAAAGGAACAAGAAGAAGATGGAGAGAGTGAAAGAGTTCATACTCTGGTTCTGGAAGAAACAGAGCATGTAAAAGTAGAGAGAGATGGGTTGTAGTAGTAGTGTTTTGTGGTTTTGGTTGCTACTATTTAGCAGTGAACCAGCTGAGTTGGGGGAGAGTGAGGGGTTTTTTTTTTATTTTTTATGGAGTGAGTGAGAGGAGAGAGGGGGATGAGGAGATCGAGGTGATGGTGGGTGTGTGGGCCCTACGTGTCAGAATCTGGCTTGATGATGCTCAACGGAGCAGGAGGACCATCATCCTGGTCCAGGTGTGGTGGTGTGGCTGTTAGTGTTTGACGGCAGCGTTTTGTGTTACAGAGCTCCACGTGGCCCCACTATTTGTGGGACCCAGAAAAAAAATGACCGTTTCTTTAGACTTTGTTGGGATCCGAAATTTTTGCTCATAATATGGAAAATTTATTTGGCATTCTTGACTATTCTTTCACACCATTTATCATGTGAAATTTGTCTATTTACATTGGAGGAGATTAAAAAAAAAAAAAGGAAAAATAACAATAAAGTGTAATAATCTAACAAAATTTACAAATAAGTGAGAAATTTTATACATTTTAATAATTAAAATGTAATATTTTTCATAATTTCGTTTTTTTTTTTTTACTGTTATAATTGTTCAGTTATTCTTCCTAAAAATACAGAAGAAATGACGACACGGTTGGATACTTAAAAAATATTATAAATTAGTAAAGGGATTTATACATTTTAATAATTCAAACATTATACTTTTTTATGATTTTGTTTATTTATTTTTTACTAGCAGTTATTTTCTCAAAAAATATTACAGTTAATATTAACACGTAAATAAATTAGTTATTAGCTTATGTCTTTTCATAATAAATAGAAAATATAATTTATAAGTCATATCTAAAATAGCTATAAATATAAAATACAAATACTATTTTAATTAATAAAGATTAAAGTGAAACATACGTTTGGTTTTGATTAATTTTTTAAAAATTGATTTTTTTTTCATATTTGTATTTTTTTTTAATGTTTTAGATATACCTAACTTAGATATACTTAAAAAATAACATCATTATGAAAAAATATAATAATACCAACATATACCATTTTTTAAATTTTGTATTTAGTAATTTTTTTTTAAAAAAAATCACAAATATTAGTGGAATTAGATATGTTTAAAAAGTAAAAATTTTAGTTTAAAAAAAAATCACTAATAGGCTTTTTTTAGTTACAATTTTCAGAAATTATTTTTAAATAAATTTTCATTTGTTTGTACTAAATTTTTTTCATATTTTATTATTATTATTTTTATACATTTTAGATATATAAATATTAGACGTATCTAAAAAGTAAAAATAATTTAACTAAAATATGAAAAAAAATATTAAAAATAAACGAAAATTCAAACAAAAATACACATAGATTTTTGTTCAATTTTTTATTTGTTTTTAGTATTTTTTAAATATTTTTGGTCAATTTATTTTATTTTTTAGATTCATCTTGATTTGATGCATTTAAAAAATACAAAAAAAAAATTCAAATATCAAAAAATAAAATAAAAATAAATAAGAACTCATATTTTAAAAAAAATCAAACCAAACACATACAAACATGTTTTTTTTTTTTATGGTATTTTAAAAATTATTTTTGGGTGAGTTTTCGTTTATTTTTAATATTTTAATTTTTTTTTTTTTTTTGTCCCCTTTAGATACACACAATCAAGATGCATTTTAAAGTAAAATACATTGACTAAAATATTTTTTGTATTTTTTTATTTTTTTATTTATTTTTAAGATGCATCCAGTTTTAATGTGTCTAAAAAGTTTTATAAAAAAAAAAAAATTTGTCTTAAATGTTAAAAAAATTTCAGTAAAGGCAAATGAAATTCGGTTTAAAAACGGTTTCTGAAAATGTAAAAAAAAATAATAATAATTAGAGATGGCTTCTCTCCATTGTTGGGCCCGTGAAGCCTACCATGGGTCTCATTTTGATAATTTGAACCGTTCAATATGTAGAACTCATCGAGTAATTTATATTTGAAAAAAAATTATGTTGATCGGATATCGATAACTCTTTGATCAGAACACATTTTTGTTAACAATTTATTTTTAAAATTATATTTACCATTGACAAAAATATGTTCCGATCAAGGGGTTACCGATATCCAATTAATATAATTATTTGCAGACATAAAATAATTGATGAAATCTACACATTGATCAATTTAAATTATCAAAATAGAACCTATGATAAATTTTACAAGCCCAATAATATGTTTCAATCGCCTCTCCAAAAAAAAATAGAGCAATGATTGAGATTTCTGTCCACAGAACACCCACCACAAATCTGAATCACTACTTCATACATAGATTCCACACATATAAGAGAACCAAGATCACTTTTGAGGTGTGAGCTCATTCTCAAAGATCCCAAACATTTTCTAAAAAACATATAAGAAAGATTATGCATTGTGGCCTCGGATCTATCTATCTGTCAGTGTACTTCAACAATCAAAGGCTTCCAACATCCATCGAAGATACTTAGACATCGTTTGGCAAGGTGATTTGTGTTTAAAATAATCATAAAAGATAAAATAGGTTAATTTAATCATAATAAACAAAACATCACATCTAATCTATAATCATTACACTCTTCTCTCACAAAAAAATTTAAAAAAACTAAAAAGTCAAAAAATCTTTTTCAAATCAAGCTTTTTAGCCCAGATTAGAATAGTCAAAAAAATCAAAAAATTAAAAAACTAACCCACTTCCCAAACCAACCTTTAGCTTGCTTTAGCAAGCAAAAAGTTAACTTTTAACTTTTTTTTAATAAAAAAAAAAGTTAGTTTTTTTTACCCAATCACTACTTAAAAAGTTGGTTTTTTTTGGTTAAAAAAACTTCCCAAAACACCACTTATTTGCATTTGTTTTAAGCCGACCTGATTGATTTGTGATATGGGGCTTTGCTTTACTGACCGTTTGATGAAGAGAGGGCAATGAGCTCCATTGACCGGTATAGCAGTGCACCAATATATATCCAAATTTGTTAAATCATTTGACATATTTTTAATTTTTAAGTTATTAGTAAATTTGTAAAAAAAAAAATTGTGAGTCTTAGACATTAAGGACATAACTGCACAATGAATGTAGTAAAAAAAATAATAAAAATATATAATATTTTAATTATTAAAATGCATAAACATTTTTATATTTTCATAATTTTTTTTGCTCCATCCACTATGCAATTATTTTCCGTTAAACATTTTCCTGGTGCAACCTAAGTTTTATAGTTTTTTTCTATAATTTATTTATTTATAAAAATTTGTTAAATCATTTGACATGTTCTTTAATATTTAGTTTAGGGAAAATTACTTACACCTCCCTTGAGGTTTAGTTAAATTACAGGTTTTCCCTGAGATTTCAGAAATTATATTATGTACCCCGAGATTTATATTCACATAACAATTTAACCTGTTCCGTTAACTAAACGTTAAGAATGGTTTAGCTGACATTACCAAAATATAAATTGATAGACGATATTGCCCCTGCTGAAATCCCTTTGATAAATTTCAGATGGAAAAAAAAATTTTTTTTAACCATGTTTCATTTGTTGTTTAGAAAAAAAAATTCAGAATTTAAAAAAAATAATAATTTAATAAAAATAAATATGAAAAAATATATTTAATTTGTAAAAATTATTTCTAACCACTCAAAAGATAAAATTATATAAAAAATAATAATTATTTCGAAAAAAAGATCTGTGGTAATTTGTAATTTTATGATGTAGGTAATTTGCTCTTTAATTTATTAACAAAAAAGATCTTTTCTAAGTTATTTATAAAAATATATATATTGACATATTTTAAAATTTTAATTTAAATTCTAAGTTATTTATAAAAATATGTCAATGATTTAACAATTTTTTATAAATAAATAAAATTTAAAAATATATAAAAAAAAAATATGTCAGATGAATCTTCTCACAAATTTATGAATAAATTTAGGAAAAATTTACCAATAAGTCCTACTTTTTGAAACGTTGAACCATTTAGTCCTGGGAATTTTTTTATGCTCCATTTAGTCCCATTTTTACATCAGCCTGATGTAAATGATGTAAATGATCTGATGTTTCATTCTATAATTTCAAAATTTATTGAAATCTGATGAACATTAGATGTTTTTCATCCTAAATTTTCAAACATTATTGAAATTTGATGAACATTAGATGTTTGAAATCTAATGTTTGTAACATGACTCTGTATTAACATTGTATCTGATGTTATTAACATTGTAATGGGACCTTTCAGTCTATAAGAAAATTTGTAGGACTAAATAGTGCATAAGTTATTAATTTGGGATTTATTGGTGCATCTCCCTAAATTTAGATGTCTCATTTATGAATCTTTAGCCCTACACAATTATTAATTGAGTGATATTTTGAGAAATTAGTAAAAAGTTAATTTTTTGACTTTTTAATTTTTTAATATTTTTTTGGCAAAAAACAGTTATTTTGGGTAAAAAAAATTAACTTTTTTAACTAAAAAAATTAAAAAATTAAAAAATTAATTTTTTTAACCTCTTCCCAGACTGCCCCAGAATGAACCATGGTCCACACGTTAAATTTTAGGTGTGGTAAATGTTGGCTCTGGTGACTCGATTTTCGAACGTTGGGCGATGATGGGGATGGGACGACTTGTAGTGCTTAGCTGGACCGGACTGATTTTGCAAGTAACCGTTAATGTCGACAAAAATATCTATAATTGTTCAATGGAAAAACGCAAGGAATATGTAACCATGATTTATTTTTTTGTTAAAAGCTCAGTGGTTGTGACTAATGTGGGAGTTAGGAAATTAAATTAAAGAGATACTTATTAATTATAATATTAAAAAATTTTATAAAAATATTTCACATAAATTTTTATGATGGACTTCAAGAAAGATAAAAAAAACAATGTTATATGTGTAAAAATTCAATATAATAGTCATACCACGTTATCATTAACATGTGATATTATCAACCAATAGTAAAAAATACATGGACAATGAACCTTACTTGTCAAATGTAACCAATAATTTAATAAATTCTATATTTTCATTGAGATTAATTATATTTACATGTCAATAATAATAGATATCACCATTACATTGAAATTTTCATAAATAATAATATCGTAGTCTCTTTATTTTCAATTAAAACAACCATTATTGTTCTTATAATTTTAAAAATATCATTGACATTTCACTCTAAATAATATTTTTATAAATTTTTTTATTTAAAATACTTTCTTTATGTTTGAAAAAAAAAAAAGGAAAATCCAAAACCCTGGGGGGCATGTGACCCCCCTAGACGCTCTTTCCCTCCGCCCCTAGTTGTGGCACTTTGATAAGATTTTAGAGTATACATTTTAAGATTTCAAGTTCTACACTTTTCAAGATGAACTCTCAAGGGTTTGGTGCAGTTGTCCTAGAACAATCTTGTAAGTGTTGAACGAACCATATCCAAGGCTTGGATGTGGTGTTAAATCTTGTCAACTACATTCTCCGATTTAAATGATGTGTGCATTGTACAGTCAGTGCACACACCTGAGATTTGCCCCTTGGCTTATTCCGGTTAAACCGACATTAAGTAGTTAATTTCAAAATCGGCATAGGACAAACTTTACAGTTTACTCGTTAATAAAAAATGATTGTGTTAAATATTACATATTTTTTGCTAATAAGAGTTGTGATCATTTGTAATTGAGAAATAAAATTATTTATTTTGTGATAATATTATATATTTTTATTTAAATATTTTTCAATCACAAAAATTATAATAAATACTACAAAATACGTAACATTATCACAAAAATGTGTAATTTTAGTTTTCAAACACAAATTATTGTAAGTTCGAGAAAAATATATAACATTTATCATAAAAATGCATAACATACCAAAAAAATATGTAACAATGTGCATATGGTACCTTGGGCCCATGCCAATGGATTCTTTCCAAAATCTGCCCGATTCACGTGGAGGGGAGTTTTGTGTGAATTCCAAGGTCAGTTGAGGTGCTCGTAAATTGGTTCGGACAATCGATCATGAAAAAACAATGCATATAGTGCACACTCCTAAAAGGATGTGTACAATAATATTTCTCTTGTTCAATAGTTAAATTATTGTTATATTTTTGTAGTGTAAATTTTAATTTTTTAATATTTTTTTATAAATTCCAAATAAAAATACTATATGTGAATCTCATCACCTTAAATATGTGTCACAAATTTTAACAACTTATATCTATATAATATAACAAAATAGTTTTTGAAAATGTCTTTCTAAGGCCTTGTTTAGGAATAAACTATTTTAGTAATTTTGTAACTTTTTATGAAAAGATGTATAAAAAAATGGAGATAATGATGTAACAACTTATAATGACTTTTTAATTTTTTGGCTAAAATGTATAGTTGACAAACGAGGCCTTAAAGCATCTACATCAAGCTCTTTACAATGGCTTTGAAGTTATTATAGAGAGTAAAAGCTGTAAATACGTGCTCCATCATACTCTTTATACCAACCATTCATTTTGTATTTACTACAGTTGCTCACTTGATTTGTTGAGGCACTGTTCATGCGGTAATCTATTTTTTTTTATTATATTTTTCTAGAGCAAAATTGGACCAAAAAGCCATGCTTGGTCGTCCACTCAGTCAACCTCCTTGTGTTGTGTGATTATGTTACTGCTTTTTGCTTGTTGTTTGCTGCTCTTTTGGGATTGGGGGGTGGGCAGTGAGTGCTATGTGAAAAGTGCAAGTGCAAACCACACAAACATAACTAAAGAAATGGAAGTGAAAGTGCAAGAAGGGGGAGGAGTGAGCATGAAGCCATGGGAGCAACATTCAGTAGTGATAAGCATCCCTCGCTTCGACTACAACGCCCTATCTTCCCTCCTCCATCACTCCCATTATGGCTTTCTTGTCACATGCTCCATCAGTTTCATCTATCCCTCCCCCCCTCTCTCTCTCTCTCTGTCTCTCTCTTATTGAATCTCCTTTCTTTCTGCTTGTGTATATATGTATATGACAATTGATTGCAGTGGGCTTGCTTTTTTGGCTTGTGGATTTTTATTTTTTATTTTTGGAAACATTTTCAGCAATATTTTAAATAATAACTCAATTGTTCATCATCCAAATTAATTAAAAGAATATATTGTATGTCGAACTTTTCTATTTTTTTTTTCTTTTTATGAATCCTTGGCCAAAATTGTTTTTCCCCAAATTTTGTGTTGCTGTAATTTGCATTGCTAATCCATAATATATTTAAATTGAAAAAGATAAAAGAATAAAAAATAATATTTTAATGAAATAGAATTTTAAAATAAAAAGCTTGATAGAGTGTGTACATAAAAAAAAGCTAGCTAAAATACAAAAGTGGATTTTTGATTATAATGTGACTCAAAATTTGCTGAGGTTGATGCAGATGCTCTTAAATGGTTGAAATTAACTCATCTATATAATTGACGGTTTGATTTACTTAAATTTCCTACCAATCATTCAAGCCCCATATCTCCCTATCGGTCCCATTCTTTAATGATCCAAACTACTTAATTTTTAGAGAATATGAATAAATTATATTTGTAAAAAATCAAGTTATCTGACATTGTAACCTTTTCATTAAAGCACTATTGTATTTAGTTTTATATTTCAAATTACACTTATCATTTATTTTTTAATACAAATATGATTTTGATGAAAGTGCTATCGATATCTGATCAACTTAATACTTTGCAGGTAATTTTCTCAATATACTCTAAAAAGTTAACGATTTGAATCATCGGAATAGCCCTATAAACCAATGCAATATAGTTGATACGACTATACGTAGCAACAACCCTAAGTCTCTCTCTCTTATTTGTATTATTGGATTCATTAATTGTTTTCATTGCACGATGAAATATAAATTATTAGATTAATTAATTATTGAAATGTTGAAATTAATCTATGTTTATTTCTACAATCCTTGAATGCAAAAATTATTCTCTTAGTGCCTTGTTATCAACCAGTGTGTGATAAAGACATTTTAAATGTGTTTTATTAGACTAGAATAGATTGAGTGTGGTCCTTTGTAAAATTGTCAATGTGCTTGAGCATGAAGCCATGGGAGCAACATTCAGTAGTGATAAGCATCCCTCGCTTCGACTACAACGCCCTATCTTCCCTCCTCCATCACTCCCATTATGGCTTTCTTGTCACATGCTCCATCAGTTTCATCTATCCCCCTCTCTCTCTCTCTCTCTTCTCTCTCTCTCTCTCTCTTATTGAATCTCCTTTCTTTCTGCTTGTGTATATATGTATATGACAATGATGCAGTGGCTTGCTTTTTGGCTTGTGATTTTTATTTTTTATTTTTGGAAAACATTTTCAGCAATATTTTAAAATAATACTCATTGTTCATCATCCAAATTAATTAAAAGAATATATTGTATGTCGAACTTTTCTATTTTTTTTCTTTTTATGAATCCTTGGCCAAATTGTTTTCCCCAAATTTGTGTTGCTGTAAATTTGCATTGCTACTCATCATATTTTTAAATTGAAAAAGATAAAAGAATAAAAAATAATATTTTAATGAAATAGAATTTTAAAATAAAGAGCTTGATAGAGTGTGTACATAAAAAAAAGCTAGCTAAAATACAAAAGTGGATTTTTGATTATAATGTGGCTCAAAATTTGCTGAGGTTGATGCAGATGCTCTTAAATGGTTGAAATTAACTCATCTATATAATTGACGGTTTGATTTACTTAAATTTCCTACCAATCATTCAAGCCCCATATCTCCCTATCGGTCCCATTCTTTAATGATCCAAACTACTTAATTTTTAGAGAATATGAAATAAATTATATTTGTAAAAAATCAAGTTAATCTGACATTGGTAACCTTTTCATTAAAGCACATATTTGTATTTAGTTTTATATTTCAAATTACACTTATCATTTATTTTTTTAGATACAAATATGATTTGATGAAAGTGCTATCGATATCTGATCAACTTAATACTTTGCAGGTATATTTTACTCAATATACTCTAAAAAGTTAACGATTTGAATCATCGGAATGAGCCCTATAAACCATGCAATAGTAGTTGATACGCACTATACGTAGCAACAACCTTAAGTCTCTCTCTCTTATTTTGTATTTATTGGATTCATTAATTGTTTTTCATTGCACGATGAAATATATTAATTTATTAGATTAATTAATTATTGAAATGTTGAAATTAATCTATGTTTATTTTCTTACAATCCTTGAATGCTAAAATTATTCTTTTAGTGCCTTGGTTATCAACCAGTGTGTGATAAAGACATTTTAAATGTGTTTTATTAGACTAGAATAGATTGAGTGTGGTCCTTTGTAAAATTGTCAATGTGCTTTGATGTTATGTAATGGTCTATGAACACAGTGAGCTTGGACCGCACATCCGCCCCCCCAAAATGTGTTTTATTAGACTAGAATAGATTGAGTGTGGTCCTTTGTAAAATTGTCAGTGTGCTTTGATGTTATGTAATGGTCTATGAACACAGTGAGCTTGGACCGCTGCATCCCCCCCCCCCCAAATTTTTATTAGACTAGAATAGATTGAGTGTGGTCCTTTGTAAAATTGTCAATGTGCTTTGATATTATGTAATGGTCTATAAACACAGTGAGCTTGGACCGCTGCATCCCCCCCCCCCCCCAAACACCAACACACACACACACAAAAAACCTGAATTTGAAAAGCCCCAATAAAGTTTGGAAAAAATTCAAAACTAATAGTTGCCTGATGTGGTGAATTATTTAAAACAAATAGATACTTGTTTTTATTAGTAAAACCAAAAGGTTGATTGATGTGTTGAATTATTTTAAATTAATAGATGGTTGTTTCTCAAATGTATGGATTGTGTATAAAACACGATTAATTATACCAGTTATAGTTATTTCTAGGAAAATAAATTTTTTTAAATTTAAAATTGATTAAATTTTACCTCGGTCAATTATGTCACAAGAAATATTGAATGTATTAACAATTTAATCAATTAAAAATGATTACTTTATAAGTTGAATTATGTAAGTTTTATTAGCAATTTTGTAGTTAAAAATACGAGAAAGGTGATGTTTAATTATACAATTTGTTCACTTTCTATTAAGTGTTATAGCTAAAATTATTTTAATTTTTTATTTATGTAATTTTGTTATATTTAAATAAATTTTAATAATTATATATATGATCAAAATTTAAATGTATAATCTTTTGATCACAATTATTTTTTTAATGTATGGTATGCCCCATATCAAGAGTTTGCTTTGGGCTCCCAAAATGTTAGAGCCAGCCCTGAACTTGGATGTGTTACATGCGGTAGGAGGATGAAATAGGTTGACAACTTGAATATTTGACATTCACTTAGCGGTTTTATTGTGCTCTCAATTTTATTCTCATAGCTCTATTAGAGAGTTTGAATGTGGCGCACACGTTATTGTTTAGGTGTGTCACTAATTAAGTTGGCATAATAATATTTAATTTAGGAGTGTTATTTTCTATTTAATATTATTATATAGTATTTTAAATTTTATATTCTGAATTTGCCATTATCAATTTGTCGAATTGTTTAAAAGTTGGAAAGATGTGTATTTTTTACATCAACAATGATAGAGACCACTAATTTTGGAGCTCTAAAAAGACTACTAATGACATGACACTCAATAAAAAAAAAAAAAAAATACAACACCAAGACCAAAACATCAAATCATTCATGGTGGGGCCTACTGCCACATCATTAGTGGTAGTACTAATTAGTGCTCCCACTCATTTTCCTTTTTACATTTCACTGCTGATTAAAAGGTTAATAGTTAATTTGTAAAAGTTGTAAGTTTTATAAATATAAATATTAGAGAGCTATTATATATCACCAAAACATTACATTGGAACCAAGGTTCTGAAAAGCGGTTGTGGGGTGTAAAGACCGTAGTGTAACGGTTGCGGTAATCGAAATCGTGAATTTTTTTATTTTTCGCATAATTTGAAAAAAATTTACCGATACACATATTTTTTTTCCATGATCATATTTATTGGGTTAAAAATAAATATTGATAAATTTTTGTAAATTTTTAAGTATGATCTAATATATTTCATATTTTTAAATTACTATAAACTGAGTTTTTTACATTTTATTTTAATAATTAATGACTTTATATTATACAAAAATTAATCACTAACTATTATAATAAGATAAACAATGATAAAAGTAAAGAATAAATAAGAGCCTAAATATATATATATACATATTTTAACCAAGCCAAATAGATAATGACCATACTATTATTATTATTATTTTCAAACAATATATAGATAACACACACAACAAAATGGTTTAGTGATATCAGCTGAAATAGAATAGCATAGGTCTTACAGCTTCAACAAATCAATAACATGTTCTTCATCTTCCCTCTTCTCTCTCTCTATCTCTTGCTCCTCCATTTTCTCTTTTTATCTTCCCTCTTCTCTCTATCTCTCTTCTCCAATTTTCAGTATTTTTTTGTGTGTTTTTTTTCGAAAGAAACAGTTTGGAACCGTTACGTAACGATGCGTAACAGGCTGTTACGGCACCGTTACGACCGCTATGGCAGCTGCTACGGCCGACATACCTGTGAATCTCAATCACACTGCAAAAGCGGCCGTAACGGGTGGCGGTAACCGCCAAAATCGTTATGTAACGGCGTTACGTAACGGTTACGGCTGCTTTTTAAAGCCTTCATTGGAACTATTCACTTCTTATGTGATTTTCTATTGGCTTGGTTAGTTCCATTATTTATTAAATAATATGGATTCTACACATACACATAAATTTAATGGGAGATTTATTAGAAAATCATTTTTCAAGTATTTGTATCTCAATTAGTCCATAAGATATTTTTGTATTCCAATGAGTCTTATTATTTGAACACTTGACCTACCAAATCCTAATTCTCATATTTAAAGTATTTTATGGATATTTCTATCCTTACAAATATTTTTTGAACGGTTAGTAATTTAGTGATGTGAACATTCATATTTTACAATGTGAATATTCACATGTGTGTGAACATTCACATTGACATGTTAACATTCACATTGATTGTATAAACATTCACATTGACGATGTGAATATTCACATTGAGAGTGTGAATATTCACATCACGAAACATTCACATTGTAAATGTGAATATTATTAAGAGTATTTTGACAACTATGTCACTCATATGACTTAATGAAATATAAGAAAATAATGTGAATTAAATGGAATATAAATAGGTGAAAATAGATTTATGAAAAAGTGCCCCAAATTTAATTGCATCAATATACTTAAGAAATAAAATAAAGTGGTAAAAAAATAGTGATGAATAACATTTCTCTAAACTTTATATTAGAATATTGTCCCTAAATTAAATTATTTAATTTGTATTACTAAAATATATAATTATTAAATCATTAAAATTTTTATATATTTATTTTTTAGTTTGCATGACGGTTATGAATCATCATTTGTGTTAAGAGTGCCTTTAAAGACACACGTCATTCACTAGTACTAAAATATAATGCAACTCCTAACCAACCATGAAACAACTCAAAATTGTACTTATGTTCTTTTTTCGCAATAAAAAAATTATTTAAAAAATACATATTATCAATTTTTTTCAAATTTATGTCTATCTAAAAAATGTTTGAAACTAAGGTTGAGTATAAATACATATTGTACTCACCAACATCCTCGTCTATTTTCATATTATCATTTGTTGTCACACACATTATTATTGACCATCAAAAGATTGAACTGTCACCGTGATAAAGATAGAACCAACATCGAGTGCATTCTTTGACACATGTGTTCATCACCTCACGTTGTTTCTACTCATTCAAGATTTGATAATAGTCTTTTCAAATATGATGTCGTTTTAGAGTTTCAAAAATAATAAACTAATATTTGGATTGTCATTTGTTGATTATCTTATTTCACATCAATTTTTTCTTGTCGGAGTTACATGTTATTTGAAGTGAAAATTTGTTTAGATATATATCATTTACGTGCAAAAAGGTTTCATCATGTTAAATACAATTGAAAAGTCATTGTGTTCAACACAGTGAAATTTCTCTATTTTAAGGCAAATGAAATTTTAAATTTGTTAGATTAGAGCTCTCATTTTGAAATGCTTAGCCCTAAAATTGAAAACATAAATTAAAATTTTGATATTTGCTTTCAGTTTTGCAATTTTTAGTTATCAATTAAAAATTTCACTATGTTAAAAATAGTAAAATTTCATTGTGTTCAACACAGTAAGTATAGTGGAAATACTAATAGAGAAATTTTCATGTTGAAGAAAATTTCATTGGTTGCTGTAGTCATAATCTTGAAGGTTTGTTTTTGACCATCAATTTTATATTTTGGCAGTAGGTTGCCTCCGTGGACTGGACCATATTGTTCGGGTCCATGGAACTTACCATGAGTCCTATCTCAATAATTTAAACCATTCATTTTTTAGAACACAATGTGTAGATTATTTATAAAAAAAAATCAAGTCAATTCAATAATCGTAACCACATTAATTTATTATATTTGTCTCCTGAGAGGGTAATTTGTGAACAAATTGGGCCGAATTAGGAAAAGTCTTATTTGGAAGTTAGGCTGCGCAATAAGCCAAGATAAGAGCTGATGTAGCTCGGTCTGCGCAAGAAAACTATAGGTCAGTCAGAGATGGGTTGCTAGGGGCTGGACCTAGCTATCTGAAGGTAGTCCTTTATCAGACCAAGATGTTGTCAATGGAGAGGGTCGAGCTATGTGTAGCTCGGTAGGGTGCAATTCGGTAAATCGACTTCTGGTCACACTGCTCGAACGACAAGGGACCGAGATAAGGTAGCTCGGTCAAGAATGTATATCCTAGCATAAGGGAGTGGCCATCTCACTTGGCTTGCAGTGATGATGGTGTTCTAAGGATAAGCATTATCCTTGGGCATGAGACTCCTAGAAAGACTCTGTTAAGGAGAGTTAGAGTCCTACTAGGATTGTACAAATCATCTCACTTGGTTGGTAGTGAGTAGAGTGTTATCAGGATAGTCACTCTTCACTAGGAGTGTGATTCCTATGAGGACTCTTATAAGGAAAGTTGGAATCCTACTAGGATTGTGCCAGGCAGAATCTATAAAAGCTCATAACAAGACCTATATACAGGTATCACAATTCTTACTCTAGAATACACAGAAATTTTGTATCTATTGTTTATTTGCTGACTTGGGTATCAAAGAGGTTTCCGGCACACACTCACCGGCTAGCTCACGTTTGTGTTTTTAGGTATTAAAGCGACGACGTTTGGAAGAGTACAAACTTGATCAACAAGATTATACGAGAAGATTATTTCGTGCTTGTACAATTGGCGCGTCTGTGGGAATACAATAGAGAACAAACCTTTTGATTAAGTGTTCCTTCAATCAATGTCAATGACACATAACGAAGACTTGCTACATTCTGCTACTGATGGGCAGACCCTAGAAGGAGGAAGGAGGCACGAGGGCTTGCCTTATGTTCCGCCCATGGCAGAATTGGATCCCCAGCGACGGAACCCAAAGAGAGACGAGTAAGAAAGAAGGGGCTCGAGTCCACGCTGCTCTCAAAGCCTTGATAGATAGAGGTGGAGGATGGATCCCAGGTTCTAGAAGATTACGTAAGGGAGCAAGACGAAGTAATAAGAAGAATGACGGCTGACATGGAGACCATGAACTGCCAGATAAAAGGCAAAAAGGTGGCAGAAGAAGAGGTGGGAAAAGATAGAACGCACTCTCGCCACTCAGAAGATCGTGACAGACAAGTCACACTTTCTCATACGAAAAGCAGAAGCCTCAAGACAGGCGACACGTAGTTAAGAACCTCTAGGATTCGTTACTCCAAGTCTGAGAGAACGAGAAATGGAAGGTCATGTACGAATGGAAGCAGTTATTGGCCCTCGCACTCGCACTTGCACCAAACGACATCTAAGCACATGGAGTTGCCTAGGTCGGTAGACCTGCTTACAGTACTAGAGGAAAAAGGAAAGAAGACACTCAGGCTTGCGACCCCTGCAGAGTCTCTGCGCTACAACGGTTGGCTCCTAAGATACATGAGAGTGTCAAGGTTTGAATGCCGGTACCACGCCTTGCCTACGAACCAACAGACAAAGCGTTAGCAAGGTTGCAGAGCTCGCCGTTCATTCCGGCGATGGAGAACGCACCATTACCCTCAGGCTTCCACCAACCCAAATTCACTACTTATTAAGGGAAGTCAGACCCCTACATCCACTTGAGCCACTTTCGCCATATTATGGCCGTGTATCGGCAAAACGAGGCTCTAATGTGTATCATGTTTCCTTCTAGCCTTGGCGATTAGGGTTTAACATGGTTTGAAAGGTTGCCAGAAGGTAGCATAGCCTCATGGGCGCAACTAGCAGAGGCATTTGTGACCAAATTCAAAACAAAAACCAAGACGCTAGTGGAGGTTGACCAGCTTCTCTCCATAGACATGGGCGAGAAGGAAACATTGAGGTCCTACAATAACCGATATTGGGAGACTTTTAATCAGATTGGAGATTGCCCCACAAACCTAGCTATCGCACAATACAAAACGAGGTTTGCCCGCTGGCAATAAATTGAGGGATTCAATGACAATGACGCTGCCTCTTACTATGGAAGCCCTGATGGAGAGAGTGCACCAACACATCTTAATAGAGGAAGATGGAATGCGCACTGTACGAGCAAGAAATAATGTTCTCGTATAATCCTGTTGATCAAGTCTGCGCTCCTCCAAACGTCGTCGCTTTACTCCCTGAAAACACAAACGTGAACTAGCCGGCGGGTGTGTGCCAGATACCTCTCCGATGCCTAAGTCAGCAAAATAGACAAATAGCCAAAAGCTCTGCGTATTCGAGAATCAAAGTTGTGTTACCTCTACATAGGTTCTGTTGTGAGCTTTTATAGTTTTTGCCTGGCACAATCCTAGTATGACTCTTATTCCTCCATGTAGAGTCTTCCTAGAAATCACACTCTTGAAAGATAATGTTTATCCTTCAGCACCCCCCTCACTACTTAAACCAAGTGAGATGGTTTTACCTCGGTTGAATGACAATATAGCCGAGCTAACACTATCTCTTTGTCATACATAATCCAGCGCCTTCACATGCAACACATAGCTCAGCTTTTGTTCACTTGCATCTCGGTTTTGTCTGTTGAGACCGAGCTAACTACAGCAAGCTTTGACCGAGTTAACAAGAGCTAGTTCCACCATCAGAAGCCCAAATACCTCGGCTCCAAATACTATGACCGGGCTAATTATCACCACTCCGACCGTGGTGACTGTAACCATACTTGGACCGAGCTAACACTAAGGTCCATTCGTTAAGCCTTTTTCACCACGGCCCATAGAACGGCCTATTACTACGCCTGGGCTTAGCTCGGCCTTAATGCTCTTAAAAGCTCCCTCTCACGCACCAAGGCAGAGTCCGATACAAATAGCAATGTCAGACAAAACACCTTCGGCAAAAATTAACACGGTCGACAAGAAGGACCGACCGCGCAAAAATCTTTGCCCAACTGGGGGCAAAGTGGGTTGGCAGGTTTGACCAACTCTTTCTAACAAATTTGTGCCCAACATGGGGCAAAGGGGGTTGGCAGGTTTGACCAACTCTTTCTAAAAAAAATTTAGACTCTTTGCCCGACTGGGGGGCAAAGGTGGTTGGTTGGTTTGACCAATAAAACTTTTTTGTACCCTTCAGCTGAGATCAGGATCTAGGCTAAAGGCGGTTGGCAGGTTTGACCAACAAAAATTTTTAGACTCCTTGCCCAACTGGAGAGCAAAGGCGGTTGGCAGGTTTGACCAACAAAACTTTTTTGCACCTTTCAGCCGAGATTAGGATCTAGGCTAAAGGCGGTTGGCAAGTTTGACCAACAAAAATTTTTAGACTCCTTGCCCAACTGGGGGGCAAAGGCGGTTGGCAGGTTTGACCAACAAAAATTTTTTGCACCCTTCAGCCGAGATTAGGATCTAGGCTAAAGGAGGTTGGCAGGTTTGACCAACAAAAATTTTTAGACTTCTTGCCTAATTGGGGGGCAAAAGTGGTTGGCAGGTTTGACTAACAAAACTTTTTTGCACTATTCAGTCGAGATCAGGATCTAGGCTAAAGGCGGTTGGCAGGTTTGACCAACAAAAATTTTTAGACTCCTTGCCCAACCGGGGAGCAAAGCCGGTTGACAGGTTTGACCAACAAAACTTTTTTACACCCTTCAGCCAAGATCAGGATCTAGGCTAAAGGCGGTTAGCAGGTTTGACCAACAAAATTTTTACACTCTTTGACCAGGATGACAGTTACTTCGGCCAAAACAGGTTGGCAAGTTTGACCAACAAAATTTTTACACTCTTTGACCAGGATGACAGTTACTTCGGCCAAAACAGGTTGGCAAGTTTGACCAACAAAATTTTTGCACTCTTTGGCCGGGATGAGCGTTACCTTGGCCAAAGTAGGTTGGCAGGTTTGACCAACAAGTTTTTTAGATTCTTCAGCCGAGATGCGTATCTCGGACAAAAAAGGTTGGCAGGATCAGGTAAGGCCAAGCTAATTAGATTAGCTAGACATGCAGTCGAAATGATACAAAACATTGAAAAAGAAACACAATAACCGCGGCAAGAGATAAAAAATTTTCATTAATTGGTAGATGATTACAAAAGGTGGGACATATAGCCCGGTTACACAGAAAGAACGACTTGCCGTACGATTGCGAACTTGAATGATATATACGTTGAAGGCAAAAAGGCGGGACTATTCAAACTTTTGGCATGACGACTGTAACTAGAGAACGGGGCTAATGGGGGCACATCACATGCTAGATTAGTAGAAGGATGTGCTGAGCAACTAACAAGACTAATTAAAATCAAACAACTTTTCTAACTCGGCAGAGTTGGGCGTTCTTAGCTCGGCTGGAGAAAAATAATCCCAAACATGCTACGCAGATGGAATTAAGGGGCAATTGAGAGGGTAATTTGTAAATAAATTGGGTCAAGCTAGGAAAAGTCTTCTTTGGAAGTTAGGTTGCGCAATGGGCCGAGATAAGAGCTGATGTAGCTCGGTCTTGGGCTAAGAAGACAATCGGTCAGTCAAAGATGGGTTGCTAGGGGCTAGACCTAGTTATCTGAAGGTAGTCCTTTATCAGACCGAGATGTTGTTAATGGAGAGGGCTGAGCTATGTGTAGCTCGGCAGGGTGCAATTCGGTAAATCGACTTCCGGTCACACGGCTCAAATGACAGGGGACCGAGATAAGGTAGCTTGGTCAGGAATGTATATCCCAGCATAAGGGAGTGGCCATCTTACTTAGCTTGCAGTGATGAGGGTGTTCTAAGGATAAGCATTATCCTTGGGGATGAGACTCTTAGAAGGACTCTATTAAGGAGAGTTAGAGTCCTACTAGGATTGTGCAAACCATCTCACTTGGTTGGTAGTGAGTAGAGTGTTATCAGGATAGACACTCTTCACTTGGAGTGTGATTCCTAGGAAGACTCTTATAAGGAGAATTGGAATCCTACTAGGATTGTGCCAGGCAGAATCTATAAAAGCTCACAGCAAGACCTATATACAGGTAACAATTCTTACTCTAGAATACACAGAGCTTTTGTGTCTATTGTCTATTTGCTGACTTAGGTATCAGAGAGGTTTCGGCACACACTCACCGGCTAGCTCACGTTTGTGTTTTCAGGCATTAAAGCGACGACGTTTGGAGGAGTGCAAACTTGATCAATAGAATTATACGAAAAGATTATTTCGTGCTCGTACATCTCCCAAAAAATGAATGGTTTAGTTTTTAAATAATATTTGTCGTTTATTATTTTCAAATAAATTCCATAAACTAACATGGTTACGATTATCGAATCAATATGATTTTTTTTATAAATAATCTATACGTTGTGGTTTAAAAAATAAATGATTTAAATTATCAAAACTGGACCTGTGGTGCCCGCAAACCCGAACTGTTATATTTTCTAGCACTCATTAGAATTTTAATTTGTCATTGCAGAAAATTTTCTTTATTGAAAATTGGGAATTTTTTCTATTTTAGAATATAGAAATTTTCAATTGTCATTTTGGAGAATTCAATATGAATTTTTAGGGCTAAATTTGAAATTTAGTATACTTTTTTTTTTTTGGTTATTCACCCTTAATTTTGCGATTTGCAGCCTCAATTGAAAATTTAATCGTGTTGTTAGCAACAACCGCATTGAAATTTTTTTATTATTTTTTTTTTAAAATAAAAACTTCATGTTAATCATTGATCTTGTTTGGCAATGAGATGAATTCTACAAATATAAATTTTATCAAAAAAATCCATAGATCTATATTAAAAGTTATTCAAATTTTAAAATTTGAAATTTGTTCCAAATTTGAAAATGGCATGATGTCATGTGTTTATGATTTCAAACTTTAGTGTATTATCCATGTTATGCATAGATATAAATAACTAATCAAAAATTAGTTTCACCATTAAAATAATAATAAAAAATTTATTTAAATTATATAGTAAAAATGACTTATAATCAATTAAATTTTATTTATTTTTATCAGAGTTACACATAAGAGAAGATTTTTATTCCAATGTTATTAATTGTGTGTTCTAAATTCTTAATAAAAAATTGAATGTCATAATTTAATTAGTAAAAATTAAAGAATAAATTAAAAAAACTATATTTACAATAAAATATAAATACATTTCGTTTTATAAGTTTCGTAATTTTAATTTACCGTATAATAGTAGTAAATTATATTTGATACTAATTTTTTCTTATTTTGTAAAGCCTTAAAATTTGTTTACTCAAAATTGTAAATTGTCGTATGTCATAATTCTTACGTGAAAATATATTAGAATTGACTCATGGTGTTGGACTAAACATTAGAAGTAATCTAAAAACTACTTGACTCAATATTTATGCTAATGTATTGGCCTTCACCTAATCGTTAAAAATTGGTATGAGTTAGTTTGGGGATTTTAACATTGGATCAATATTAAAAATTAGTCTAGAAAATTTAGTTTGAGTTGATTTTTTTCCCAATAATTCTTTGTTTAAGCTATAATACATCATATTTTAATACCTCAATATCATAAAATAATAATCTTAATGTTTACGGTAGTTTTTATCAATCAATAAAAAAAAATTATATATATTAAGAGAATTACATTTGAACAAATTTTAACATAAAATTTTTACTTTAAAACTTTAAGACCTATACATTTTCTTTGACTCTTTAACTAATTTTTGAGATAAACTAAAATAAATTTCAATATTATTATATGGAGAGACATGTGTGATAAGAATTTGTATTACATAATTTTAAAAAAGTAATATTAATTTAAAAGTTTCATTATGAAAAAATATGTACTCAACTTTATGTTATGTTTGATTCATGAATTTGGATAAAAATTTGGAATGAGAAAGGAAAAAGAAAGATAAAATGTGCATAAAATATAAGTATATTTTATTTAATTTTACACAACTTTCTTTTTTGTTTTAAAATTTATATCCAAAACCATGAACCAAACACATCATCAATGTTTAAAAGGAGTTCTGAATCCATTATTGTATTGATAAAAAAAACCTATATAATATTTGGTAGGTGAAACAAGTTATTAAAATAGATCATCAATCACATTATAAGGAAATAAAATTTAGTCAATAAAAGATTTTTTTAAATATTTAAAAAATCAAACATCAAAAGAAATAAACTATGAAAGATGTGAATTAATTCATATATTTTATTAGTACAAAAATTTAAATTTTAAAACTGATCTTTTTCAAATTTCTAAATTTAAATTTAGAAATGAGTTAATTAACTTTCCTTTTGAATGTATAAATTTAAGGCATAATTAGATTTTTTTTTTTACATAATTCAATAAAAGTTATAAGATTTTTTTTTAAATTTTAAATTGATTAATTAACTTTCCTTTTCAAATTTTTAAATTTAAATTTAGAGATGGATCAATTAACTTTCCTTCCAAAATGTGTAAAGTAAGGCATAATAATTTTTTTTTTTCAAATGATTCAATAAAAGCTAGAAGATTTTTGTAAATTTTAAAACAGATTAGTTAACTTTCCTTTTCAAACTTCTACATTTAAATTTATAAATACATTAATTAATTTCCTTTTGAAATCTGTAAATCAAGAAATAATAATTATTTTAAATGATTCAATAAAAGATATTTTTTTAAAAAAATTGATTAGTTAACTTTCTTTTTTAAATTTCTAAATTTAAATTTATGAATAGATTAATTAATTTTCCATTTGAAATGTGTAAATCAAGGTATAATAATTTTTTAAATGATTCAATAAAAGCTAGAAGATTTTTTTAAATTTTAAAATTGTTTGGTTAACTTTCCTTTTTAAATTTCTAAATTTAAATTTATGAATAGATTAATTAAATTTCCTTTTAAATGTGCAAATCAAGGTATAATAATTTTTTTTAATTGACTCAATAAAAGCCAGAAGATTTTTTTTAAATTTTTTTAAAAACTAATTAGTTAACTTTCATTTTCAAATTTCTAAATTTAAATTTACAAATTAATTAATTAACTTTTCTTTTGAAATGTGTAAATCAAGGTACAACAAGATTTTTTTAAAAAATTTTAAAACTGATTAGTTAACTTTCTTTTCAAATTTCTAAATTTAAATTTATAAAAGGATTAATTAACTTTCCTTTTGAAATATGTAAATCAAGGTATAATAAGATTTTTTTGAACAATTCAACAAAAGTTAGCCAATAGAATTTTTTTTAATTATTTAAAAAATAAGAATTCTACAAAAATAATATGAAGGTTTTGAGTTTTAGAAAGCTCTTCTCATTAGAAATTCTACTTTTCTTAATATATAATATAGATTATTGTCCAAAAAAATCTAACTTATTTTATAAATACTATAATTATAAAAATTTATTTTTGTGCCGTTATACCAATAATGACTTATGATGAAGGACATGATTATGTGACCCAAATGATCATGTGTTTTTTTAGGACATTTGAACAACTTTGATGGGCAACTAACAATTACTACTGCAAATCCACTGCCAAAATCATTGAATCACTAAGCTTTGCATATGATGATGTTAGACATGGCTTGTGATTAGGTTTTAGTATCAATTTCAAATACTATTTAATATGTTATTAATACATTAATTTATTGGCTTTTTGTATTTGATTATTAGAGTATTGTTCGAAAAAGAAGAAAATACAAATAGTGCTGTTAATTATTTTTTTTTCATGTTTGTTTGATAGGTTAGGAGAGATATTAAATGGTTGACCGACATAAATATGTTGGTTAATCTCTTGTTTTGTTTTTTGTTTGGTTGGAATTGTCTGTGCATGAGATACTAAATCCACCATAAGAGAAATTAATGAGGTATAAATAGTACCATATATACCACGTTTGATTCCTGTATTAAGTTATGATAGATTGAATATCATGAAATTACAATTGAATTAGACAAGAACCAACTTGATCAGATGATTATATACTTCATAAGTATTATGTTTAATTCCAATGGATTAGAAGATGAAATAAAAAAATATTACTCTTGATTAGTGAATGGAGGGAGATTTGGCTCCTCTCCAACGTTATTTCATCGGAGGAGGGGTCCCTGCTGTGGCAACTCACAGCTGTGACTGCTGTGAGTTAAAACGGTGACATTTTAACCTTTTTTTTTTTTCATTTAATTAATGTGAGGATTCATTAATTCTTCTTTCTATAACAAACAAAATAATAAACCTAACAGGGACTCTGCCATCTTCTAGGTCCCACAGTCGTGTAAAGTTGAAAGGGTGAGTTTGTGTTAAAAAAAAATTATTTTATAAATAGAAAATATAATAAAATAAAAATAATTCATGGAACAAATCAATTTATGAAACTAAATTGTATTTTTTTAAAAACATTAATTTTAAAATTAAAATCAAACAAACCATACATGTTTTGACTTTTTCAAAACTGGCTTAAATGCATCAAAATGCATCAAAAGTAAAATTGAAAGGGAAAAAAATTGTATTTGAACAAATCAATTTATCAAACCATAAGAAAAATGTAACTTCAAAAAAAAAAAAAAAAAAATAGTTGTATAAAAAAAAAAATTAAAAAACCCAACTTAAGGCCAAAATATATTCAATTCACATCCAACATCTATATAAAAAAATAAAACAAAATTGTGAGACATTCCAACTTCAAAATCTCCTACCAAATATCCCAAAACCTATCTCAACCATTCTAAATTATCCAAACAAAATTCTAAAAACCTTCAATTTCAATTCTCAAAACAAAAACTACAAAGTGGATCCCCATGTCAATTTTGTGGAGGCGGTTGGGAATAAATAGAAAAATCAAAAGAACTCTCATTTCTAAATTCGGTCTCCATTGAATTGTGCCCCACCAGATTAAGTGATATTCCCTAAAAAAAAAAAAAAAAAAAAGAAAAAAGAAAAGAAAATTCATTAGAATAAATTTTATAGACTAAACTACATTACAAACATATATATATATATATATATTACTTACTTGAGAACTTTGTGGCCTATGTGATGCTTGGAAAGACAAAGGTTGTGATTGTGGATACCTTGGTGATTTATCCTTGGCCAACTCTCCCATTTCTTCGATGCATGCCTCAAGTCCACCATCATCCATTATACTATCCTCCATTTCAACACTAACAAATATGGGAAAATATATATATATATATATATTAAACGAAACAAGAATCTGAGTAAAAAAATTATTAATTAATTTTAAATGCTGAGTAATTAAACAATTCAATGAAATCTAATAAATTAATTAATAATGTAAATTAATTAAAAGATAGGGGAGAGGAAAAACAAAGATGTGTAATTTGCACAGTAACATTGGAAATTTATTGTATCTTAGTAGATTATAATATACAATTACAAAATTATATTAGAATTAGTATATTATATAATATAGGGAATCTTTTGGCAGACACGCTTAAAGATGTGAATCATATGCCCTCTTATTATATAAATTTTTGATATATGTTTTGTATTTTTGTCACAAATGTTGTCATTTTTTATTGAGTTATAACAATTTATGATTAAAAAATTAAATTCGCATTTTATAGTAAGGTTATAGATTTTTTTATTGAAACTTTTTTTAGACCATAAAATGCATAACATTATTACAAAAATACATAACATTGTGTTATAAAAATGTGTAATATTTCTACAAAAATACATAACATTGCTATAAAAATTATGAATTACAAATTATTGTAACTCCTTAAAAAAATTATATAATATTTATACAAAAATACATAATATGTACAAAACAAATTACATAATAAAAAAATTTTCTTATAATATACAATTGTGTTTCTCAATCCATTCACAAAAAACAAACCAAACTATTATACTTGTTGAACCCACTAACATACTGTACAAAATAAAATACAAAACATATATACATATAATATATATATATATATAGATAGATACACATACCAGTTTGTTGAACAATAATGGTCTGTAAATCCAGCAGAAGAACGGTGAAGCAAAGATAGAGAACACTGTTCAATCTGTTTGAGAGAGGACAAAAATGTTAAAAAATAAAAACGAACTTTTCACTCCATGTAAATAGAGAACTTTTGCTTACAGTGAAGATGGCGGCGTCCTTGTTAGGTTTATTGTTTTGTTTGTTACAGTGAAAGAAGAATTAATGAACCCTCACATTAA
Organism: Camellia japonica; assembly: GCA_030407325.1. Classification (NCBI taxonomy): domain Eukaryota; kingdom Viridiplantae; phylum Streptophyta; class Magnoliopsida; order Ericales; family Theaceae; genus Camellia; species Camellia japonica. The sequence continues at coordinate 70,112,066 of JAPPVO010000031.1, forward strand.
TTAAATTTAAAAAAAAAAAGGTTAAAACGCTACCGTTTTAACTCACAGCAGTCACAGCTGTGAGTTGTCCACAGCAGGGACCCCTCCTCCTATTTCATCCATCAATCTTCCACCTTTCAACAGGAGATTGACACATGGTGGAAAAGGGATCTAAGAGTAAGAATATGTCACGTCGCTTAGAAGGGAAATAGTGTAGCAGAGCGACGTCATTTACTAAAATTAATGCCGTTTTGTGTTAACGTTGCCCCAAACGATAGTCAGGTACACTAAAACCCTCTTCTTTTCCATCATTGAGCCCCATAGTCTTTCCTCTTCTCTTCTTGCAGACTAAAAACTCCTAGCGACCTTTGTAAGAAATGGTTTAAAAAAATAAATTTTTTCTAAACTTTGATCTAATTTTTAGGTAGGACCCATACGCCAAAGTTGGCGGATCCATGTAGCAATGCGTTCTTTGCCGCGTAACACTTCACGTCGTATATTCAGTTGTTCAAAACCATTATCGGGTGAATCAGAAATTGAAACTAAAGTAAACTCCATAAAAATGGTGTTTTTGGATTGTCATTCGTTGATGATCTTATTCCACATTGATTTTTTCTTGTCGGAGCTACGATGTTATTTGAAGTAAAAACTTGTTCAGATATATACCATTTACGTGCAAAAGGTTTCATTATGTTAAATACAATGAAAAGTCATTGCGTTCAACACAGTGAAATTTCTATATTTTAATGCAAATAAAATTTTAAATTTGTTAGATTAGAGCTCTCATTTTGAAATGCTTAGCCCTAAAATTGAAATATAAATTAAAATTTTGATATTTGCTTTCAGTTTTGCAGTTTTTAGCTATCAATTAAAAATTTCACTATGTTAAAAACAGTAAAATTTCATTGTGTTCAACACAGTAAGTATAGTGGAAATACTAATAGAGAACTTTCATGTTGAAGAAAATTTCATTGGTTGAATTAAAATTTTCCTTCAAAAGATAAATTTAATTGTTTGAAACTTGTGTTGCAGTAGTCATGATCTTGAAGGTTGCTTTTGACCATCAATTTTCTATTTTGGCAGCAGGTTGCCTCCGTGGACTGGATTGTATTGTTTGGGTCCATGGAGCTCACTACAGGTTCTGTCTCAGTAATTCAAATCATTCATTTTTTAGAACACAACATGTAGGTCATTGATGAAAAAAAAAAAAATCAAGTCGATTCAATAATCGTAACCACATTAATTTATTATATTTGTCTCTCAAAAAATGAATGATTTAGTTTTTAAATAATATTTGTCGCTTATTGTTTTCAAATAAATTCCACAAACTAACATACTTACGGTTACCGGATCAATCTGATTTTTTTCATATATAATCTATACATTGTGATCTAAAAAGTAAACAACTTATATTATCGAGACAAGACCGTAGTGTCCACAAACCCGAACCGCACCGTCCGTTATATTTTCTAGCACTCATTAGAATTTTAATTTGTCATTCCAGAAAATTTTCTTTATTGAAAATTGGGAATTTTTTTTATTTTAGAATATAGAAATTTTCAATTGTCATTTTGGAGAATTTGATATGAATTTTTAGGGCTAAATTTCAAATCTAGTATACTTTTTTTTTGTTATTCACCCTTAATTTTGCGATTTGTAGCCTCAATTGAAAATTTAATCGTGTTACTAGCAACAACCACGTTGAAATTTTATTGTTATTATTTTTAATTAAAAATTTCATGTTAATCATTGTTCTTGTTTAGCGATGAAATAATTCTAAAAATATATATTTTATGTAAAAAAAACCATAGATCTATATTAAAAGTTATTCAAATTTTAAAATTTGAAATTTGTTCCAAATTTAAAAATAGCATGATGTCATATGTGTTCATGATTTCAAACGCTAACATATTACGTATGCTATGCATAAGGTCTCGTTTGGGAACCATCATTTTTAGTTAAAAAGTCAAAAAATTATTAAATTAGTCAAAAAACCAACAACTCATACCAAAAAGTCAAAGATTCTCTTTTCTCTCTACTTTTTGCACATCTTTTCGTAAAAAACCAAAAAATCATCCCAAACATATTAGTTTTTTTTAGTTTATATTTTAGCCAAATAGCCACAAAGTTACTAAATTAGTCTGTTCCCAAACGAGGCCTAAATACAATTAAATAATCAAAAATTAGTTTCAACATTAAAATAATAATATAAAATTTATTTAAATTATGTAGTAAAAATGATTTATAATCAATTAAACTTTATTTATTTTTATCAGAGTTACACATAAGAGAAGACTTTTATTCTAATATCATTAATTGTGTGTTCTAAATTCTTAATAAAAATTTGAATGTCATAATTTAATTAGTAAAATTAAAGAATAAATTACAAAAATTATATTTATGATAAAATATAAATATATTTCGTTTTATAAGTTTCGTAATTTTAATTTACCATATGGTAGTAGTAAATTATATTTGATACTAATTTTTTCTTATTTTGTAAAGCCTAAAAATTTGTTTACTCAAAATTGTAAATTGTCTTATGTCATAACTCTTACGTGAAAATATATTAGAATTGACTTGCGGTGTTGGACTAAGCATTATAAGTGACCTAGAAACTAATCTATATTGACCTTCACCTAATCGTTAAAAATTATCTTTATCGATTCATGACTGGTATGAGTCAGTTTGAGGATTTTAACATTGGATTAAATATTAAAAATTAGTTTAGAAAATCTAGTTCGAGTTGATGTTTTTTCCAATAATTTTTTATTTAAGCCATAATACATCATATTTTAATAGCTCAATATCATAAAATAATAATCTTAATGTTTACGGTGTTTTTAATCAATCAATAAAAAAAATATTATAAATATTAAGAGAATTACATTTGAGCAAATTTTAACATAAAATTTTACTTTAAAACTTTAAGACCTACATATTTTCTTTGACTCTTTAACTAATTTTTGAGATGGAAGCTAAAATAAATTTCAATATTATTATATGGAGAGACATGTGTGATAAGAGTTTATAGTATATAATTTTAAAAAAGTAATATTAATTTAAAAGTTTCAATATGGAAACTATGTACCCAACTTTATGTTATGTTTGATTCATGGATTTGGGTAAAAATTTGGAATGAGAAAGGAAAAAGATAGGTGATATGTGAATGAAATATAAATATATTTTACCAAATTTCACACACTTTTTCATTTTTCTTTTCAAAATTTCTATTCAAAACCATGAACCAAACACATCATCAATGTTTTAAAGGAGTTTCGGATCCATTATTGTGTTGATAAAAAAAACCTATATAATATTTGGTGGGAGAAATAAGTTTTAAAATGGATCATCAATCACATTATAAGGAAATGAAAGCTAGCTAATAAAAGATTTTTTGAATATTTAAAAAATCAAACATCAAGAGAAATATGAAAGATGTGAATTAATTCATATATTTTAGTAGTACAAAAATTTTAATTTTAAACTTGATCTTTTTCAATTTCTAAATTTACATTTAGAAATGAATTAATTAACTTTCTTTTTAAAATGTGTAAATTAAGGCATAATAATATTTTTTTAAATGATTCGATAAAAGTTATAAGATTTTTTTCAAAAAAAATTTAAAATTGATTAGTTAACTTTCCTTTTCAAAATTTTAAATTTAAATTTAGAAATGGATCAATTAACTTTCCTTCCGAAATGAATAAATTAAGGCATAATAAAAATAAAAAATTTCAAATGATTCAATAAAAGCTAGAAGATTTTTTAAAATTTTAAAACTGATTAATTAACTTTCTTTTTTAAATTTCAAATTTAAATTTATAAATCGATTAATTAACTTTCCTTTTGAAATGTGTAAATCAAGGCATAATAATTTTTTTAAATGATACATTAAAAGTTAGAAGATTTTTTTAAAATTTTAAAACTCAATAGTTAATTTTCCATTTTAAATTTCTAAATTTAAATTTATAAATAGATTAATTAATTTGCCTTTTGAAATGTGTAAATTAAGGCATAATAATTTTTTTAAATGATTCAATAAAAGCCAGAAGATTTTTTTAAATTTTAAAACCAATTAGTTAACTTTCCTTTTTAAATTTCTAAATTTAAATTTATAAATAGATTAATTAAATTTCTTTTTAAATGTGTAAATCAGGGTATAATAATTTGTTTAAATGATTCAATAAAAGTTAGAAGATTTTTTTATTTTTTATTTTGAAACTAATTAGTTAGCTTTCATTTTCGAATTTCTAAATTTATATTTATAAATGAATTAATTAACTTTCTTTTTGAAATGTGTAAAGCAAGGTATAATAAGATTTTTTTTTTTTTCAAATTTTAAACTGATTAGTTAAATTTTCTTTCAAATTTCTAAATTTAAATTTATAAATGGATTAATTAACTTTTCTTTTGAAGTATGTAAATTAAGGTATAATAAAATTTTTTTTGAACAATTCAATAAAAGTTAGCCAATAGAAATTTTTTTTAATTATTTAAAAAATAAGAATTCTAGAAAAATAGTATGAGGGTTTTGAGTTTCATAAGGTTCTTCTCATCAGAAATTCTATTTTTTTTAATATATAATATAGATTATTGTCTAAAAAAATCCAACTTATTTTATAAATACTATAATTATAAAAATTTATTGTTGTGCCGTCATACTAAAATGACTTTTGACGAAGGACATGATTATGTGACCCAAATGATCATGTGATTTTTTAGGACATTTGAACAACTTTGATGGGCAACCTTAACAATTACTACTGCAAATCTACTGCCAAAATCATTGAATCACTAAGCTTTGCATATGATGATGTTAGACATGGCTTGTGATTAGGTTTTAGTATCAATTTCAAATACTATTTAATATGTTATTAATACATTACTTTATTGGCTTTTTGTATTTGATTGTTATAGTATTCTTCAAAAAAGAAAAAATACAAATCAGTATGTTTGGTTTCAATTTTCTGAATTTAGTTTTTTAAAAATTCGATTTTTTTGTTTTTTTATTTTTCGTTTTATTTTTTTTGTTTTTATATTTGTGAAAAAATATTTTTAAATTTTTTAGATGCACCTTATTTAGATGTATCTAAAAAGTAAAATATTTGTGAAAAAATATTTTTAAAAATTAATAAATACACAAAAATACGAAAAATATATTGAATTTTTGTATTTTTTTTATATTTTTGATATTTAGTGAATTTTTTAAAAAAAATTTCACGAAAATTATACTTTTTATGTGTATTTATGTTAGGTGTGTCTAAAATTAAAAAATTACTGAAAATATTAAAAAAATTCAGTAAAAACAAAAAAAACAAAAAATAAGAAAGTAGAATTTTTTGAAAAGTATTTTTAGAAAACCCAAACCAAGCAAATGAATAGGGCTGTTAATTATTATTATTATTATTTTTTTGCATGTTTGTTTGATAGGTTAGCAGAGAGATTAAATGGTTGACCGACATGAATATGTTGGTTAATCTCTTGTTTTGTTTTTTGTTTGGTTGGAATTGATTCATGTCGGTTAATGTCTTGTTTTGTTTTTTGTTTGGTTGGAATTGTCGTGCATGAGATACTAAATCCACCATAAGGGAAATTAATGAGGTATAAATAGTACCATGTATACCACGATTGACTCCTATATTAAGTTAGGATAGATTGAATATCATGAAATTACAATTGAATTAGACAAGAACCATCTTGATCAGATGATTATAAACTTCATAAGTATTATGTTTTGACATGAGTAAGCCTATAAAGATTATAGTCCACCATTTAGGACCCAATATATATCTCAAATACTAAAGCCCAACACTGTTGAAGCTCCACGTAGCAATAAGAACCAATGGCATCAAGACACATGGCAAGAGAAGGGCAAGCCACATCAGCAGACAAAGATCTGTAAAATTATTACTACGGCACATCGCCATTAATAAGGCCCCTTACAGCATTTATTGTGATAACCCCTCTCCGTCGGGACAGAACGCCTTTACCATGGACAAGGCAAGCTAGAGCATAGATTTTCGGCCAAGGTGACAGGTCGGAAGGGACAACGAAATGATTACCACAGGATATAAGTAAACGTTGAAGATAGGAAGAAGGTTAAGCTTTTCTATCTCTAATCCATCCATATACTCCATTTCTCTTTCTAACTTGCCTGTTGAAGGGTTCGCTAGGGGACTCCTCGTTCCCTGTTGAACTCTTGTGCAGGTTCTCTAGTGGGCCTGGCCATTCGAATATAGGCTTGAGGAGCGTGGATCAGTCCGACTCGTTCCACTTGGAACGAACTGTATCATCAGTTGGCGCCGTCTGTGGAACCCTCTTACACCGCGCGCTAGTTGTGCTCATTGTCACCGGAGGCCCTTTTCCAATAACCCCTTCCTACCACCTGCAAAGGTGAATGGTCACAACTAGATCCACGGCTTCCCACCCCAATGTTCCTGACCACCAAGCCGATCCTCCCAATCCAAACAACCCACCACAGTACTTTACCGAGCTCACCAACAGCATCAACCGCCTGGCCGAGCAGAACCAAGCTCTGATCAATGCCCTACTCCAAAGAAACCTTCTCATGCCTCCTCCACCACCTCCAAATATTCCACCCAACCAAGAACGAGCCCCCAGCCATATTATCCTGCAGCCCTATCCACCCAACTTGGAAGGCTTGCGACCCCTTCCTCCAGATATAAATCCACCACCCCGAGCCCCACATCCATCGGTCCTGGCACCAACCCCTGAAGGAGAGGCCAGCAGCGTCCAGCCCCCGCTGCCCTCCGGTGATGACAACATTCCTCTCTGGGATGCAGAACTTCGAGCCATGAAGCTCCAACTCCAAGGAGTCATGCAGAACATACAGCATAAACCCTCCACCACAGCCAACTCACCATTCGTCGCCTCTATCCGGGACAAACCTCTACCCCCCAAGTTCAAAATGCCCACAATCGACTCTTTTGACGGTACGACGGATCCAGTCGACCACTTGGAGACTTACAGAACCCTTATGATCCTCCATGCATTCCCTGACGAAATCATGTGTCGGGCTTTCCCCGTGACACTCAAGGGGTCAGCTCGACTTTGGTTTAGTCAATTGTCAGCAGACTTTGTCTCCACTTTCCAACACCTCAGTGACTCCTTCCTCAGCCATTTCATTGGAGCCCAGCGCCAGTGGCGTCCGGCAACCCAACTCCTCAACATCCGTCAGACCGAGGGGGAGTCGCTACGCAGTTTCGTTACCCGCTTCAACACCGAAGCCTTGCAAGTAGCGGAAAACGATGACAAGGTCATCCTTACAGCTTTCATGGCCGGTCTACGGTCGTCTGACTTCCTTTTCTCCCTCTCTAAAAACCCCCTGACCTCCATGGCAACCCTACTCTCCAAAGCTCAAAAATACATGAACGCCGAAGATTCCCTAGCTGCCCGACAAGATCCTATAGCCAAAAACCTGACCCCTAGAGATAAGAGAAAGGATGCAAAAACCAGAAATACCCAGTATAATAACCCAACAAGTCAGTATACCGACCGCCCCCCTCCGAGCCGACCGGTCGGCACCAGCCCGACCGCCCGGCCGGTTCGAGTGGTACACCTCCCTCAATTCCCCCATGGAACAAGTCCTCAATCAGATCCAGCGGGACTACCCCTAAAATGGCCCCAACCATCACGAACCCCTTCCAATCGGAGAGACCAGTCCAAATATTGCCGTTTTCACCAGGACCACGGCCATAATACTGAGGAGTGTGTCAACCTCAAAGATCAGGTCGAGGGCTTGATTCGTCAAGGACGTCTCAGTCAATTCACGAATACTCGCCCTCAGCAGAGGCAACGGATTGAACCCATCAGAAACAACCACCGGCGCACCCCTTCCCGACAACCAGCACAACCTAACCAAGGTCATGATCGCCCTCCACAGCAACCTCGGGCACAAGGTAACCCCGCCCCAACTGTTGGGGAAATCAGAGTTATTTCCGGTGGGCTTGCTTGTGGAGGACCATCCCGTTTGGCTCAGCGGGCAGAACTCAGGAAAATAAGGCAGGGCTCAGACAAAGAAGTTGCCAATTGGACCGACCCCCCAAACAGCCCAAGCAGTGGACCGAGCCTATCACCTTTACGGACGCCGACTGCACAGGTATCCGTTACCCCCATGACGACCCTCTCGTCATTTCCGCTCTCCTCTCCAATTACAAGGTCAAACGGGTTCTCATCGACAACGGCAGTTCTTCAGACATCATCTTCCTCAATTGCTTCCGCCAGCTCAAGATCGGGGAAGAAAGTTTGTCTCCTCTCCAAACCCCTTTAGTCGGTTTCACTGGCGACCGGGTGACTTCCATCGGCTCCATCGATCTTCCCATCACAATCGGCGAGTACCCGCGGCAGACCACAAAGTTGCTCACCTTCCTTGTTGTTGACTGCCCCTCTGCCTACAACATCTGCCTACAACATCATCCTTGGCCGCACCGCCCTAAACGCTTTCCAAGCTATCACATCCACTTATCACCTTGCCATCAAGTTCCCTACCGATCTTGGGGTCAGGACAGTGAGGGGAGAGCAGACCGTGGCCAGAGAATGTTATGTCGCCTCACTTAAAGAAGTCAAGCTGAAGGAGGCTATGATCATTGAAGGACTCCATGTCAGAGACGAGAACGAGCTGGTTAGGGGGGGAACCAGTGGAAGAACTTGTCGAGGTCTTCATCGATCCCAACAACCCGGCCAAAATCGCCAAGATTGGCACCCAACTATCCCCCCAGGCCAAGGCCGACCTCACCGCCCTCCTGATTGAACACAATGATGTGTTTGCCTGGACTCACTCCGATATACCGGGTATTGACCCCTCCTTCATCATCCACCGTCTCAGCATTGAGTCTCATTTCCGACCTATCCGCCAGAAGCAGCGCATTTTTCACCTGGAGCGCAATAACCTCATTGCTTCTGAAGTAGATAAGCTCATTGAGGCACAGTTTATCACAAATGTGGACTACCCCAGGTGGCTGTCGAATGTGGTTCTGGTTCGTAAAAACAATGGTAAATAGCGACTCTGTGTCGACTACTCCGACCTCAACCAAGTTTGTCCCAAAGACAACTATCCTCTCCCTCGCATAGATCTGCTGGTTGACGCCACGGCCGATCATCAAATGCTCAGTTTCATAGATGCCTTCTCTGGATACAACCAAATCCTGATGCACCCATCTGACCAGGAACACACCTCCTTCATCACTGACCGAGGCACCTACCATTACCGTGTGATGCCATTTGGGTTGAAGAATGCCGGGGCCACTTACCAACGGTTGGTCAATGTTGTCTTCCATCATCAGATAGGCCGTAACATAGAAGTATATGTCGACGACATGCTGGTCAAGAGCAAGCTCTCCACTGATCATCTGGCCGACCTGCGAGAAACCTTCGCCACCCTGCGAAAGTACCAAATGAAGCTCAATCCGGAGAAATGCGGTTCGGCGTAGGATCTGGGAAGTTTTTGGGTTTTATGGTCAGTCAATAGGGCATTGAAGCTAACCCCGAAAAGATCAAGGCCTTAATCGAAATGCAGTCACCTAGAACGGTTAAGGAGGTTTAAAGGCTTACTGGCCGAGTGGCCGCCCTCAACCGCTTCATTTCCCGAGCAACGGATAAGTGCCTCCCCTTCTTCAAAGTTTTTCGGCAAAATTTTGAATGGACGGCAGAATCCGAAGAGGCCTTTCAGCAGTTGAAACAGTGCATGGCTAACCCCCCTTACTTTCTCAAGCAATCACGGGCGAACCCCTCTTCCTCTAACTAGCCGTGTCAAACACTGCAGTCAGTGCAACACTCATTAGGGAAGATAACTCTGTTCAACGACCGGTCTACTACATTAGTCGGGCTCTTAGGGGGGCGGAACAAAACTACCCATTGTTAGAAAAAATGTCCTTGGCCTTGGTCACCGCCTCCAGATGACTCCGCCATTACTTCCAAGCCCATTCTATAGTGGTCCTCACTGACCAACCATTGAAGAAGATAATGCAACAACCAGAACTTTCCAGCAGACTTATGCAATGGTCGATCGAGCTCAGCCAATTTGACATCTCCTACCGGCCTCGAACAGCGATTAAAGGGCAGGCCATTGCCGATTTCATCCTGGAATTTACTAATCCCACTCCAATCACAGCTCCTCCGCCCCCGCCACCCCCTACTGAGTCAGAAGACCCCCACTCTTGGACTCTCAACGTCGACGGATCATCCCGCAAAGAAGGCAGTGGGGTTGGTCTCATCATCACCGCCCCCGAGGGCGGTTATTTCAAGTGTGCTCTCTGGTTCTTGTTCGATGCAAGCAATAATGAGGCTGAATATGAGGCATTGATAGCAGGTCTCCGCCTAGCCCGAGACATTGGTGTCAGCCACATCTGGGTGTTCAGTGATTCCCAGCTTATTGTCGGACAAATTACGGGGGAATTCGATGCCAAGGAAGACACAATGCGGGCTTATAGGGATATTGCACTCCCCCTTGCTCGACTCTTCAACACCTTCCACATCAGGCACATCCCTCGGACGGAAAACTCCAAGGCAGATGAAATGGCCCAATTGGCTTCAGCAGACCAGTCAGATCTCAGCCACGGTGTCCGCTTGAGTACCTAGCCCACCTAGCCATTTCCCCAAACCCGCAGCAAGTCTACTTCCTCCAAAATGAACCCATTCCTTGGGCGGCCGACATCTTTTTATTTCTGACAACGGGGGAACTACCAGCCGACAAACAGCAGACCGCCAAAGTGAGGGCCCGGTCGTCCAACTACATTCTTGTCAGCGGCCTCTTGTACAAACGTGGCTTTTCACGCCCATATATGCGATGCCTTAATCCAGCCCAAGCAACCTACGTGATGAGGAAAGTCCATGAAGGTATCTGTGGTAATCATTCGGGCGCCCGGTCCCTAGCCCACAAAATACTTCGCACTGGTTATTTCTGGCCTACTCTCAATCAGGATGCGACTGACTTTATGCTCAAATGTGATAAGTGCCAACGTTTTGCCAACATTCCCCATGCTCCTCCTACAGAATTGATCACACTTTGCAGTCCCTACCCATTCGCCAAATGGGGGATCGACCTGGTTGGCCCATTGCCCACTGGCCGAGGCCAAACCAAATTCGCCATCGTCGCCATTGATTACTTCACTAAATGGGTAAAGGCATAACCCCTTGCCACAATTACCGAGAGGAACACAACCAGATTCATCTGGCAGTCGATCGTCTGCAGATTTGGCATCCCTCAAGCCATCGTCTCCGACAACGGCAAACAATTCAACGACGCCAAGTTCCGGAAATTCTGTGCAGAACTTCAAATCCAGCCATGTTTCTCTTCCCCAGGCCATCCCCAAGCCAATGGCCAAGTTGAAGTTACCAACCGTTCTCTTCTGAAGATCATCAAAACTAAGCTGGAAGCCGCTAAGGGACTCTGGGCTAAGGAATTACCAAATGTACTCTGGGCCTACCACACTACAGCTCGAACCCCCACCGGAGAGACCCCATTTCGCTTAACATATGGCGCTGAGGCGGTCATCCCAGTGGAAATTGGTCTACCCACCCCAAGGGTTCTACATCCTCATCCAGAACTAACTGAAGAGCTGCGTCGGGCAGACCTAGATCTGATCGAAGAGCTTCGAGAAACCACCGCTGTCAGAGGGCCTCATACTAACAGAAAATGAGAACACACTACAACTGCAAAGTCCGACCGAGGGAGTTCGCTGTGGGGGACCTCGTTTTGCGCGAAGCCACTCTTGCTACCAGAAACCCGACTGAGGACAAACTGACAGCCAAGTGGGAAGGACCTTACGTTGTTAAAGCCAGACCTCGTCCGGGCACTTACCGACTTCAAGACATGAAAGGCCGAGACCTCCCCCATCCGTGAAACGCTGAACACTTGAAGCGTTATTTTCAATAAATTCCTATTTTTGTATTGATCAGTTATTGTATTTTCTCTTTGGCAATCTACACACTTGAATTTTCTTGTTCTCCTATCACATGATGTAAATTTCTGATCAAATGGGTTACACCTTACATGACAACAATCTTGTATCTCAATTATCTGTGTGGTATCTCAATAACGTCCTGATCGCAGCACTCAGCTCAAGCCTCAGTCAGACTGAGCATGACAAAGCCTCAGCCAGACTGAGCACTACAAGCCTCAGCCAGACTGAGCACCACAAGCCTCAGCCAGACTGAGCACCACAAGCCTCAGCCAGCCTGAGCACTACAAGCCTCAGCCAGCCTGAGCACTACAAGCCTCAGCCAGACTGAGCATTACATACCTCAGCCAGACTGAGCTCTACAAGCCTCAGCTAGACTGAGCATGAAGAGCTTGGCTAGACCGAGTTACTTAAAGCCTGAGCCAGACTCAGCTTGCAGAGCTCGGCCAGACCGAGTTACTTAAAGCCTCAGCCAGACTGAGCATGAAGAGCTTAGCCAGACTGAGTTACTTAAAGCCTCAGCCAGACTGAGCATGAAGAGCTCAGCCAGACCGAGTTACTTAAAGCCTCAGCCAGACTGAGCATGAAGAGCTTAGCCAGACCAAGTTACTTAAAGCCTCAGCCAGATTAAGCATGAAGAGCTTAGCCAGACCGAGTTACTTAAAGCCTCAGCCAGACTGAGTTACTTAAAGCCTCAGCCAGACTGAGCCACCATTGCAACCTCATGATCGTAGCATAGTTGCCATACTTAGTCAAATTCCAGTTCAATGTTTTCCAGGTCAGGCTTGCTTCTTGCTGGGTCATGATTCACAACTTCACGTTTTTACATTTCACTCTGCGTTGCGGTTTTTATTACATTTTAAACTTCACTTTGCGTTGAGGTTTTCTTACTTTTTACACTTCATAATGATTTATACACAACCCCTGTGCAAGTCACCATTCTCGTTCATTGCAGAATTACAAACATAAAAACAACAGTATGCCAAACACAAGTCATAATTTTATTCATTCACAAACTTGTACATAAGTTTATTACAGCAATTCAAAACAAAAAAAAAAAAACAAACAAAACACAAAACAACCAAAATTCTAAGGACAAATTTTCTCCACACCACTCACTCCTCTTCACTTGAGGCGAGATCTTCTTCTTCAACACCCTCATCTAGGGGGGTCTGGGCCACGTCGTTTTCATCAATCTTTACGCTGCTGAGGTCCAAGTCTGGGAACAACTCTTCTGCTTTGCGTTTAAACATCTTCCAGCCGCTGTCCCAGTACTTAGCCATCTCGTGCTTCTAGAAGTCCGACCGCTGGAAGCTCTGGATCACTTCTTCTTCACTCCTGCCCCCAGCGGTCGTTCCCGACGGGCCAGCCCCACCAGACGCCTCCCTTGCCAAGTTACTAGCGATCGCAGCATCGATCGCCATCTGGAAGTCAACAGACCCTTTGAACTGCTCTACTGCTACCACGTACAAGTCGGGGTAGGCTGTCCTCTCAGAGGCTGCCTTGGTCTTCTCTTCCACTAACTCTTTCTCCAACCTCGCTTTCTCCTCCATCGACTTGGTCCACTCGTCCGCCAACGTCCTCTCCAGCTCAGCAATCTTCAGATCCAACTCTTCTTTCTCTTTGATTGACTGAGCTCGAAGATTTTCGCTGCAAGACATGGCCTCCTCCCACCGTTCGTTGGCGACGGTGCAGGCTGCCTAGGCCTCTTCTAGCTTCTTCTCCTCGTTCTCCAATTGGAACTCGAGCGACACCACCTTGCGGTGTTCCGCCTCCAGCTCCAACTTGGTCGCGAGCAGTTCAGCATTGGCTCGCTCGGTCGAGTACCCCTGCACTATCGCCAACACTTGCATCTTCTTGGCCTTCTGGGCCTCTTCCAACCCCCTAGCACATGCACTTCGCGCTGCCTTCCGCCACCCTGCAGTCTCCCTCCTTAAACTCTCAAGTTGGGCCTCCACCCCCTCCAACTTTGCCGCCAACGGTCCCACTTCGCCTTTTGCAGCCGCCGCCTTTCTCAGAAGGGCCCCTGCTAAGGAGGTCGCCTCCATTTGGGCAGAACACAACCCCCTCAGCAGCTCAGCCTCAGTAAAACTCTCCATCGAGCGCACGGCTGCGTCTTCTACTACTCGCAAGAGGCGATCTGCAGTGGCCCTGGCCTCTATCCCTTCTCCCCTCAGCCGCCCAGACACGACTGGGACATGGTAAAAAGCGGTCTTCAACCTGGCCCCCTCTCCTTCTCCTTGGGGCGCAGAAGCGTCCTTGGGTTGCTGCTCCACCCCCCCCACAGGGTCAGTCACACTAACCTCCACTCGCTCTCCGGGGGCGGTCGCCCCACTCTCCACCCCCTTTGCTGTTTCCCCCAACCCCACTTCGGGGATCTCCTCCGCCGTCACCTCATTCCTTCTCTTCAGGGCTGGCCCTTCCTCCCTTTCCCTTACCCTTCTCTTATTCTTCACCACAGCCTCCACCTCTTTGTTGGCCCTTTCCTTCAAAGGATCAATTGGGGGCGGTCGTGGCTCAAATCCACCCAAGTCCTTTTCCCCCAGTGATTTTGGGCGCGGTCGGATCCTCTCCTTCGCAATCGGCTTCGGCGGCCGGTCTGCCTGTGACTCTTTGAATTTACTGGCCTTAGCGAGAATGCTCCTATCTTCCGCCTCTTGCGCCTCCCTTCTCGCCTATAATTCCACCGGTTCTAGGTCTCCGCCGGTCGGCTGAGGGCCCAACCTGCGGCAAACAAGGCTGACGGCTGAACGAGCTCGTCCCATTTGGCGCCGTCCTTCTCCCTCCATGCCTTCACCTTCTTCACCCTCTCCTCAGTTGCTGCCTCCAGTTTTAGCTTCACAGACTTGGTGGGCACTCTCCACACCGTGCACACTCCAACTCTCCCGTTTGCGGACATGTAAAACCACCGCGGCCTCCACCCCTTTATTGATGACGGTAACCCTGCCACCAGGCCCTTCTCTGCCGCCGCCTGCAAAGTGACCCAAGTTTCTTGCTGCCCCGAGGCCTTGTAGTACGCAAAAAACTCGTCCACCGTCATAGCCGCCCCTCGTTCGCCCTCAGCCACGCGCTTGCACAGGCTAGTACAATCTTCCATGCGTTGGGCATTAGTTGACCCGGCGCCACTTCCAACCGGTTTAGGACATCCACTACCACCTGCGGGAGCGGTAACCTCAACCCTCCCTTCAACGCCTCCTCGTAGAGGGCAAACTCCCCTGGTCGGGCGTCGGATGGCCTCTCTTTCGTTGTCGGCAGCTTTAACTCTATTTCTGCGGGAATCTGGTATTTCTTGCGTATACCCACCAACTCCTCCGCGGTAACGGTCGACTTGTCGGCCTTTGTATGCTAGTGATCTGGCTCAACTTGGCTGATTGGCCGCATAACCGCTATCATTGTGGATGAACGAGGTCGCCCCACCGGCTCCCCCTTGCTTCCCACTCGCCGCTCTGTACGGTATTGTTCCGCCAAATTTACCGCATCATCGTCACCCAATGGATCAACCCTTGCTTCCTCTTGGGCCATCTCTCTCATATGTCTGCGAATAGCTTCGGATGCGGGTACAAGCAAATTCACAAAGTGTTGCAGGGGTGTATCACTAGCAACGAAGGAGTTTACACTTGGAATGTTTTGATTTTTTGCAAAAAGGTAGGTAAAGCGAATAATACCAAAGGCCCAAGGCTTGCCCGTATTCCAAGGGTCACAATTAAATTCCACCAGTTTGAAAATTTTCAAAAATCCGCCAAAACTGTCTTTTCAACACCCTATAATAACCTATCGTTTCACTTCTTGCCCAACGCCTAACCTTCCCCACTACGAGATTCTGCCATGTGTACGAACACGATCCACTACCCCTTTCCCCTTCCCTGTCTATTCCACTTCACTTCAACACGTGCCCCGCCGCCTCTCGAGCCCCTCGCCACACCACCCACCCTTCGTGGTTGGCCCTCCTCATGGTCGGTCCCTCCACTCGGCCACCCTTCACGGTCGGCCCTCCTCATGGTCGGTCCCTCCACTCGACCACCCTTTGCAGTCGGTCCTCCTCATGGTCGATCCCTCCGCTCGGCCACTCTTCGCGGTCGGCCCTCCTCATGGTCGGTTTCTCCACTCGGCTACCCTTCACGGTCGGCCCACCCCATGGTCGGTCCCTCCTCTCATTCGGCCTTCACCCTACCGGTCTCTCACAACTCTTATTTTCTTCATTATTCCCTTCGTTGGACTAAAGCTGCACTCGGGAATGGGGGACTACTGACATGGATAAGCCCATAAAGATTATAGCCCACCATTTAGGGCCCAATACATATCTCAAATACTAAAGCCCAACACTGTTGAAACCCCACGTAGCAATAAGAACTAATGGCATCAAGACACATGGCAAGAGAAGGGCAAGCCACATCAGCAGACAAAGATCTGCAAAGTTATTGCTACGGCACATCGTCATTAATGAGGCCCCTTGCAGTATTTATTGCGATAACCTCTCTCCGTCGAGACAAAACGCCTTCACCATGGACAACACAAGTTAGAGCATAGACTTTCGGCCAAGGTGACAGGTCGGAAGGGACAACGAAATGATTACTAGAGGATATAAACAAATGTTGAAGACAGGAAGAAGGTTAAGCTTTTCTATCTCTAATCCATCCATATACTCCATTTCTGTTTCTAACTTGCCTATCGAAGGGTTCGCTGGGGGACTCCTCGTTCCCTGTTGAACTCTTGTGCAAGTTCTCTGGTGGGCCTGGCCATTCGAACATAGGCTTGAGGAGCGTGGATTAGTCCGACCCGTTCCACTTGGAACGAACTGTATCATCATGTTTAATTCAGATGGATTAGAAGATGAAATAAATAAATAAATAAATAATATTACTTTTGACTAGTGAATGGAGGGAGATTTGGTTTTTCTCCAGCGTTATTCCATTCATCAATCTTTCTCCTTTCAACTAGAGATTAACACGTGGTGGAAAAGGGATCTAAGAGTAAAGAATATGCCACGTCACTTAAAAGGGAAGTGGTGTAGCAGAGCGACGTCGTTTACTAAAATTGATGTCATTTTGTGTTAACGTTGCCCTAAACGACAGTCAGGTACACTAAAACCCTCTTCTTTTCTATCATTGAGCCCCATAGTCTTTCTCTCTTCTCTTCTTGCAGACTAAAAACTCCTAGCGACCTTCATAGCAACCCATGTGACCCTCCATCGTCCCTTACATATAGTAGTGGTGCCACCTTTCATCCCCAATCCAATTTCGATTTTATCTCTGAGGTGAATTAGTGCAAGAACAAACAGTAAAATACCCAAAAATTGAAAGGCAAAATAACCAACACCCAAAACAATAAAAGGGTGATTATAACTAAGTTTTGATATTATTTTGGTTTCTTTCAACAATAACAAATTGATTCTTCTTAATATTGTCACTGATGTAGGTTACTCATGTATAGTCGATGTTGTTGCCGGAGTTATGGAGGACACTGGGGTTACAGTAAGGGACAATGCTGGTGGGGTCTGCTTTTGTGGTGAAAGGGTTTGGAAACACTCTCTGATCCTGACAGACTTCCTTGATCCTCGAGATGATACCTGAAATAGGCACAAACACTCCGGTCGGTGATGTCGGAATCAGCACTCTAACGAGTAAATTAGTAGTCACTCAAATTTACTTTAGTCACAAGTTATCATTGTTTTCTCCCATACCTATCCTTTGGCTGCTGCTCCTCCTCATTTTATATTATTCTCCAAAGACCCACTCTCTTGCTATGGACATTCCTCTCTCACAACTGGGCCCCCAGATGCTCCATAGGAAATGTTGCCTATTTGGCCCTTGAGCTAGGTTCTACTCGGCCACCGCTTTATTTAAATGAATCCGGTCATTATTCAAATGAATCTGATCACGGGTTGACTCGTCTGCATCCGTCTTCTCGGCAATCTCGTCTCGAGGGTAAAGCTAGCTTGAGTCGACTTATATAAGACTCATTTTATTTTCGGCCTCCATAATTGCCCTCCAAGCATCCGAGTAAGGTCTTCCTCGTCGGCATGTTTGGTTAATTGGTTCATACTAGGTTTATCAGGTCAAACAGAACACCCTCGAGAAGCGAAAATACGGCGGTTGCACTCCTTTTAGTACTGATTTTTCAGAACAGACGACGTATGCAATCATTACAGCTTCTCGCCCCTTCGTATTTGACACTCATTTAATGTGATTTGAAAACTGTCCCTCCGTATATTTTTGAATCGAAAGGCCCTTGGCTTCTGTTAGTATTCTTCACACCAAACTTCCTTCTTCAAGATTTCTGCAATTCCGCTCCCTACTATTCATCTTCCTCTTCGACCTGTAAGTTCTTCTTTCTCTTCTTGTTTTGTTCTCATTCAAGTCCCCTGTGTGTTTTTTTTTTTGTTTTAGTTCACATTTTATTTTTATTCCGTCTTGAATGGCAAAGCATTTGAAAGCTCTTCTCTCTGAGGAGTGAGTCACAGCCTTCCGTCGTCATTTTTCAATCCCAAATGACGTCCAACTAACCCTTGTCGTAGACAATGTGTGGATATGGAGAGGGCTAACACAAATACCATCATCTTCCCTCTTTTGTCAATCGCTGAGGGCGGAGTCCGATTCCCCCTCCATCCTCTTCTTAGGACAGTTCTGTGTTATTGGGGACTAGTCTCTTCCTAGCCTAACGTGAACTTCTACCAAATAATCACGTGTATTGTAGAATTGAACAGCCGACTTGGGCTTAACCTATGAATCCCAGCTATTCGGCATTGCTACGTTATGGTGAAATTGATTGGTCGGCAGGGCCGTTACTTTCTGTGAGCCAAGGACGTAGATCACCACTTGGTGACCATGCTCGCTAGCTCTAGCAAAAGGGTTAATGATGTCATAGTCGCCGTCCGAGGCAATTGGGAATTCGACGAAGGGGAAGATCGCTTGGACCTAGTGCCGAGGTAAAACAGGCGAGTCAGGTGACCGAATATATTGGTTATCCTAATTTACATGAGTTATTCGGCTTACATACTGTATTCTGATTGTTATTTTTGTGTTGTGCAGGCAACGAGTTAAAAAGAGCACTAACATCGGCGGACGAAGCCGTTGTTGACCAAGTGAAGACGATTCTCAATTACAAATGACGTGAAAATCTTCAAGGACAAGGGCGCGCCGCTCACGTTTTGCTGAAGTACGACCCAACCTATTTCACTTTCTCGACTGCAGATAATATCCCTGTGCCAAGAGGTAAACGACAACTTATATTCCCAAGCTACAAAAGTTTAAGGGATATTGGTATCGAAGGTTCTGACGCCGGCGAACAAGTCAACGAAGACACGTACTCAGATGGCCGTGCAGAAGAACAGGAACTTAACAGAGAGATCGAATTAGCATTTGAGCATATCAGCCCTGACCACCATATCGATCATCCCCCCACTTCTGGCGGAGTAGCTGTATCTGCTCCAAATGACGACATCTTTACTAGTTTGGAAGATTTACCTGGGGCCGAATTCGGCGCCGAATCCGAGGCTGAGGAGATGGGCAGAGAATCCCTTGCACAATTTGCCAAAAGAAGAAATGCAGAAAGAATGGCGAAAAGGAGATAGGTTGGTGGTACTGGGGAGAGCCTAGTAACTCCTCCCTGCGAGGTTCCTCCAGAAGAGACGGCCCACGATATGATTGTAGCTGATTTGGTCCCTGAAGAGCAGTAGATTGAAGTCTCAGGTGCCGAGCAAATAGGGCAGAAACACGCTGCCGAGACCATTGTTGCGCTATCAGATGCATCCGTTTACAAACGACTAAAGGTGGTGACGCCGTCCACGGATGATTCGACCGAGCCATTTGTCATCCAATCACGAATGAAGAGTACGCCAGTCCTCACCAGTGGGTCAGCCAATAAAGATCCCGCTGTGGCGCTAAGTGTGGCTTCGGTGCTTTCTTTCATAGCTGACAGGGTTGCATTCTGTGCCGAACTAGACGTGGTCTCAATTGCTTTGGCGGCGTAGTCAGCTATATTGGTAAGTTTAAAATACATAAAAATTTCATTTATCATGCCGACTAACGTGCCTTTGCTTCATTGCTTTTGTTAGGTGGCAGGAAGGATTGCTGAAATCGGCCGTTGTCATTATGATGCCGTAGAAAGGCTCGGCATTCTTGAAGGCCAGCTTGAAGAGGAGAAAGGCAAGGCCATAGAAACTGTAGCCGACTTGGTTGTGGTGACGACGAAGGCCGAGGTCGAAGCCAAGAAGGCGGAAGAAGAGCAAGCGAGGGTCGTTGCTGAACAGAAAAAAGCTCAACACGCCGACTTGCTCCGTAGGGCCGCTGAGGAGAGGGCAAACTTGATAGACAGCTCCCTGAAGTCGGCACAAAAGGAAATCACAAAATTGAAGGTCGATCTTGAGGTAGAGAAGAACACGAGGGAGCTCGCTGAGGCAGATGCGGCCAAAGCGTTTAATGCTAGAGAGCTTAGGGCCAAAGAATTATATACAAATGAAGCCTTGAAGTTTGAGAATCGAGGCTTTAAGCACGGCTGGCTCAGAGCTTTGGCGGCCCCCAAGGTGACTCTTGATCAGCCAATTCCCTACGAGCAGTTAGAAGTTGAGCCGTTGGAATCGGATCCAGAGAAGTTGGACTTTTGATTGGTCGATTCCCTAATAGCTATATTTACCTTTTGTTTTTGTTACTTTTGTTTTTGTTGATTCCGTTATACCGTTTAATGTTTGTATTAGGGTCATTTTTATGTATAAAGTGACGAATGTATTTGTGCAATTTATTAATGAAAATGCCCATTACTTTTTTTTCGTTGGTTAGTGTGAACAAAAATGTGCCACATAACTAAGTCGAAATAAAAATGAATAAGTGGGCCGCATCACTAAGCGAAAAGAAATGAGTTAAACGGTTGTGACAGTGCCTTAATTTGGCCAAATAGTGATAAGCCAATAAGCCCAAATAGATTAACAAGTCCATGTGGTCAGGTGGGGCAGTGTATCAATTTGGCCAAATAATGATAAGCCAAATAGATTAATAAATCTGCCCTTGCCCCAGTTGACCACTTAGCGTCACTGCCGAATACAACAGAAAACAAAGCAAGTCCATGTGGTTAGGTGGGGCAGTGTATCGATTCGACCAAATAATGATAAGCTGAATAGATTAATAAATCTGCCCTTACCCTAGTTGACCACTTAGCGTCATCGCCGAATACAACAGGAAAGGAAAAAAAAAAAAAACAAGTCCATGTGGTCAAGTGGGGCAGTGTATCGATTCGGCCAAATAATGATAAGTTGAATAGATTAATAAATCTGTCATTGCCCTAGTTGACCATTTAGCGTCATCGCCAAACACATATAGAGATGGCGACGAATGCAGGCGCATCGTAATCGTTGCATCCACATTTAATAAATGGGATAGCCTGGCGTTTATTGGGCTAGTGGCCTCTTTAAATAGACATTTCTTAGAGTGTGAAAGGTAAGAGAGCATTGCATCGACCTGAGCAAGCTCGTCTGTTTACCAGATTATTTTTCAACAGTAGAGGCGAAGGAAAGACATTAGCAGAACTAGGCGTAGAAATGAACTGCAGAGCTGGTGGTGAACCCACTCAAATGGGAAATATGGTGTCGGAGGAGCGAGAGAAACGTCGATCACCCCAACATCGAAGTAAGTCCCTTAGAGGGGGCGAGGTAGAGGAATCACAAAGGAGGGGGGCGCAACAACAAGAGCTCAAGGGTTGGGGGCGTATAAGCCCCATCATGAAACAAACCAACCAGGTCACCACGCTCATTGAGTTTTTCGATGTTTGTTGGGAACAAACCAATAACCGAAGCGGATTCAATTATCCGTGATCCAAACGTGGCCGTGGAGTTTACTCAACAAATATTTCGATCTATGATCGGGCGGAGTGATTACGAAGTCTTCAGAGAAAGTTTCCATAGGGCAGTCAAAGAACTTTACAACTCATATGAGATCGGCATGCGCCTTCGCGCCGCACAGAGAGAAATTGAACAGAAAGATAGGCGTATTCGAAACTTGGAGCGCCATATGGATAAGACCAAAAGTGAGGTGCGAAGAGTCAAGGCCATCGAGACGCAATCGGCAGGTGCGATGAACCCAGCCATCATAGACAAAGTGAACCAACGCCTGATTAATCATGCTATAACCGATCGGGATACGGCGAGTGTTTTTGCAAAAGAGGCGATACGATCGCGGGCTTATGAAGAGGCTTTTTCGGCGGACGAAAAATCGACATTGAAAAGACCAGGGAAAAGTTGGTTGACGATGTTTGCTAATGCGAGAACCTTGGTTTTAAGCACAGATGAATTAAGGCTTTACATGCCGCCGGTGTCGACTCAGCATCTCTGTTGTACCAGGACTACAAGGTTCCCTCGAAGCCTTTGATGCCAAGAAAACAGATGATGAGGAAAAAGCTGCCAACCCGCAGAAGGCCTAAATAACAAGGAACCCTGCATTTGTAATTTCTTATTTTAGTGGAATTGTTGTACAAAATTTTATTGCTTGAAATAAAATATGGCTGTTTTATTGATATCTTTACTGGAAATGCATGTCTTTTGACCTATGGATTTCCACTGTGTTATAGTGCAATATCGTTATGAATATGTCGATTTCGACAATTTGTTATCAATATGGAAAAGATGACCCAAATTCTGCTAGAGCAATTCGGAGTCTTTGTAATGGCCAAACATGATCAAGTACGAAGGGCGCTCCGAATTCAGAGGCTTTTTGGACCAATTGTGCAAACCACAAAGGGTGCTCCGAATTTGAAGTCTTTATAATGGCCAAACAAGATCAAGCACAAAGGGCGCTCCAAATTCGGAGGCTTTTTTTGGCCAATCGTGTCGACCACGAAGGGCATTTCGAATTCAGAGTCTTTGTAATGGCCAAACGTGATCAAGAATGAAGGGCGCTCTGAATTCGGAAGCTATTTTCGACCAATTGTTCTGACCACGAAGGGCACTCCAAATTCGGAGTCTTTGTAATGGCCAAACGTGATCAAGCACGAAGGGCGCTCCGAATTCGGAGGCTTTTTTTGGCCAATCGTACCAACCACGATGGGCGCTCCAAATTCAGAGTCTTTGTAATGGCCAAACGTGATCAAGCACGAAGGGTGCTCTGAATTCGGAGGTTTTTTTTTTTTGTCTTTGGTCAATCGGCCATTCGAAATAAGAAATGATGAGGCATTTGGTATTACTGATTAACTGCATAGATGCATCACAGTTACATAGCAGCAAAAACAAAAATGAACAAGAATAATCTCCAAGTTGTTTTAATGATAGAATTTGGGCAAGTGGGTCGAATTCGAAGGTTGAGGTAGCCTTTTGCCAGTCATGTGTAAAAGCCGATATGCCCTTGCACCGGCAATCGAATCAATCTGATAGGGTCCATTCTAGTTAGAGCCTAGTTTTCCGTCCGCTGGGATTTTGATAGCAGGAAGCACTTTCTTGAGAACCAATTCTCCAGAGACGTAATGGCACAGCTATACGCGTTGGTTATATGCTTTGACTAGCTGATGTTGGTATCGCGCCATATGTGCAAGAGCTCAATCTCGGCGTTTCTCGAGAGAATTTAGGTCCAAGGCCAACAACATGTCGCTACACTCCATGTCAAAAGCCTTTGATTTCATAATGGGCAGGCCGATTTCAAGAGGGATGATAACTTCTGTCCCAAAGCACAAGGCGAATGGCATTTCTCCGGTAGGTCACCTCAGAGTGGTGCGATAAGCCCACAATACGCTGGGCAGCTCCCACTTGCCCTTGGCTTTCTCCAATCGTTTCTTGATTCTGTCCAGGATCACTTTATTTGAGACCTCAACCTGACCGTTGTTTTGTGGGTAAGCTGGTGAGAAAAAGTTGGGCCGGATACCATATATGTCGCATAACTCCTGATAGATGCCATAATCAAATTGGGTGCCATTGTCGGATATAAATGCCCTAGGTATACCGAATCGGGTTATAATGTTTTTCCATACAAAGCGTTTAACATCGACGTCTCGAATATGTGCCAATGATTCTGTCTCAACCCATTTTGTGAAATAATCTGTTGCAACAATCAAGAATCGTTTGTTTCCCGGAGCTCGTGGTAGTGGTCTGACGATATCAAGGCCCTACTGAGCAAAAGGCCATGAACTAGTAACGGAGTTTAATTCTTCGACGGACAAGTGAGTTA
The DNA here is from genome assembly GCA_030407325.1 of Camellia japonica. NCBI lineage: Eukaryota > Viridiplantae > Streptophyta > Magnoliopsida > Ericales > Theaceae > Camellia > Camellia japonica. The sequence goes on from JAPPVO010000031.1 coordinate 70,136,106, forward strand.
AAGAGGAGAACTTCTGGCATTATACACACTTCTTTACGTAGTTCTTAGCGTCAATGCGCATGGTCGGCCAATAATATCCCTGAGTTACGGCTCGATGTACCAATAAACACTCTCCCGAATGGGCACCGCGACTGCCTTTGTGTATTTTAACCAAGAAATCCTCCACCTTGTCTGGATGAACACATTCCAAGTACGGCCCTGAGGGAGATTTTTTGTAAAGCTTTCCATGGGGATAAAAATAATATCGTAGGGCTTTATTTCGCAGCTTATAGGCTTCTTTCTTATCTGTTGGCAGCTGTTCTAAGGAAAGAAATGCGGCGATAGGGTCCATCTAACTCGGCCCTGAGTCAATGGTGTTGACTCGAATAGACTCGGGGAAACTGATACTCGGCTCTAGGATGAATCACACTTCAATGGTTCATTTAATTTTCGAGTTAACGGAAAAAGCCAAACAAGTAAGGGCATCTGCATGAGTGTTCTGATCTCAGGTTATCTGATTCAACTCGTGGTGGTCCAACTTCGTGAGCAAGGAGGTCACCGTTTTCATGTAGGCTGCTATTCGGTTGTTTTTAGCCGCATATTCCCCCTTCAACTAGTTGATGATCAATTTTGAGTCATAAAAGACCTGTAATCGTTTGGCGCCTAAATAAAGTTCGTTACGAAGTTCGATTAGCAATGCTTCGTATTCGACCTCATTGTTTGACGCATCAAAACCTAATTTGACTACCTGTTCGATTATCACTCCTTCGGGCGTCATGATTACTACTCCTGCTCTACTGCCATGTTGGTTAGATAATCCATCACAATACATCTGTCAAATGTCCCCGACATACATTCTCCAGTCTGGTTGAGGTCGAAAGGTGAGTTGGTCAGATTTGAAATCAGCATGGCATCTTGTAAATTTGGCTACAAAGTCGGCCAACACCTGCCATTTGATGGCCGTTCTGGGCAAGAATTGGAGATCATACTGGCCGAGTTCTAATGCCCATTTTGAGACTCGCCCTGACGTTTCCGCAGTACGGAGCATTGCTCGGAGAGGGTAATTCGTTAGTACCCTTACGGGATGAGCCTGGAAATAGTGTATCAGCTTCTTGGCAGCCACCACAAGAGCCAGGATGAGCTTTTTCAATGGTAGGTATCGTGTTTTGACATCGACCATCACTTTGTTTACATAGTAGATTGGCCGTTGCTCGCCGAGTTCTTCCTTTAATAACACGGCGCTAAATACCCGATCAGATACTGCCAAATATAAGATGAGCGGATCGTTGGGCGATAGGGTTGCCAAGAGTGGTACAGAGCGAAAATATGCTTTCAATTCGTCTAGCGTGGCCTAGCACTCGGGGTCCACTGGAATGTTTTTCCCTGCCAAAGCGTGTGAAAAATGGCCTGCAACAATCCGAAAACGGCTGATGAACCTATTGAGAGTCGTGGCCATTCCCATCAACTTTTGAACTTCTTTCGCCGACTAAGGAGTGCCAAGTTCCATAATGGCCGTAATTTGCCTCGGGTTGGCCTCTATTCCACCATGATTTACGATATAGCCGAGGAACTTGCCAGATCCAATGCCGAATGCATATTTCGAAACGTTGAGTTTCATCTTTTACTTTCGGAGGATATTGAAAGTTGTGGCTAAGTCGGCTAAATGAGCATGTTTTTCCGTGGATTTTACCACCATGTCATCAATGTATACTTCCATGGTGCAGTCGAATTGTTCTTTAAACATAATGGTGACCAGCCTCTGGTACATTGCCTCCGCATTCTTCAGTCCGAAGGGTATGACCTTGTAGCAATAGGTATCCCGTGGAGTAAGGAATGCAGTCTTTTCCTGGTCCTTCGGATGCATAGCAATTTGATGGTAACCTCTGTTGCATCCAAGAAGCTCATGCGTTGGTGATGCGCAGTTGAGTCCACAAGTTGGTCGATTCTGGGAAGAGGGAAACAATCCTTGGGACAGGTTCTGTTCAAATCCGTGAAGTCCACACAAACACGCCAAGTTTCATTTTTCTTCTTTACAACCACGGTATTGGACAACCAGGTGGGATAAGTTACTTCACGGATTGCCCTGCTTCCAGCAGCCTATTGACTTTGTCAATGACGGCCAAGGTATGCTCCACTACCGACTGACGACTCTTCGAAACGATCGGTTTAACTTCTGGGTCGATATTTAAATAGTGTTGGGGCACGCTTGGATCCACCCCTGATATTTCATATGGTGTCCAGGTGAATATATCAACATTGCCGACTAAGAAAGAAACCAACTCTTGTCGCTTGGTTGAATCTAGAGAAATGCCGATCATGAAGAACTTGTCAGGTTCCCTTTTTATTTCAATCCGATCAAGATCTTCGGTTACTTTATCAGTGGGGGTTTGTTCTACATCCTTGAGGCTTTCGCGGTTTGGAATTTCAATCAAGTTCACTTTCAGTTCCCTTAGCTTCTTTGCCGAAGCAGTAAGATAGTATGCCCTCACCGATTTCTGAGAGCCTTGAATTTGCTCAATTCCATGTTGCGTTGGAAAGCAAAGTAATTAATGGTAGGTACTCGGTATGGCCTGCATTGCATGCAACAAGTTCTCTCCATGATGAGATTGTATAGCGATGGAAGTTTGATGACCAAAAACTCCACGTCGATTGACTTAGTGTCCGTACGTACTGATAACGTGATCCTGCCCAAAGGGTATTCGGGGTTGGCATTGAAGCCGAACAGGGGATATTCAGTCGGTTCAAGTCCGAATCGGTGAAGCCAAGCTTAATAAATGTCTTGTGATACATTATCTCCGAGGTGCTTCCTTGATCAATCAAACGCGTTCCACAACGAATCTATTTACGCATAACTCGATGACAAGGGCATCATCATGGGGGAGAGTTATCTCTTCGAGATCGGCGTCGTCGAAGCTAATCTTGCTAGTCTCATGAGGCCATTTAGTTGGTGTGAACGGCTTAGATGGGTAGGGTTGCAGCTGAATTATATACACTTAATTCGGCCGTAGAAGACTATATATCATGTGAATCACACCAAGTGGAGGCGAGTACGGCCATAGAGCTACCGTGTTTGGTGGATTGTCCTTGCGGACATGCTGTGCCAGTCGACCATCTTGTACCAACTCCGCGAGATGTTCTTTCAGTGCATAGCATCTGTCAGTCTCATAACCATGGTCCTTATGGTATTCACATCGCCTATCCCTCCGTCTCATGCCAGAGGGGCCAATCATCTTGGACGGCCATTTAAAGAACAGTAGATGCTGGATTTTAGATAGGATCTTGTTGATCGGCTCGGCCAACTCCGTATACTTCTTGTCCGAACGTCTGAGGCGTCTCCTATCCACTTAATATTGCTCGTTCGAATGGCGTGAACACTGTTCGCTTGACCGACACAAATCCCACTGATTGTCTCGTTTTGTCTGGCCCCTCGGTTCAAAGCTCCTTTCTAGTGGTGCAGCACTTATCGGTTGTACCAGGCCAGGTGGTGCTGCCTCCACGACTTTCTAACCGGCTTTGATGCGGAGGGCATCATCCTTCACCTTGCAATACTCCTCAACTTTCTTCATTAGCACCCAAACTATTTTGGGAGGCTGTCTGGTCAACGAGCTTCTAAGTGGACTATCGGGGTGTAACCCTATTTTAAAGGAGGTGATGGCCATGGAATCGTTGTAAGCATCGTCCACTAGGTTAAAACACTCCCAATAGCGCACCGAGTATTCACGGAGGATCTCTTCTGGTTTGATTTGCATTGCCCAGAGCGAGTCAGCTTGCTTTGGTTGGGTCTTGTTAGTAATGAATCTTGCCCTGAAGGATTTTGGAGTTGATGGAAACTTTTCACTGAGGCAAGCTCCGATTTATAATACCATCTAACGGCCAATGGTCCCAGGATGCTCGGAAACATTCGGCACATGAGTGCTTCATCGTCAGCATGCAATGTCATCGCTTGCTTGTAATGACGAATGTGGTCCGTAGATCTGATCTGCCATCATACAGAGTAAACATTGGTGCTTTAAAATTTTTAGGCAATATAGCCCTGGCAATATGTCGGACGAAAGAATCATGTTTATCCTCTTCATTCGAGCCATCATCTCCTTCTCCTCGCCTGTGACACACATATGGACTTCCCTCAGATGAACTAGGACATGTCAACTCGCCCCTTCTTCCTAGGTTCCAGAGATGATGAGTCAAAGGTGCTGCTACTGTGGTGTTTTCGATGCTAGCGTCGTTGATTATCCTTTTTCTTCCCTGGCGACCAACCCCGGTCCTGGTGTGGTACAGTTTGCTGGGATTTTGCTAACTCCGCGGCCAGTTCCTTGTGTAAACATTCATTATCAGCCACCTTAGCTTCTAGATGTTGCTCATTTCGCTTTGCTTGATCCATTATCGTCTACATGGTTTCTGTTCTGAGGTCGAAGGCAAGGATGGAGCTAGCGAATTAAAGTTCAAAGCTCTTCGTGCGGTGATATTTTCTGGACCAAACATGGTTCTTGGTGTAACATCGTCTGCAACAAGCGAAGGATCTTTTGTTGTGTCTGCCATAGACGAGCTTGAGTATTCCCAAAGACGACGCCAATTGTGGTGAAAGGGTTTGAAAATACTCTCTGATCCTGACAGACTTCCTTGATCCTCGAGATGATACCTGAAATAGGAACAAACACTTTGGTCAGTGATGCCGGAATCAACACTTCGACGAATAAGTTAGTAGTCACTTAAGTTTACTTTAGTCACAAGTTATCACTGTTTTCTCACATACCTATCCTTTGGCTACATTGTTCTCTAGGGGCCCACTCTCTTGCTATGGACATTCCTTCCTCACAACTAGGCCTCCAGACGCTCCATAGAAAATGTTGCCTATTCGGCCCTTGAGCTAGGTTCTACTAAGCCACGGCTTTATTCAAATGAATCCGGTCACAGGCCAACTTGTCTGCATCTGTCTTCTTGGCAATCTCGTCTCGAGAGTGAAGCCTAGTTTGAGTCGACTTATATACGTCTCATTTTATTTTCAGCCCCCAAAGCTTTAAATTGGAATTGTTGCTTTTAAGTCACTGGTTTGGCAATCTAGGGTTTGTTGTTACTGCTGTTGGAGTGAAGTGAGAAGAAGAGTGAGTGAGTGTGATTGTGAGAATCATGAATTGTCAATTGTTGTTTGGAGCATCCATTAGCCAAGACAATGTTGTTTATACCAAAACGATGATGTTATTCTAAATCTCTGGGTTGTACATAACGTGGACTCCTCTTCACCGCCTGATCTTGTCTGTGCCATGCATCTTCATCCTGTTCAACAACTGGACCAGTGCTAGATTGGGGAGTGTGGGAGAGAAACCAAATCCATAATTTCATACCCTAATATAGTAATAATTTCGGAGGAATTTACTTATTTTACTCATGAGAGTATTTGGGATTCCACATTCATTAATCTCGTAGGTATATATAGTCCTTCCGTCTAACATATACCAAATAATTATTGAGCTTAGGTTTTGGTAGTGGCATAAAGGGAAATAGGAAATAAAACTATTACCTACTAGTTTTTTAAGTCAAAATTCATAACTTTTTATATGAAGGTCAAAGACACTGACCTAATTGATAAGAGGAAGGGATTTACCTAGGTTTGCTTTGGCAATATTTAAAAAAGTCAATTTTTTAGTCTTGTGGCATTTTAAATAAGTTTCATTTATACCTATGCCACGATAGATATTAGTGGTACCTTAGTGACACTTACAAATGCCACTACACCATCATGGCTAAAGACTTTCAATGATACTTTGATGTCATAATAGACACTATTTGTGACACTATCAAGCACCATTAAAAAAGATTTAGTGACAATTCAGTGACACTTGTAAGTGTCATTACACCATCAAGGCTAAAGACTTTCAGTGACACTTTAAATGTCATGGTAGACATTATTCGTGACGTTATCAAGTGTCATTAAAAAAGACTTACAATCTAAAAAATGCCACTATATGAATTTTTAATGGCGCTTGTTATGCCACAATTGATATTTTTAACAATTTCATAAATGCCATTAAATCCAATTCATTTGTGCCATTAAATGGATATAAGTGCCATTGGAGTTTATTCTAGTGGCACTTTGCAAAGCTACTACCACTACTACGAAATGCCACTTATATGTTCTTTTCATTGACACTTTTAAAAGCCACAACTAAGCATGCGTAAATGCTTGTAAAAATTAAATTGATTTTATAAAAAATTTGAATATTAATTGCCACATCTTATATTAATTTGACATCCATTCATCTTGTAATATTTTCATAATAATAAACAAATATTACCACCATAGGATCATCACATCAAAAATAAAAAAAAATTCAAACCACAATCAATTTTTTATCTAAAAATATAAATTTATTTATATTGCATTAAAAATCATAATCCAAATTATAAAATATTCTACCACACTAATAAAGTTAAAGCAAAAAAATTTAAAAGAAAATTATTCCAACCATAAGTTCTGAAAAGCCATAGTGATATCCATATTCCTGAGAGACAAATTAACTAAACAAATTCAGTTCTCAAATTCTCAACCTCACTTGTATAAATATTCTTGGCTAGCATCCATAACTTGTGAAATCTACATCCAAAAGATAAACATATAAACGTATTGAAACTATATTAAGTTAATATAAATTTGTTAATGAAATTAATATTTAAGAAAGAAATATACCACAAATGGAGCAGGCCAAGCAATATGAGCTCCAATAGCTTGTCCAATTGTTTTGACAAGTCCAAATGATCGGATCAAGCTCTCAATAGGTTTGACTGGCACTTGAACATATACCTCACAATAATCAGGTCCTAGTTCTTCCCCTTCTACTTCTTTAGATGGGTTTGTGCTTTTAAGTAATCCAATTGCAACTATTTCTGTTGGCCTAATGATACTTTTTAGAACAACTATATCTCCCACTTATAAATCAAGATTTTACTACTTAGGTAATTATATATTTACAATTAATAAATAATATTTTAAAAATAAACTAGTACAAAGTGGCAGAGTGAAAATGATCACAACTGAAAATGATATGCATTTCTTTAGTAAGTAAGCAAGTCACATGATTTAATCACTTAATTGGTTCACCACACTACAACAAATTATATAAAAGTAATAACCGTAAATTTTTAGACCATATCAAACAATAGCTTAAAAAATCAATAACAACCAAAGGTACCAATCAACAACAATCAAAACCATGCCCATTATCAATATCAAGATCCCTTAAACTCAACAATGTAAATCAAATGTAATTGTGAAAAATGACAATCAACTAATTACTTTCAAGCAAGATTTTGCGGGAATCAGAAAGAGCTCATGCGGTAATAAATTATTGAGAGATGTCTTGTTGAAGCTTCACAAGAAAATTATAAATAAATAAATAAAGCACAAGCTTCGTCATGTCATGATTTTTAGTATGTAGCACATTTTGTCTAGATTTAAACAGTGAAATTTAGGTCCACAATATTCATTCCTTGGTTAATTATAAGACAAGTTTTGCATGATATTCTAAAATAAAAATGAAAGTAATGTGATATATATGATTAGCTCTTAGTAGGTACCTGAGTAAAAGAGGCATCTTGTATTGATGACAAGGACCATACTTGATGTCAAGCTGCCATGTTAAGAGGACTGGAAGCTGTTGTAACCTAACCAAATTTGAACTAATTAATTTTACAAACACACACACATAGATATATGTATGTCTATATATGTGTAGGAAAACATTAATAACTTATAAATTCTATTAAAAAAATTACCTGGTTAGATGTGTTTGTTAAGTTATTCGGAGCATGGGGAGACACCTAATCCATACATGCGAACTCGTCCATATTTTTTCTTTACCCATCACTTGTCCAAATGTATCATTTGGGCCCTCATTTGATAAATTTGCATTTAAAGTTGTTCTCTCATTCATTTCATCCTATAAGGTTGCAATAAACATGACTTAATATATACATTGCAATCACTCAACACTATAATGTGGGAAGTGGAATTTTAACTAATCTACGAGTTCAAATGGACAGATAATTATTTGGTACATAATATCATTGCTTTCGTTGCCTCAAGGGTTCCAGTCTTCTTTGTATAACATACTTTAAACATGTGAGCACGTGTTGGAGAGTGTCCCAACTTATTCTTCTACAAAATAATATATTCCAAAATATAAATTATATCATTCTGTCACATCATGCATACATTATCATATTAAATATACAACATGAAAAGCTTAATTAACCTGCTCCTTTTGAACACATGAAAAACTTTTTGTTCTAGTAGTATGATTATACTTTCGCTCTACACGACTTGCTTTATTTTTATCACTTTGTGCCTAACATTACAAATGCATAAATTAAAGGTGCCCAAACTATTGCAAGCAAAAGAACATATAATCATCAGATCAAGTATACCTTTATTTCTTCGATGGCCCAATACTTAATAAGGTGTTCCCACTGATCAGCATATACTCTACTATCTTTAAAATGTTTTTGTTGGTCAAAACTCAAGTGGTCTTTATAATAATTTTTCTTTATGTTTGCTTTCCAGTCTTTTAACTTCTTACCAGAACACTTCATAACCCAAGTCCTAGCACGACCAGGAAGATCAAACTTTGACTGAAAAGAAAGAGAGAGAGAGAGAGAAGAATAAAATAATAGAAAATTAATCTTTCTACATGAAAAATTAAATATACAAAAAATTATAAAGAGTGTTGTTTTAATCATATTACTCATGTTCACTATTTTTGTGTCATTTACCTGTACAAGTGCCCATATGTGATCTTTGTAATGTTCTGGGACTTTATGCCAATTCTTGTAAGTGAATGGTGCATTTTTCCCATCACGCACAATAGTTCCAATGAACGATGATAACTTTGTTGCCAATTTGTCATTAGGTTGGCCAAGTTTGTTCCAATTGATTGTTATGCATTTGAGTGGGACCTCTAGCTTTCTTTTGTCCACTAGCACCATCTAGTTATAAAAAAATAAATAAATAAATAATAACAATAAAGTATATATGAAGAAATAATATAACATTTTTATAAGGTTTGAACTTGCATACCTGCATTATCATTAGGTTGACTAGAGTTTGGTTGAATATCAGATGGAGTTGACTCATTAAACTCACCAACATTGCCTGAGCGAAACTGAAGATATGGGTCCATTGGCTTTTTGCTTTACAAATGAATCCTACTATGATTCAAGCAAAATAGACAAATCAAATTGTAAACTTAGAATGATCAAAATAAATTATTTGCAAATGAACAAAATATTTTAAGGAAATTAAACTCAAAAATTGTGTATTCACCTTTATTGCGTTGCTATTTTGATAGTGACTAAATGTAACATATACTGAATAAATATTTTGTAGTCACATATGAAAATGGCACAGTTAAATTAAAAATGCATTATTCATTCCTCAAATAATCAATTAAATTAACAAAAACAATTATAAAGAAAGAGAGGGAAATGAAACTATAGAATTGTTTTCAAATATAAATAACTAGCAATGTTCAACAAGTTTAACAGCCACATTAGATCTAATTCTTCCTCATCTCCATCATCATGAATATCGTTGTCTCTCAACACTTGAGAAAGTGATGCATCTACAATTGCAGCAGACATGTCTATCCTAACCAAATGACAATTGACGACATAACTTCTGTAAGTATGGAATGAAATTGAAGTTAATATCAAGTCAAATTTTAAGGAACTTCAAAACACTACTTACATGTTTATGAAACCATGTTGGAAATGTTTCACTATGAATGCGATCAATGGCCATTTCACGAAGACGTGGATTTTGTATAGCAACAAGTCTATGATGTTGTCTGTATGCCATATAAAAGATTTGTGAGTTTGTGGAAAAGTATGTAAAATAATAATAATAATAATATAATAATAATAATAATAATAATAAAATTGATTAAAGATGTGGAGTGGCTTACTCAATAAATTTGTTGACTGTCTCACAATTAAATAGCACATATCGAAGTGCCTTTTCTTTTGTGCCATCATCTATTTTGTCTATTACGCCCTTACCTAATGGTTGGCCAGGTATTGAGAAAATAGGTAATCCTTCTGTACCATTACCCCCCTCATCATAATTTCGAGACATCTGGTTGAACCGTGTCTCAACACCTTCCATATACCTCGAGCAAAATGTCAAGCATTCATTTGCAAGGTATCTTTTTTCCATACTACCCTTTGGTCGACTTCTATTTCGCACATATGACTTTAATCTACTCAAGTACCTATGTTTTGGTAAGTTCAAAAACCAAAATTTTGAATGATGTTCAATAATAACAGAAGTAAAATATCATAATGATGGTAAAGAAATATGTAATTTAATATAAACTTTACCTCTCAATAGAATACATCCAACGATAATGTACAGGTCCTGCTAATCTAGCATCAAATGCTAAGTGAACCACCAAATGCACCATAATATCAAAAAAGTTAGGGGGAAATATTTTTTCAAATTGACAAAGTGTTATTGGAATTTGCCTTTCAAGACGCATAAAGTCTTGTGCCATACCAACTTTAGAACATAACTCTCAAAAGAAATTACTCAACTTAATCAAAGGTGAAGTCACATGTGAACTCAACATTCCTCGAATTGCTAAAGGGAGTAATTGTTGCATCAAAATATGGAAATCATGACTTTTAAGTCCAAAGATTTTACGTTGCTTTAAATCGATACATCGTGAAATATTCGCAGCATAATCATTAGGAACTTTAACAGTCTTCAAAAATTTACAAAAAGCATCTTTTTCTTGTTTCTTTAATAAGAAACAAGAATGAGGCAAGATGGTTTTATTTGTTGCATTTTCTTTTGGATAGAGTTCAGGCCTTATACCTTGAAGTTTCAAGTCAAGACGTGCATTTAGATTATCCTTTGTCTTCCCCTCTAAATTCAGTAGTGTTCCAAGCACGCTCTCGCATACATTTTTCTTAATGTGCATCACATCAAGATTGTGACGCACTAGATTATCCTTACAATATGGTAATTCAAAGAATACGCTTCTTTTCTTCCAATTATATGGTAATTCTGGATTAGTACTCATCTTTCCATAAGTCATATTGAAGCCATGTAACATATCCAATACCATAGAACTAGTTAAAGGATTGGGTGCAGTTCTTTTTTCTTTAGTACCATCAAAAGATCGCTCATCATCTTGAAATGCATTATGTTTGTCCAAGAATCGACGATGACCCATGTAACAATGTTTTCGGCCGTACTTCAACCACTGAAAGCATGTGTCTTTGTGGCATGAAGGGCATGCATACTTCCCCTTAGTACTCCACCCTAACAAATAAGCATAAGCAGGGAAGTCGCTAATAGTCCACATTAATGCTACACGCAATTGGAAATTTTGTTTACTTGATGCATCATATGTCTCTACTCTATGCACCCATAATTCCTTTACTTCATTTATTAAAGGTTGCAAATACACATCAATATTATTTCCAAGTGCACTACGACCAAGGATAATCAATGATAATAGAAAATTGGTCTGCTTCATACACATCTATAGAGGCAAATTATATGGTATAAGAATTACAGGCCAGGTGCTATACATGCTGCTCAATGATCTGAAAGGGTTCACACTATCACACGCCAATCCAAGTTTGACATTTCTATAATCTGCTGTGAAATCAGGATATAAGTGGTCAAAAGTCATCCAAGCTGGAGAATCGGCATGATGTCTCATACAACCATCATTAGTGCGACCTTCTTTATACCACTTCATAGATAATGCTATTTTGGATGACATGAATAACCTTTGCAGCCTTGGTATCAAAGAAAAGTAATGTAGAACCTTAGAAGGTGTTTTATAGCTGCCTTTTTTAGAGGATGCCTCATTGTCTAAATCATTTTGGTCTGTTACATACCTAAATGTATGGAAAACATAACATTCAAAATCGATTTTGTGCTCATTCCTATACAACATGCAATCATTGGGACATGAATGAATCTTCTCATAACTAAGTCCTAACTCCATAACTATTTGCTCAACTTCATAAACAGTATTTAGGCAGTGTTACACCCTCTAGGAATGCCTCATTCAATAACTCTAATAACATAGTGAACGAATTATTACTCCATCCGCCTAAATTCTTTATATGAAATAATTGAAGGATAAATGAGAGCTTTGTAAAATTTCTACATTATGGATAAAGCTCCTTTTGTCCATCATGTATCAAGTTATAGAACTTCTCTGCTTGTGGATTTGGTGTATCTCCCAGATCTTCAAGGTTGTCTCCATCGACTCGGTCATCGTCATTTGAGATTCCAAATGCCTCGTGTACTAATCCATACATATCAATATTTAATTGTGGCCCATTCTGCATGTGCGTACCTATTGTAATAACAGATGATGCTTCACCATGTAAAACTCATTTAGTGTAACCCTTTGTGAATCCATTACATACTAAGTGATCATATGCAACTGACCGAGTGACGGGAAGGGTAAGTCCACGCTTGATGCATCGATATATGATCTTATCCTCATAACTTGCATTAGTAAATGACAATTTGAGAAACATGTCAACTCCTTTCTGGTATGCATCACTTAATCTTGATCGATACATCCATGTCTTATCCATAAGTAAACAGTCTCGATTAAACAAGTGTCCAAAGTGTTTCTACAATATTAAAAAATGCATATATCAATAACAACTGTTTGTAAGTTATGATTGACAAAAACAACTAAACTTTATTTTGCAATAACTATAAAATACTAACAACAATGTAGAACATTTTCTTAGTTCAATATATTGGTGCATGACTCTATGAGGCTACTCATGTCCAGAGAAAACATATAAAATATTTTAAGTATTGCAAAGTCTATGCAATATCATTATTTTAATAGCAATTCAAGTGGTGGTGGCGATTTGGGAATGTGAAGAGAGCATTGTACAAAACTGGTGTTATGTATGAATCATTGTGGTGTAGTTTGAAAGAGGCACAATATTTATTAAAAAAAAAAAAATAGTTAAACTATTTATAATTATGTCTAAATATTATAATTTTTTAAACTTGTTTTGTTGTAGAGTCACCCTAATAATCTAACTCAATTTTTAGTTACGTTTACACTAAACCACTACAATAAGTCAAACAAAATTAAAGCGCCAAACAATATTCTGATTTAGTGCCTAAATGGAATGAAGGAGTATATAAAAAATTCAGTCCCAAAAAAAATGTTTAACTCCTTCATTACAACTTTGCGCCCTGGTCTATCTATAGTTCTTTCACGAAGAGAACCACAGTGAGTTCATCCTCCACCGTGAGTTCATCCTCCACAAAATTATGCAATTTGATTTATCCTGTTTTTTTTTTCAATCACAATAAATATATATAATTTCAGATTTCATAAAGAAAAAATTGTGATCTATTTTGTATTACATCAAATTTCTAGATTAGATTTCAAATTTCCACTATTTTGACTTTTATTTGGAAAATGCAAAAGTGAAGGTTGGGAATGGGAAGAGAATTCATTTATGGACTGATAAGTGGTGAAACAGTAGTAGGCTCGGTGAGGAGTTTCGAAGATTGTTTAGCTTATTTGTGGAAAAAGAAGGCTCTCTGATGCAGTACAATCTGAGTAGGGACAACACAGGGGAATGGAATCTAGTATTTAGAAAAGGACTGCGAGCATGGGAAGAGGTAGAGGTCAATAGGTTGTGTGTGGCTGAGTGGTCGTATATGTACAAAGTTCATGGCAGAAAAATGTTAAGATGGAAGCCAATGAATTGACGAATATCAAATTCAAGAACTTTAAGTGGTGAGGTTACAAGATGAAACAATCCAGAGAAATCTTTACTATTAAAGGCCTAGATTTTATCAAGTTTATAGGTATATGTATCTCGATTTGAAGGTGAAGATCTCAAATGTGGTGAACCTAATGATAGGATTCTAAGAAGCAAAAAGCATTTTCTTGAGAGAGAGCTTCGTAGAAGATCCACGTGGCTTGTCCTTAAGGTTTAAGTTTGTTTTTAGTGAAAACTATGTTTGATCATGCAAGTAAAAAGGGTCATTTGTTTAGGTAGCATTATTATATAGATATAGATTGTTATCTGTGAATAATTTTAAATCTGAACAGGCCAATGATTGGCATATTAAGGAGTGGTCTCTTCCTCTTTCTATTGTACAATCAAATGGCTAACACTGCTACAGGTATATTGAAGGTGGAAGGGGATTTTGCTGGCCCTGATATTGTTGATCTGATTTGATCAAATTTGTTGTTGTTCTCAGTTGGATTTGGCAGTGATCTAGCTCCAGGCAAGGATTTTATATGTTATTTTGTAAGCTAACTGTTGTAGGTTTGGCTGGCCTTTTTTAGGGAAGTGTGTTGAGTGATGAGAGCCATATAGATAGGAAGTGAGTGATGTACAGAGCTTTGTGGGTTGTGTGATATGAGCCCTCAAATGGTTTTCTTATGTTTGATCTTATTTGTTTTAATTTGCTGCTGATCTCTCTTGGGATTAGTTTTAACTATTTGTTTGCAGCTATGCTGTTAGCTAACTGTTTGCAGGTTTGGCTGGCATTTTTTACAGTATGTTGAGTGATGTGAGCCATAAAGATATGGAGTGAGTGATATAGAGAGCTTTGTGGCCTCTTTTAACTTTTTGATTTGTAGTGCTTTTTTTCTTGGTTGGTAAATTGCCAAGGGGTGCCCCCTACTCCCAAAGGCCAATCTATAGGCTAGACTAAAAGGTTAACTATTCAAGTTTTGTTACTGGTAAGACTACTAATTCCCAGGCTATGGCCACCTATTGATCAGGAAAATACATAAACAGAATGATGAGTCCAAGCATAAAATATTTTAAACAACAGAGCAAAATACTTATCAGAAAAGTTCTGATCAATGTTTTTCCTAACTTGGAAATCAAAATACTCTTTCTTAAGTGAGAATTTTATTTGTGGATTTAATGATTTTTTTCATTTTTTATGCTAAAAATGTATTTTTTAATATAGTTATGTACGATACAGTTGCTATAAAAGAAATAATTATAACTTTATTATCAAGACAGCATGTTAACTCTCACACACACAGAGAGTACTTGCACTTGCGTATCTATTAACTCTCTCTCTCACACACACAGTACTTGCACTTGAAAGAAATAATAATAAGACAACATGTGTTTGGTCAGTACTTGCACGTGCGTATCTATTAACTCACACACACACACACACAGAGTTATGTTAGAAATGAAAAGCTAAATTGCTAAATATAATTTTACGTCTCAGAGACAAAATTAGTAGATATCAAACAATTACATTATTAAGTCATAGCATTTTGATTCCAAAAATAGCCTTTCTGTAAGCATGGGAGATTAGAGCCATCTACTTGACTCTTTCAGCTTCCTTGATTAACATTACCAGCTTTGGAAACAAATGACATAGATCTCTTCAATATGTAAGGATAGATATGATTGTTGGGCAGATCCGCTCTACCACCAAGTTCCATGTGATAGAACCTACTATATGCTCCTAGAACGAACCTGGATCCACTGTTATTTTGCTCTCCTCTCCACCTATCATCAGTGTGTGAAAGGGATAACAACAAAGTAGTCACCGTTGTTAGTTCCTAAAAGCCCTTTGAGGCCAATGAATCACACATAGTGGATGCAGTAATTTATAATGAAGTGGATAAGAAAGAGCTAACTCCTCCACCCTTAGGAATTCCATCCCAAGTTTGGTGCTATTTAATTGTGCTATTCAACAGTAAATTTTATGCATATTATGGTACCCTAAACATTGGATCACATAACTAACTTGGAAAAATAGAATTCATCTACCCATATCACCAAATTATTATCCATAGACACCCAAAAAAAATGTTTAAAAAAAAATTCATCAACAGCCACAAGAACATTGAATAAATATCTAATATAAAATCAAAACAAAATCTAATAAAATGAATTTTTTTTAAAAAAAAATTTCTTATTCATCCTTACAACAGAAAAAATAAATAAATAAAGGGAAAAAAAAGAGCAAAATAATGCAAGATCTCACTGAGACATTTAAACAAACACTAGTATGTCATTATATAAAATCACAACATAAATACAATAATAGTAAATCACAATTAACACCTGATATTAAAAGATGAAAATTAATACATTCATGGGTTAAAAGATTAGATTTTCATATTGTATCAAGTTTTATACAAAGATCATAAATAAGAGAAAAAAATAGAGGTATTCTATGTGTGAGAGTGAGGAAGAGAGAAAGAATACCTAATAAACTCAGTAGATTGTAGAAGATGAAAAAACTACAAATTTGTGGTGTAGATATTAGATAAGAGTGGCGTGAAAGATGAAGAATGAAAAATTTTTGCTTCATTATTTTGCTCCCGCCTCTTTATCCCACCAAAACCGATTTTGCTTCACCAATTTCAGATTTGTTCGACTTGTGGATTGGGTTATCGAACTCAAATTTGTTGGATTCATGTAGTGGATTGCTTCACCAAAATCAATTTTGTCCCACAGCTGCTCTAATTCATTTGGTGTAGTTTAGTGATTTTTTTTCCTTTGCTTTCCCGTAAGTCTTAGTCCCTCTGTTTTTATCCAAATATATATATATATATATATATATGGAAAACTGGTAATGAAGTGATGAAAGTGTACCAAAAATTTATTTATTTATTTATTTTTAAATAAGTTTGTTAACATTTTAGGGTCAAAATAAATAAATATCAATTTTGGTACTTACACTCTTAATTAGATTAATTTTGATTTTAAATTTTGTGTCAATTTCGTCCAATTGATTATACCGTTAGTGCTTTTGACGAAAAATGATTACTGAATTAGTTGAGATTAACTTGCTGAATTGAGCAAGTCTATAATTTTGCCTCTAAAAGAATGACATATGCGTATTTTTCATAAAAAAAATGCTAACAAGTAGGGCAAATTACACTGTTAGTCCTCTATTTGGGCTATTGTGTCATTTTAATTCTTGCAATTTCAATTAACTCGATTTTGACATTAAGTTTTTTATTTTGTCTCAAATTAGTAACTTTATCATTATATAAGAGAGCAGTTTGAAATTTTATTTATTTAGTTAATTCATATAAAGTCGTTGATCAATTTTGTACATGTGACTAAGTACAGTTGAAAAACATATTATATTGAGTTCAATTTATTTGTTTATATTTATTTTGTGCATTTTAAAAAATTTAGAAACATATTGGCATTTTTTGTTTTTAAAAAAAATGCCAATAGATAGCTTGGAAAGTTTTTGACTAAGTAGCATTTCTCAAAATGCCATAAAAAGTAACTTACACCTACTTAGTTTAGTGACATTTTAAAAAAAATGTCATTACTACTAAAGTTTAGTGGCATCTGTTGATAAATGTCACTAAAATAATTTCTTGTGTCATTCTTTTATAAAATGTCATAAAATTGATGTGACATTTCTTTATTGAAATGTCACTAGGGCCTCATATGTTTGTGGTTCTGTGGCATTTTTCTAAAACACATTACCAAATATTATTTTTGTGACATTTTTTAAAAACATGCCACTAGTATTGTGCCACTAAAGTATGTTTTTGTTGTAATGTTATGTCATTTTCTTCTGTAATTATAAGGTGCATATATATAAGAAATTTTTATTTCTATGGCAATTTTCATTGGGGGAAATTCTAATATACACACCCTTGAAAAAGGTATACTATATGTGTAGTTATGCAATTTTCTTCTTTAGTTATAACAAATTTTTTTTCTTTAGTTATAACGTTATTTTAATTATAACTCATAAGAACTTTAGTTACACCTCATGTTGTATTTAATTATGATATTTTTTATAGTTATGACTCAAAAATATGGAGGTATGCTATTTTCTTCTTTAGTCTACCATAATATTTCTCTTTGATTGGGTTGATTTTGATTGGGGGTCTTTCAAAAAATAGGTAAAACTAATAAACTAGACCAATCTGGTTTAAATTATCTATTTGATCTAATCGTTTGAGAATATACTATTTTAATAATTTTTTAACTTTTAAAAAAGTAAAGAAAGTGATGGAACAACTTATAATGATTTTTTTTTATTAAAACTAAAAATTACCAAACAAGACTAGTTACAGTTATAGTTCTAGTTTTGATTTTGAAAATGATTGAACCTTTCAAATCAATCTAACCTTTTTAATATTTTTGTATGTAAAATAAAAACATAGAAGTTACAAGTGAAATTTGAATGTTAATCTTGAATGTAAAAATTGACAAACTCTAGTCATAGGCTTCATTTGGGAAATTGGATTGGTTTTTGGCTATTTTAACTCAAATTAAAAAGTTCATTTTTGTTGAATTTTTTTTTTTACTTTTGTGAGAGAAAAAGTAAAATGATTATGATTTGAATGTAATATTTTGTCTTATTAATTTTTTTCCTATTTTATCTTTTTGTGATTAATTTAACTAAAAAGTCATCCCAACCCAATTGTCAAACGACACCATATTAACTAAATTAATTAATTGTCATTATTATGTTTATTATTGTAAAATATATATCATATTTTTTATTGTATAAAATTTTAGAATCATAAAATGGAATGGAATCAAATTGATTTCTATGAATTAATTGTGATCCAATTACATAAATTTAACAACTCAAACTAATTCGATTATTAATTTATTCTAAAGTTATATCAATCTGATTAGTTAACTTTTATTTTGAAACTTCAAGGGGTTATTCTAGTGGCTTGAGACCTAGGGTTTAGGGATTTGCTCTTTTTTAAGTCTCAAATTCAATTCTCCCAATTAACATAAAACCATAAACATATATAAAAATCATACAAAAAGTTTGACAAGAATGATGTGTCAATAAAATTATTATAAATAAATCTATCTTCAATGGTCTTTTGTTTTGAAGTAAAAGGTTCACAATAAGCCACATTATTATGTACGAAAATTACATATGAATTTTTTGTTTGTATAGTATTACTTTTTTTTTTATTAATCCTAACACTAATAATCTCACACAATTTTTATTTTTATTTATTATTATTATTATTTTGGATAATCGAGTGTCCAGACCAGCACCCCTTCGGAGTGTCGCACCTCGAATAATCTCAGGGCCTTGAGCGGCTCGCCAATAGCTAGTTGAGAGTGGGATTCAAATCTGAGACTAGGGATGTGCATAGTGCGGTTTGTACGGTTTAAGAATAAAATTACAAACTAAATGGCGAGTTAGCAGATTAGCGGATTTTTGGCGGATTGAAGAATATTCTAACTAATTATCATACATTTGTATAATATTTTTAGATATATAACACACAGTAATTTTACATAATATGTTTCATATATATAACCACTAATTTGTAATAAATTTCATATATTAAATCACTCTCACACTATTATAAATTTAAAAATTTAAACTGCGGTTAGCGGTTAGAGCGGTGTGGATTGATGCAGATCGGTGCAGTTTTAGCGGATTTTGCGGTATTTTACACAGCTCTACTTGAGACCTAGAGAGAAGCATACTTTTAGATCCCTGGTTATTTGCTCTCAATCAACTGGGCTACCCTTACGGGTTAATAATCTCACACAACTTTACTCTAAAAACAAACTAGCTCATCTAACTCTAATAATGAACGAGTTTTTAAAGTCACCGCTCGCAAGAAAACTTGTTTCAAAATGTATGTTTAGATTATAGGGAGTTAGTTTGATGCGTAAAAACTGACCTGAAATACCCTGCATAATCGGGAAAAAAAAAAACTCTTATTTTGACATTATAACATTTTCTCAGGTTTATTGTGTGAGACAAAGCACAAAAATGAAAGAATATTCCACCTATTCTAAAATATTAATTTTTTATTATTTTAAAATATTAGCCTTTTTTTTCAAAAATTAATAACTAAAGTGATATGAATTCCTTATTTTGTTATTTTTCTAAATTCATAAATACAAAAAAATTATGATAATTAATATTTTCAAAAAAAAAGTTAAAAGAATAATTTAAAAAATTAATATTTTTAAAATATAATAATTACACTACTAAAATAAATAAATAAAATTTAGATTCTCAAAATAAGAATTAATATTTAGGGATTAAAAAAAATAAACAAACAAACAAACCAAACCAAACAAAACAACACATGGAGACGTAGAAGGCAACGAAACCCTCCGTATCTGTCTTTTATACATATAGACACCAATCAGAATCCATTTTAACATTCGATCAAGAAATTATATAGAGAGAGAAAGTCTAGAGAGACAGAAAATGTCGGGCGTTGCGAGTCAGCCGGCGGCGGAGGAAGATAAGAAGCCCAACGACCAATCGGCTCACATCAATCTCAAGGTCAAGGGCCAGGTCTGTAAACACTCATATATGTATATATATCTCTGTCTCTCTTATGAGTGTTTGTTTGTTGATGAATAGTCTTTTTGGTGTTAAAAAGAAATGATTTTTAGAATTCGTTTTTAGGGTTTTTTGATGGAAGTGTTATTTGCTTTTATGATTAAGATAATTTGGGGCTTTGTATTTGTTTAGTTTATCAGTGATTTATTGTAGGCTTGCTTAATTCACATAGGGTTTTGTGTTTTGTGATTGTTGCATAGCAGTTCATATCATAGTCCTAGTGGATTATAAATTAGGGGTTTGTTTTTTGGGCTTCTGTTTCCTACTAATAATTTTGGTGTTTTCTTGTGTATCATGGTTAGTTTGATGATGGATTGTAATTTTTTTTGTTTACATTGATATGGGTCTCTCATAATTTACTTAGTATTTAAGAGTTTTAATTTGGTTGATGGGTTTGCCGAGTTTGGTTGTGCATAACATGTCTTGCGTTTACAAGTCTTGTTTGCCACTGCATGTAGTGTTTTAAGTCCAAGTCAGTTGTTTGAAGTAGTGAGATTGCTGTGGTTTAGTATTTAGATGCATCATCACAACATTAAGCACTTATTCCTCTAGTGCATATTGTGTTGTGCTAACTGGACTTTATTTTGTTACTAATTTATTATGCCGTTATTAATTCAACAATGAAGGAATTGAAATATTCACCTATCTATTGAAATCTTTACATATCGTGACTAATTTACTAATAACAATTAAAATCCTCACCAGAATTCTTTTTAACATTAATAACAATATCAATTGGCAAGATTCCGAAAAGTGAAGGACTCATGCAACAACTCCTAACTCTACCCCCTATCGTCTCCCTTTCATTTTGACGCTTCTATTTATCAAGACTCCAGTCAATATCCAATTGTAGTTGGTGTTAATTTTCCTATAACTAGAAGGTCAAAAAGGAACCGCGTAGAAAGAGAAAGGTTGTAGATTCAAGTTTTTGTTTTTGTGATTTGTTGGAGAATTTTAATAAGCAAATATGTGATCCTCAAGGAAGGCTAGACTAGAAAAAAGGAAAGTAATGGAGAAGATGAATGAAAAAGGAGCAGGAAAAAAATATAGCTGACAATGAAACCCTCATAGAGGCTTTGGGTTGTGAGCTAAGTAGCACTAACATGTGACACAAAGATTTTCAAAAAAAATATAGAACACAAATAAAATTGAAAGATGACGTGGTATATTAATATGGATAATGATTTATGAGAGTTAAAAGCTGTAAGACAAGAAATAATTAGTTTTTGTCTAATTATATTTGAGAAATTAAATTTTATTATTCCCTCCATCCCAAAATATTAATCCCTTATTCCATTTTTCATTGTTTCAAAATATTAGTCTTTTTTCAAAAAACAAGGACAAAAATAATATAAATTTCTTATTTTGCCCTTCTTTTAAATTCATTAACAACATAAAAAGTACAATTATGACAATTGATATTCTCTAAAAAATGTACTATAAAAGGGTAATTTTAGAAAATCAATTTTTTTAAAGTGCAATAATTGTACTACCAAAAAAAGTTAGATTTTCCAAAATGGATTATTATTTTGGACGGAGGGAGTATATAAATTATAATTTATACATACTAAAATATTTAATAAATATAATCAGAGCAGGGTTGGGGTTGGGGTTGAGACGGGGGAAATTGTCATTCCAAGGTGAAGGATATTGGAATGGGAAGGGAAGCGGAGATGGGTTGGTGAGATTTTGTTGATATTTGACTGCAATCCAAATCGATTTATTTGTGATTTGGTGATGAGACTGACCAAGAGGGTGGTAGGTGTGCATCGGGGTTCGTAGTTGTGTCGGGTGTGCACCAAAGGTTGGGATTAGAGGAGGTGGGGGTTGTGGCTGTGTGTCAGTGATGTTAGTGGTGGTGTTGGTTGGCACAGCGATGAAGGGATGTTGTTGAAGGCATGGTTATCAAAATCGCGTTCCGGATGCTACGATCCTAAATTATAAAAACGATCTAAATCGTTGTAGGATCAATATTATAGTAGGATCGCATATCGTATGGGATCGTGTAGAATCGTATAGGATCATAGATAGAATTATAAGTAGGATCGTTGGTTTTATGATTTTTCACCTTATTTTTAATATATAATCTTGATTTGTATTCGTACCTTAGTAGAATCTTACAATCCTTGATCCGATCCTACATCCGATCCACGAGACCCTCTCACCGATTCTATATAGGATCTCTATTTTAACAACCTTGGTTGAAGGATATGAATAAGAGAGGTAGAGGGGGGGAAAAGAGGAGCAGTTGATTACGTTGACTAGTAAGGATCAAAATTTCATTATAAAATATTGTAACTAAATTGGATAGTAAAATGTTAATTTGTATTGAAAATATTTAGAAAATAATACTTTTTGTCAAATCTTTTTGATCACCTTCAAAAATAAACTGGAGTTCCATCTGACATGATGGATATTGGATAGTGCCCACGTGCAGAGAGGAGAAGTTTTTAGGCATTGTGTGTTGTGACGTACTATGCAATTAATCAAAGAGTGGATCGAATCTTAATAATTTCATTAGTTATTATTAGTAATTGAGTGCAGAAATTAATTATGTTTCTTTTAATGCATTAAGGATTTAGAAAGTTTGGTTTATATGAATTATGGAAATAATAAATAAAATCTTTCATTAAATAAAAATAAAGAAAATACTTGTACGGGGGAAAATATTCGTCGCTTTCCATACTCTTCACTCCCAAGCTCGTCTTGCTCCAATAGAATCCTGTCGTACTGCGAACAAACAAGGGTGAGCTACTCGGCGGTTGGGTTGCCGGAAGACCCCTTTGACAGTTAAGTTAGCTTTCTTGGAGAAGAAGAGAGAATACAGAGCACTGTAGAGAGAGAGTGGCTAAAGGTTGCTTACCCTTTTGAATCTGGTCGCGCCCCTTATCTAGGCTGGCTATGTAGCCCCAGATTGTGCGCGCACTACCTCTGCCGTTATTTGCTAGACGCGTGGTTGTACTGTCCTCTCCATTCCTCACACATGTACACGTCAATACTGCCAAATAATATTGATACGTGCTCAAAGCGGATTTTTCTTCTTTTGCCATTAGACCACATGGAATGTCCCAACCGAACGATCACTTGCAGCACCAACAGAATGCTAGCTTAGGATGTCTTTATGCCTAGCTGAATCATGCCGGCTCCCAAGTCGGCTTCGTGCACTCTTATACCAGTTGGTCTCGGCATGTCGGTCGTCATCTCGGCTATAGACCGCGCCCCTTGCACATCTTGCTCGGTCCTTGTATCCAGCTCACACCACGCCTAGTTCAGCCCATTCTCGTAGCCCATACATGACCCTCTTCAACGTGATGCCTAAGACCACAAAGGTCTAGCTCGTGTCCATGTTGGTTAACTAGGCCCAACACTACATTTCGTGCTGGTTTGGCTCAACCCAACACCACGTTCTGCATTAGTTTTACTTGGCCCATTGTTCGGCACAAATCTCCCTCTCAATATTAATTATTGCAAGTGTAATTAGGATAATAATGAAGAAGGGAGCTTGAATATTTTAACCTACATGATGCAATATTTGTTTAAAATTTTCATGTCTTGAAAAGTTAGAAGAAAGTTAAATTGGAAGTCAAAAAGTGTTGATTTGGAGCTATAATTGAAAATAAAGCATAAAGAATAAATAATGAATGCTCATGCTATGAATTGGAGAAATAAATAAATTAAATTTTTTTTTTTTTTCCTTTTTCTTTGGTACACATTTATGAGCCTTTTTATAGGATATAACATTGTGACTTGAACCCATGCCTCAAACTTTCGAGAATGGGCCGAAGACCACAAGGATATCCACAGATGTGTTAATTGGAGGCCCCATTTATATATATATATATATATATATATTTTGATAACTCAGGGTGTTTGAGCCAACTTGCGTGCACCTCTATCGTCCACTAACAGGGGACCCAATTAAAACCAGAGCAAAGTTCCATATGAACTAGCGAAACACAGGATTGATAGCACCTAAGAGGTTTTGAATCTGAGACCTAGAGAGAAGCAAATTCCTAAGTCTCATGCATACACCACTAGGCCAACCCCTGTGGGTTAAGGGCCCCATCCATATAACTAGTATTTTGAGGGCCTATTTTATGTGAATAGCATATAAGTTTTAGACATTGAATAAAAAAATGAAAGCACAAGAAGGAGAAAAGAAAAGGAGAATGGAAAGCATGAGTACTTCAAAAATATTCATAACAATGCGCGTACCGATAAGGCTGCACATGTAATGGGTATGTGAAATATGTATATGGTACTTTTTGAATGTTGGAACGATATGAGTACATTTTTTTTTTTTTTTTGTGTGTACGTCAAGGCATAAATGTTATTTTAAAAAAATATAGGGGTATTGGAGGAACTATATTGTGACTGTTTTTAATAACTTATATAATGTATTTTTGCAATTATCAATTTTTTAAAAATACTAGGGATCTAAGAAGCACGGACATGGAAACGGAAATGGACACAAATAAAGACACTGGTATGGACATGTGACATGGTGATTTTGAAAATATTAAGATATAGACACGGCGGAGACAAGGGAAAAAAATTCTTATGTATTTTTATTTGCTATGTATATGAATATTAATTTAAGGCATACAATTTTTTTTATTTTTTTTTCAGTTACTCTCTTTGTGTTCATATATTTTATAAAAAGAAACTCACAAAGGTGTCTTGCGGCGTGCCCAAATAGAGGACATGAGCGTCCACGAAATTGGCAAGTCTTGTGTCTTGTCTGACATGTGGACATGGGTGTCCCCAGCGTGTTGGTGTCCCATACGTGTGCAACACGGATCCGACACCCATTTTAAAGTGTCAGTGCTCCATAGATTGGGATTCTTCTTTGTCTTCCTCTTCTCTTTGACTCCCTCTCTCCACCTCGATTTTTTTTAACAACCCTCTTTCTCTTGAGTATTTATCTTTATCTCTATTTTTTAACCATCTCTGTTACTGTTCCAATTGTTACTTTTATTTTTTTAAATTTATTTTCTAATTGTTATATTGTTGGGATTTTCTATCAATATGAAATGTAAAAATAAATAAATTATTAACTTGGTTTTTGTCTTGGGAGCTTCATTGGGATTATGGATGACAACAGGTTGGATTTTTAGGGTTTCGCTCGCAAATTATTAGTTTAAAACTCGAATATTTTGATAATATAATTTTGTATTTTACTTAATCCTGACAGTTTTGACCTTCCTACCTCCATAATTTACCCTATCCTATCAATGTTCTCCCAAATTTTTTTTATTAAAATAGGGTTAGAACAAATATAATCGGGTCGGGTAATTTTGCCATTATATATATTTATTACGGAATATTGTGTCATTAATTAGCAACCTTTGGAAGATGCAATGGTTTACATTTGCTACATTGATGACACGGTTTGTTCATCTGCAAAGGGCTTCTAGCATTGAAGAAATGAAAAGGCAATGCATTGGTACATGCATGCATGGAGCTGCCGATTTTGTGGTAGTTCAAAGGTTGTGTGAAAAATGCAAATGGTTCTCACCATTTCGATATGGGGTGTATGAAATGGGTAGAGTGTGAGAGAGGGTAGGAGTCTCTCCTATGGGGGTGAGAGAATGTTGAGGAAAATGTGTAATAAAGTTGTATAGGGTGAGGGAAAAATACAGTAACACTGGGGTGAGCAATGGCTCAACTACATTGATATGGGGTTCAAGTAGTGGTGTGGGTTTTGTGTATTTTGGCCATCTCACATGTACTCTCTATGTTATGTTTATAGTGGATTTACATATCTCCCGTGGATGTAGGCATTTAAGCTAAACCATGTTAATTATTGTGTGTTTCTTTTGTGTATGCATATTTTATTGGGTATGCTTCTATTGACACATGGGTTCATATTTTAATGGAGTATCAAAGCTTAATAGGGGATTTATTCTCAACACATGCATTAGTACAAATTATAAAAATATATTATTTTATGGGCGTACCCTTGCCGTACCAGTATCTTATTTTTTGTAAGGTTTTGCAATATTGGTACCCATAACATACCCGTGCCCACACTTGTACTTCTTATAGATTGGAAGAGTGTTGGTAAGAAGAGAGATATGGAGAGAGTGACCCTGAGTCCATGACTGAGGATTTTAGGTGAAGCTAGGGATGACAAAGGGTTAGGTATGGGACAAAGAGCCCTTCTTCCTGACTCTACCTCATCTAGGAGGACCCTTCCTTTCCCCCACTTTGCCCTAGGAAATGATCTCTTCCAGCCTTGACCCCACCCATCTAACAAAAAAAAAATGGTATGATCACTACAATTTTCATTTTCAATAATGGGGGTCTACGATCAACAGTTTTCACTTTTTCGACCGTCTTTTCTTCCGTATGTATACATGTGTAATGTGTTAAAGGGAGTATATACTATGTACCAGATTTACTTCTAGTCATAAAAGGGGCACAACTTTGGGGTGTATCTGTGAGAATATATTTGCCTATATTGTCTATATTTTTAGGAATTATTGTATTTTAGGAATTTGGAATGGTTTTAGGCATTCGGAATGGTTGTGATTATGTAAATATTTTGTGTAATTCATATTTCCTTTTTAGGCTTAGGGATTAGAGTTCTATATAAGTGATGTACTCTTTGTTTCAATTATTCAGTTGAATATATAGAAATATTCAGAAACTTACATGGTATCAGAGCTAAGGTTTCATTCGAACTCGTTGGTCGAAGCCCTCCCTGTGTCACGAAGGCCTTCTATGTGGTTCTTCGAAGTTGCGACATCCTTCTGATCTCTAGTTGAAGTCACGACATCTCTGGTCTGAAGTACGACCCTCTGCTCTGGTTCATCTTCGTCTTTCTCCGCTTTGCAAGCCTGCTCTCCCTCTGTTTCAGCATCACGACATCAGGCCCTTTCCTGGTTTGCGACTTGGTTCGCGATCTCTCTCTCATCTCGGCTTCAGGTTCTCTCCTATTCGCAACCTAGGTTCGCAATCTCGGCTTCAGGTTCTCTCCTTGATTGATATTTGTGGATGATTGCGTCAGAACTTTGGTTATTATAATTTTAACCTAACAAGGTTCTGAAGTCACGACCCTCTGCTCTGGTTCGTCTTCATCTTTCTCCCCTGCGCAAGCCTACTCTCCCTTTGGTTCGGCATTGCTACATTAGCTCTTTCCTGGTTCGCGACTTGGTTCGCCATCTCTCTCTTATCTCGGCTTCAGGTTCCTCTCTGGTTCGCTACCTGGTTCACGATCTCGGCTTTAAGTTCTCTCCCTGATTGATATTTGTGGATGATTGGGTGAGAACTTTGGTTATTATAATTTTGACCTAACTGGTTCTAATACACTTCATTTTGACCTAGTTAGGTCAAAACTCACCCTGATTGATATTTGTGGATGAGTGGGTCAAAACTCTAGTTATTATAATTTTTACCTAACTGGTTCTAATACACTTCATTTAGGCCCTTCATAATTTTTCATAATATTGTCACCATGTTAGACGACAAAATTCAATCTATAACTTGCTACTGAAGCCAATTATGCTTCTTGGTCCACTATTTTGAAAAAAATTTGCTTGGTTGAAAAAAATGAGGATATGTTTTTGGTTCTATTTCTTGTCTCTCGGATCCAAAAAAGGATAGATATCAGGCTCTCTTTGACACTTGGGATTATGATAATGCCAAAGTTTAACTTGGTTTCATAATGCTATGGATGATTATTGGGATGATGTTCTCCAAATATACTACTGCCAAAGAGGTTTGGACTATTTACAGGGGGTTTATCAGCAGTCCAACTTTGTCAAACGGTATGAGTTGGAAACAATTATTCAGAATGCTCGTCGGCAAGATTGGTCTATTTAGGATTTCTACATTGAGATGACGGGACTTTGGGATCAACTTGCTCTCATGGAACCGTCTAGTCTCAAGGTACTAGATGCCTATCTGCAGTTTCAGGAAGAGGGTCATTTGGTGCAATTTTTAATGACTCTCTCCCCTTAGTATTTGGCTATCGTTGTGGCATCCTTCATCGGTCTCCTCTTCTCTCTAGGGATGTTATTGTTCGTGACTCCTTTCTGAGGACACTCGTCTTAAGACGGCTAGTCAGACTTTTGTCTTCATCTGGCTTCTTGAGTCTTGCCAAATACTCGTTTGATCTTGCCTATGTTGTCCATGTGATTAGTCAATTCATTTTTGCTCCTCGCTCTACACATTGGGTTGCTTTGATTCGAATTATTCGCTATCTTCGCGATATTATCTTTCAAGGCTTGCTCTTATCTTCTACTTGTTACTTGGACTTGGTGGCCTATGCTGATGCTAATTGGGTTGGTGATGTTAATGATTGCAAGTCTACTTCTGGTTTCTGTATGTTTCTTGGCGATTCCCTAATTTCTTGGAAAAGCGAGAAACAAACTATTGTTGCCCGTTCTACTGCCGAAGATGAATATCGTGCAATGACTCATGCTACTGCTAAAATTATCTAGCTTCGCAGTCTCTTATCTGACTTGGGTGTCCCTCAATCTTCTCCGATCTCACTCTATTGTGACAATCGAAGTGCTATTCAGATTGCCCATAACACTGTCTTTCATGAACGGACAAAGTGCATTGAGATTGATTGTCATTTCGTCCGCAAACATCTGCAGTTTGGCTCTATCTTGCTTCCATTTGTCACTTTAACTCTGCAACTTGCTGGCTTCTTTAACAAGACTCACACAACTAGGTTTCGGTTTCTTCTTGACAAACTCTTAGTGTTTTCTGCTAGAACACCTTGAGTTTGAGCGGGGGTGTGAGAATATATTTGCCTATATTGTCTATATTTTAGGAATTTGAAATGGTTTTAGGAATTTAGAATGGTTGTGATTATGTAAATATTCTGTATAATTCGTATATTTCCTTTTTAGGCTTAGGGATTAGAGTTCTATATAAGTGATGTACTCTTTGTTTCAATTATTTAGTTGAATATACAAAAATATTCAGAAACTTACAGTATCTCCATTGGTAGCACATTGAGGTGGTGGATAAGACAATGTTGTGCCTTCAATGGCACAAACGAGGGGGATGCACTACAGAAATGGTTGCAGCAGCAGTAAAGAATATAGCACATCTCTGTTTATGGAAAAACCCTAATGTTCTGTTTGGTATGCTGGAATGGGCTGGAATGAAATGCCCATTTATGCATTCTCTTTCTCTTGTTTAGTACGAATTATGTAAGTGGGAATACCTATTTCCTCTTCCAAGTTTAAAAGTATGTATTCCATTCTATTATGGAATCACCCTAAAACAATGTATTTGTTAGCCTCCCCTCTATTGTTTGCCACAGCCATGCACCACCCCTACCATCCCCACCGCCGTCTCCATCGCCCCACCACAACCCCTAGCACCATCATTGATCTATGAGTATTTAAATTTGTTGTTACTAGTTTGGTAAAAAAAATTATTTCATTCTATCAGCTTAATAGGTATAACCAAACATAAGACTGATCATTGTCATTCCACGTTGACGAGCATTCAATTGCATTCACACTTGAATTCTAGCTCCACTCTCATTCCATTCTCACACCATTCAATTCTTGCAATACCAAACCTGCCCTAATACTTTCAATGGTAATTATGGGACATCATAATAAATTGGTGATATTTAAGTAGTTTAATATATAATCAAGCCAAGGTGAG
The DNA here is from genome assembly GCA_030407325.1 of Camellia japonica. Classification (NCBI taxonomy): domain Eukaryota; kingdom Viridiplantae; phylum Streptophyta; class Magnoliopsida; order Ericales; family Theaceae; genus Camellia; species Camellia japonica. The sequence continues at coordinate 70,166,089 of JAPPVO010000031.1, forward strand.
GTATATACCCTTTTCCCACTCTACCCCGGATTAAGTTGGGTTTATGATTTTTACCCCTGAAACTTCCCCTACTCCATTTGAAGCCTTCCCAAACCCATTTCAATAAGGTCGGGGTGGATTAGGGACTCAAATTTCCAAGCAATTTACCATACCTGGACGAAGCAAAGAAGAGGAGGGAGAAAAGGGAACTTGACACAATTGTGAACGTGACAATCAGTCATGAAAGTCTTTTTACATTTGCATTTTGAAACACCAATAAAAATATGGTTGTTGGCTTGTTTGGTTTTAATTTTAAACAGAGCTCCTTGGTTTGTTATTCCAATTTCCAACCAGGTTGGCTGAGGTATTTTACCCATATGGTTTTGTTTTCATTTTTCGGGAAACACTAAAACTTGTTTAGCAAAATGTTTTCTAGAAAAGTTCAGGAAATTTTTCTAAAAACCACCTTCGTAGGAAACATCAAAAAATTTCTTTTGCAAATTTTCAAGTTTTCACACAAAAATAGAAACCATATGAAAATGATTTTTTTAAAACTTTTCATTGCTTTGTTTCTTAAACAGATGAAACAAAAACGAAAACAGAACCATTATGTTCTGGAAATAATGCCTTGGAAGTGTACTTTTGGTTTGCTTATAAGGTCAACCCGCATTATAATATAGATATTATCCCAAATGCTTTGGCTTACAAATGTATGTTTGCTTTCCTTTTATTTTTGCAATTAGTAATGGGGGGACTTACGTGTAATCCTAATATGTAGACTTATTGTCCAATAGGTCTTATGATAATTAATGGCGTTTTACATCAAACACTATTAAAAAACGTCACTAATTGTTAATTTTCAACGACAGTTTGAAAATTGTCAAAAAAAAAATGTCACTAATTATAATTTTAGCTACACTTTAAAAAAATCGTCACAGAAAAGCGTCACTAATTTTTAACTTTCAGCGACAGTTTGAAAAATTCATCACAGAAAAACGTCATAAGTTTTAGCAATAATTTATAAAAATCGTGACAAGAAAAGCAACTAATTGTTATTTTTTAGTGATGTACGCAAAAAATCGTCACAAAAAATTATTTTTAGCGACGTTTTTAGTAAGATTTATTTTCAATAGAATTTGATGGGAATTAAATCAACTATTAGGATTTATTGGTAGTTTACCGTTAATGGTGTGTAGTGGGATTTACGTGTAGGTCCCAATATGTGGATTTATTGTCCAGTAGAGGCATTAATATCAAGAAATACAATATCAATTAAGGTGCTTGGCGGTTCTCCCCCTAAGCATTATGATATAGGCATTCAATTACGCAAATACTTTGCCTTGAAAGTAATTTTGTTGATGCTCTCTCTTTGTCATTACTAAAGGGGAATTACTGTTAGTTGATCCAACTGTTCTCTAACCTAGCTTTTGGCATAAAAAAAGTACTTGAATTTCTGCATTCAGATTTTCAGTATTGTGGCTGTTGCGAAACTTTTCTCACTGCTTTGATGAGAACACATTGAAATGACATTCTTTGATGGCCAAATGCTGCTTTTTCCATGGTCTGTTAATGTTGACCCTGTACATAAGTAATGATTTTTCTTCTATATTTTCATGGAACAACTAATGATGGGTCTGTTTTTTTGTCTTCCTCCATACTAGTTGACCAAGATGTGCCTTCTTGTAGGATGGTAATGAAGTTTTCTTTAGAATCAAAAGAAGCACCCAACTGAAGAAACTTATGAATGCTTACTGCGATCGACAATCTGTGGAGATGAACTCAATCGCCTTCTTGTTTGATGGGCGGCGTCTCAGAGGGGAGCAGACTCCTGATGAGGTCTCCTCTCTCTCTCTCTCTCTCTCACACACACACACACACACACACACACACACACACACACACAGCCGGAAACCCCTTCCTTACCCACATACTGATGCATCCAAAGATGCCTCCAAATCGCATACGTTAGCTTCATGTACATTGTAATTATTTGTCTTATTTTCTTGTTGCTTCAGCTGGAGATGGAGGATGGTGATGAGATTGATGCGATGTTGCACCAAACTGGCGGATCAACTGTTTGAACAATGCACTACTGCTCCGTTAATTATGTGGATTTTAAACTTTCCGTACTTGAATTTTACATTTGGATGTTTGCTGGATGTTTAATGAATGGGCCAGTTATGACCAATGGATGGACAATATGACTTGTGGTAGCAAACACTCACTCTCTCTCTCTCTCTCTAAACTGGTATGTTGTGGTGAGCTAAGTAATGAGGTTACCATGTGTATTTGTTCTGAAGTATTGTGATGCCTTTATTATGTGCCTAATTTTTAATTGAAATTGGGACTACGCGTTTCAGATATCTCTTATGTCAAATAGAAGGTAGTGATGTATTTTTGTGGGACTCTCTGCCCCTAATTGCGGACATGATATGATGAAACATAGGACTTTTTGGATTTGTGGATGGAAAAAGTAAGAAAATAGATAAGAATTCATTCTTTTTAGACCAAAAGTTCAAGTCGTGTCGTGTAGGGATCAGTTAAAAAGGGTAAATTGCAATTTACTTTGGATTATTATTTCAAATTTGAGTAATTTTTACTTTGGGTCATTGTTTCAAATTGAATAATTTAATTATTATAGTTTTAATTTAATATTTCTATTCAAATTAGATGTTAAAATTAATTATTTTTGGACACTCGTGAATATTTTTTTTTTTAAAAAAAAAAAGGTGAAAATTTAAACAGAATAACTAAATTAAAATTATTACAAGGACTTGAATTGTTAAAATTAAAATATTAGAGATTAAAAATAAAATTTGAGTCTAACTATAAGTGTGGAAAGTGAAATATACCCATTTAGGGTTCGTTTGGAAAGGGCTCTTCCGAGCTTTTTTGGCTCTTTGAGCCACAAAAGACAGAATAGGCTCATGAGTCACAACAGACAAAACATCCCATCCAATCCCATAATCATTACACTCTTCTCTCACAAAAAAGTCAAAAAAGCCAAAAGTCCTTCCCAAATCAAGCTTTTGAATCCAGGCTCATATAGCCAAAAAAGTCAAAAAGTCAAAAAGTCAACCCACTTCCCAAACGGAGGCTTAAAAACTTTCTCAGAATTTATTTCCTCATTCCTTTAACTAAAGTAAGCATTGTCTTTCATAAACGCAATTCCCGCAATATCTTCCATTTGGATCCTTTTCAAAAGGCTGTGCCAAAGCTGACAATTATTTTTACAATTAGTTTTGAAAAACCTATACATATACATGCATATATTCAATCTTTACTTGTAACCAACCAAACTGTATTATTTTCTTCCTCTTTTCCTTGGTCCAACCAAACAGAATCCAAAATCCAAACAGCATAAGTTTAACCTCAACTAGTTTCAACAATTGCCACAAACAAACAGATTTATTAGTATTCAAAAATTTATACATGAGCTGGCTACATGTACATATGCTTTCTGTATGAAAGAAAATTAGAACTTAAAAATAATTATAAAAAAAAAAAACATATTAAAGAACAACACAAGACAATTAACTAAATACAACAAAACCAATGCTAGATGGAACATCTGGAAAGGAAGGAGGCGTTCGGGAGAGAAATTTTCTGCAGCCAAACTAACACAAGTGGAATAGGAGACATATACAAAGCTCTTCCTAATTGGGGGTTAATTCGGTGCTCTACCTAGAGTTGCTTCTGTATATCACTGTACAATCTACGAGTCAGATTCTGGTTCATGCTACTGTATTGGTATTGGTCACGGTTAGTTTTCTCTTATGCCAAAGGGAATGTATTTGCCACTGGAAATAGGTTTGTTTGCACCGTGCAGGTGTCAGTTCCGCTTTTTATCGGGCTTCAATTCTTGTGGACCTGTCTCTGACTGCAAACATGAAATTAACCAAACCAAACAGCGCCTAAGTAAAGACAAACACAATACAGAGCACAATATGTTGTGTGCAAATTCTATATTGCAAGGTGTAAATCGCATTCATAAACATATAGAGAAGAAGATTAGCATACTACATTATTTAAATCAACTTTATTTTCATGTATCTGTTAGAAGAATGACTGTATGCAATCATCAACCACAAAACTCTGACAGCGAAAGACAGATTCCAAGCTATGAAGCATGGACACGCCAAAATGGAAGCCGTGGCGGTGTCGGATACGGGGACACGCCGGGGACACAGGGACACGTACGCGACACGGCATCTGGCGTGTCCCCTTAATTTAATTAATTTCTTTGCGAGGGACACGGCGGAGACACGGCAGAGACACGCGTGTCCAAATCTGGACACGCCATGGGACACGGGAGAAGAGTAAATGAAAGAGAAAATGAGTACAAACCTGGTCAGCGACTTCTCAGCCTTCGATCTCGAGCCAATCGACCTCCATCCAGTCCATTTCGACGATCCAATCCACTTCAACTCAGAGCTTTCTCTCTCGCCTTCGGCTTCGCATTTGCAGAGCTCTCTCTCGCTCGCCTTCTCTCTCTCTCCCTCCCTCCCTTACAATCGCGATCGCTTCTGTCTCACTCTCTCTCGCTGATCGCGATCGCGCAATCGCTGGTCTCCTCTCTCTCGCTGATCGCGATCGGTGGTCTCCCTCTCTCTCGTTTTTGCTTCTGTCTCCCTCTGTCTCTTCTGTCTCCTCCGTCTTTATCCATATAGGAGTATAATATATGTAACTATTATTTATTATAATAACTATTATTATATTATAATCAATATATTATTATTATTATATATTATAACTAATAACTATTATATAATATATATATATTATATAATAGTTATTATTAACATAAATATACTTAGAAGATATATATAATACATATTATAAAATAATATATACTTATTAATAAATAAATAATAAATACATATGTAAAATAAATTAAAAAATTAATTAGAACACATTATTTAAAAATAAATAAATAAATAAAATAATTAATGTGCATTAAATAAAATATTTAAAAAAAAATTAAAAAATTAAAAAATTTGCCGTGTCTCTACTGTGTCCGTGTCCCCCATTTTTAGAAATTGCCGTGTCCCGTGTCCATGTCCGTGCTTCATAGATTCCAAGTGTCTTGCTATATATCCGTTTTCAAGAAAATATTGATTACCTACTTGTAAGTGCCGGGGGGGGGGGGGGGGGGGGGGGGGGGGAAATACCTTGAATACAGAGGAAAGAACACAACATTTCATGCAGGTTCCAGAACCCTAACTGTGACCCATTTCTTGTATAAATATACGATTAACTAAAAGCTGGTATCCATAACCGACCAATTATTTGAATAGATAATCAAACCAAACATCCACTAAATGGTGAACAAGCACTGTAAGGGACATGAAAACAACATTCCTAAATTATTGATCATCACCTATTCATACAAGCCATTCTTGTAATGAAGCGAGCATGACACGTCCTCATTTCCACAATAATGAAGCAATGTCTGATGGTGATGCTCAGAGCTCTTGCTATATTTCCGAATTGGGTTCAGTTTCTCTCAAATTGTCATCTCAACTTGAGAGAGTGTTTAGATTTGATAAGCCCATTTTGGGACCAATTTCAGTTATTGGAACTGTTTACTTTTTGTGGGTATCTATATTATGCTTGGCACGTAGCGAGCCCTACGGGTGCTATGTCATCACCACTACACATCCACATGGCAGACCCCTGAGGCACCACAATGAGTATGTCATCACCATCACACATCCATGTGGTAGACCCCTAAGGCACCACGATGAGTTAGAGTTGTATGCCTAGCCTAAGCGGGAGCATGCACACCACCAAGTATGAAAACAAGGCCACAGCTCACTTTGATAGAGCTGGCTCACCTAGAACTCTCCATGGCCCTTCATAACTCAAGAAATATATTCTCTAACCACTCACCCCAGCTCCATAGCAACATAGTCGGACTCTTGGCTCACCTATGTTTACTTAGCTGCTCAGGATGAATCCTTGTCTCACCCATGCACTCACCCTCTTGGTTGCCTAGGTTGGGAGCAGGACCTAGGCGCTCCCGCTTGGGATCATTGGAGGATTGTGGATTGGAGGGATCGTCAAGGTTGTGTAGCTGTCTCCTTACAGTGACAACTCCCTCTTTGACCCGGCTTAGAGAAAGAGACATTGACCTTACACTTACATCTGATGCACATATGATCAATCTCTCAAGATATCATACCTACAACTGCAGCTCCTATGATGCAACCTTCCCAAGGACCTGAATCATAGGACACAATTAGTAGGGCTGATATCACCCTCCTGTCCAGTCGAGGAGAACTCGCCACCTGTCTTGAGGTTGCTTGGACTCCAATACTCCTGGAGTCCATATAACAGCATCATCAGTGCAGCAGCAATAACAAGAAGAAGAGCAACAAGAATTCACATAACATACACTAAGTGTTCAAGGTCTCTCACTGCCACCCCTTTCCTCTCTAAGCTTGCCTTGGTCTTCTCCTCTTCCACCTCCGGTGATCTCAGGGCATTGAAGTGCCTACCATCTTCCCAGAGGTCAACGACCGATCGCCTCTAATCTTCATTACCCACACTTTTTAAGACACACTGAGTAGAATATTCATGCAAAAAATTAAGATAATCGAATATCGATAGCTATATGTTTGAATGATATTTGTTTTAAAAAATGGACGACAAATATAATTTCAATAATAGCCATCCATTTTATGTAATACAAATTTGATTTAAACATATAGCTACTGACATCTGATTATCTTGGTTTTTTGTATGAATTTTCTATTCAAAGAGTCCTCAAAAGTGAACAGTTCAGATTATCAAAATCAGTCCCAAAATGGGCCTACTAAGCCCAAACGCTCTCTCAAGTTGAAATGGCCAACTTGAGAGAAGCCAACCCCTTCCAAATTTGACAAGCATCAAACTAACCATGTAAAGAGAAATGTATCCCGATGTCTATGTGGTTATCCATCTATGAGTGGAAAAATTCCATTTCTCATCTAGGTGATTTTCTGTCATTGTATTGTATACAAGTATAGTTGACGTGGAGCTTAGGAGCAAAATTTATGTTGTTTAACCAATTTGAAGTGTCTATGGAAAATTACTAGAGAAAGCAACGTTATCCCACCAAACATTATAATAATAACAAAAACAAAAAACCATACTTGGCATGTAATAATAATAAAATAAAATAAACTAATAAAACTCCATTTCATTGTCACCTCACCTCACCTCTCTCTCTCTCTCTCTCTATATATATATATATATATAATAATATCATATATATATCAAGAATTTCCCATTACGCGTGGACTGCAATTTCCCTTCTTCCCTTCATTCCCATTTTAGTGCATCATCATAGGACAGTATACTGCAGCCTGCATCAGTAGGCTTTAGTGAATCCTCAACCCCAACATCATCCACTTTGCCTAAGACACAAGGAGTACGTCCTCCTGTTGCCTAGCCCAAAGTTTCTGAAGGCGAATGCATAACACAAGGCATTTACCCCTCATGAGGTGAGATGAGGCATAAGATGTTAATATATATATATATAAAGGTATAAATACTTTTCTCCTCAAGGCATCGAACATTCATTGCAGAGTTCTCATCAAAGGAGAAATCAACATGCTTAGTTTCAATTATCAAGCTTCTCACTTGAGTCTTCTTAACTTTGAATTATTCTTTCGTTGGCCATTTAACTGATTTTTCCCACTATAAAAAATATTATGAAAGATGTTCTTTTTTATGTTTAAATTATGTATTAGACTAAGTTTAAACCCCAGACAAGCTCTCCACATGCATACTCTTAGTATGCTTATGCACAAAAGTCATACAAGGTGTACCTAAGGCGCACACTTCAAATTGTGATTGGCAAGCCTTCGGAAAGTATCGCCTAAAAATTGAAACCTTAATGCATTTTGCCTTAGCCTCACCTTGAGCAAGCCTCTATGACACCTTTTAAAACTTTGGCCTAACCCCACAGCCACCTAAAAACCACAAATGGAAAGAAAAAAGTTTGGGACGAATCGATACCTACCAATGTGATTTTTTTCTCCCTATTTATCAGGGAAATGACGTATGCTGCTAAAGATCAAGCGAGTTGTTCTTACTAAAATAAGATCATAGGATATACAAAAGCAGTATTTTCTGACCAATGAGCAACAGTAAAATATAAAATTATACTATAATATATAAAAATAACAGAACAGATCAAAATATTTAGTTTCCTGGTACAAGAAGGAATTGATAGAGAAAGCAATCACAATCAGCTTGTTTGGTTCCAGTTTTGAGAAAATTTTACTTTTTTATTTTTCATATTTTAATGTTTTCAATGAATTTTTTAAATATTTTCAGCAATTTTTTTTAATTTTTAGATACACCTAACATAAACACACTTAAAAAGTATAATATTTGTGAAAAAAATATTTAAAAAATACACTAAATACCAAAAAATACAAAAAAAAAAATATACGAAAATTGAGTACATTTTCGTATTTTTGTGTATTTATTAATTTTTTAAAATATTTTTTCACAAATATTTTACTATTTAGATACATCTAAGTAAAGTACATCTAAAAAAGTAAAAAAATTACTTAAAATTTAAAAAATATTCACTAAAAACAAACAAACATGAAAAACAAAAAACGAAGTTTTCAAAAAACTGAATTCAGAAAACTGAAACCAAACACACTGAATGATATCCTCAAACTGTAAGACCATAAATTAGTAACTACTATGGAGCCTGCAGATGGCATATGTTTGAGGTGAAGTGTACCCAAAATATATTATTTCATAATTGGAGCTCACAATGAAATTGCATAGATATAGAAAACTCACCAAATTTTGGGTTCCACGTGTTCCTCTATGACTAGAATCTGCAGGTCTTAATCCCTGGGTTGGGCGAGATAGCCTTCGGATAATCTCTTGGGAATGATTATAAATACTGCAAACATTGAATAAATTCCAATTGGATTGGTACATGACTAAATGAACTGAAAAAGAATCATGAGCAGTAATTTCCAAGGGAATAACAGAAAAGGAAATGTTGGCGCAATGCATGAGAATGGTTATTAATATATAATTTTTTTTAGAGTTGCCAACGGTAAGAAATTTCTGAAAAGACGAAAAACTTCCTCAAATACATAATAAATCTTTCAACAAAAAGAATTTGCAAGAAACTTCAAGATAAAAAGAGTTATTTTCAACTTCTCCAGCAATAATTTAAAGCTGCCTTCTTTGAAGTCAATTTAGTGACAGATACTTCAATTGTACAGCATGAGAGAGAACATTGCACTTAAGAACCAAAAGAAGTCTATTAGTCAACGATCATCACACATTCAATTCTTCATGATTGTCTACAAAAAATTCCCAAAATTAAGCAAAGGCAAAAAAAGGAAATTTGTGCTTTAATAAATGCACAATGTTAGTACAGTGTTCTTTAGTCAATGCACAATGCAAAAGAAGCTTTAGGCATTTTGTGCTTGAATTGTGCATTGACATGCTTTGAACTTTTGGTTTGCAGTTAAAGACCAAAAGAATAAAAGACTGTTGGTAAACAATGCTACTCCCTGCAACTGCTTTAAAAATAGGCCCGCGGGGCGCGATGTCAAATGCCATACAAGACATAAGTGAACCCCTTCTTATCACCAATTGGTTTTAGGAAAGATGGTGGAACTTAGTCTGACAAGTGATATCAGAGCCAAGTTGTTTTGTCATGGGTTCGAGTAGGGAGCATAATCGTGAGGGAGGGATTGTTGGTATGCTACTCCCTGCGATTGCTCTAAAAATAGGCCACAAAGCGCAATGTCAAATGCCATAAAAGATACAAGTGAAGCCCTTCCAATCACCAATTGGTTTTAGGAAAGATGGTGGAACTTGGTCCAACAAAGACAAAAATCATGATATGTGTATCTATACATTGAATTACAAAACACTTAAAAAGCACCTTCTCACTCAACTGATGAGTTTTTTAAAACCATCTTTTGTGATTAATCAAACCACATAACAAAAATGACTTACCCCAACTATTTCTCATCCACTAAGATTCACTAAACACTTGCTCATTAATTAATTATCATGTTCTCACCTTGCTCATGTAATGCCCTCCATAGAATCATCTTTCAAGTTTTAACTCAGCATATTCATAACAACCAAAACCTCATCAACTAAAACCATAATCAGTGGGCATACACCACAAGACCTCTTACACTAAAGGCACAGATTACATGGGCTTACTGACAAGTCTTGACAGGTGGCTGTGCTTCACCTCTGGCTCTTTGGAACCTCTCATAATTCATGAGACACTGAATTCCACCAGGTGCCTCCTTTATTAAGACACACAACACATGCATACAAGGCATGAAAATGCTTTACCTCCAAGTTTGAATTATTTCATTCAACCAAGTTTCTTAATTGATATCCACTGGCTTTAAATTCCTTGAGGCCAATCACTGTGATCCACCAACACGAGTGTTTTCTGTCCAGGCAAGAATCTATAACAATGGACATTACTCACAAACTGAATTCTTAACAGCTATCAAAACCAAAATCTACCAAATTTGCAAAAAATCTGTTAATTTCTCCATATACAACTAGTTGTTTGCTATTGTCCAAATATCTGTCAATCTCATTTTCCTACATGATAATAGCTTCCGTTTTTTCCAAAATACATAAAAGGGAGACTGCAAATATTATTCACAAAGGGACTTTTATGGTAACAGGACTGTAAGTTGATCATCTCCTACAAGTTAGCCAATGGTGGTATAAAATTTATAGGACATAGGAACCTTTCCAAAAGCCTCAAATTCTTTTTCCCACTAAAATTCCAATACCATACTACAACAGGTAGAATGATTAAACAAGTAAAAAATGCTGTTTCTCTAACCTTGCTAAAGACATGCAGCCCATCAGGGACTCGAAATAATTGAGACTCAACTCTTAACGTCTCATTGTTCAAACCATATTCAAGCACGTATTCATTTACAGTTCCTATCAACAGAACACATTTTTCAATTAACTAAGGAAACCTATCCGAATCAGTAGCCTCATCTGAAGTTCACATATTTATGTCACCCTGATAAAAGTGCATAAAGAAGGAGATAAAAATCTGAATTCTGTGAGGAAATTATTTCAGATATTATTATTTGAAATAATATCCGCACAGAAAAGTCAATGCTGAAAAAGTAGTTGGCCGAGATAAAAGGGCCTTAAAGGTCATCAGAATTATTTTTGATGGACTGAAGCCATTTATAGAGAGAAGGAAAAGACAAACCAATGAATGACATCCATCAGAAGTTAAAGCAAAGCCATACCTAAGGCGGTGTCTATTGCAAGCTGTGAAGAAGGCAACAAAACCATTTAAAATACTCCGTACAGCACGAAAAATCTGCAGCCAAAAAAAAATTTGAGCAGAATAATTATTTGACTATATAATATTTGGTACCACGTACAATTATATAAGGATATACAACCTGGGAGAAAAGGTCACTCCAAAGTGAACGCCACACAGAAACCTCATACGAGCTCACCGTCGCCTCTGCATTTGAAGCTAACTTGACTGCGCTACTTATAAAATGCCATATGTCTCGAAGAAAATCGTGTGTGCAAGTAAAGATGAAGGTCAAGAAACTGGCCACTGCAACAACCACACGAACAGGAGCAAAGAGTATCTCACTGAGGATCCAGAATACAGGGTATATTATGGACATTGCTACAGTCAGGTAGAAGCAAGCAAAGTGTTAATAGTTTTCATAAATTGGATAGCTGCCACATTAAAATGACTCACACAAATGCATATTTATTATCAGTTTATTAACCTACCAACGGTCCAAGTAGATGATAGGATGAACCACACAGGCAACAATACAATCTCAACAATGTTCTCTACCAGACTGAATGAAGAATCCAACACAAACCAAATGGCTGAACAGAGGCTCTCCACTATTTCTATACACATACTCCAAAAAGGAAGGGCAAAATCCAAGCACTCCACAAGTGGTCCTGCCATTGGCTGTGTGAGCATTGAAATAAAGGACCGGAAGGTGCGTGTGAACATCAGTAACCACTTAACAGCCTTCTCGAAGTTGTGTAGAAATAACATTGTCCCCAAGTACTTGATCCTCGATACCATCTCCCAAGTTTCTATCCAATCAAGAAGAGGACCACACAAGCGAGATGCAGTAGCCTTGAGGACTGGGACATTTTTGTATAAATCATAAAATCCAATAAGTACAGTTACAAAAGAAATCAGCACATACAAAGTTCTTGCCAGTGGGCACATCCATGGACGATAAATATGGCAAAAAACTGGGTATGATTGAAGGAAAATAACCCACGATGGAAGACCAGATTCCAATAAAGTAAGTAACCTCACATCAGACATAATTATTTCCCTCAATGTAAATGGGAGGTCACGATCATCAAACCGAAACAGTATCAAAGCATCCTTGTACTGGGTAGCTTCAACCGCATCTTCACAATCACTCGCATAAGAGTTCTGAGAATGCAATGGTGAATCAACAGTCTCGCTATGTGTTTCTTCAGGATATATATCAACATCAAATCCAGAACTAGTGGAATTCATAACTTTTCTTCTCTTATAAGGCCCGTCAGGAGGAGGTGGTGTGTGTGGTGTGTTTGATCCATTTTCCATGTTTGCAGAATACAGATAAAATCTGCTATCAAGATAGCAAGGAGATTGATCCCCAGCACACACATCATCATTGCAGCTATTTTCATCGAAACTGCTGGCTTTTGGAAAATTTTCCTGAGCATCATAGAACACATCTCCTGTAATAAGTTACAAAACAATCAGAAATTAAATAAGGTTTCTCCTCAGTCCACATCCAAAAGAAGTGTAGTGCTTGGGTCATGATGTCATCATATCACATACATATGTGGATCAAACCTATCATATCACATACATATGTGGATCAAACCTACAGGTCAGCCAATTGGACAAAGGAGACTCTAAAACCAGTCTGTATTGATTGTCTTTTAAAAATAATAAAAAGAGGCCGGAAAACACAATAATGCTACTTAAACCTTCAACATCAATTGTTAAAAAAACTATAATGGCTAATGACAAAGGTGGGAAAAGGAGTTTTGACAACCCTGAATTATTTGAACAGAAAAAACAGTGTTACCGAGAAATTAAGAAGAAAATGGAAAATATTCCCAAGTTAATAATCTAAATATTAACCTATCTTTAGGAGGCATATGCCTTGAGTACAGCTTAAAGTAAGAGATTATACCTCACCTTAAGGCTCAAACTCATGGTCCTAAAAAGTTCACTTAAAAGCTACCGGAGCTATCTTCAGGGCATAAACCTCGTGCCTTAGAAAATACTGGTCCATATTATTTTTATTGTGTAAGGCCACTACAGAATCATTAGTTAACCACATAACCTTAAGCCATATATTATAATGCATTGGTACTCTAGTTTGCTTAACATATCAGAAGATAAAGTAAAAAAACCAAAGAAATGTTGTTTATAGAATTCACTTGAGACTTACTGCTTATACCTTGATGTTCAACTCAATACAAAACCATCAGGCTTAACCTACCTGCCGACTGCCCTTAAGATATAGAACACTCATGAGGCACACCCAGATCTTAGTGTCTACATCTTTTGTTTTTTTGGGGTAGGTCTTAGTGTTTACATCTCATTCATAAAGCAACTATATGGGGCTTTATCAGAATTATAAATAATAAGTTTCTCGGTAGTTGACTACTTTAGTACGGCTACAATTGCTACAAAGAGAAGCACCCCAGTTGAGCAGTTAGAGATGACCTCTGACATACATAATTGTTGACAACATGTCCCTATTCAAATTTGTGATGAACCTTTAATCCAAGATTCTTCATGAACCTCTGGCCTTATGATTCCTTAAATAAATTGCAACACCAAATTATCTTCAATATGACGTTATTCTTTCAACATTTATAACAGGTAATGCATAAGTTAATTGTGTCCATAATATTCTCTGACATTTTTTAAGATTTTAACTATGATGAAATGAAATTTGTTATGCTTTGGTACATTAGGAGACAAAAGGCTTTGCCTTCCCTACCTTCTATAATGATAAAGAAATTGTATTCTTTGCATTGTGAGCAACACGATGACTTTATTATTTGATTCTTCAACATGCACAGCTGCAAAATGATCCACAAATACACTATGCACTGCTCATGCATAATGAACATAGCATAAAAAAAAATAGACCATATGCACGTGTCTATTTAGACGTTGCAAGGTTTTGTGACAAACACCCCACTGAAGCAATACACATGTGTCCAGAGATTTTAATAATCCAAAGGAGCTGCTTGCTTCAAATTAAACTAAAGTCAAGTCTAGAAAAGTATACCTATGGCAGATTCCAAATATCCTTTCAAGAGAAGCTGTTCATGGTGTGTTCCTGAAAACCATGAAGATATGCATTTTGCAGCTTGTTCTATACTATCAAATTCCCATCTTTTCATGAATATAGCCTCTATAGCCAAGGATGTATCAGTCTGCAAGTAGGATGAAAATCATTAAGCACAACTCCTATATTTGCAATGCATATAGAAGATGCAACATTAAGGTACAAGAATACCTGAAGTTCATTCAAATAATTAACGCCACGAACATCAGACCATGCCACTTCAAAAACAATAAAACCATATAAGGTCCTATGCAACTTGCTATTGAAAGTTAAAGAATTCCTCAGCTTCTTTACAGGTAACAAAGCCCTTTTCCGAGATAATGTTGCAGCATCAATCACTGAGAACCATCTTCTGAACTTTTTTGATTTACTTGTTGTAGATTTGGGATTGGCCTTCAAATCAAGCGACTCCCCTTTTTCCTTTCTCTCTTTCCGTGCTTTAGTGTTTGCAAATGGGGATAACCTAGACTGTAGATACACATAAACAAAATAAATTTTACCAGGCTACCATCTTAAAAGAAAAATATAGCAGCAACACTATAGAAGTTTCTAGCAACCTTAGTGACCATCAATTGCCACAAGTGTGCAGACCGTGGACCAAGGTCCTTGAGCCATGGTCTGTTGTCCACCAAGATATAGAACTTCTTACTTTCAGGGGCTAGGAAAAGGCTAAGATGTGAAAGATAAGATTGCAAGTCCCTGAAAAACATAGCAGAAAAACAATTTTAGTAACAAATCACAAACATTAATTTACAATCCTCTCAACCATTTAACTAACTTCAAGTGCAGTTATTACTCTTCTTGATTTCATGGTTATAATAATAAGTCTACACAAATTTGAAGAACTCTCTTCTTTTTTACAGGAAAGAAAAGGTGAACCCTTAAGGCACCTGGTTGCAGTTTGGTGACATATAAATTGAAACACATCCTTGGCATCAACATTACTGGCTTTCATAGTTTAATACTCACTCACTTTCAGTTTTATTATCTAATTATCCATCACCTCAACCCTTGCAGAGGTGGCAATTTTCAATTAAATCTTTTTTCTTAATAAACAATGCATATGCAAGATTAATTATGCTTAATTTTAGGGTAGCACAATCTTTTCATGGAATGCTTATACCCTAGACTATAATCAAACCATATACACACTAAATTGGGGGAAAACGTATTTGCCAACAGTGTTGTTCATGATAATAAAATTTAGGGAAAATTACCACCAAAAAAAAAAAAAAAAACTCAAAGGTTTGACCTTGTAACAAAACAAACCTAAATTTTTAGGGGTTGTTTGGGATGTCCTAAATAAGTGCATTTTTTGACTTTTTGAACTAAAATGTTGAGGAAAAAAATATGGATGTTTGGGTTAACTTTTTTACTTTTTATGGAAAAATGTGTATTAAAAAATTGTATAAATTAGTGTGTGGAGGAAAATTAGGATTGGGAGTTGTGCAGCCGCACTTTTGGTGAATAATGATAACTTTTTAACTTTTTGAGTAACTTTTTGACTTTTTGGGCACATGCCAAACTTGGCCTTAGTTTTGTCAATTTAAACCCTCATATTTTGATTTATTTTCAATCTAAATCATTTGCCTATTTTTGTTAAGTAAAACTGACAGAAAAATAATATTTCAATCATTAAACTCAACGAAAAATGATATTTTAGACATTTTATATATACTTATATTGAGTTAGTTTAATGACTAAAATACAATTTTTCCGTCAATTTTACTTAACGAAATAAATCCAATGGCGTAGATTGAAAACAAATAAAAAGTTTAGTTTTTAAATTGACAAAATTAAAAACTGTTTTGTTACAAGGTCAAACCCAGTTTTTTTTCTTTTTCTTTTTCTTTTTTTTGTAATTTTCCCTAAAATTTATAAATTTTCCGTCTGGTTCCACGAACTGTTATGAGCTAGTGAATTTATTAATATTAGCTAAAACCTACAGAAAAATACAGCATCAACAATCTCTATCGAGTAGAATTTAAAATTCTTATAAATTCAGTTAATCTAACCTAAACATACTAACAAAGAAACTCTCAATATAATTCATTAATAAGCCACCCAACTCAAGCTTGATTAATATACTCGAAAGCCCCTTCCCTCATTGCCAATGGGTTCTGAGTTGGATGTTATCGAATCACAAAAAAAATTTAAAAAAGATTTTTAAACAGTTAAAGAAAAATTAAATTTAGAAATGTAAAAAAACATAATAAGAAATTAATTTGTAAAACAAGAAGCAAAGAAAGAAATCGATAAATGACGAAGAAGAATCTTACCCAATTTGCAAGCTGGTTAGAGGAAATAGATATCGGCGATGGTTGACTTCCGCCATTGAAATTAAAGCCCAACTTCAAATTCAAACCACCACAAACCACTGTTCAATTAAACTCATTACCACAAAATTGACACCAATTGTAAATAATAAAAAAATTCAAAGCAAATTCGAAAATTTGAAAATTCGAAGAATGTGATTGACGATGATTATACCTGGGAGAAGAAAAAGAGAATTCCATGAATACAAATACGAAGATGAAGATGAAGATGAAGAAGAGAAGAGGAGGAAAGAAACACCGCCGAACTTCATAACAGAAAGGAGAGACACGTTGACGGCGGAGATTGGTGGCGCCGCCTAGAGAGAGAAAGAGATCAACGGACAACAACACGAGACACGCGCATCGAAATCACGAAGCCACAGAAGCACCCCCTCCCAGAACAGAGACTCTGAGCAACAATTAACAACCAACAACAGATAATTGATGCAAGTCAGGTATAAAGGCAAAAACTAAACTCTCTCTCTCTCTCTCTCTCTCTCTCTATATACTATATATATATATATATATGTATGTGTGTGTGTTTTTCTCTCTCTAGGTTTATTATTATATGTATATGTCTATAAAGGAAAAAAAACTAATCTCTCTCTCTATGTGTGTGCGCTTCTCTCTCTAGGTTTATTATAGATATATGCATGTATGTCTTGTTTGGGAAGTAATGGGGAAAAAAAATTATTTTATTAGTTTTTTTTGGTTGTTTTTTAAAAAAATTTAATAAAAAAATAAAGAAAGGATGTGATATAAATAAGTCAATAAATTAATAAATTGATTTTTTTTTTATGTTGTCATATTTTAAAAAGTAAGTTAAAAGTTGATTTTTTAAAAATTTTAAAAAATATATATATAAAAATAGAGATAATGTGACTAAAAAAATTTAAAAATTAACTTTTAACTGTATTGGTACAATAAGGTGGTATTTGATAAAGTTGAAATTGAATACTAAATTTTTTAAGTTGAAAAGTTACTTAATAAAAATTTAAATGGTAAATTAAAAATAAGTAAGATAAAATTTAAATTTTATTATTTTTAAATTATATGTTTTAATTTTTATATTGTGATGGTGATGGTGGTGGTGGTGGTGATGATAGTAGTAGTAAAATGATAGTGATATTCATGACAATAATGAAAATGATGATAAGGATGATAACAGTGGTGGTGGCGACGACATGATGGTGGCGACAGTGGCATAGTAGTGGTGGTAGTGATAACAGTAGTGATGATGGTGATAATAATAGCAATGGTAGTGACATGATGGTGGTGGTTATTGTAATGGTAATGGTGATGGTGGTAGTAATGAGTTTATAATAGTGTATATTAATATTTATGTTTAATATTTATAAATTCAGTCAGAATTGAATAAGTTTTATATAATTTAAATTTTTTTAAAATTTTAATCTATATTTTAAGAAATATTTAAGTTTTTAAATAATATCAATTATAATGATTAAATAGATTTAATTAATATCAATTATAATGATTAAATAGATTTAATTAATTTAATTTTAAATACTAAATTATGTTATCAAACATTTCCGATGTGTGTGAATGCATAGATGCTTTCTCTATCTAGAATTGGGGGGATGAATCGCTTTTGCTTCGGTTGCAAGGCGAGTCGGGAGAGAGAGAGAGAGAGAGAGAGAGAGGGATTTTAGCTTGTCTAGGATAGGATTGGGAATTGTGAAATGCCTTGGGATCTGAGAGAGTTCCCGCTAGCTTCGTTTGTTACCCTACAAAATATAATTTTTATAAAGATTTTGAGAATTTATATCGCTGTTAGAAATAGGAAAAAAATTTAAATCAATTATGATAGAGATTCCCACAAAATTATATTTCCTCTGTTCCAAAATAATGGTCTCTTTTGGGGAATCTAACTTTTTTTGGTAGTACAATTATTGCATTTGAAAAAAAATTGATTTTTCAAAATTATCCTTTTGATAGTACATTTTGTGGGAATATCAATGTAATAATTATACTTTTTTATTGTTTATTAATTTAAAAGAAGGGCAAAATAAGAAATTTATATTATTTTTGTACTTGATTTTTGAAGAGGGACTAATATTTTGGGACAATGAAAAATGGAATAAGGGACTAATATTTTGGGACGGAGGGAGTAATTTTTAAAATGATCTGAATCATTCATATAATTGTTAGACACAACTCTCAAAAAAAAATCAAACACATCAATAATCAATATATCAGTGGAGGTCATGGAAGTTCTCTTTTGTAAGGGTTCCAAACATTTTCCAATTTAAATACATCAATACTCAATACATCAGTGGAAATCATGGAGATCCTCTTTTATGGGGTCCCAAACATTTTTTAATTTAAATATATCAATGGTCAATATATCAGTGTGGTGTCGTTAGAGTCTTTCTTTGTGGGGATCTCAAACATTTTCCTTGCTTGCTTGCAGAAGGTGTTTGGGGTTCGTTTGGAATGTGGGTTGATTCTTTTATTTTTTGACTTTTTAACTATTTTAATTTGGAGTTAAAAATAAAAATTTGAGATCATTTTTTGACTTTTTAAATTTTTATGAGAGAAAAAATGAAATAATTATAGTTTAGATATGACATTTTATTTTATTAAATTAAAAAGTTTATTTTATTTTTTATGATTATTTTAGTTAAAATTTTTTATTTTAACTTATGCCAAACGAGAGAGAGAGAGAGAGAGAGAGAGAGAGAGAGGCGTGCGCGTCTGGGAATAGATACTACGCTGTGGCGCGTTGTATTAAACGAGACATGTACTCTTCCCTTATACCATCCTCTCATTACCGTTAATATACGTTTGTTTTTAAATTTAGTTTAAAAATTGAAAGTATTTATTTATTTATTTTAAAATTTGTTAATAGTAAACTATAAACACATTTTCTAAGATTTATTTTAATACAAATTATTTATTGTGATTTTAAAAATTATACATACTCCTTGTCATAATTTTTTAATTAATATAGAATATATAAATAATTAATTAAAATATATTTATGATATTATTAATAATTGTTAATTGATTTGATAATTTATTAATTATTTGTTATGCGAATAAAAAGTTGAAATGGTGAAATGTAATCTTCAGAACTATATGAGATAATTCATATTGGTGGTGCTATATGTACTAATTAACATACTAATTAATTTACTAACATATGTTGTGACATTATTATTGACTCTACCTCTTATACAAATTACAAATACTCAAAATCTCTAAAATTATATTACATTATTTGTTTGTACACTAATTGATATACGAATTGGTATATATAATATTATTCTAATTCATGTTTTAAGCAAATTTTAAAAAGTATATTTATAATTTAAATTTTTAAGGTGTGTTTGTAATTTATTCAAAAAAAATATAGCTAATAAATATTGTCAACTATCTTTAAAACACATGTTGATTAAATTTTGAAATATTACATATTTATTGTTAAACTTATTTTTATGCAAAATGTCATTTAAGTTTTTAATATGTTTCTCACGAAAAAGTGTATATCATATGCAAGTTATGATATTTGTCGAATTGATAATCACAAATATTAAAAAAAATGAATCCTAACCAAACACATCAAGATATAACCAATAATATTTTGGATTATAACTAAAATAACGTCATAACTAATATCACAATAAAATATAACTAAGTTATAATTAATACCATAATAAGTCATAATTAAATATTACAAACGTCATAACTAGAATATATGATATACCTCTCAAAAGTGATGTATATCATAGAATTTTTCTAAATACTATATATTAACAAAATATTTTAAAATTTTAAAATACATGTTAAGAAACTTAAAAAAATTATACATCTTGAGTGTAACTTTTGGGTTAAGTAAGTTACACTGACCTTCCTTGATGTTTGAAGAAATAACAGTAAGCGCCACAAATTTAATATAATTATACTGAGCTCCTTTAAGATTTTAATTTATATAATACTTGATTAATTTATTACTTCCTCTATTCCAAAATAATAGTCCCTTTTGAGGAATTTAACTTTTTTTTATAGTACAATTATTGTACATTTAAAAAAATTGATTTTTCAAAATTACCCTTTGATAGTACATTTTTTAGGAAATATCAATTATCATAATTACGCTTTTTATTATTAATGAATTTAAAAGAAAGGTAAAATAAGAAATTCATATTATTTTAGTCCATAATTTTTTAAAATTGACTAATATTTTGTGACGAAAGGAGTTATAAATTCGTTGGTTGTATAAATAAAAATAATAATGTTATCATTTCCATTACATAAAATATATATTTTTTAATTTATTTAACTTTAGTAAAAATAAAATTATTATAATTATATTAAAATTATAAAATTTGTTGTATTTTTTTTTAAAATTTCAAAAGGTCAATAATTTATCCAAGGTTAAATTATAAATACCTCCCTTGAAATTTGTTTAAAATATAAATTACTCCTTGTAGTTTAGAAAATTACAAATATCTCATTGTTAGAATTTTTTATTTAACAAAATTAATTAAAAAAATAAAATTCATAATTGTTCTCTTATACAATAATAAAATTATCTAAATTATTAATTGAAACATATTTTTATAATATCATTAAAAATTGTTAATTGACTTGATGATTTATTAATAAAATATGTAATTTGTCATGAAATTAGAAATCTGAAAGTGTAAAATATAATTTTCAAAACTACAGGAATGATTCATATTTTTTTTTCTTATAGAAAAATCCTCCTACTCATCTGCAGGTCCAAGATAACGTTCCTTATAAAGACGATTCATATTTTAATCAAATTTTAAAGAATGTATTTATAATTTACACTTTATCCAAACATTTTTTTGAAGTTTGAGCCGAGTATATTTGTCTGTGCTCGAACACTAGGTGTTATTATTTGCAACTAGAATGGTCCTACGTCTATGCTGGGTTGTTTGGGATGATCTAAATAAGTGCACTCTTTGACTTTTTATGAAATATGGGTTGGATTTGGATTGGGTTTGAAGTGATGTGTTAGAGAGGTGATGTGACTTAAATAAGATGATGTGACTTAAATAGAATAGTGGCTTTTTGACTTTTTGACTTTTTTGAAACTTGTCAAACCAGCCCTTATTATTATTATTTTATTTATTTTTATTTATTATTATTATTTATAAGTCCTATTTTCGAACACTTATGCTATGTTAAGTCCTAAGTAAAAACTTATATTCTCTTAAGTTCTATGGGAAATTACTTGACACATTTACCCTTAAGAGTAGATGTTAATATCATATCCATATATATTAATTTTGAAGTTCAAAAAACACATTATTTGTGGAAATCAAAGGATCAGTTTGGCAAAATTGTAGGGGTTAAAAAGAAGTACATATGTTTTGTGCCTCTACGCTAATGTAAACGGCTGATTCAGTTGTTAACATTTCGAAACTCACCACGAACAGGAGAAGGGGCGCAATTCGACGGAGATGTTCAAGGAGAAGGTGATAACGGTTACCGTTTACGGTGAGAATGAGGAATGCTGACTCCGAAACGTAAGTGTGGATTTGCCCCTGTTTCGCAATGTTAATTTATTTGATTTTTATTAACAACCCAAAACTAGGGTTTATGTTACCTTCAGTCGTAATCTGCTTTGTTATTTGTATGTTTTGTGAGAATTGTGATGAATAATTGATTTTACAGTTTCCAAATTGGAAATAGTATGTATGTTGGGGTTGTACGATGGAGGTTCTGCGGGTTGACTATGTGGGTGATTTATGCTTGATTCGTTGTTGTATTGCGTTTGGTATACTATTTTGGGGGCCACAGTCACATTCATTAATTGATTTTATTTGTTTTTTTTTCGATCCGAGCATAGTATTGGGTTTGGTAGACTATTTTAGGGGTTTCTCGTTGTGGTACGATGTCGTTTGGTTTGCGCCTTAACTTTTTAAAATCAGTTGTTGAATGTGAATAGTGCCACATCTTGGTGTTGTGTGTTGTACAGTTAATGAATGTGATTGTGGCCCAATATGAAATTAGTGTCGGATGTGAGTGGAAGCACATGTAAATTGGACTGTGTGTACAGTGCCACGTTATGGTACGATGTCGTTTGGTTGTTTTCACTCAGATATACAAGTAAGTTGACGGACGTGGCTGGTGCCACGTCATATTTTGATCTGCTTGCATGTTTGTGAATTTGTCAAATATTCGAGTGACAGTGTTTGTAGATTGTAGCATGGAGAGAAACAAAAAATGTAACATCATTCGGGTTGTGTAGTTGTGATTTGATGTAAGCATATGAAGAGGTTACGTTTGTTTTGATAGTAGTTTTCATTAACAAGCTTCACGTAACACATCATCTTTATTTTTTGAATCATGGTCGTGCATGTGGGTGCGAAATTAGTTTTAAATTACTAAGTTGTGTGATAGTAAATTTCATTATAATGTTTTTGGGAATTTCCGGGACAAATATTACATGTTTGAACTGTGAATGTGACATTAGTCACAGTTACGTCAAGTACTTCTCAGTCACATTTGGAACCATGGTCGTGAATGTGTGCACGTAATTTGTCACAGTTACGTCAAGTACTTCTCAGTTACATTTGAAACCATGGCCGAGAATGTGTGCGCGTAATTTGTCACGGTTACGTCAAGTACTTCTCAATCACATTTGAAACCATGGCTGTGAATGTGTGCGCGTAATTTGTCACAGTTACGTCAAGTACTTCTCAGTCACATTTGAAAACATGGCCGTGAATGTGTGCGCGTAATTTGTCACAATTACGTCAAGTACTTCTCAGTCACATTTGAAACCATGGTCGTGAATGTGTACGCGTAATTTGTCACAGTTATGTCAAGTACTTTTCAGACACACTAGTCACATCACGAACATACTAACATGCAATGTTACGTATTGCTATTGAATTACATATTCACATACGTTTTTAGTGGGATCTTGCTTGTATATGAAATGTGAAATTTTCACTGGGATCTTGCTTGTACTTTTCATTAGCCGGCATGTCTGACATTAGTCACAGTTACGTCAAGTACTTCTCAATCACATTTAAAACCATGGCCGTGAATGTGGACGCGTAATTTGTCACAATTACGTCAAGTACTTCTCAGTTACACTAGTCACATCACGAACATACTGACATGCAATGTTACGTATTGCTATTAAATTACATATTCACATACGTTATCAGTGGGATCTTGCTTGTGTATGAAATGTGAATTTTTGGTGACATTTTTTTCAGGAGGCACAATTAAAGGTACACCACAGAAAGGCTGCAAGGCGAAAGTGAGCAGCAGTGAAGGGACTACAACTGGTAAAAGACGGCGGTCTCAAACTCTGTCACAGAATGTGAACGCATTAGGGTAAAGTAGTGCCCGAAAAGGAAAAAAGCTGAAATATGAGCCTCAACAACGACTGAACAAACAACCAACATTTTGCTACCGTTCCAACATTGCTAGAATTGTGAAGCTGGTGGCAGCGTCAAAACTGAAAGACGAGCATTTGCAACATCTTCAAAAAACACCGTTTTGGTTGCTGTTGTATGCGATGTGAAAAACCGATCTAAACCAACATGAATTCCAAAAATGCGATGACATTGTAATGAAGGATCATTCAGACATTTGTTCTAGAGAAGTCGGCTTTCATGATTGGTGGCAAACACATTGAGTTGACGCGCATCGATATGCAACTAATATTTGGAATTCAGGGTGGTAAGAAGAGTTTAGATGTGTCACATGAGCCAAGACTCCCGACTGACTTCATCCAACGAAGGTGTCCCAAAATAGCACGCATAAACTTGAAGACCATTAAGGAACTGTTAATGGATATTACTCGGGAACACTACTAAGGATCACCAGGATGTAGCAAAGTTACTGTGTTTGTACTTGTGTGGGAAGTTATTCTTTGCTACTTCAGGCGAGACCGTGGGATGGGGGTTCGTCCGGGTTGTAGAGGATCTAGAGAACATGAAGGCATATAATTGGGCTGGAGCAATCTGCACAACTTTGATGGAGTCAATTAAGGGATTTTACTCTAAGCCTGAGAAAGTTACTGGATGTGTTACTACCCTACTTGTAAGTGCTCTGTTTTTTTGTTTTTCCCACAATATAATTTTGATTTTGTTTGGTAGCTTTGTGTCACGACCCAAACCCGCCCCTATGGGTTTAGCATCGTAACCGGCCAGTAATCCTTAGATTACCAAAGACCTCTAGACAGATAAGCATATGATAAGGGGCTAGCGGAAGCAAATACAAAAATATAATTGTCCAATGAGCTGTGTTGACTTACATGAAACAAAATAATTTAAAACTTTATTTACATAGCCATAAGTCAACCGTACATTATATTATACCACACACGTTACAGTATTTTCTGTACAGACAACATGATTTGAAATAAAGTCCCATGCATAAACAGAATTAATCAACCCTTGAGCCCAAGACACTTCGGGAACCTCCACGTGAGGCACAAAGGCTGGCTGACAACAGAAACACAGTCCCCCACAAAACCTTCGGGCTTGCACTCCAGAATGCTCACCTATAATATATATATATACAAACAGTGAGCTAAAGCCCAGTGAATAACATTAAGGTAAAGGGGTTAGTGAACGAAATCCGAACATTTCATACGTATAAAACAGATCATAGCATAATCATAGTCATCTCATATCAGAACATAATAATGGCATATCCCATAGAACATATCGAACATATCACATAACGTCTTCCGACTAGAGTAACCGGTCCCGGACACCGATTAAACAAACACCACAATGAAGTGGCTAACGAGATCTCGTAACTGTCATGGACTCGCATTTTCATGCCGTCCCCCATGACTTGGGACTATCTATGGATGCCATAATAGATTTCAAACATGGATCTTCGTTCACAAAAACATATATCATTTCAGAAATCATAGCTTGATATATCACATTTGGAACATAATTTCATATGAACGTATCTTTACGATAACGTTACTCACAGTGGTTCCGTAGATGGTCAATCACTTCTCGGACGTTGACCTACAATCACAAAATACATAACACCAACGAATCTTATCATTACTTATTCATGTGGCCATTAAGGCTTAGCTTACATCACGTTGGTTCATGTTTATTCTTATCACATGGCTTAGAACACACACACCCTTGCAATCTCTTAGTGTGATTCATACTTACTTCAATGCTCAACTCACACACTTGTCATTCAATAACTCGTTACATTCTTTTCTTAGTGTGCGTTTCTAGCCCATAACCTCATTACTATGGCTTAATTAAGGCTTAGAAATGCCTAAGATGCAATGAGGTTGTCAAAACATGCCTTGGAACACTTAGGCAAAATTTCAGAATTTTAAGTCCTCGCTCGAGCGAAGCTTTCCTCGCTCGAGCGAGCATGCAAAAATGTGACTGGTCGCTCGAGCGCACATTCCTTCGCTCGAGCGATCTGTAAATGATGCAAACTTCTGGGAGCTCGAAATTTACGCTCGAGCGACATTTGGTCGCTCGAGCGAGGTTCACGATTTCAGAGTGGTCGCTCGACGAGAACCCCTTCGCTCGAGCGAGCTGCCAAAATCTAGAATTTCCAGATTGTCCTCCAACTTCAAAACTCGAATTAAAACCTCCAAAACACCTCTCTTGGGCCCCAAAACTTGATATAACCCAGAAAACTTGTAGAATATGAAATTTCAAAGATCAATTTATAAAAATCATGGCCCAAGGTTTGTCAAAAACTCACATTTCCAACTTAAATCATGATGAATGCTCAAGAACACCACATGCATGGACTTTTCTTGTTCAATCTCTTAAAGCAATAATCAAACACCATGAATAACTGGAAACTTGCTGATTTGATGGAAAAACAAGTTGAACTCATGGATTAAATCAATATTATGGACATGCATGCTAGAATTCTCTATGAAAACAACTTGAAACCAAAATCAATTCATGAAACATGACATGCAAGAACTTCTACCAATTAAACCTTCCAAAACATGATCAAACTTGGTGATTTGATAGAAACAAGTTGAATGGCCAAAATGTAAAGATTTAACACATGCATGGAGAAACCTTTTGAAATCAAACCCAAAACTTGGAAATTTATGCATGCATGCATGATTTGAGCTACAATTCCTCCTTCTAAGCTCCATTACATGATTAAACCCATAATCTTCATGAACCATGCAAAGATTACACTAAAATTCATAAATAAATGGATGAATATTCTACCTAGATCTTGTTCTTGCTAAAACCTTGCTTAATCTTGAAGAGTGCATTGCAAATCCTTGAATTTCTTCTTCAATTTCTCCCCCTCACTCTCTAGAATTGCTCTCCCTCTCTCTCTAAAAATGTTTCCTCAGATTTTTACACTAAGGACCAACGAATTGAACAACCAAAAATAAGGCCAAAGGTGTTGAAGAAATAAGCCATTAACATGGCAAAATTGTAATTTACGCTAACTATTTAATTAGCTTCATTTAATCTAAATTAATCATACCAAATCACATTTTACATAAGTATGCCATAAGGTTCTAAAAATTCCAAATAACACAATGGTATAATCAATTCCGGGTTTGGATGCCGATAAGGCTTTCAATTTTCATTTTAAAGCGGGATTCTAAGCAGATACTTTTATAAGTGACCGATAGAAAGCCAATTATCATGCAGATTACGTATTAATCCCATAATTCATTTTAATTCATTCAGTAGCATCCTTAAATACCGATTAATAGCTAATTACGGGTCGGAGTTATTACACTTTGGCATGTGTATTTGTTTTGAAAAACTTTCACAGCTAATGTTTTTAACCCATAGTCACACAGTTTTGGATATGTGAGCACACCGACTTGATACAAGCAGATCATGGAGATGGATTTTCGAGGTTATGAAATGGAATATCAGCAAGTTGGTCACAAAGATAAAAGCAAGTGGACATGAGCAGCCAAATGATGTGAAGTATGATTTTCTGTACCGTTAGAGTAAATATTAGATGTGCCAATTTACTATTTTTATTTTTTTATTTTTAAATTGTTGCAGGTTGTGGTAGGAGATCTGTACATCAGTCGTTCTAACGGCGCTTCACGAAGACGAAAGACGTTAAAGAAATTGGAGCAAAGACCAAATGTTCAAATCACAGTAGGGTTGTGATGAGAGTAATGATTAGTGTGCTCGGTGTGCGTCTGCGTCTGAAGAATACCAGAGAAACACTGGTTAAAATTGGTGTGCTTGAGATAGAACTCCAATGTAAATCTGATCATATTTGCATTACAGACAGAACTGGCAATAATAAGGCAGCGTACGAAGAAAAATATGGCAAGTTAGAACATGAAATCACAGTGAACAATAAGCAGAAGGAATGTGACATTGAAAGGATTGAAGCAGCTAGTGGATGAACTTAATGACAAAAACACGAAGCTCGTGGAACAGTTGGAGAGAGTACGTAGTCCATGAATACACCCAAGCAGCTGCTGGTGTATAGGAGAATGAAGCAAAGTAATGAGGAAATGTACCACTGTGAGGCAAACGTACTTGCCATTATACCATTGCAACATCGTTTCCATCTGATGTGAATGAGAAGACAGAGTTACAAAGGTGGATACTCATGTGACCCCGATCAACGACATTGGCAAATGGCATGCGATGTGGATTTAATGGCTGGTATTAATCAAAACACTAGAACAACTGTGTTACAGAACTCGCTTGTGAGAAACATTAAAAAGAAAAATAGGAAGGAGCATAAACTGCCAGAGTATGAATATCCACTGGTTTTGGGGAGGCAGATGAAACCATCTGATAGTGGTGTAGTCAATGGGGGTGAGTGTGACAATAAACAAGAAATGGAAGATGAGATCATTAAGGTTGACAACATTGCAGACCCAGATAGGACATTTTCTCGGTTTGACTTGACTAATCGTTTATCAATCTGGAAGTTGTTATCAACACAAAAGAAAGACAAGCTTAAAGAAGCATATGAGAAATGGGGTGACAGGTAGGTTATGCAACTTGCTTTTACCATTATGCATTTGTACATGAATTTATTGTTCAAAAAATGTATTGTAGTACGCAAGTCTAGACTAGACCACATGTGTCCAACTCTGTGTCTTTCAATGACATACGGGCGATCGTTAAGGGGCTGACATTACGAGACAATGTAAGTATGGTATTTCTAATTATTCGTCAAACTTCTGAAGCTTCTTCACATAGAATGCAATTTACGTACATGTATACAAGGGAAGGAAAATAAAATTTATTTTCTTTTTCACGTAGGTGATTGATGCCTACGCAAAAATGCTGATGTACGAGCAGCAGATGAAGGCGCCTAAATCCGCGGATGACGAAAAATCATACATTTTCAGCACATTATGTTTGGTAAGACATGCAACTAATGAAATGAATATTGTCATTTTTAGTTTGTCATTTTAAATTTCCAAAATGAATGTCTGCAGCCTACGATAAGAGATGTGGCCGAAGATGTACGTAACAGGTACTTGGCATTGCGTGCCCCGCATGCTCTGAAGGCCAGATATATTCAATTCCAATCCACTTAGATAACCATTGGACACTATCGGTTTATGACACTGAGGAGAGGTTTTGGTTGCATTACAACTCTATGAAACCAAGACGTGAGAGGGAAGACAAACATTACTGGGAAGCGTTGTTGCTGGTTAGTAAACATCAATTACTTTCTTGCAGTAATATTTGTATTTTATTTTGGACAACAATACTAATTATTGTAATATAAATTTGACAATAATGTAGAAATCCTACTTTGAGGATTACATAAATCGCAGACTGAAGGTGGGCACAGTTGAAACACAAGACTTAGTGAAGGAGCTTCTAGTGGTTGATTATTGTTCACAACAAAAACCAGACTCGTAAGTTTGTTACGTTTCTTTGCAACATATGCCATTCATGTTTCCGTACATTACACATGGTTTGTTTTGACATTGTTACTAATGACTTAAATTTTCGTAATAGGAATGATTGTGGAATTATAGTATGCTTCATTATGAAGTAACTTGTGCGTCACCCAGATGTTGACAAGTCAATGGGAGGGGAGAGCTGCAAAACAATGCGAGCCAGTATGGTGAAGTCATTTGTGAATGACAAGAGAAGGTCATTTGTAGCTGGTAATTGACTATCTTCTGATGGTGGTATATGGGTGCAGATTTGATATATTGGGTATATAATCACACTTTATTTGTTTTGAAATGGTATAAAAAGTTTGCTGGTACAGGAAAAATTGGAAGTTTTTGATGTTTTTGGTTGCATTGTCAATATGGATTACTGATTAGTGTATTTTGTTGTGGGAATAGGCAACAATGGTTAATTGTTCTTTTTTTTTTTTTGTATGCACTTTATTTTGTTAATATGACTTTATGTGTCATTCAGTAATGTCAATAGGAATTTAAGGGCGGTAGGAATGTCGGCTACATAAGTGTGAATGTGGTTGCGTAAATGTGAATGTAATTGGTAATGTGACTCATAATGTGAGGTTAATGTGAATGGTAATGCCATAAAATGATGTGGGTTGTTTATTTCTAATACACAGATTATGTTTGTAAATGTATGGCAATGTTTGGTACTTGTATTAGGGAGTGTGAAATTGCAAATGTGAAACTGGTTGAGTGAGTGTGAAGTTGTATGTAAATGTGATGGTGAATGTGAAATTGGATGTGATTGTGAATGACAGAACAGGTCGGGTTGTATACCTGTAACACTCAAAAAGCAAATGTGAATGTATGACAGTGTTTTGCCCTTTTTTGCGAATGTGAAATACAAATTTAAATGTGGTTATGTGAATGTGAAGGGTCACGTTTATGTGATGGTGAATGTGAAATTGGATGTGATTGTGAATGACATAACAAGTGTGGTTGTATACTTGTAACACCTAAAATGCAAATGTGAATCTATGACAGTGTTTTGCACTCTTTTGCGAATGTGACATACAAATGTGAATGTGGTTGTGTGAATGTGAATTGTTATGTTTATGTGATAATGAATGTGAAATTCGATATGATTGTGTTTGTTAGAACAGATTTGGTTGTCTACATTTAATAGCAAGATTGTGTTGTCGAATGTGTAACAGTTTTGTGCACTTTTCTTACTGAGCGGGAAAATAGAAATGTGAATGTGTTTGTGTAAATGATATTGCCAAATTTAATGTGATTGCGAATGGATAGTTGTATGTGAATGTGAATGTGAATGTATTGGTGAATGTGAATGAGAAGGTAAGAAGGAATCTTGGTTGGCTTTGACAATTTAATATGTCAAGAATTTGTTGTAATTTAACATTAACTAACTGGTTGCACGAGAACCTGTCAGACGGAGACAATAACAACACCACCTATGTTACAAATAATGTCTTCTCCATACAAGGCCAGCGTGCAACACATTTGTCTAACTGTATTTTGCAGTCTGAAACATACGTTTGCATGACCAAATAAATAAACATGTAACACCAACATATGAATGAGACAGTGTGAAAGAAAAAATAGCTGAATGATCAATTGTAAACAGTGTCTTCACTTATTAAAATCTGTCATCAATTGGCTTCGATACATGCTACTACGTCAATACGATGCTGCTGTTCAAAACAGATTACAAAAGTTCCTGCTAAATGCCTATTACTAAATTGGTTCTTTACATGTCTTTCGGTTGTGGCTGCCTATGCGGCCACATCGACCGTACCTAATCTGACTTAATTTCTCTCCCCAAGATGGTATTCGATTCTTCTTGGATCGCCTGGAGGACGTTTAACTGCCGATAGATATATGATGAAGTCATCTTCAGAGAAGAAGGGTTTGTCAACTGTTGGTATTGGCTGAATGTATCCAGAATAAGCGGCTTTATACTGATCAACAGTGAAAAATTGTTCAACAAATGTACTGAAATCCCTTCCACTACTCTGTATTGCAACCACCATGTGCACATGGGAATCCGTTCAATTGCCACTGGAAGCAAGAACATGAACGCGCCAACGTCTACCAACACCGTTGGAAATGAATGGACCTCATATATGTCTTCATTTGACTGGCTAACAATCCATGTGCAACCATTGGAGTACGCCTCCCTAACACGGCTTTCCATTTTCGGACAAAGTAACCCATTCCAATTAGTAGCCAAAACTTTACACTCAGCCCTCATAGTCATTATTTGATTTCTGAGTGTATCAACCAACCTTGTGATTGGATAATTACGCGCATCAAGTATCCATTTATTAAACGATTCTGCAGCGTTCGAGGTCATCTCCCCATACCGTTTGCCCCTGTTCACATTATGAAAACATAATGAAAATGTTATCACATATTGGGTACTTGCAATGTTAACATGTGTAAGTCTCGTACGAACCTGAAATATGCGTTGGCCCAATGCTTCGGTGGCATATCTTCCAAGAAATTATTTATTCCAGATCGTCCTGTTCCTTTTAGCTTCGTTCAATGCTGCTGAAACGAAGCCTCGGTTGGAGCATACGCACATTCACGCAACTTGGCCATTAAACCAAAACGTACACGATTGTCAACCCATCGTAATTTGTCCCTCAAATTTGCTTAGAGATGTTGTAAGCAGTACGCATGGTGTGCAGATGGAAAAACAGCAGGCAAGGATTCAAGCAGCCCAATATTACGGTCGGATACGAAATTTCATGTGCGAGCACTACTAACAACCTTTGTCAGTTGCTGTAAAAACCAAGTCCAATTTGCAGTTGTTTCAGAGTCAACAATAGCAAAAGCTAATGGGAATAAACCTGGGAGATTCAACAGGTTTACCGTTAGATGAAATATTTTTAACAAAGTTTACATCCACATTAACAATTGTTCACAATTCGAATCGCACCACACACAATGTTAGTAAAATAACATTAAATTGGAAACAATCTTCCAATTGGGGATCACCTACTACAGTAGTAGACTAAAAAAAAAAGGTTAGCCACAATGTAATGCGTTACTATATGGAAGTATAAAGAAATCATCGTAAGAGACATACTTTTGTTGCTCTCATTCCCCGTCGCTGCAAGCAAATTACCTTTAAATCTCCCTTTTAAAAAAGTGCCGTCAAGAAACAATACTGGGCAGATATGGTTGAATCCGTCGATGCAAGCTTTGAATGAAATGAAAAACCGCTTAAATCAACTGGTAGACGGCTCAAAATCCAAGTTGACATAACTCCCAAGGTTGTAATGCATAACCGCATCCGCGTACCACCTAAGTTGATCAAATGAAACATGATAGTCACCATACACTTCGCCTCTTGCCTTCTCCACGCCTAACCATGCTGTGTGGTAACTAACATTAAGGTCGTACTCCTTTTTAAGGTCAAACATGACGTCAGTGGGACGTGTAAGCGGCTTATCACGTAACCGATCACCAATAATATTGCAAACCAATTCAGAGTTAAGTCTGTTATTCTTCCCAGTGCGAACAACAGCACCACAACTATGCAAGTTGTTCAACCTCTTCAAGTAAAAATAACCATTGCATGTTTGAACCCTTCCATGTATCAACCATGAACACCATTTTTGCTCTCGCAACGTGCACACTGCCGTAACCCACACTGAATCATTTTTGACAAATTTGAAGTCAAACCCACACTCAATAGCATATTTGGACAAAACCAAACGGAAAGCAACAACACCCCCTTCGAAACATTGGCCTACATAACTAATGCCGTGTGACCAATCAACTGTCATCAACATTTTCTCACTATGGCGACAATAATTGGCCAACAAATCTACGCTAGGTTGGGGACCTGTAAATGGTTCACTGTGAGGAACCAGTTGATTTGCAGACATAGTCCCATTGAATTGAGTACCTCGATTCAAATCATCCACCTCATTTTGCGAGTCAATCGCAACGTTGATATGGGTAACACCAATGGACCTTGCAATGGAAAACATGTTTTCCATGTCCACATCATTACACATCATGACTTGGTTCTCGTGACATGGTAATTTGTAAGATATTGAAATCGATGATGGTGTCACATCCACCCACCTATCACATAAATTTTGTATCAATTGTTTTAATGTCAATCCATTAACCCCCCTGACAGCAACCGTAAATGAACCGAAGGTACAAAAAAGCATGATGTCCATCTCCTGCACAACAAAATGAATGAAACATTAACCGTGGCATATATTCTACAAAAAACAAAATAACAAAGTATGGAAGATATGTGACATGAAATCAAATGTGAGCGCCGTAACATCGACATCGTACAACATGGTCCAACCCACAATCAATCACATTCAATTTCATATGTGAACAATGACAACCCAAATTAAATAACATCACAAAAAGAAGTTAGATTAACATTAATATACATTCCAATAAATTCCATCAACCGATACAATTGTCACATTCAATTGTAAAAAATAGAAACCAAAGAGTTTGCGAAACGAAATGTGACACATATGTCCACAGTAAATACAAGAATCAGACAACACAATACAAAAACCATGCTCATGTCCATGTGTATGTGAGTTACATTCACATACATTCCAATAGTATCCACAGACAAGCAAATATGACATTGAGAAGGAAAAAAAATGAAGCCCAATAATTTTGTGATTCGTAATGTGACACATATGTTTTGAAAAAGTAGCACAACTGCAAAACACAATTTAAATACAAACGAATGTAACA
Organism: Camellia japonica; assembly: GCA_030407325.1. Classification (NCBI taxonomy): domain Eukaryota; kingdom Viridiplantae; phylum Streptophyta; class Magnoliopsida; order Ericales; family Theaceae; genus Camellia; species Camellia japonica. The sequence continues at coordinate 70,200,399 of JAPPVO010000031.1, forward strand.
CAAACCATTACGCACGTAACAGCCTTCGATTCTACAGAATTGCGCCAATGTATGGCTGTACCATTTCGCAGAACCCAGCAACATTCTCACATTCTCACTTTCTAATCTAATAAGCTATCGTAAAATACTATTACGAAACGTAATGTGACATATATGTGAACATTATAACACAATATCATTACCACGGAAGTTGATGCAAGATTACCATAACAAAGTGTGCCAATGGATTGCTATGACAGATTGCGAAATCCATACGATATATGAGGACATTGAAAACAAAACATTCGGGAAAAAATCAGAGCAACACTCACCAATTGAATAAGCAGACAACTTGATCTCCTTCCCTCAAACAATCTGACTCCAAAGCAGCAAAATGAAACAACCAAACCATCCAACCCAATACAATTTTGAAAACCTAATAGACTCCACGATCATCGCGCACATCACGGCACCAAACAATATGGAAACAAAATGGTTAAAACATTACAACATATATCAAGGGTATAATAGTAAACTAATTCTATTAAAACACAATAGATAGGACTTAATGGAACACTTTCTAATTTAAATAAGACTTCACACTCAATAAAAAATTTCATAAGACTTTATATTACATAAATCTTCTTAATAGGGTTTATAAATAATTTTTCCTTATTTTTTAATGGAGTCAAAACTTCTCACACATAAAATTGATAATTGAGCATGTGGCACTAGGCGTTATTATTATTCGCAACGCTGATGGTCCTACGTCTATGCTGTAGAATGCATTTATTTTTATTTATTATTATTATTTTTTATTGGAGTCAAAACTTCTCACACATAAAATTGATAATTGAGCATGTGGCATCATGACCTCTGTTAAAAATAAAAAAATAAAATAAATTATATATTCTATTCGAAAGTTAGTATAATAAAAAATGTATGATCCCTATTAAAAAAATATATATATATATTAGAAACTTGAAATATTTTATTAAATTTTTACTAAATGTCTAGCCTTATTTTATTTTTAAACATTTGTTTTATATAATATATATATATATAATCTCAGATTGTGTATTAGTCAGATATTTTTTCACATAATAAGTGTTATTTAATTATAACAAAAAAACAAAAAATGCAAGACACTTTGACTATTTTCAAAATATTTTTATTGATTTAAATTTTTTATTTTGATATTTTCATCAATTTTAAAACATTTTACTTTAACTTTCAATATCAAACTTTAATAACGTCAATCCCATGGGATTGGCTTAGTGGTGCAATTTGATGCCTAAGACGTGTTCCCTCTAGGTTTCAAGTTCAATTCCTATTAGGTGTTATGAATTTTGTGAGACCATACTTGCAGGTTCAAACGAGACCCGAGATTTATCCGATCCACGTGTATGAGACATTTTATGTGAGTCTCGAGATTAGTCATATGCCATATGATTGTCAATATGAGGCCAAAGTAAGAAAATTCAATATTAACCTTCTCGAGCCTAAAAGTCTAGCTTGAACCTTGCAAAACTTGGCTAGACTTAGTTTGTTTGTATACCTACATGTATCCACGTTTACTTTGCTTTTTTGATTTCACCACTTTCTTAAAACAACCATACAAAATAGATTCAGCAGGGTGGATTGTATTAAAAGAAACCCATTTTATCAATCAGTTGGGTTGGGTGTGTCTTTAGTTGTCCCAAAAAAACCATGCCCTGAGGAAGCTTACCCAATTCATCACTTAATTTCCAAGAAAGGAAGACAAAAAAATTTGTCAACTCACCTACTAAATGACACAAATCATTTATATAAATACATAAAATTATCTCGTACATATCCACATTCAATCTTTCCTTAACCCTAATGCCATTAATCATACGACATTTATTTTCATTTTTATTACATATTTTTTCATAATTCAATTATTTTATATATTAATTTATAAAATATTATTTTAAATTTGATTAAGATGGTTGAGGAGAATCTATGCTAACGTAAATGAACTCGTCACAAAAAATAAAAAATAATAAAATAATAAAAAATAAAAATCACTTATTCCAACAGTATAAAGAATGGATAAGATGCCACGTATCCCATGAAAGTGCACTCGTTATTTTGTTTGTTTGTCCTACTACTTTCCTTGGCAATTATTATTTTTTTGTTAAATTATAAAAACACCTTTAAAAGTTGGTTTAAAATATGATTTGTTTCTTATAAAAATTATATTTTACCTTTTAAAATTTTTAATTTCATAACAAATGATTACTTTTATTAATAAATTATCAAATCAATTAATAATTTTAAATGATGTCATAAATTTATTTCAATTAATAATTTAAGTAATTTATCATTATATAGGAGAAAAGTTTAAAATTTTATTTTTTCAGTTAATTATATTAAATAAAAAATTATAATAAGGAAATATTTGTAATTTTCTAAACTATAGGAAATAATCTATATTTTAAACAAATTTTAAAAGATATATTTGTAATTTACTCTTTTTTTATTATATATATTCCGAACAAAATTAGCACTAAAAAGGAGGTTCACATTTTTCCTTTAATTGTAATTTTTCAAATTTCACACTCAAGTGGGTCTCATTTAGGGATGACATATAAGAGTACCTCCACTCAAATTTTCAAAATTTGATATGTCAAATTTTGTTAAAGGCTTAAGTGACAAATTAACATATATCAATTTGACATGAAAACTCTTCACTCGATATGTCAAGGGGGTTTTTTTTTAGGGTCCCTGGTATTAAGACTTTATAGTATAAAGAACATCTAATATTTTCATAATATCTAAGGTCCCTCAACATTGATTCAGAGAAATTCCAACCCAGAGAAATTTCGGCCCAGAGAAATTTTTCCCAGAGAAATTTTATTCAGAGAAATTCTAGACTGCACAGAGAAAATCTCACATTTCTCTGGACTTTCCAGAGAAATTCACTTCAACCTAGAGAAATTTCCCTCTCTAACTCAGAGAAATTCACTGAAAACCAGAGAAATTCTCATCTCCAATCCAGAGAAATTCACTTAACCCAGAGAAATTCTCCCTCTCTAACCCAAACCAGAGAAATTCTTTCTCTCCAATCTAGAGAAATTCCAATTTCTGTGATTGGGATGCCAGAGATGGAGCAAATTTCTCTGCTTTAACATCATGGGCAACTTTGTATACATCAAGAAGATAAATACAGAGGGGAAAAAATGCAATGAAGCCTATTACAGATTCAAAAACCCTAATCTGACCCCAAACAAACAAAATCGCGATGAAACATATCGAAAACATACCAAAAAACTGATAATAAACCTGAGAGTATACAGAATTCATAAAAAAAACATACTGAACAAAAACAGAATCTAGATCAAACTGACCGCAGAGAAGTACCTTATCGGGATGAAGGTAGACTTTGTCTCTGAAGAGAAGAACAACACCAGCCTCATCAAGAACCCCGTCGCATGAGCCAACAAAACCCCCTTTCCGATCCTCGCTGCCGGGTGAATATTGACGGAGAAGACATCGAAGACCCAGGAATAGAGCACGACGGAAATGGGTTTTCGGTTATGGATCCAGAGTTTGTGGGCGACCCGGTGGGCTTGGAGAGCGAAGAAGCCTTTGTAGTTGATGAGGCAGTGGAGGAAGGAGAGGCAGACCGGGTCGCCGATCGGGGCGGCGCGGAGGTCTGCGACGGTGGCGGAGCGGAGGGAGAAGTCGGAGGAGAAGGTGTTGAGGAAGAGGTCGTAAAGGAGGGTGGAGGAGCAGAGCTTGTTGCCAAGGTGGACATTTCTCCATAACGTCAAGTAACTGATTTGAATGCCTTGGATCTCGAAGACTAGTGGGTGAGAGGAGAAGAGAGAGAGAGAGAGAAGAGACAAATAGTCAAATTTCTCTGATATATGTTTAGGGACGTTAGATATCAAAAAATAATTTTGTGGATCTCTTCCATTACGAAAAGTGGGAGAGGGACCCTACACTAATTTTCCCTACGTCAAATCTATTAATCTATTATTTAAGAAAGAAAAAAAAAAAAAAAAAAGGAGCCATGATGGGACTAATGACAACCACAAATTATATCGTTCGATGCTTTTATTTGAAGACAAAAGAAAAAAAATAAAATAAAGATTTGGCGTCAAGGGTGTTCATGTCAAAATTGGCAGGAAGTGATGATACCAAAAGTCATGTCATCTTTTGACATATCGGGTGGAGTTCAAGTTTGATGTCAAAATATAACTATTGAAGTACCACGTCAGATTTAAAGTATCGAATGGAGGTGCATTAGAGATGACCTATACAAAGTTAAATAAAAATTAAAAATTTAATGTTATTACAAAAAAAAAAAAATTAAATTATATATTATTTATGTATAAATATATTTAATAAATATAATCTTAACAGAAACAAGATAGAATAGGGTAGAGAAAACAAAACCTACCCCATCCTACTTCATTGATGAGGGAAAAATCAGAGCTGGATAGGATAAGTCATGTGGGGGCGGGACATGTAAAACTTATTGTGCCTAATCTCATTGGTTGTTTGGGATATTTTAAATAAGTATACTTTTTAACTTTTTAAACTAAAAAATAGAAAAAAAAAATATAGTTATTGTGGGGATATATTTTCTGAGCACCAACACGTGGCCAAGGTGACGCCGACGTGTCAGCCGAGGTGCCACATGTCCTGGTCATGATGCCAGGTTATCTCGGCTAGGCCGAGGTTATCTGCGAGGATATCGGAATCCGAGATAAGCGGATATGGGACAAGAGTCCTAGATTGGGAGAAGATTTCAGTTTGGGTAAAGATAAGACTCTTAGAGAGTTTATCCTAATCCCACTGGGAGTCCCAAATTAGCAGTAATCCTAAGTCCATTAGGGCTAGGCTCCTATTGGGATTAGGATTGTATTGGCTATAAAAGAGAAGCACCCCTATGGGTCTAAGGTATGCTTTTGATATTCTGTCTAATGAGTTAAGCACTATTGGTTATCTTTGAGAGATATGGAGTACTGACTTGATCGTCGGAGTACCCCCGGGTGGACGAGCCACCGTCGGAGACTCTTCTTTCTATTGCAGGTCAGACAGGTGCCATCTATTCTGCCGGTGTTCTCCAGTTGAGTACTAAGTTGGCAGTGTGGTCGGAAATTGACTCACATAATTTGGCGCCGTCTGTGGGAACGAAAGGAGAATAGATGGCCATCACCATACAAGATCAACGTGTTGAAAACGACGAGTTTAGCGAAGATGGAGAGTCTGTCGACATAAACGGAATGAAGACCCTTCCAGAAGAGACGCGAAGACAGAGGGCATGAGCGCTCCCAAGGAGATGACATCCAAGTATAGAAGAGCTCAGCCTAAGTGAGCAGATCCTGGATTTCAAGCCCCGGACCCCAGATCCCGAAAGACAAGATCTCGGCCTAAATAAGCAGGTCCGAGAAGAGAAGAGCTCAACCTAAGTGAGCAGATCCAAGATTCCAGAAGACAAGATCTCGGCACTTAAGTTTGAGAAGAAAAACGGCTCGCCGATGCGAGGCCGAGGTAATGATGAATAACTTAGACTCATTATATGGCAGAGTCGAATCTTGCATATAATGGAGTTGAACTAAGTTGGAGTAACATAGGCTTGCCATGTCGGCAGAATCAAACTCAGGTTGAAACCAAGTAAGATCAACAGAGAAATCAAGGCTAACAACCTCGGCTTGAAACCAACTTCAGCGAACAAGATCACATGCACAAGCTTAATGTGAACATAAGTCCACATTAGGGGGCAGAGAGTTATAAAAAATGTTTAACACTTGTTGAAATTTGTAGCAATTTACAAGTTGAAGTTAAACCGATGTTATGTTTAACACTTGTTGAAATTTGTAGCAATTTACAAATTGAAGTTAAACCGATGTTATGTTTAACACTTGTTGAAATTTGTAGCAATTTACAAATTGAAGTTAAACCGATGTTATGTTTAACACTTGTTGAAATTTGTAGCAATTTACAAGTTGAAGTTAAACCGAGAAACACTTGTTGAAATTTGAAGCAATTTACAAGTTGAAGTTAAACCGATGTTATGTTTAACACTTGTTGAAATTTGTAGCAATTTACAAGTTAAAGTTAAACCGAGATGATATTTAACACTTGTTGAAATTTGTAGTAATTTACAAGTTGAAGTTAAACCGATGATATGTTTAACACTTGTTGAAATTTGTAGCAATTTACAAGTTGAAGTTAAACCGATGTTATGTTTAACACTTGTTGAAATTTGTAGCAATTTACAAGTTGAAGTTAAACCAAGATGATATTTAACACTTGTTGAAATTTGTAGCAATTTACAAGTTGAAGTTAAACCGATGTTATGTTTAACACTTATTGAAATTTGTAGCAATTTACAAGTTGAAGTTAAACCGAGATGATGTTTAACACTTGTTGAAATTTGTAGCAATTTACAAGTTGAAGTTAAACCGATGTTATGTTTAAAACTTGTTGAAATTTGTAGCAATTTACAAGTTGAAGTTAAACCGATATTATGTTTAACACTTGTTGAAATTTGTAGCAATTTACAAGTTGAAGTTAAACCGAGATGATATTTAACACTTGTTAAAATTTTTAGCAATTTACAAGTTGAAGTTAAACCGATGTTATATTTAACACTTGTTGAAATTTGTAACAATTTACAAGTTGAAGTTTAACCGATGTTATGTTTAACACTTGTTGAAATTTGTAGCAATTTACAAGTTGAAGTTAAACCGATATTATGTTTAACCCTTGTTGAAATTTGTAGCAATTTACAAGTTGAAGTTAAACCGAGATGATGTTTAACACTTGTTGAAATTTTTAGCAATTTACAAGTTGAAGTTAAACCGATGTTATGTTTAACACTTTGTTGAAATTTGTAGCAATTTACAAGTTGAAGTTAAACCGAGATGATGTTTAACACTTGTTGAAATTTTTAGCAATTTACAAGTTGAAGTTAAACCGATGTTATATTTAACACTTTGTTGAAATTTGTAGCAATTTACAAGTTGAAGTTAAACCGAGATGATGTTTAACACTTGTTGAAATTTGTAGCAATTTACAAGTTGAAGTTAAACCGATGTTATGTTTAACACTTGTTGAAATTTTTAGCAATTTACAAGTTGAAGTTAAACCGATGTTATGTTTAACACTTGTTGAAATTTGTAGCAATTTACAAGTTGAAGTTAAACCGAGATGATGTTTAACACTTGTTGAAATTTGTAGCAATTTACAAGTTGAAGTTAAACCGAGATGATGTTTAACACTTGTTGAAATTTGTAACAATTTACAAGTTGAAGTTAAACCGATGTTATGTTTAACACTTGTTGAAATTTGTAGCAATTTACAAGTTGAAATTAAACCGAGATAATGTTTTAACACTTGTTGAAATTTGTAGAAATTTACAAGTTGAAGTTAAACCGATGTTATGTTTAACACTTGTTGAAATTTGTAGCAATTTACAAGTTGAAGTTAAACCGAGATGATGTTTAATACTTGTTGAAATTTGTAACAATTTCCAAGTTGAAGTTAAACCGAGATCATTGTTTAACACTTGTTGAAACTTGAGAAAAGTTTACAAGTTAAAGTTAAACCGATATTATGTTTGACAGCCCATACGCGTGAACGGGTTCTTGGAATTCTTGTTCTTTAAAGAGACATGTCGGCCTTAACGATGATCTTGGCTGCGATACTTTAAGCCGACATATTGGAAAGTACCGATATAGGTTCCATCACCTCAGAATGTCGAGGTAATAGAACCTAGGGGGCAGTTGTGGGGATATATTTTCTGAGCACCAACACGTGGCCAAGGTGACGCCGACGTGTCAGCTGAGGTGCCACATGTCCTGGTCATGATGCCGAGGTTATCTCGGCTAGGCCGAGGTTATCTGCGAGGATACCGGAATCCGAGATAAGTGGATATGGGACAAGAGTCCTAGATTGGGAGAAGATTTCAATTTGGGTAAAGATAAGACTCTTAGAGAGTTTATCCTAATCCCACTGGGAGTCCCAGATTAGCAGTAATCCTAAGTCCATTAGGGCTAGGCTCCTATTGGGACTAGGATTGTATTGGCTATAAAAGAGAGGCACCCACATAGGTCTAAGGTATGCTTTTGATATTCTGTCTAATGAGTTAAGCACTATTGGTTATCTTTGAGAGATATGGAGTACTGACTTGATCGTCAGAGTACCTCCGGGTGGACGAGCCACCGCCAGAGACTCTTCTTTCTGTTGCAGGTCAGACAGGTGCCATCTATTCTGCCGGTGTTCTCCAGTTGAGTACTAAGTTGGCAGTGTGGTCGGAAATTGACTCACACAATTATTTAGGATAATTTTTTGTCTTTTTATGAAAAAATGTGTATTAAATTATTGTATAAAATAGCAAAAGTACAAAATTATCCCTATGTCCTAAACTAGTGTAGCTACGCTGACTTTCTCTCTCCATTCATTTTTTTTTTATTTTTTAATGTAAGTGTGGCTTACATTGTGCCACGTTTTGCACTTTTACAAGAAATTGTGGTTGTTGCGGTAATGGCTGCACAGCCTGACCTGTTTTGAATTTTTTTTTTTTTTTGGGGACAGATTTCCTGCCAAAAAATAAGTGAATAGTATGAACTTTTTTACTTTTTTAGTAACTTTTTGACTTTTTTATATCATGCCAAACTAGCCCTTAATACACATTCTAATACATTTACCAATACATTATCTTGATTATTTAATATATAAATTAATATATGTTAAATTTTTATCACTTTTATCAATCAATAAATATTTTAATATACAAATTTAGTAATTGCCTAGATACTTCTTGTACGGGAAAGAAATAAACCTTCTCGTATAATCCTGTTGATCAAGATTGCGCTCCTCCGTACGACGTCGTTTTACTCCCTGAAAACACAAACGTGAGCTAGCCGGCGGGTGTGTGCCGGATACCTCTCCGATGCTTAAGTCAGCAAAAATAGACAAATAGACAAAAAGCTCTGTGTGTTCGGGAATCAAAGTTGTGTTACCTCTCCATAGGTGATGTTGTAAGCTTTTATAGGTTCCGTGTGGCACAATCCTAATAGGACTCTTACTCCTCCACGTAGAGTCCTCCTAAGATTCACATTTTGAAAGATAATGCTTATCCTTCAACACCCCCCTCACTACTTAAACCAAGTGAGATGGTTTTACCATGGTCAGACTCTAATAGGACCGAAGTAAGTGTCGCTATGCTGAGCCGCAGACTAGACCGAGATAACTCTACCTTGGTTCTTCCATTCACTGCTCTTTTCCCAGTGCTGACCATAGTACTGCTTAGACCGTGCTAACTATTAGCTAGGTCTGACCGTGCTAGATGCGCTATGCCGCGACCGGACTAACTTTGAATGCGGCAACCTGGCGACCGAGCTATCCACAGCGCTCTCCTGGACCGAGATAACAAATAGGCTCTCTGGGACCGGTCTAATCTTAAGGCCTTCCGAGATCGGACTAACTTTAAAGCCTTTTTACTCAGCCCTTCGTATTGTGGGCCATAATGACCCATTGCCCAGCTCGGCCCAATTTTCACATAAATTACCCTCTCAATTGCCCCTTAATTCCATCTGCACAGCATGATAGGGATTACCTGTTTATCAGCCGAGCTAAAGTTTTAAGCCTTTCCAGCCGAGCTAAAACCCTTTAGCCTTTCCAGCCGAGCTAATTTCACACCGGGCTCTGCTTGTCCGGTCAAAACGTCTCTTCAATCACGGCAACTGAATCGCTTCTCATCCCAAGGACACGTGGCATGCTCTCATTGGCTGAAGGCAGCTGTCACACCGTCTTCGTACCTCGTGTTTTTTTGAACAGTTCCCGCCTTTGTCCCTTCTCTTTTCACAAAACAAACCCTTTCACTCTCTTTTGAATTACTCACACCACTATTCATCTCTTTCTCTCTCTCTTCGAGCCTCCATTGTTCTTCCAACCTTGCAACTGTGAAGCTCGCGTCTATGGCTGCTTTCTACTTCCCTTTCCTTCCTCTTATCTTGGTAAGTAACACAAATCTGTTCTCTTTTTGTTTGTTTTTCGTCTTTGTTCTGATTCATAGCATATTGCTTGTGTTTTTGCAAAACACATTTTTTCCATTTTGTGCTATGCCTTGCATTTTCTGGAAAAAACCTTGTAAGAACCACTTTGTATTCATGAAACAACCTGTAGAACGCTATATTTGATCCAAAATCACGATATAACCGAAGTAAAAAGTTGTTTGTAGTTGATGTCAATCTAGGCAGACCATTCAACCGAACTAACATTTCATGCTATACTAGTAGTTTTAACAAGTCAAACCATCTTTTGATTTATCTTAGCCGAGCTAACAAACCGTACTAAGGCTGTGTAATAGTGTGCTTGATAGTCTTAATCACGGCCGAACTATAACTTGGGGCTAAACCATCCTTCGTAGTTCAAACCGAACTAAGAGCGCTGCCCCTAGAGGCTCAACCGGGCTAACAAAACCCTTGCACAAACTGAGATAACAAACCCCCTTGCACAAACCGAGATAACAATCCCTTGTGCAAATCGAGATAACAAAACCCTTTGCACAAACTGAGCTATCGAACCCCTTGCTCAAACCGAGCTAGGACTACATTTATCTTGCCTTTATTTCTTTTAGCATGGTCCCACGATCTGTGCTTAACACTTTTGTTTTTCACTTTGCAGACTTTAGGTTGCCCAAGCACTCATTTGAGCGCTCAACCGAGCTACTCAGCACCTTTCTCCGACCGAGCTAACACAAGTTTAATTTATTCATAACTTAAGAGAAAAATGGGTAAATATAGGTTTTTAGTAGACACACCTGGTGGCTTGGCCAAATTCTGAAGGGAGTATAACATTCCTGACGATGTCCACCTCACCTTAGCCAAGCAAGATGTCACACCATGGGGAAACCATGGTTTTGTACCTTTTACCCTTCTGTCCATTATAGAAACCGGACTAAGATTCCCTGTACAGCCTTTACTTTGTGAATTCCTTAGGCAAACTAGGATATGTCCCACCCAGCTTTTCACAAATTCATACCGTATAATAAATGGCATAGCCGAGCTAAACCGTCGAGCTGGTATTAACCTCGGCTTAGCCGAACTCTTCCATCAATACTCCATAGGATCAAAAGAAGATGGCTGGGTCTATTATCTAAGAATACGCCGCCGCCGAGAGAAAATAATAAAGGACACATCGGATAAAGACTTGAATGACGATGATTTTTTCTGGGTATCTGGGAATTTTGAAGATCACCAAGCCCAGATCCCTGGTCGTAGAATAAACTGGAATAAAGGAACCCCCGGTATAATTATTTCGGCTTCGTTGCATGCTTCTCTTTATTTCAGTCTCCAATTCCTGAACTGATCTAACTTTTGTCTTCTCTATGCAGATTCAGCCCACCTCAAGTCGCTATACAGTTACCCCAATTTGGACACACTTCGCGCCGCGCTGCGATATCTCGAAAGAAGTTGGGCCAAGCTACTGAACTTTGAACCGACATACAGATATAGCAGTCGACGAAAAGTGAAGGCAACTGACTTTTTGCTAGAAGCCTCTCCTGAACCGGACCCAAACTTGCCTCAAATCAACCTGGTCCGTACTACTGCTGAACAAGAAATGGCGAAGAGGAACAGAGTAAGGGCCCTCCTAACCGAAACACACCAAGCCGAGGTACCACAAACCGATCAATCTACTGAGGCCGTGGTAGCTCTTCCATTTCAACAACCCTCTTCATCTCGCCCAAACAAGCGTGCCCGGACTATCCCAACCGAGCAACACCTTGTTGATGAAGACGAAACCATTCTTCCACCCAGCCCTCCACCGAGCCCGCAACCGGAGCGCTCCGACCGAGCTAGCTCCTCCAAGTGGGCACCCAAAATCACTTTTAAGAACCGAGCTATTCAGGACACTGATTCGGTGGTTACTGAGAAAGACTACTTAATGGCATTCAACCTTGCCAAGAGTGTTTGCCTTCCAGCAGATATGGAGCACCACAATCATTTGATCGAGCTGAAGGCCATCCGCTCGGCCACAAAATCCATGGTGCTTGTAAGTAGCTTCTTCTGTTAATATTTCTAATTTGCACAACTTTCATCTCGATTTGATTACAAGTCTTCCCATTCTTTTGCAGGCCATGCAGAAGAACCACATCGCTCACAAGCGTGTGCTGGAACTTCGCAAGACAACAAGGCAAGCCATGGCCAAAGTGACTGAAAAAACTGTCGAGCTAGATCAAGCCAGGAAGCAGATAGCCGAGCTAAAAACGGAGAACGGTCGTCTGACCAGACTGGTTAGCTTGGCCGAAGCAAACAAGCAAAAGGTTGCGATTGAGTTAAAAGACAAGTATTTGCGCCAGCTTGCAAAGCTTGAGAAGAAGAAGGACACCGAGATCACCAAGCTAAAGGAGAGTGTGAAGGATGCTGAACTCCGGGGCTTCAAGAAGGGAGAGGCAATTTATACGCAACAATGCAAAGCTGCCAAGGATCTGTTTTTCAAGTGCGGATGGAGGGCAGTTGTGACACAGCTCGGCCATGGTCCAGAGACCGAGGTCTTCCATTCTCCTACATATTTTATACTGGGCTCCATGGCGGAGTATGCTACTGCCCTTCAGAAATAATTTCTTGAAGATTCAGACGATGAAGAAGATACCGTGCCCAACGATACCCCAGTCATTAATGAACCTGCCGATCAGTCAGCTCGGTCGGAGCCAACGGTGGAAGACCTGACTAACGAGTTGACAACTGAAACCGTGCTCCCAACCGAGACCGAGCTCCCGTCTGAAACCGGGCTCCGGGTTGATATTGATGCTGACTTTGATGATCTGTTTAACTGATTTTGTATTTGCTTTGAACTTGCTTTGAACTTGTCAATGAAAATCTTCTCTTGCTCTAACTGTTATCTCAGTTTGCTACTCTGTTTGTACTTGCTTTCTTACTGTAATTTGAATGAATTAGAGTGTTCTCTTGTCGAGATCATTTATCCTGGTTTTGGCTTTGTAATCCATCTGGCCATACCAGCCAACCGCTTCAGCCTAGATCTTTATCTTGGTTGAAGCATAATAAGAGTTGGTTTTTCCAGCCAACCACTCTTCAGCCTTGATCCTCACTTCGGCTGGAGAGTACTAAGAGTTGGTTTAATCCAGCCAACCACTCTTTAGCCGATATCCTTACTTCGGCTGAACAGTACTAAGAGTTGGTTTAATCCAGCCAACCTAGAGTAAAGTGTTTGGTTATTCCGACCAAACGTCCTGCAGCCTGGATCCTTATCCTGGGCTTAGGAAGGGTGTTGGTTTAATCCAGCCAACCTCTAAATTGGTTATTCCTGCCAACTTAGAATAAAATGTTTGGTTATTCCCACAGACGGCGCCAATTGTACGGGAAAGAAATAAACCTTCTCGTATAATCTTGTTGATCAAGATTGCGCTCCTCCATACGACGTCGCTTTACTCTCTAAAAACACAAACGTGAGCTAGCTGGCGGGTGTGTGCCGGATACCTCTCCGATGCCTAAGTCAGCAAAAATAGACAAATAGACAAAAAGCTCTGTGTATTCGGGAATCAAAGTTGTGTTACCTCTCCATAGGTGATGTTGTAAGCTTTTATAGGTTCCGTGTGGCACAATCCTAATAGGACTCTTACTTCTCCACGTAGAGTCCTCCTAGGATTCACATTTTGAAAGATAATGCTTATCCTTCAACACCCCCCTCACTACTTAAACCAAGTGAGATGGTTTTACCATGGTCAGACTCTAATAGGACCGAAGTAAGTGTGGCTATGCTGAGCTGCAGACTAGACCGAGATAACTCTACCTTGGTTCTTTCATTCACTGCTCCTACCTCGGTTTTCCCAGTGCTGACCATAGTACTGCTTAGACCGTGCTAACTATTAGCTAGGTCTGACCGTGCTAGATGCGTTATGCCGCAACCGGACTAACTTTGAATGCGGCAACCTGGCGACCGAGCTATCCACAGCGCTCTCCTGGACCGAGATAACAAATAGGCTCTCTGGGACCGGTCAAATCTTAAGGCCTTCCGAGACCGGACTAACTTTAAAGCCTTTTTACTTAGCCCTTCGTATTGTGGGCCATAATGACCCATTGCCCAGCTCGGCCCAATTTTCACATAAATTACCCTCTCACTTCTATTTTTTGTCGCATCCACACCGAAAATCAAAGGAAGTCATGGTAGGTCTCACAATCCACCATTGGTAATAAGAAATATATAATTTTTTTTCTATAATTATATATTTTATTAATTTAATCTTTATAATATAAATTTGTCAATTTACCTTTAGTTTTTATATAATATTTTTTTTAATTAATAACACTGATTAAAAAATTAGACAAAAATCAAAACTAAAACAGGCTATCCAAAAGGCAACATTTTATTTTTATTTTTATTTTTATTTTATCGTTCACATGTCTATAAAATAATAAGACAAGACATACTTACTATATTAAGTGGATGTTTGGGAAGTGAGTTTTTTTATAAATTTTTTTTAATTGTAGGATATAATTGGAGAAAAAAAAATTTGTTTTTGAGAAGATAGTTAGGTTTTTTTGTAGTTGAATGTGATGTTTATGAGAAAAAAAAATGAAATAATTATAGAGTTTGATGTGATATTTTGTTTAAATTTATTTTTTTTGATTTTATGACCAATTTATCTTTTAATAAAAAAAAATATAAAAAAACCCAATTCCCAAACAGCGCCATGCGCATGAGATTATTTAATAAGAAAACATTATCATGGCATACACTTGCACGTGCAAGTCCACATGCACCTATAAATATAGGTCTAAAATTATTATATAAATTAATAAAAAAAATTATTCATAATTATGATATCCTATAATATAATGAAAATTAGTTGAATAGCAAATTAGAAACAACTAATATGAAATACGAGAAATAAATAAAAAAATTTATTAATTTGTATAATATCACTCCTATAATATATTAAGACAATTCATATCAATAAAAAAAAAAATTTGTAAAACTTATCAATTGGATAAATTACACTAACTTCCTTTGAAATTTGAAAAAATATAAATAACTCCATAGATTTGGCATAATTACTTGGGATTCCCTTGAAGTTTCAATTTATATAATACTCCGTTTGGGAAGATAGGTTGTGGGTTTTTTTTGGCTATTTTAGCCATAAAAGACAAAATAGGCTATTTTAGCCACAACAAACAAAACATCACATCCAACCCATAATCATTACACTCTTCTCTCACAAAAAAAGTCAAAAAAGTCAAAAAACCGAAAAGTCCTTCTCAAACCAAGCTTTTTAGTCCAGGCTAAAATAGTCAAAAAAGCCAAAAAGTCAACCCACTTCCCAAACCAACCCTCGTTTCAATCAGTAATTCTTTAGTCATATGAATGAAAAAATAATATTATCATCTCTTTTACACTAAAAGTATATTTTCTCTTATTTATCTTTATACTTTCACACCATTTACATTAGTTTCGGCCCCTTTAACCATACGAGAAGAAAAGTTAGTATAATTATACTACAACTATAAAACTTATTATATTTTCTTCAAACATTAAAAAAAAAAAAAAAAGTTAGTATAATTTAGCCTTATTAATTTATATAATAAGATCTTGTGTATATATATATATTTTGGTTAGGCTTCTCTTATGTTCACATCTCAATATAAGAGAACTTAAGGGGCCTGTAGAACTCACCACATGTTTCGTTTCGATGATCCAAGCCATTCATATTTTAGGACTCGTTGAATAGAATATTCATGCAAAAAAATAAGATGATCGGATATCAGTAGCTATATGTTTGAATCAAATTTGTATTATAAAAAATGAATGATAATTCTTAAAATTATATTCATTGTTTATTTTTTTTAAACAAATATGATTTAAATATATAGCTACTGATATTCAATTATCTTAATTTTTTATATGAATATTCTATTAATTGAATTAAAAAAAGTAAACGGTTCAGATCATCAGAATCAATTTCAAAATAAACCTATCAAGTCTAAACACTCTCAAATTAAAATGACAAAATAAGAGAAGTCAAAAAAAAAAATTAATATATATTAATAAGATCTTAAATGGGCTATAAGTGAGCTGCATGAGCAGAAGATGACAGCACAGGCCACGAGTGGAAGCTAGGTTAGGTATTTCAAAACAATGGCCGTTTAATAGACATAGGTCATGCATGGAAGCTAGCTGGTTTGAATGATTTTCTTATGGGCCTCCCTATTGTGGAAAATTATTAAATACTCTATTTTGGGTGTAGCATGTGGGGATATTTCGGCAAATGAAAATCTAATAATGGTAAGAATCATAAAAAAAAAATATCTTGAAAATAAGTATGAAATTTTTTTTATTTTTAAATTATATATATAATAAAACATTACGTACTAATCAAAGATTAAAAAATTTTCATAAAATATTTTATAATATATTTTTTATGATCCCTATTATTATTTAATGTGAATATACTAGTGGCGGTTTGGGTACTACTTTCTCTTTACAAAAAATATATTTTTACTAAGTAACATGTATCATAGTAACAATTTAAGGATTTTTCAAATCTTAAATTAAATATTAAAATGAGACTTTATTTTATTATGCCTATTTAAATTGTAGACTTTCGATAATAAAAATCATTTGAGATATATTTGGTAGACCATAAGGAACTGATTAAGTGACACGATGTCTCACAATGTTGAAATTGCTCATATACACCAATCATGTATCATGGGGTCTTACTAAATTGTCTCTTTTTTTTTTTTCAAAATCTATTTTACCTGTAATCAAAGTCAAGAGCACTTTACCCTATCTTCTTTTGAATCACGATTCTCTCATTGATTTCTCTCTTTAATTTTTTTTATTGAGTTATTGAGCTCACTTTTAGGTCCAATTTTGATAATTTGAACCGTTCATATTTTAATATTTGTTGAGTATATCATATCTGTAAAAAATCAAGTTGATCGGATATCAGAAAGTATGTAGTATGTATTCGGAAAACTATTTATTAAATTTTTTAAAAAATGAGTTTTTAGTTCGATGATCCGAACACATGTTTTCTAATATCCGATTAACTTGATTTTTTACAAGTATGATATACTCAATAAATTTTAAAATGTGAACGGTTCGGATAATCGAAATTGGGCCTAAAATTGGATCCAATGACCCAATAAGTAGGAAGTCAAGGAAAAAAAAGTTAAGAAGAGGATAATTTTGGGTACAAAAAATATTTTAGGGCAAATTACATATACCCCCTCGAGGCTTAGCTAAATTACAGATACCCCCTGAAGGTTATATTTTTATAACAAATTAGGGGATAATTTGTTATGAAAATATAAATCTCAGGGGAGAATTTGTTATGAAAATATAAACCTCAAGGGGGTATCTGTAATTTCTTAAATCTCAGGAAGTATCTGTAATTTAGTTAAATCTCGAGGGAGGCATATGTAATTTGCCCAATATTTTAAAAGTGATACACATCTTAAAAGTGATGTATATCATAGAATTTTTCTAAATACTATATATTAATAAAATATTTTAAAATTTTAAAATATATGTTCAGAAACTTAAAAAAAATTATTCATCTTGAGTACAAAAAAAAAAAAAAATGTATAACTTTTGGGTTAAGTTACACTGACCTTCCTTGATGTTTGAAGAAATAGCAGTAAGCTCCACAAATTTAATATAATTACACTGAGCTCCTTTAAGATTTTAATTTATATAATATTTGATTAATTTATTACTCCATCTGTCCCAAAATAATAGTCCCTTTTGAAGAATCTAACTTTTTTTAGTAGTACAATTGTTGCACTTTTAAAAAAATTGATTTTCAAAATTATCCTTTGATAGTACATTTTTTAAGAAATATCAATTGTCATAATTGTACTTTTTTATTATTAATGAATTTAAAAGAAGGGAAAAATAGGAAATTTATATTATTTTAGTCCTCGATTTTTGAAAAAAATGACTAATATTTTGAGACAATGAAAAATAGAATAAGAGACTAATATTTTGGGACGAAGGGAGTTATAAATTGTTTAGTTGTATAAATAAAAATAATAATGTTATCATTTCTATTACATAAAAATATATATATATATATTTTTTAATCTATTTAACTTTAGTAAAAATAAAATTATTATAATTATATTAAAATTATAAAATTTGTTGTATTTTTTTAAATTTCAAAAGGTCAATAATTTACCCAAGGAAAAATTATAAATACATCTCCTGAAATTTTTTTAAAGTATAGATTATTCTCTGTAGTTTAGAGAATTAAAAATACCCACTTATTAGAATTTTTTATTTAACAAAATTAACTAGAAAAATGAAATTCATAATTATTCTCCTATATAATAATAAAATTATCTAAATTATTAATTAAAATATATTTCTAATATTATTAAAAATTATTAATTAATTTAATAATTTATTAATAAAATGAGCGATTTAATCATGAAATTAAAAATTTTAAGAGGTAAAATATAATTTTTAAAACTATAAAGACGATTCATATTTTAATCAAATTTTAAAAATGTATTTATAATTTATCCTTTACCCAAACATTTTTTTGATGTTTGAGCCGAGTATATTTGACTGTGCTCGCACGCTGGGCGTTGTTATTTGCAACTAGGATGGTCCTACGTCTATGCTGTAGAATGCATTTATTTTTATTTATTATTATTAATTTTTTTATTGGAGTCAAAACTTCTCACACATAAAATTCATAATTGAGCATGTGGCCTCATGTCCTATGCTAAAAGTAAAAAATAAAAATAAATTATATATTCTATTCGAAAGTTAGTATAATAAAAAAATGTATGATATCTATGGAAAAAAATATATATTAGAAACTTTAAAAAATTTATTAAAATCTTTACTAAATGTCTTGCCTTATTTTATTTTTAAACATCTCTTATATATAATATATATATATATATCTCTTAGATTGTGTATTAATCAGATATTTTTCACATAATAAGTGTTATTTAATTATAACAACAAAAAAAAACAAAACAAAAAATGCAAGACACTTTGACTATTTTCAAAATATGTTTATTGACTTCAATTTTTTATTTTGATATTTTCATCATTCTTAAAACATTTTACCTTAACTTTCAATATCAAACTTTAATAACATCAATCCCGTGGGATTGGTTTAGTGGTGCAATTTGAGGCTTGAGACGTGTTTTTTTTAAGTCTCAAGTTCAAACGAGACTTGAAATTTGTTCGATCCACGTGAATGAGATATTTTGTGTAAATTTTGAGATTAGTCATATGCCATATGATCGTAAATATGAAGTCAAAGTGAGAGAATTCATTATTAACCTCAAGCTAAATTTTTTAACTCAATAAAAAAACGACTAGAGCCTAAAATTCTAGCTTGAACCTTGCTGAGCTTGACTAGACGTTTGTTTTTATCTTTACATGCATCTACGTTTACTTTGTTTTTTTTAATTGCACCACTTTCTTAACACAACCGTACAAGATAGATTCAACAGAGTAAATTGTATCAAAAGATACCCATTTTATCAATCACTTGGGTTGGGTGTGTCTTTAGTTGCCCCAAAAAAAACCATACTCTAAGAAAGCTTACCCAACTCATCACTTAATTTTCAAGAAAGGAAGACAAAAAAAATCTCAACTCATAAAATTATCTCGTACATATCCACATTCAATCTTTCCTTAACCCTAATGCCATTAATCATACGACATTTATTCTCATTTTTATTACATATTTTTTCATAATTTAATTATTTTATATATTAATTTATAAAATATTATTTTAAATTTGATTATTCGTCAAAAAAAAAAAAAATCATTTACTCCAACGGTATAAAGAATGGATAAGATGCCACGTATCCTATGAAAGTACACTCCTTATTTTGTTTGTTTGTTTTTGTCCTACTACTTCCTTGCCAATTATTGTTTTTTGGTTAAATTATAAAAATACGGTTTGTTCCTTATAAAAATTACATATCGTCTTTTGAAAATTTTAATTTCATAATAAATTATTATTTTTATTAATAAATTATCAAATCAATTAATAATTTTTATTAATGTCATATATTTATTTCAATTAATAAATATAGGAAAAAAGTTTAACAAATTATAAATGATGTCATATATATATAGGAGAAAAGTTAAAAATTTTATTTTTTCAGTTAATTATATTAAATAAAAAATTATAATAAGGAAATATTTGTAATTTTCTAAACTATAGGAGATAATCTATATTTTAAACAAATTTTAAAAGATTCATTTGTAATTTACTCTTTTTTTATTATATATATTTCAAACAAAATTAGCACTAAAAAGGAGGCTCACATTTGTCCTTTAATTGTAATTTTTCAAATTTCACACTCAAGTGGGTCTCATTTAGGGATGACATATAAGAGTATCTCCACTCAAATTTTCCAAATTTGATATGTTAAATTTTTTTAAAGGCTTAAGTGGTAAATTAACATATGTCAATTTGACATGAAAACTCTTCACTTGATATGTCAAATCTATTAATCTATTATTTAAGAAAAAAAAAAAGAGGCATGATGGGGACTAATGACAACCACAAATTATATTGTTGGATGCTTTTATTTGAAGACAAAAGAAAAAAATAAAATAAAGATTTGGCATCAAGGACGTTCATGTCAAAATTAGCAGGAAGTGATGATACCAAAAGTCATGTCATCTTTTGACATATTGGACGGAGTTCAAGTTTGATGTCAAAATATAACTACGAAATACTTCGTCAGATTTAAAGTATGAATAGAGGTGCTAAGCGTCGCATTTAGAGATGACCTATAAGAAGTTAAATGAAAATTAAAAATTATGTTATTAAAAAAAATTAAAATTACATATTATTTATGTATAAATATATTTAATAAATATAATCTTAACAGAAACAAGATAGGATAGGGTAGAGAAAACAAAACCTACCCCACCCTACTTCATTGATGCGGGAAAAATCAGAGCTGGATAGGATAAAGGATGTGCGGGCGGGACATGTAAAAATTATTGCATCTAATCTCATTGGGTTGTTTTGGGGGGGGGGGGGGGGGGTATTTTAACTTGGTGTACGTTTTGATTTTTGGATTAAGAAAAAAAAAAAAGAAGAATATTGTTTTGGATAAGTTTTTATATTTTTACGAAAAAATGTGTATTAAAATATTATATAAAATAATAAAAGTACAAAATTACACCAATGTCCTATATTAGTGTAGCTGTGTTGACTTTCTCTCTCTTTTCATTTTATCTATTTATTTATTTATTTATATATTTTTTTTTATGTAAGTGTGGCTTACATTGTGCCATATTTTGCACTTTTATGAGAAATTGTGACTGCACAGCCTAACATGTTTTGATTTCTTTTTTTTGGGACAGATTTTTCGCCAAAAAATAAGTGAATAGTATGAACCTTTTTATTTTTTTAGTGACTTTTTAACTTTTCTATATCATGTCAAACCAGCCTTAATACACATTTTAATACATTTTTCAATACATTATCTAGATTAATAAATATTTAATATATAAATTAATATATGTTAAATTTTTATCACTTTTATCAATCAATAAATATTTTAATATACAAATTTAGTAATTGCCCAGATACTTCTATTTTTTGTCGCATCCACACCGAAAATCAAAGGAAATCATGGTAGGTCTCACAATCCACCATTGGTAATAAGAAATATTTTTATTTTTTATTTCTATAATTATATATTTTATTAATTTAATCTTTATAATATAAATTTGTCAATCTACCTTTAGTTTTTATATTATATTTTTTTAATTAATAACACCGATTAAAAAATTAGACAAAAATCAAAACTAAAACAGTCTATCCAAAAGGCAACATTTTATTTTTATTTTATACTTACTATATTAAGATGCGCATGAGATTATTTAATAAGAAAACATTATCATGGCATACACTTGCGCGTGCAAGTCCACATGCACCTATAAATATAGGTCTAAAATTATTGTATAAATTAATAAAAAAATTATTCATAATTATGATATCCTATGATATAATGAAAATTAGTTGAATAGCAAATTAGAAACAACTAATATGAAATACGAGAAATTAAAAAAAAATTATTAATTTGTATAATATCACTCCTGTAATATATTAAGACAATTCATATCAATAAAAAAAAAATTGCAAAATTTATTAATTGGATAAATTACACTAACCTTCTTTGAAATTTGAAAAAAATATAAATAACCCCACAGATTTGGCATAATTACTTGGAATTCCCTTGAAGTTTCAATTTATATAATACTTAGCCTCATTTCAATCAGTAATTCTTTAGTCATATGAATGAAAAATAATATTATCATATATTTTACACTAAAAGTATATTTTCTCTTATTTATCTTTATGCTTTCACACCATTTACATTAGTTTCGGCTCATTTAACCTTACGAGAAGGAAGTTAGTATAATTATACTACAACTATAAAACTTATTATATTTTCTTCAAACATTAAAAAAAAAAGTCAGTATAATTTAGCCTTATTAATTTATGTAATAAGATCTTGTGTATATATATATATTTTGGTTAGGTTTCTCTTATGTTCACATCTCAACATGAGAGAACTTGAGAAACCTGTAGAACTCACCACATGTTTCGTTTCGATAATCCAAGTGATTCATATTTTAAGACTCGTTGAATAGAATATTCATGCAAAAAATAAGATGATCGGACATCAGTAGCTATATGTTTGAAGCAAATTTGTATTACAAAAAATGAATGATAATTCTTAAAATTATATTCATTGTTTTTTTTTTTAAACAAATATGATTTAAATATATAATTACTGATATTCAATTATCTTAATTTTTTGTATGAATATTCTATTAAATAAATTAAAAAAAGTAAACGGTTTAGATCACCGAAATTAATTTCAAAATAAATTTATCAAGTCTAAACGATCTCCCAAATTAAAATAACAAAATGAGAGAAGTCAATTTTTTTTTAAAATATATATTAATAAGATCTTAAATGGGCTATAAGTGAGCTGTATGAGCAGAAGATGACAGCACAGGCCATGCGTGGAAGCTAGGTTAGGTATTTCAAAACAATGGCCGTTTAATAGACATAGGTCATGCATGGAAGCTAGCTGGTTTTGAATGATTTTCTTATGGGTCTCCCTATTGTGGAAAATTATTAAATACCCTATTTTGGGTGTACCATGTGGGGGACATTTTGGCAAATGAAAATCTCAATATAGGGGGTTTACTCTACAAAAATATATTTTTACTAAGCAAAATGTCTCATAGTAACAATTCAAGGATTTTTTGAAATCTGAGATTGAATATTAAAATGAGATCTTATTTTATTTTACCTATTTAAATTTGAGACTTTCAACGGTAAAAATCTTTTGAGATTTATTTGGTAGACCATAAGAACCAATTAAGTGACATATAATGTCTCACAATGTTAGAATTTCTCATGGGGGAAACTACACATCATGTAACTTGTGAAAACAAATTTTAAATCAATGAAAAACTATATAAATATTAATAATTAAAATTAATTTTTTATTATTTATGTTTAATTTGTTTCCTCAGACATCACTGCAGAGTAATTCTCCCTTTCTCATACTTAATACACGTTCGGCATTTTTGTGTGAGATAATTTTTTTTTACAATTTTTCCAAAATCATATCACATAAATATTTCACCAGAACTTTACCTTTTACGTAACTTCTCATAAAGCATGATGAATTTTATAAATTTTTAAATACAATGGTTTTGATATATACAATTGTCATGTATTACATGAATACATAAAAAATGAAATGGATGTAGCGATAAAACATTTTCTTATTTGTAAAAACTATTTTTCCTTTGAGATTAACAAAAATCAAGTCTTCATAATTGTATATTTGACTCCACTTTGACTTTTTTATTAAAAAATAATAAATTATAAACACACCTTCTAAGATATATTTAAAATACTAATTGCTCATATAATTTAAAAAATTATAAATATCCCATTGTCAGAATTTTTTTTTAACAAAATTAATTGAAAAAATAAAATTAATAACTACTCACCAATACAATAATAAAATTACCTGAATTATTAATTAAAATATATTTCTAACATAATTAAAAACTATTAATTGACTTAATGATTTATTAATTAAAAGGCTATTTGTTATGAAATTAAAAACTTTAGAATTATTTGTTAATTGACTTAATGGTCAATGCCACCACCAAGCCATATCACAAAAACATAGAGTGAATTTTGCTCCTTTTTTTTTTTTTTTTAATTGAAAGATATTAGTGTAGGTAATTGTTTTATATTTTTCTCCTAGAATTATTGTTTCTCCAATATCTGGCTGTGAAATGTATTCTCATTTTCTTTTGAAAGAAAGAGTTAGAGGTGACCACAAACTCTTTGATAGGAAATATTCTTCCAGCACAAAAGTATATGCTTCTTCAAATGTTTCCAAAAATCAATAAAATCTCCTAATAATTGTAGTAGAGCATATTATATATGTTTGTATACTCACCAAATCCAAGTTGGCCTCGATTATATTACACACAAGCGTGCCTGCCAGCGTTTGAGCCCGTCTCCACCTTCCTTGTCTCTTCCCTGTGATAGAGAAATGATGGTGAAATTCACATATCATTTCTAGAAAAAAAACATCAAAAGCTAAAAATGAATGAGACTGAGTGATTACCACGGTTGGACGGTTTCGAAAAGCCAATTTTCATCTGATGCTAAACTCAGAGCATGTCCCCTCTCCAAAATTAAACGGTGTTAGGGCTAGTTACCAAAAACCTATCAACTTCCCAATATTTGGGAAGGGCAAATCACCCGGTATCTTTTAGACTGAACTAAGCGCAATAAGATGCATATGTAACGGTGGTTGTTTGAAACAACCCATCACACACAATGCATTTAAAGACAATTTGCATGAATAAGATAACCAAACACACAAGCACACACACAATACAAAACAGAAACAACAAAAAGATAAGGTACTGCTGCAAAAGGAAGAGCAGAAAGAATCACACCATAATGAAAATGTTGCACACATACACAATTAATAGAGAAAAAACCTCGCTATAATCCGTTCTTTTTTACTGAAGGAGGCCAGGACAATCTCCTGTGGCTCGTGCCGTCAACTTGATTAGTGTCGCCTACTTCGCTACGTTCATCTTCTGCTTTTGGACCGCTGAGGGTTCTGAGAGTTAAATCTTCCGACTCACTCCTCCAAGGAGGTGGGGTCACGCATTCAGAATCCCCTAGTGTTCTTTGAGAAGAATCCTTGGCTGGTGTTGCATGCAAGGAAGAAGAGGAATGACCCACTCTCAAATTTTGAAGTGTAGCAAATGATTCCCTCATTGCAGACATGGCTTCAAAGAATCGGGTACAAGATGCTAAAGCGACAGGAATTGGACGGAGCATTTCCTGCATTATTTAAACACCGAGATCAAGGTTGGATCTTGCAGGAAAACCTTCCGCTTAGGCTGCGTTTGAATCATGGACTTGGGTAGGAATATAAAAGGATAACCATCTGCTTAGGCTGCGTTTGAATCATGGATTTGGGTAGGGATACAAAAAGAGAAAGGAAAATGTGAGGGAAATGCGAATGAAATATAAGCTAAATTTTCTCCATTTCCCTCGTCTTTTCTTTTCCTTTTCCAAATGCTTACCTAAATCCATAATCCAATCAATTAAAGGAGAAGACAATTTCCTCATGCTGTGCAATCATGAAGAAAAGGGCACTTGGAAACCACATGGTAGTAAACAGGAACACATTCCATCCTTTTAATAGGGTATGTCGAATGAATTTGTTTCATAAAATCTATGAATTCTCTCAAAATTTTAAGAAATGATAAACAGATTCATATTTGGGCCAAAATAGGGAACCACTAGTTTGATGAATGCTTCTGAAGTTTGAACAAGTCATGTTTTACGTAGGTTAATGGCCACCCCACGAGGTCATGATAGTTTAAAAACTGCTGGAAGAAAATTTTAACGAAAATACTGTTTTCATAATTGAGTTCTTTTAGGCTAAGAGATCATCCTAAAAATGACAACCTCCACAGTTTATGTTAAAATTAAAGTGGAATTTCATGAGGTTTCCAAACACTCTCTGATGTTCCCAAGAGTACAAGTACAAATACAAAAAATTGAAATCGGAGTCATAAAATTCATAGTTCATATCAGCGTGAATCTGATAGACAATAAAAGAGACTCCCCGGGGTTTAGGGGGTGTCAAACCATAGTGAAAAGCAATTTCATATTATTTCTAACATAATAACTGACCTAGAATAAGCTGAAAGAAATGCTCTTAGAGCACAAAGTAGGATGCAATGTGCATTTTGAACTTGTGATAATAATAAGGTTGTGCTTGGATCATGGATTTGGATAAGGATGTGAAAATGAAAAGGAAAATTTGAGGGAAATGTAAATGAAATATAAACTAAAATTCCTCAAATTTTCCTTTCCATTTTCAAATCCCTATCCAATTTCAACATTCCTGTAAACTTACCCCCCATACAGAAGGTGGTTCCTTGAAGTTTTGACTCCACTGGAAATCTGCAACAGATGCAGTCAAGGCTCCATAATCACTTGCAGCCTTCATTAGTAATTCTGAAAATTGTTTCTGCACACCCAAGCAACACATGGCATAAGAATGTGATTTGTAATGGTAAAATGAACTCTGGCAACCAATAAACAGCAAGAGTTATTTTGACTAAATGCAGAGATTTTGATAGTTAGCACATTAGTTTCGAGGCACGTATGAATTTCTTAATTTTGAATATAAGTAGCACAGACATGCGACAAGACATGGACATGCTGATACGGTAATTTTCAAAAAAATTTAAAACACGACACATGGGAGTCATGCCCAAAAAATATATAATTTATATATTTATTATGTCATATATATGGATATTTCATTTAAAGATAATAAAAAATGTGTTATAACGCTAATTCCTAAAATCTAAAAGAGTAAGGATTAGGGCTAGTTACACGGAAGATAATTCTATTCGCACACTATAGAAAATCTCAGTATACAACATTTGTATTTGTTTGGATATAAAGTTCCAAACATAAGTCAAATGTTCGGACATAAACTTCCGAACAAAAATGAATTGTTTAGATATTCATTCTGTTCAATAGTTTATATTTGAACAACTATTTTTTGTTTTGAAGTTTATATCCGAACATTTGACTTTTGTTCAAAAGTTTATATTTAAATGGCATAATTGGTGTGTACCGCGATTTTATGTGGTATGTGAATAAAATTTCCCTTACGTGGACATCTCCTGTGATTTTTTAAATTACATTGCCATCCTTTACTTTTACTCACAATATGCATATATCTCCCCTCTATTATATAACCATTATAGACTGTAACCAAAATATTTTACCTTTGTTTCCGTACTCCATTCCTTATCACTACAACCAAACATCCCACCAAAATATTATTCTCAAAATTAAACACCCAACACCCATTACCTCCACCACTACTAAAAACCCACCACCACCCAATTCTAAGCTCTCAGGAAAACTAATGACGACAAGGAAAAATGCCCAATCATCCACTGCCACAAAAGAGCAGTTTTAACAGGCATATATATATAGCATGCATGTAGGTGTGTCTAAGCTACAAAAAAACAAAAAGCAAAATAAAATAAGAACAAAGCACATGTATATATATTGCATCTGATTTGTAAATATAAATAATTGAATCTGATTTGGACACACACACACACGCATATATATGCATATATACAAATTTTGTAAACAAACCACTCTGTGTAAAAACAAACCAATCAATCGGTTGAATCAAATTTTGTAGATCACCGTAACCGTTGACTACTAAAATTTTGCAATTCAAATGGTGATTATTAAAATGGATTGACAAATTAGCAAATGGCCAATTAGGGAGGCTTGGGTGGTGGAAGGGTTTGGGGAATGAGAATGGGAATGGGTGGTTCACAACTACAATGAAAATAAAGGGGTTATCACAAGGAGGTAGGCAGTAAAGGCAATGGCTTTGGTGGTGGCAGCGATGGCTGGTTGATGGGGCTGGTGGGGGTGATGCGTGGAGTTTAGTGATGATTAACTAGCTTTGTGTTGCAGAAAGGGTGAAGTTTAGAGAAAGGGGTATGAACTTTGAAAATAGGGAGGATGCAATTGTGTGTGGTGATGTCATGGTAAAAGATGAGTGTTTATTTTGGGTTTTTTAGTCATTTTATTATGGAAGGATATTTTTGCTATTTCAATGACAACGTTAATGCCATTGCACCGACAACTCTTGACAAGGGAAGACAAGTAAATGTAATTATGCCCAAGGATTAATATGTATAAAATCTATATTGTTTTTCTTTTATCATTAGATTCCAAGTTTTTTTTTTTTCCAAACTTGTGTTATGTTTCTTGTGCGTCTAAGTGATGGACATGCGTGCCCCCAAAGTCTAAGTCTAAATTTTTTTAATTTAATAATAGGACTCGTTTGGATCTGTCCAACACGTGTTGCTGTTGAAGAGTCTTAGACAAGTGTCGATGTCTAACATGGTCATTGCACCTTCTTAGAACTGTCCATACATCTTAGCTATGAATAAACTGTTAAGTCACTAATTTTCCCAAAAGCCTAAGCTGTTAGGAAATGGGTCCAACAATGCATATCAAGCTATGTAACACCCTCCCTCACGTGCGATCTTGTCTTGCATGTGGAGAGATAAACAAAGAAGCAAACAGAAGAACAAGAAGCAAACAACCAAACAGAGAGGAAGAAACCAAATGGGAATAGAATACCAAATACCAACAGAGAGACTTGAACCCAAGACCTCTCTATAGGTGGAGAGACAAACAAAGAAGCAAACAAAAGAAGAAGAAGCAACCAACCAAACAGAAAGCAAGAAACCAAATGGGGATAGAATACCAAATACTAACAGAGAGATTTGAACCAAAGACCTCTCTCAAGCAAAGCTCTGATATCTTGTTAAATCATCAATTTTTCCAAAAGCCTAAGCTGCTAGGAAATGAGCCCAACAATGTATATCAAGTTATCTAACATAAACAATCTCAACAATTCAATGATTTCATTAGGTCTGGTGACACCTTTAAAGAGAAACTGTGAACTCTGTTTCTAAACTTTTTCTTCGTCTTTTCCAATAATGAAAATTCAGAATGTGGGAAAACAACAAATTTATCCAAATCAGTTTAAATTAAAGACTAGTTGGACAAACTCTTATCATAAATTTTGCTGAACTAAATCACCTTATTAGATAGATTGCCATGCAATACATGCATCGCAATTCATAAGTACATTCTCTTGGAAATTTTCAAGAAGTTATGGAAAAATTTGTGACATAATGAAAAACAGGTAACCAGGACCAGTGGGTAATATGAACTCTGAAGGACACCACTATAACGATTGGACAAATTATACAAACACCATATAATATGTATTTCTCTAATTGCATGAGGAATATCTTCTTGAAGGCATTGGCTAAAGATAGGACAGAGTGATCTTTGCTAACTAAAAGCAAACAACCTAATTTATCAAATAAATAAATAAATAAAAGCAAACAAACTATACTGCTGATTGATCATATCAAGGATTTCAATTTTCTACAGTAACCCTGCTCATAAAGTCAAGATCATCTAGAAGAGATAGAATCCTACTTCCTTAGAACCTGGTATTTCATGTTGTATAATACTGGGACCAACCAAAACTTACCTACTCTAAAATCTTAACCAATCTGAAAATGCTACAACCATAAAAGAATTTCCTACCAAAGAAAGACAGAAAAAAGAATTGACAAAATTTGATTACATAACAGAAATTATCCAAAAATCATATGAGAATGAATTAAATTCATCATTGACCAACCTGAAACTCTGCTTCCACAGGGATGCAATCTAGAGAATATGGTTGTTGAAGACGAGCTATAATGCGGTCCTGCCAAGACAGATGGAATATCAATGAGGTAAGTATACAATAGAGCATAAGCAAGTCACTTCATTGTGTTGCCAAAAGAAACGAGGGAAGATAAAGAAACTAGTCCTTGGAGACAAATTCAGGGGAAAATCACTACTAAAGTTCGAAGTTAATTCTGCAATTCACTTGCTGAAGTAACACATCCAAAAGGACCACTTGATAATGAGTTTCCTATTTGCAAGAGAAGTGATTTTAAAAAAAAAAAATTTTAAAAAAAGAAGAAGAAGAAACTTTTTCAATCTCTCTCATAATTCTTTGGAGTTTCCACAAAAAGACCTCAAAATACAAAATTGTCCCTGTCCCTCTATTGCTCGCATGTGTGCACAGGCTCTGGGGGTTACCAGATAATAGACTATTTAGGACCAAAAAAAAAAAAAAGAAAAAAGCCAGCAATCTCAATAAAATACCAAAAATGCAAAACTTTAAGGAGCATGCTATATGCTTGGGATCCAAAACTAAACCGACAGATCCTAAACATTTAGAAGGTGTGGCACCTCCATAGCTTTGTCATAGGAAAGAGAGTGATAAAATATCTCAACATACAATGGAATATAGACTTCTAAGTAAGCAAGCAACATGTCCTTGTTAGAGTCCTTGAATTCTTTCTGCTCAAAAAGTTTTAATGTTCTTGTGGCAATTCCTCTTTTTCCGCTTATTGTTGTTGAGGTTGTGGCAGCTTTAAAAATATTCTCCCTTGCATAGATCTAATGTACATAAGTACAGCTTATTCTTTGTTCCCAAAAAAGTTCAATCATGCGAAAAACTCAGATGGCTCTGCCCCAAAACAGCATAACTAACCTAGAGCATAAAAACAAGGTACTCAAAGAACCCTACAGACTAGACCACTTGATAATTTGCAGCATGATAAGTCTATCAATTAATGCCTTCTTATATCTACAATCAAGGGAACAAAATTAGTGTCGTGTTTTTGCATGCATTTATGAGTACATGCCTAGTATTTGTGATAACAAGAAATGAAACATAACGATCTGATACAAAGTCATTGAATCCCAACCTAAGGTACATAACAATCAAAGATGCAGAGATGGGCAAAGATTAGAACGAAATAAATTACCTTGTTCTGAATGACATCCTTCAATATAGTTGTAATTCTTGCCAAAGTCTCAATCTTCTTTTCCATTTCACTCACATGTGTCAAATGTGCTACATTCTTATCCTCCTAAAAGTTCCCAATCATGTAAATAAGATAAATCAATGCCAAAATTTAAATGAAATATGGCAAGATCAAATTCAGAAGTTTAGTGCGCAATGAAGATACAAAAACATCTTACAGATATTTGCATAAGGTGCTAAGCACAAGTCTCAAATTGTGACCTACTTTCTATGGTTACAACCCCCCCTTAAACAGCAGTGTAAATATAAAACCCAGGAAATGGGGTCAGTGAACAAACATGATTCTCCATGGGCATAGTAATAAATAACAATAATAGGCACTTGTTTGAAAACAATATGGTGAATGATATCCAAGATTCATATTCCACAGACCATAAAGACATGAAGATCCGGTGCATGTGGCATACATCCATCCATCCATCCATCCAAAATATATGACATTTAAGTTTATCTTAAAAACCCTTATGAAGGGAGATATCGTGAAACTTGGGAAGATTGACAAGCAAGTATTAGTTCAAAAGGAAATCTTCACATACACAAGGGCACACACATACACGTGATTGGATGTATGTGGTGCATATATATACACCTAAGTGCCAGTAATTGCCAACCAGAAAATTGGAAAAGAAATTTGGAACATTCCCATACAGTCCACACATGATACATTCTTTCTTTTCCCCTACCATCCAACATATTCTTCCCCGATATAACTTCAAGCTGTGATCATAATACAATTAAGATCGTGTACTTTTGGTAGAGCATTTTCATTGGAGGTTTAATATTTGGAAAAGAGGTCATGGTGCATGTTAAGCGCCTAGAAACTAAAGATGCATGAGAGTTGGAAATTAATCTTGACCAATTCACCTTGCGACCTTGAAGTTCCACTTGCAAATCTGCTATTTTTCTTTGTACAGTGGTAAGTTCTCTTAAACCCTTATCAACGTCATCACCATTTTCACCAGTAGTAGTGGATAAGTTTTGAAACTCTTCCTACACCAAAGAACAGTAACTCAACCAAAAAATTCCAATATTCCACATTATAGTAATCAAACAATCAAAACCACTAGC
Source organism: Camellia japonica (assembly GCA_030407325.1). Taxonomy (NCBI): domain Eukaryota; kingdom Viridiplantae; phylum Streptophyta; class Magnoliopsida; order Ericales; family Theaceae; genus Camellia; species Camellia japonica. Next base: position 70,232,540 of record JAPPVO010000031.1, read on the forward strand.
GTAAGAACATGAAGACTAAACATAGTAACTCATTCAAGCAAAAAATATGCCTCTTCAACCTGTAGTAATAAACTAAAGCTAAATATTAATCAAAGAAAACAAAATAAGCAATGACTTCAAAGAAACTATTTAGAGATCTTGACTATCCCTGATACACTAAACAATTCATTCATCTCAAATATTTCTCTGCAAAAACTATGCAATGCTCATGCATTTTACAGTATATTACAAAACAACTTAATAATTTAGGGGGGGGAAAAAAAAGAAAAGAAGAAGAAACTTCACAGCAACAAGCGAATGCCCCTCAAGATGAGACTGTTCAAAATAAATCTAATTATAATACATTATTTATGCTTAAAACATTTAAATATACCACCGAAAAAAAATGAAAAAGAAAAAAGATTTGACATACACAAGTGCAAAAACTTACAAATACCACTAATTGGGAAGGTAGTTGTGAGGGTAGCAAGGAGCATTTGCTGGAGTGCTGCTTCCCTTCCAAAAGGTCTTAGTGTGTGCCACATTATTGATAGAAGTATTGCATTACTTTGCAAGTGGTTGTGGAGGTTCCCTAGGGAAGTAAATCTTTATGACCTGTAGTTACTAAAAGCAAATATGAGCTTCAAACTATTGGGTGGGACTTGGTCATTGTAGAGCGATGAACCTGTCGCTCTCCTTGAAATTTATTTCACAGGGCCTGGTCAGGTTCTCTCAATTCATTTAGCTAAAAGCAAGTAATGGGAAACTTACTAGATTTGGGATGCCTCTTGGATGGGGAAAATTTTCATTTGGTCAAATGTTTCCACAATTGTATCAATTATCTAGAAACCATAAAATGTCAATTGCTTCCACAACTCTCTGTTTTAGCGCCAATGTCTTGGGATTTCAATTTCTTTAGAAATCTCAATTATGGAGAAACCAATGAAATTACTTCTCTTATCCTTGTCAAACTCTTCCCCCAATTAGAGGATTTGGTGCATTCACTCTTTGGGGTTCTTCTCTTGTAAGATGTTTTTTGAGTGTTTAATTGAAAATCCAAATGTTTCTTTTTTCTCCTCCTACATCTTGTAAGAGTGAATGATACAATATCATGGGGGAATAAAACACTTGAACACTTGGAAAAATGATCTTTGACCAACATCCAATAGTGTAGGTATATGATACAATATTTGATGTGTCTAAATTGGTCCAAGCATGCCTCATCCCTCGAGAGGAGCTCGGCGAGCACTTGGAAGAACTTTGAAATCTAGCTTCCAATTCACAAGTCTTCTGTTGATTCCAAGAGTACTAGTATCAGGGCCCTGCTCCCAACCCACATAATCATGGAGTGTTTGTTCTTTAAGATGGAGAGATATAGCTAGGTGGAAGTAATCAAGTTGGCCAATAATGACGAGTGCGAGAGGCTTGACTCATTGGTGGAGCTACTAATGGACCACACAGGCCAAGCAAGACCAAGCATAGTCATAGTGTTTCGTCTTAGTGATTGGTACACGTGCACCAATTGGTTGGGGTACACACATGGCATGCAAGGTTTGAGGAGGAAGCCATGATGTGAATAACACAACATTGTCAGGAGGAGCCACATATATGGGGTGGGTCCATATATACCTACACTAGGTGAGGTGGGAAAAAAAAAACCTTTATCTCAAGTCTCAATTGTAAGCATTACTTAAAGAAGGCTGACAAGCTTGTCTATCTGTGCTCTACAATGCATGCCTTTATCAGTCCAACAAAGTTTGAGTTTTGTGAGGAGGAGATGTCTTAAATGCTATCAAATTTTTTCTCAAGTGATACTGTCTTGCTTGATATAATGTTTGATCAATATAACATATAAAATAGTACAAATACTTTCCAGTAAACAGACTTTCCAATCCTGACATTTTCTCTCCAACCTAATCACCCAATCCAAATGGACTGCAATGCTAAAACAGTGAGTTTATGTTAATTGTCAAATTTATGTATGTAGAACTGAATCCAAGTATTGAATTGTAATCTAGTATCCTACACACTAAAACATTTTACATTTGGAAAAATACAAAATATATATATATATAATTTAAGATTCCACATTAAAATGTCAAAATTTCATGAATGATTGTTGCCTATCAAGATCAAACCAAAAGTGTTATTAAACTGGGAATCAAAAAAATTACGAACCACTTGATCAAAATTTCATTCGCTGAGATGGTTTAAAAAAGAAATCTCAAAATATTCAAAAAAAGAGGGGGAAAAAATCGAATTATGAAGATTTAATGATAAAATCGGAAATTGAAAGCAAAAAAGAGAAATAGAAGAAGAAGAGAGGACCTGAGAAGGAGGAGGAGGGAGAGAGAAACCAAGATCGGAGGCGATGGAGAGGGCATCGGACATTCCTCCCAAGCGTCTCAGAGGTTTCTTGCTCACCCAAGTCGTATCGCTTCCCATCGACATTTACCAAACTAACTCTCTCTCTCTCTCTCTCTCTCTCTCTCTCTGTTTTCCTTTTCTTTATTTGCAGATTCAGAATGAATAATTATCAGCAAGAACACTGGTAGCGGTGGTTAGTTATATATGGGTTGGTACTCTCTTGTTTGGGCCGGCACTCTGAAAATTTCAAATACACTCTCTCTCTCCATGGAAAAGGGCCTGCTGACGACCAAAAGTCTAGCGGGTTTGGGCTCGGACCTTCGGGTCTTATGTTTGTACGGGATTGCCTTTCTTCACCAGGCTCCTGTTTTGTTTGATTTTGAAGAATCGTTTTTTTTTTTTTTTTTAATTTATTATTTTATTTTATTTTTAAAATGAAAAAATAATTTTAAGTTTTGGTTGGTTCAAGAATTAAAAAAAAAAAAATTAAATAGGTAAATTATAAGTGAAAAATATTTATATTTCATTTAATTTTACATACTTCTTTTTTTTATTTTTCAAATTTCTTTCTAAATTTACAAGCACAGTCTAAATAAAATATTCATTGTTTTATATAAAATTGGTGTTTATTTGGTTAAATTAATTTGTATCTTTTTTCATAAATTATTCGAAATTAAAATCAAGCAAAGCTCGAGAGAGATATACGAATACCTTAAGGCTTGGAGATTTGTATGTTTGTTTGTTGAAGCCTATACGCCTAGAGTTTGGATAATTTGCCACCATTTCCTACAGCCCTTCCTGTCACCCCGCCAAAACGACATTGTTTTGAATAAAAAAAAATTTCCCTTCTTATTTTACTTTCTCCTTTTCGTTTTTGAACCCTAGCCTCTAAGACAAACGAACAAAGAGGCGACGATCTAAATGAGAGAGGCAACAAACAGAGAGGGTTGGGGCGACGTGGTTTCCTAGCGAGGTGACGGAGGCGAGGAGAGGCGGCGGTGAGGCAATTGGAGGCGGTGAGAGATGAACAGAAAGGGCGACGAACGCGAGGCGGCAACAAGGTTTGTTTCTCTCCCTTTGGTCTTCATTATAATTTCTCTCCCTTTGGTCTTCAGAGTAAAAATGATAGAATGTGATCCCTACCCATTTCTCTACCTCTGCTTTGATTATTTTTAAAAAAAAATTATGACATCCACACTCTATTTCGAATTTCACACACTATTTTTTGTTTTTTGTTTTGAAGATTAAAGATATAAAATGTGAATATTATTACTCTAAAAAAACATCTCTTTACTGTGACTTTGTTTGATGTTGACTAAAATAAAACCAGGTTTTTTTTTTTTTATAGGAAGCTACTGCCTTGTTTATTAATACTATTTGATTGTTAATCATTGAAATAGTGAGATCAGTAATATCAACATTTCTATAATATTGTAATGCCAATTCTATGCTCATAGGAACAAAGGTTGAAGTGTGGAAAGATCAGATACCTAAAAGAAAAAATGCATTAAAGAGCCACTGAAATAATGAGAACTGAGAAGAGAATACAAGAGAAGAGAGGGTTTTGAAGATTAAAGATATAAAATGTGAATATTATTACTCTAAAAAACATCTATTTACTGTGACTTTGTTTGCTGGTGACTAAAATAAAACCAAGTCTTTTTTTTTTATAGGAAGCTACTGCCTTGTTTATTAATACTTTTTGATTGTTAATCATTGAAATAGTGAGATCAGTAATATCAACATTTCTATGGCAATGTAATGCCAATTCTATGCTCATAGGAACAAAGGCTGAAGTGTGGATAGATTAGATACCTAAAAGAAAAAATGCATTAAAAGAGCCCCTGAAATAATGAGAACTGAGAAGAGAATACAAGAGAAGAGAGGGACCTCATAGCTTCAACAGGATTTTAAAAAAAGCAAAAAAAAAAAAGAAAAAGAAAGTCTGGATTGCGCCTGAAAGTCTGGATTGGCCCATGTGTTTGAATTTATCCACTTTGATATTTTACTCTTTACAATTATTTTTTCCCATTTTTTCACTAACTAAACAGGGCATCAGGATAAATCCATAACCCATATCTTTGTGGGGCTCAAATATGATATCAAATGTGTTTGTTTTTGGCTAATTATTTCTTTGCAAGTTGTTGGCAAATAAATGACACTACATTATATATGACTATTGGGTAAACTGTAACAATATATATATATATATATATATATACAATTGCAAATAAATGACTCTAGCATAAGAATATGCACACAAACATTGATGTTAAGTCTAGTTGCATTATATATGACTATTCTGGTTGCATTTTCCCTAATTGGAATTTCTGTTGCTTTCTATTTGTTAGTGTGTATATTGAAATATAGGGTTGTTTATACTCTAAAGGATTTTGTTCTCTTGGATATTGATGGAAATGAACTCTTTTTTTTTTTTTTTTTTTCTTTTTTGTACATTCTTAATTACTAGCCTAGATTAAGGTTTCATGGTTACATCCAAATATGAATTTTGTGTTTACTTGTAATTAGGATTAACATGTCAATGGGTCCAAACAATGATGCTCGATTCTTGCAAAATAAACGATGGAAATATGGGAAAAAAGTAGCAGTGTACATATCAGAAGCAGAGAAAAATCTAGGGAGGTTGTATTTCAAGTGTGCAGATAAGATTTATGACTACTATGCGTAAGGAGCGGCTCCTACTGGGAATGCATCAAATATCCAAATGAGAAGTAAAGCTATTCATGTGAAGAATGAATATGAGAGAGGGTATGATTATGATTTTGAGAGAAACAATGAAGTTATGAATAGATTGAAACGACTTGAGGCAAACCAAGGAGCTATGATTCATTATGTTTACAACCATAGTGATGGTTGGTTTTACCATGCTAATGGTGCTGCTCAAATGAATGTAACCACTTCTAGTGAATGTAACTGCTTGTAGAACTTGTATTTGGGTTGTGAAGCTTACACTATGGGTTATTATATGTGCATATAAAATCCAAACAATATTTAATTAATGAAGTTACCTATGCTATGTAATTTTGTTGATTCTAAATCTTAGTTATTTGAGAATTGTAGATTCCACTTACCTTGGTACTTTTTTTCCAAATAGTTACAATCACATTGCTATTTTTTGTCAATCCTCCTTGTGGCCTTTTATTTTTGCTAATCTTGCAACCAACTTTCTATTTTTTATTCTTGAACACAACCATTTACCACTATCTCACCATCACAACCCTGCTATCAAATTAAGCAAAGCAGAACACTACACAAAAGAAGCATTATTTGCATTGGCTCTATAATAAAAAAAATCACCAATATGTATGGAAAGTTACTTCATTCAGAAGAGGTCCATTGAAAAAAAAATGGATTGCACCTTTGCAAGAAATACAAATAATACAATCAGAAAACAAATAAATACCCATTTTGCTTGTAGGTCTTGTCATACAAGTTTGTCAATCAATCCATGATAATAATGTCAACCATAACAAACATAACATAGTACATACCCATTTTTCTTTCGAAACATTGTTTCCATTGCAAAAAATAACATCAAAAAAGACTGAAAACAAAAATAAAATAAAAAAAGACCCAAATCTAAAAACATAACATCATCGTTCAGTGCAAGCCTTTCAGGGATGTCCATCTACATGACTGTCAGCAGGACTATGTAAGGCTTGTGACACTTAGACTGCAAAGTGTTGAACACTAGTACCTCGAAGCAACTCTTGAAATGATATTTGAGTGGGATACACTAAAGGCATTGACTGAGGCGTGCTATTTCCCTACAATGTAAAGTATGTAAACAATTATAACTCATCACATCATATATAAGATATATAACAGAATGAACACTTGTATAACCCATGGCAAAGGGAGGTTGAGGTTTAGATTGAGGTCGAGATTGAGAAATATAGACACCATGAGCATGATCCTAAATACAACCAACATAAACAAAATCATATATGAAATGAAAAAAAAAAAAAATTATAATGCATTTTCATATAAAAAAAAAATATTAAATATTACCTGAACATAATTACTACCCAAGGCGAAAGGACGTTGAGATTGACCTTGAGGAGTATAAACAACAACACACTATATACAACCAATGCATAAAAAATAAAAAATTCATCGGACTAGATTGCAAGAAAAACCAATTCAAGACATGTGGGAATCTTAGTTATCCAACAAGATTAATAAAGTAAAACAATGGTTCCGTGTGAGGTTTAATTTCCCTAAGGTCTATGCATGTCAAAAGTTGCACACAATATTATACAATATTAAATATTACTTGAATAGAATGATTACCCATAGCGGAAGAAGGTTAAGATTGACCTTGGAAAGCATAAAAAGAACCACCCGACATGCAACCGATGCAGAGAAAATAAAAAATATGACCGGACTAGATTGCAAGAAGAACCAATCCAACAAGATTAATACAAGGTTTCACAGAAGATTAAATCTAACCTGAATAGAATTATTACCCATGGCGACAGAAGGCTCGGATTGACCTTCGAGAGTACAAAAAATAGCACCCTAAATACGACCAATTTATTTAATTCATTATTTTTCCAACACACATAACACAAAATTGATAACACATATCTCATAACACATAACACATAACACATAACCATGACACATTATTCATTTACAATTTTTCATATAAAAATATCATTTAATCATATGCAATTTTTCATGTAATTACTTGCTTAGATTACATCATTTTCTTCTTTGCAATAGATTTTTTCATCCCGCCTTTGATCTTCCTTCTTCCCTTACTAGTTGCTTGTCTTTTCTTGAGTCCCTTAGCTTGGATTGGACAATCTACTTCATCACTCTGTGAGCATGTGTTAGTTGAGGAATTTCTCAATTTAGTGAGCTCCACTTGACCACAAATGTGCACACTTAATTTGTCTTCAACCATTACACTCAATTCTTCACCTTTTGAAACTGACAAATGATAAGTTTCTTCACTTTCGGTGGCTCTACTTGCTATTGCTCTAAACATAGTCATCAATGACCTATATCGGTCGCTTTGATGTAGTTTCACATCAGCCTTAACATCATACTCACGTCTATCTTTCACACTTTTAGCCCTTACTTTTTTAGTCTATCGTTTCAATATATATTGTGCAGGAAGGTCCGTTGCATTGAATATATCTCTAAGTACCTTCATACAATGTCGACACAATATGACATTCACTTCAAACTTCTTGCAACTACAACTCAAAGAACCATCTATATCCATTCTCATATTCTTATTTATTTATTTTTTTTCCATCTACCACCGTTTTAATTGTGTTATCCCAAGTAGGCAACCCAAGAGGGGGGTGAATTGGGTTATTAAAAAAATTTACAATATTAAAATTTATAAATACAATATTCAGAATTTTAATAAATAAAAAAACAAAATAATAATTATCAATATAAAAGTAAGAGAGATAGGGAGAAAAAATCAAACACTGAGATTTATAGTGGTTCGGCACCTAGGTATACATCCACTTCCCAAGGAACCTCCTTAAAAATTTATTTACTATCAAAATGAATTAATACACCACCAAGTCTCCACCAAGCTTGTGGATTTTGCACTTACTCTTATCTATTGAGCCTCACTCAACAATAAATACCTTACCTTTACAAAAATCTCTCACAAAAATAATGAATAAAAATAAGTGGTACTTAAACCCTCTTTTACAATAATTCTCTCACAAAGAGTAGATATGAAAGTGTAAGAACAAAGGCTACACTTAAATCTGAAAGTAAAAGAGTAGAATACAATATACTCAAAATTTTGGAGCATACAGAAATTTTTTCTCCTCAAATTCTTGATTTTTCTCTATACAAAACACTTCTATTTATACACCAAAATATACCCATTAGGAGGTAGACATGCTTCTTGCTGACGTAAGACCCACGCTCTTCTTTGACAATTTAAATCACTCCAAATCATCTCAGGTAGGCACATGGCTACAAAATAATGAATGCAAACTTTTTTTTTCAAAACTAACACAATACTTTTTAATAAAATATTTGAATGAATAGTAAAATATCTTTATTTAAAAATGTATATATGTATATATATATATATACTCCATTTAAAATCTTTGTGGCTATTGTAGAGATTTTGGATAAAAATAACCCACGACCCCATGTGGGTATATCAATTTTGTTAAAAGAAGACAACTCACTAAAATCACATTTGTCAAAATGATATAACTAATCAATTTTGATTTTGTCAAAAAATGAATAGTGACCAGCCAGCCAATTAATTAATTTTGTCAAAATAATACAACTAATCAATTTTAAATTTGTCAAAAAGTGAATAGTGATTAGCCGAATTTTTTCAAAATCATGAATAGTAATATTTTCAAAATATTTCCATTTAAATAAAATTTATAACAAATATATCATACAACTTATATTTTAAACAGATAATATTTTGTGTCAAATAACATAGAATACGTATATTAAAAAATCCAAAATTTTCAAATAATATTTTAGACATCATCAAAATTAAACAATATGATTAACAATCTCCCCCTTTTTTATGATGACAATATTTATATGGATTTGACACAAAATAAAAATGAACACGTTATTTGATGATAATTTAAAGTATATGCATGCACATCAATTCAAAATCATATGTGTTCTCCCCCTTTGACATCATCAAAATAAAATTTGGATATAGGAAACAAACACATTTGATAAAATAATCTGAGATGCAAAAAATATAATAACAGTCCTTAGGTCTTGTCGAGATCACTGTGGGAATTTTGGAGCATCTTTGGCGCACAAAATGTTGACAAACAAAAGATTTGAGCAGATATGCATCAAGTAGTGGATCGAGGGAGTGTATAAAAAGGGACAGGGATGATAGGCAAAAATACAAAAGTATCAAATGTTGGAGAGAAAAATTTGTTGTACCTTCTTGTGCAATCATGTCATTCTGTACCTTATCCATCAATGGTTCGGACATGTATGAGGTGTCTATAATGCAGGCAAATGAGAGGTTACCAGTGGTGCAGGCACACGCTATTCTTGTGAATGAGAGTCCTAGTGTTATTGGTAATCGGAATGATATCGATGTTATTAATAATACTATGGCTCTGAGTACACAGACAATGACTGCAGTTTCCAATATAGTTCGACGATTACAAGCAAGAATACAATAAAATCAGCAATGGAGAGATGATGTGTGCTTGTTAAAACAACAACTGGCTAATATTCGTAAGGAGAAGAGAGAGCTAGAAAGGAAAAATGTGCAGTTAGAGAATGCATTGCAATATTATGCAACGGTTATAATGTCAAGACTCACAGAAGTTGAAAATAAAGAGAGGCATGTAAAGGAGGCTCATGAAAAGTTGTTGAGGGAAGTGAAACGAAAAAAATCTGTAAAACTTTCTGAAAACTTACATGTAATCGAGTAATATTTTCTCCTTCTAAAATAAAATTGCAAGCGTTTCTCCCCCCCTTTTTTTTATAAATTTTTTTTTTTGTCTTTGCAAAAAAAAATAAAAATGGTTGGTACAGATAAGGAGTAAAAGAAATTATATATATACTCCCCCTAGAATGATACATAGGATATACAAACGCCTTTAAAAAATATATATATATATTATTTTATTTTTTTATTATTAATCTCAAAATATTACATAATATGAGTCTCCCCCTAAATTAATGCATTAAAAATTACATAAATTGGAAGAAACAGATTATTAATCTATAATACCAAGGATCATTAAGATCCGGCCATAAACAACTACATTAAGTGCACTAGCATAAAAAGAGAAAATACAAATAAAAATAATTTATTCAGACAAGGTAGAAGCAATCATTATTAAATCTAAGAGAGTTTGGAGCACATACAACAAGATAAAAAATATAACACAGTACAAAATTAATTTTAACATGTTGATCGGCGATGACCTTGATGATCGGAGAGAATGGAAAAGATCGTGTAGATCGGTGATGGATCTTGGTGGATTAGTAATTGATCTTAATGAATCGAAAATGATGTCGAAGATCGGTGATGGAAGTAGGTGAGGAATTGAGGTGAATGATGGTAGTGATGAAGGTGATAGATGATGTTGTGGATGGTGGAGCCGGTGGTGGACGATAGTGAGTATGAAGACGTTGTTTGAGGATGAAAGGAAGAATGGAGAACGAGAGAAAGAGAAAACAGAGAGCGAGTGAGAGATAGAGACAGAGTGGGTGTGAGAGAGAACCAGAGCGAGAGAGAATATATAAATATATATAATTTTTTTTAATTTTAATTTTTTTTAATTATTTATTTATTAAATAAATAAATAAATATTATATAGGAATATTCATCATACCAAATTCAGTTCTAATATAACAAAATTATTCTTTATTAAGTGGCTTGGTAAATATGTCAGCTAATTGACGATTTATAGGCACAAATTCGAATTCAATGTCACCTTTAAGTACATGATCTCTTAGAAAATGATGCCTTATTTCAATGTGTTTAGTGTGTGAGTGCTAAATAGGATTTTTTAAAAGGTTAATGGCACTTGTATTGTCACATTTTATAGAAATATGATTATAGTGAAGTCCAAAATCGTGAAGTTGTTGTTTCATCCAAAGTAATTGTGCACAACACCCAATGGCAACAACGTATTCTGCTTCAGCAGTTAACATAGCCACTGAGTTTTGTTTTTTTGCAAAATCAAGAAGTGAGAGAGTGTCCAAGAAAATACAAGTGCCCTAGTGCTTTTTCGGTCAAGTCTACATCCCGCAAAGTCGGCATTTGAGTAACCAAAAGTTCAAAAATGGTTCCCTTAGGATACTATAATCCCAAATTTGAAGTACCGACAAGATATCTGAAAATACGTTTGACTGTAGTAATGTGTGACTCTTTCGGTGTGGATTGAAAACGCGCACACATACAAACACTAAACATTATATCGGGTCTACTTACAATAAGATAGAGTAAGAAACCAATCATACCTCAATATTTCTTTTCATCTACAGGTTTACCTTGCTCATCTTTGTCGATTTTTATTAATGTGCTCATTGGAGTTGCTACAGGTTTTGATGATTCCATTTCAAACTTTTTGAGTAGATCCTTGATATATTTCGTTTGATTTAAATGGATTCTATCATTAGTTTGTTTAATTTGTAGACTAATGAAGTAATTTAATTCCCCCATCATGCTCATTTCAAATTCATGTTGCATATCTTAAGCAAACTTTTTGTACAAATTTTCATTAGTAGCACTAAAAATGATATCATCAACATAAATTTGAACAATTAGCATATTTTCCTTTTTGATTTTTATAAAAAGTGTTGTATCAATTTTTCCTTTAGAAAAACCTTTGTCAAGTAGAAAATTACTCAATCTTTCATGACATGCTCTAGGAGCTTGTTTCAAGCCATATAAAACTTTTGAGAGTTTGAAAACATGATCCGGGTATTTATGACTTTCAAAACTGGGAGGTTGTTCAACATAAACTTCCTCCGAAATGTACCCATTTAAGAAAGCACTTTTAACATCCATTTGATACAATTTAAAATCTTTAAAACATGCAAAAGTAAGTAACATTCTAATAGCTTCAAGTCTAGCAACCGGTGCAAAAGTTTTATCAAAATCAATGCCTTCTTCTTGATTATAACCTTGGGCTACCAATCTAGCTTTATTTCTTGTAACAATTCTAGATTCATCCATTTTATTTCGAAAAACCCATTTTGTATCAATAACGGAATGATCCTTAGGTCGAGGGGTCAAAAACCAAACTTCATTCCTTTCAAATTTTTGCATTGCTAAAATCCAGTTTTCATCATTTTTAGCTTCTAAAAACGATTTTGGTTCAATTTGTGAAACAAATGCTAAGTTACCACAAACATTTCTAACAGAGGAACGAGTTTTTATACCTTTCGCCGCATCATCTATGATGAGGTCTTTAGGGTGGCCATGAGCATATTTTCATTCTTTTGGTAGATTTGAGTCGTTTTCTAGAAGAGCATATATTTCTTGAAGTTTCTCCATTGTCATTTCTTCTTCATGTTCGCGTAATGAATTTTCTTCATTTTCTTTTATATAAATGCTCTCCATGCTTGGTTGATTTTCTACAATATCATTACTTACAAGATTCTTAGAAATAATGTTATTAGATTCATCAAAAACAATATGCACAGATTCTTCAACAAGTAGAGTTCTTTTATTGAATACACTATAAGCTTTACTGGAAATTGAATAACCAATAAATATAGCTTCATCCGATTTAACATCAAATTTTCCTAAGCTATCTTTAATGTTATTCAATACAAAGTATTTACAACCAAAGGCACGCAAGTGACTAATATTAAGTTTTCTACCTTTCCAAATTTCATAAGGGGTTTTCTTAAGAATAGGTCTAATCATAGCTCGGTTTACAACATAGCATGCAGTGTTAACGGCTTCTGCCCGAAAATATTTAGGTAAATTATTTTCACAAAGCATAGTACGGGTCATTTCTTCAAGAGTTCTATTTTTTCTTTCAACTACACTATTTTGTTAAGGAGTTCTAGGAGTAAAAAATTATAATTAATTCCAAACTAATCACAAAACATAATAAAATCATCATTTTCAAATTCTCTACTATAATCACTTCTAATACTACAAATATTAAGATTTTTTTCATTTGAATTCTTTTACAAAGTCTTGAGAAATTATAAAAAAACTTCATTTTTGTGTGCTAAAAATAATACCCATGTATATCTAATATAATCATCAACACAAACAAGAGTCTATGATTTTCCTCCTAAACTTAATGTTCTAGATGGTCCGAATAAGTCAATATGCAAGAGTTGAAGCGGTTTAGTAGTTGAAATGATATTTTTGGATTTAAAAAAAATTCTAGTTTGTTTTCCAAATTGACATGCATCGCAAAGTTTGTTTTTTCAAAAATAATTTTTGGTAAACCAATGACTAACTCATTTTTTGAAAGCTTGGAAATTAAATCAAAATGAGCATGTCCTAATCTTATATGCCAAAGCCAACCATTATCATTTATAGCAGATAAGCATTTAATATTAAAATGATAAGACAAATTATGTAAACCAAACACATATTCATTCTTATGTCTATAACCTACAAATAACGTTTTGTTTTCTAAGATGTTCTCAATAATGCAATAAGTTTTCACAAAAATAACTCTATACCCTTTATCACATAATTGACTAATGCTAAGCAAGTTATGTTTTAAACCTTCAACAAGTAAAACATTTTTAATAATAGAAGAAGGATTTTTACCAATACTTCATACACCAATGATTTTACTCTTACCATTGTCGCCGAAAGTCACATATCCGCCATCCTTTGGTTGGAGTGTGGCAAATATAGCTTTATTTCCAGTCATGTGCCTCGAACATGCACTGTCAAGATACCATCTATCATTACTGGATTTTGTCTGGAAACATACTTACAAAAATTTGATTTTTCTATTAGTATTCATATTTTCTTGAGTCCATAAAAGTTAGATTTTGATACTCTTGAAATGTCCTTAGGAACCCACATCTTTTTTATTTTAGCAAAATGATTTCTTTTAACGGGACATGAAGGTGAAATATGACCTTTTGTGCCACAAAAATGACATGTGAGATGAGAGTGACTAGAAGATGCATGCACAAAATCATTTTTGGTAGTTTTTACTTTTGAAAAAGGTTTATATCTAATTCCGGCTCTATCAAAAGTACGATTTTAATGGGCTTCTTAGAGTACTATTATAGAATAGGGGAAGTTCATTTTGCTCAATTTCATTTTGCATGCCAAAATTTCTGTTACTTTAATTGAAAAGCATTGGGATGCTTTAACTATCTTCATAGGGGAAGTTCACAAATATGAGTCCCAAAACAGACATTTCAGAAATACAACATCAATTTCACAATACAGTTTCCACAAAAATATCACACAAATGACGGCAGATGATGTAGATTGTATATAACAGCAATCATATAGACGTATATATGAAATATATAGACGTTTATATATGAAATATATGAAATCTGAAATATATATATATATACGTATTTATGATATATATATAATCTAAAATATATTTGATTTTTCATATATACGTATATAGGTATATAACAGTAAGAAAAATCTGAGATGATGAAATGGACCTCGTCATGGCCGCAATCTCACCTTGTCGTCGTGTCGCGTCCCTCCGCCATCCTCTGTCCTTCACCGTCACGTCCCACCACTATCTCTCTCAGTTCGTGTTCCTCCGTTGTCGTCTCTCCGTCTCTCTCTCTCTCTCTCATCTCTATTAGGGCTAAACAGATAGATGAGATGATATAGAAAGATGAAAAGGGAAAAAAAAGGGAAACTCAAATTTTGAAAAAAAAAAATAAAATTAAACAAAATGACGTCGTTTTCGCCAAAATGATGTCGTTTTGGCGAGGGCCGCATGGAGAGCCACAGGGAATGGCGGCAGATGATCTGAACTTTTACGTCTAGAGCAGATGAAAGCGCAAAAGGATGACATGGCAACGGAAAACGGCAGTGATAAAGGATTGTTTGGGAAGTTAGTTATTTGATTTTTTAGTTATTTTAGTTTGACTAAAAGAGTTATGTTTGAAAAGTTGATTGATTTTTTTTTTTTATAATTAATTTGATGGTTGTGAGAAAAAAAATGAAATGATTATTGGTTGGACGTGACATTTTGTCTTATTAGCTATTTTAATATATTTTGTCTTTTAATATACTATTTTAACTCAACCCTTTTCTCAAACACCCCAGAAAGTGATGACCATAGGCAATAACAAATGGTGACAAAACCAATAAAAGAGAGATAAGAGCATCTCCAACGCTTCATCTCTTTGTTTCATCAAATTTAAATTTGATGAAAAACATACAGTTTTGGTGTTCCAACATTAACATCAAAGTAGTATCAAATTGAGGATATTTCAAATTTTTTATCAAATTGAAAATGTTGGAACCTTTCACCAAATTACTGTAAATAGCAGTTAGATTTACAAGTGGTTGTTGGAGAATGCATGAGCACTGGACGACCAGCCGAATGTCCGGCTAGTTGTCCCTTCGGCTGACCACTTCCTTGGAAAAGTCTGTTTCAGAATTTGGAAAATTTATACTGGTCGGTCGACTGATGGTTTAATGAAATCTCAAATTGCTCAGTTGGAATGTGCAATATCAGATGAAATTTTTATTCAAATTTACTGAAAAAAGAATAAACATTAGAGATGCTCTAAGATGACCGTTTTTAATATCACTATACACTGTGGTGGTGTTTGTTTGGAAGAATTCAAGCATGAGATAGGACTGATAGTCCATCCAGACTAATAGTCCGTTGTTTGATTCAAAATTTTTGCACTGAACTATGAATCCCAAATCTGTGAGATTGTTCTATCTCATGGGGGGTGGGACACAATCTATTGGATAACTCATCCTTTGGGATTAGGTAGTAAAATTATATTTTGACCCTTTACTATTTAATATCTTTTTAAAAATAAAATTTATTTATTAAATTATTTATACTTTATTAAATCATTTATACTTAATGAATTTATTTATTAAATTATTTAATAAATTATTTATACTTTATTAAATTATTTATTTTAATAATTGTATGGTATTAATTATACTTAGTACAGTAAAATAAAATTTAAAAATCTCAACTACAAATCAAAATAAATTTATGTAATTTTTATTAATATTCTATTTATTTAATTTTTTAAAAATTCTAGCAAAAAATTAAATAAAATTTATAATTCAGATTTAATATTCCTATTATTTAGTAAATAATTCAAAAGGGCAAAATGTGACGTCCCAAAATCCGAGACTATCAAATAAGTACAATAATACAACACAAGCAGGATAGATAACCAAAAATCTTAATATACATATATAATCAGAGTTAATATCACAGATAATTCGTTTGTGTTCCATTACAAGATTACAAAATATTGCCAAACCAAAGTCAAAAGAAAAAAAAAAAAAAAAAAAAAACAACAACAACAACAACTAGTCTAAGTCTTCAAATGAACCACGGCTCCACCAATTCATCTTGTTTGCTTTCGAAATAACCTTCACCATTGTAAACTACTTCATCACCTGGCATGGACACGCCATGAGCTTAAAATGCCCAGTAAAAACGTACACACCCTCCTACCTTTTATCAACCAATCAACCATACACAGAACAAATAGGGTAACACATAATACAATACTACAATAAGGTTTTCTGAATTAGTAGTTAGACTAGATATCTAGAATCCTCCAAAGGGATCTTTCCTTCTAACCACAAGGATTGGACACCGAATTATTCAGAACTCTCCATTTTGCTGTTTTGCAGACCTTACCAACTATGCCCACACCAGTTACAGGGTAGGGATACCGGTGGATCTCAAAAGGAACAGCCAAACAAGTGGGCTCGCTTACACCCAAATCGTGCCTAGGGCTCGCTTACAGCCTGTACATACCATACCAAAGGGCTCGCTTACACCTTGAAACCATCGTATAGAGTCTTAATACGTCCGTACCATCCTAGGGGTTCGATTAGACCGTTTGCACAAGACTTAACTCATTTGGTGTTAATTCCATCATAATTTATCTCATTCATATGTATATTACATAAATCATTCTGAAACACTAGCGTACCCATTAAACGAGCATGAGGCAAACATAAGAGAGGAAATATAGCTCATGATAATCATGCATAAGTATGGTAAGGCAAGCAAACAACATTAGGCATGCTTTGAAATACTTAGAAACAAATAACCCAATAAGGCACAATTTTTAGCACTTTTCAGAGCTGTAGAGTTAAAAAGAATACTTTGGTAAAAATACTTTTAGGTCATATTAGGTTTTAAAATTGCACATAAACAATAAACAACATATCTATTTTCAGTTCCAATTTTCAGAATTTGCACATCACATCCAGAAATTCATCTACAAGCTATGTTCGAAAACCTGTCCAGATTTGTCACCTTTTGGAAAAACTAGCTTTCCTCTCAATCTACTGGATGATTTTCACCCAAATAAATTATGTTGGAAAGAGGACTCAGAATTCTAAATTTGATAGAAGAACCAACATGAGATGATTTTTCTAAAATTTTATAAAATTGCAAGAAGTGGGCTATTTTTAGAGACTCAGAACTAGATTTTTTTTAAAACAAAACATCCATGCCCTAAAAACACACAGTAATAAAATTATCGTAAGCTCTAAACACACCAAATATCCTATATTAAATTCAGATTTGATAAATAAATAAATTTGATATTTCTTTTTAAATAGAAAAGTTGCAACAGTGCATATTTTGAACAAAATTGCAAGACAAAGTCACCAATTCATACCTACACTTGCATACACACCAAAAACCCTATTTACCATTAATATGTAATACAAGAGAGCATACTTGACAATAGGATGAGATGGGTGAAAGAATTGGAGAAGACAAGAGAGAGATGTGGTTCATACCTTAACACAAGAAAGCAACTTTTCTTCCTTTCTTTCCTCCCCCCTCTTCTTCTCCACTTCCCTCTAGTCACAATCTCCTCCTCTCACCCTCTCCTTGGCTGCTGAAAATGTGAGTAAGGAATTAGGGAAAATGTCTTAATTTATAGGCAAGGATTTTGGGTTGAAAAGACAATTGTAATGACCTGAACATGTATTTGATTAAATAATCATCTAATTGCATTGTTATGTGCTAATTGCTTATGTGTTTGATGAGAAATTGCATGTGAATTAGAAGGATTTGAATTTATATCTGTTGATTGTAAAGAAATCTATTGGAATTATAACTTTAAACTGAAAATTGAAGGTCTTAGAGGTGCCAAAAACAAAACTGAGTACATAGTTGTGATCAGCATGATTTTAAGACTTAATGAGAAGTTTTGTAAAAATTTGATTCAAAATGAATTAAATAGATTTAATTCAATTTAAGCTTTAGTTCTATATATATGTATATATGGTTGGGCCTTAGTTGAGCCTTAGACTCAACAAATATCTTTTGAGAGAGAGAGAGATTGAGAGAGTTCTAGAGACTAAGAGAAGGAAGAAGAAAATGGAAGAAAAAGAGGGGAAAAAAAAAAGAGAACTCCAGAGAGAGCTCAAGAAGAAAAAGATAAAAAAGAGAAATTAAGCAAATTTTCACCAAATTGACCATCTAAGGTAAGAATCCATCCCTAATCTTTTGAATCTAAGTTGAATTAAAGAGGAAATCATGTATAATTAGGGATTTAAGAGTGTAAATTGATGATGTGAACTCATAAAAGCTTAAAAGGGATGAATTGTACGAATTAGTTTCATTAGCAACATGCATGGAAAGTTCTCATGGATTTCTTGAACTTACATTTGTTTTCTTGCACTATTCTTGTGATTGAGAAGGAAACTCCATGAATTTGGAGAATTGGAGCTCAAACTTGCATGTTTGCACGTTTATATTTCAATTCAAGAATTTATTTATTTTTATATAGAAATTTGAAGTTTGATTTAAAGTCATGAGTTTTGTTTGAAGTTAGAAATTGTTCATTTAATATGTTTTTTATGAATTTTGGGCTTTGGAATACATGGATTTAGAGTTAGATTTTGAAAAAGATGAGTGTCAAAACTTGTACAGATTTTCGGATTGCTTTTTACCAAGACTGCGCATACGGCCTAAGGCCCCACACGTGCAGCCCAACTTCCCCTGTTCCAAACCGTGATCTGCGAAACTTGCACGTGCAGGCGCACGTGTAGTGAAGGTTCCACACATGCGGCCAGGGCTCTTGCACATGCAATTTTCAGGGTGGTCCTGGATTTGTTTTCTTTCTATTTTTCTGACTTCCAGCCCTTCATTTACATGGTTTTCATGTGCAATACAAATCTATATGCATAGCATGAACACAAAGGAAATTAAAGAATAAATAGAAACAATTTAACAAATAAGTAACGAATTAAACGAATTAGTTTAAGAACCGATTGCATAAATTGAATATGTTATGAAATGTTATACTTGGATATATTTTTGCAGGTTGAGCCATTGAAGTGTGTCATCCGACCAAACACTGTGAGTATGTAAAGATATGTTCATATGAATTATATTTGAAATGCTATTGGATAAGTTATGTTTTGTAATGATATTTATTTTCGTGAACGAATGTCCCATTTTCGAATCTATTATGGCATCCAAAGAATGGGCCTAAGTCATATGGGACAACATGTTAATGCGAGTCCATGACATATATGTGATTACGAGATCTCGTTAGCCACTTGACAAAGTGGTAATGTGTTTAATCGGTATCCGGAACCGATTACTCTAGTCGGAAGACGATATGTTCTGTTCTATTGGATATACCATTATTATGTTCAGATATGAGAATGATTGTGATATGATTCATTTTACGAATATGATGTATTTGGAATTCGTTCACTAACCCATTTACCTTAATGTTATTCACTAGGTTTTAGCTCATTGTGTGTATATATATATATATATATATATAGGTGGGCGACATGAAGATCAAACTTAGATGAACACCATTAGTCGAGCTACTGCCTAAAGCTTTTGAGATCTTGGTGCCTCCAAGTTGAGGCTAGGTCCAGAGAACCGTTATCTAGTTTTGATCATGGTATTGAGATTTTGTTATATTTATATATGTACATGAATGATGCTTTTTTTTATAAGGTATTAAGCATGCAATATAGGGTGGGTAAATTAACGTTATGTGCATGTGTTATTTCATATAGAATTACAGCTCATTGGACCACTTGTTATATATAGTTTTATATTAAGCTTCTACTAGCCCCAATTATTTTGATTTGTACAAGAAGATCTTTGGTAATTTCTGATTACTGGCCGATTATGACGCTAAACCTATAGGGGCGAGTTTAGGTCGTGACAATAATTTTACCCTCTATCTTAATGACTAAGGAAAGTAGAAGACTAGTAATATCTAGATATTTTTCTCAAGTCTTTTAGGTGGTTCCACACCCAATTTTCCCCAAAATAATATTTATAAATACTTATGTAAATATTCATGTTCAAACAAATAATAAATGAAAGAAAAAGGATAAAATGTATGGATTAATTTAGAAATCATGAGGTAAAATAAATAAAAACAAAGTGTTGGGTATTTTCAATTATAAAATGGTGTTTTAGGATTCAATTATAATAATATACAGGCAAATTATTCTTTATTGGACCATTTTGTAAATTTTTACGAAATTAGGGGCTAAAATGCTATTAACCTAAGATTCAGGATTTCAAGTGTAATTACTAAAAGTAAGGATCTTTACACAAAATAGTCTTTTGAGCATTTATCATTCCCCATAATATCCTAAACAAACATAAAATTAAATAAAATAGTCAAATCCAGACATCAAATTCAATGACTAAACAAACATAGGATACAAATCTAATCCAACCAAATAGTTCAGAAATAATGTATCCTAAGAGTATCAGTTCAGTAGATTACAATCTTTCCTTATCCAGCCTGTCTAAACAAATATGCCGTTTGGGTTGAGCAGCACGGGTTTGGGCTCGGACATTCTGGCCTATGTCCACATGCTCCATATATTGTACGACACTGGGCTTCCTCACCAGGCTCGGCCCACTTCTTGATTCGAATAAGAAAAAGTCCCTCAAGAGCCGCAAGCTCAGGTCAGGAAATTAGGGTTTCAATTCAATCCTCCATCATTATATATAAGCCCCCCACCCACCCTTCATCCTCGTACAGCATAGCATTGTATTGCCAAAGGGGTCTGCGTTAGGGTTTAGTCTGCGATTTCACTTCCAGAAAGTTCGAAGATTAGCTTTTCAAATTTGTTTTTCTTGTTGTTCTCTCTCTCTCTCTCTCTCTCTCTCTCTCTCCCTATGAGGAAGAATTCCCATTGATAGGAAGTGCCGTATGACACTCCAAACCACGGCGGTTCAGCGGCGACCGTACTTCCCATCCACCAATCGTCGTCCCTCTGATTGCATCTCAATCTCAGGGTCCGTTGGTCGGGATTTACGTGCCTTCGTTGTTCCGCCGTGTGTGTGTGATTTGAAAAGGGACTCTGAGGGCTAAACATTAGATCTATATATATATATATATGTGTGTGTGTGTGTGTATATATTAGGGCTAAACTATGTGTATATATTGTTTGAATTGTGGAGGTCCGATGCCACGTCGACGGTAGCCAACGAGCATTGACCGGCGATGCTATGATTGGACCAAAATCAAAAAACTATTTTTGTTTCGCATTTTGATAGGAATCTGTGGATCGATTCAATGCTGTTCGTCCATGGTGCCGGTTTGTGCGATTACATTTTCTATATTCTTTGATTTAATTTGTGATGAGGCCAATGAGGATTATTATCTTTTTAAGTTGGAATTACCGACTGAATCACCGTGATGACACAGATCGACTATCTGAGGCCTCAATCATATAAATATTTATTATGTATAAAATTAATTTTCTGATAATTGAAAATATGGTATTTTATTTGTAAAATACTAGTTTTGTTTTGGGTTTTTTTTTAATGAAAAATTATAATTATTGTTAATCATCAAATTTATGTATTGAGGGTTGCATTTTTTTTATAACAAAATTCAGTAGTAGTTTTTGTAATATCAAGTGCTTCACAAAGAAGGGTTATAAGGTTTTATCAAATTATCGGTCCGGTGGATGATTGGTCGGTCTAATGTAAATTTTTCACTATTTTCAGTTGGTTGAGTGTAAATTTTTCCAAAACTTTTTGTTTTGAGAAATATTTGGTGGTGAAAATTCAAAGACAATGGACAATGATTTTATTATATATCTTCCATTTAATGAATCGTTAAAATATAAGTGTTTTTAATAAATTTAAATTTGATAATAGATTTGATGGAACTTTTTAAAATGCTCTCACCAATTGGTGAGAAAATGGATTGAAATTGGAGAGAGTGGATTGATTGAAGTTGGTTTAACGAATTTTGGACTTAGAAATGGTGGATGAATGAACAAAATAAGAGATTGGAGAATTTGAAAAGCTTGGACTGAATAGCTTTCAATACAGAAAAAATTGGAAAATAAAGGAAGTGATTTGAATCATGTGATAAGAATTTTGGTTGGTTTCTAAAATTTAGCGGGAGATTTTGAAAGACAAGCTTAAAATAAAATAAACTAATCTGTCTTAAAAATAAAAAGGAAAAAAAAGTTTGTTATTCCTTTTTTTTTTTTTTGATTTTCACCATTTTCATTGTATTGGGATTGATTAATTTTTTATTTTTTGTTTCTTTTTATCTTTTTGTTTTTTTTTCTTATCATTTATTGACATGTGTCTATGACAAGAAAAAATGAGGTCTTTATTATTTATGTTCTAATTTATACGAGTTCTTGGTTTTTTTTTTTACAAAAATAATAGAGATTTGTTTTTTCTTGACTCTCACAATCTCCCATTGATACATGAATGAGTGATAAAAAAAAAAAAAAAAAAAAAAAAAAAAAAGAAAAAGAAGTTAGCCAATTCTAATATATTGGAAGTGGTGGGGATTAAGAAAAAAAGGAATCTCAAACCTTTTTCCAAATTAGAAAGTTATTTATCAATAAAAAATTATTAAGTCTTTTCATTTTTTGATCAAGTTATTGCACTGGTTGGTTCAAAACTTCGTTAGTGACCATTTTTTCATGAATACTATTTATATATTTACTCAATTTAATGATGGGGATGCACCAATAAATCTCAAATTTGTATCTTGTAACTCATTTGGCCCTATGAATTTTCTTATGAACCGTTAGGTCCTATCCCAATGTTAATAACCATTAAACATCAAACATTATCATTGTCAAAATAATATCATCATCATCAAAACAACATCAAACATCACAACATTATTATCAAAACAACATCAAATATCATCATCAAAACAACATCAAACATCACAACATCATCATTAACATCAAACATTATTATCATCAAACATCATCAACATCAGATTTATTTTCAAAAAAATTAAAACTATTGCTCGAGATCCATCATCAAATTCATTAGAACATCAAATCCATCAGATTAAAAGAGAGAAACAGTGTAATTTTTAAAAAGTGAACAAACATTGAAGGAAATGCAAAACATATTATACACAAGAAATTGAACTACTTCACAATCTTTAAAGATACAAAAATCTATAAGGAATAATACCCATAAAACATATCTCTAGAGAGAGAGAGAGGGAGGCAATAATAATAAAATACCCTTGGGGATAAACATTGCCATAGATTGGGAGAACAACAGAGGACCCAACTGGGTTGACGACCGACGAAGAAAACATTGATTTCCACCACGACTTCTTGTTGCTGATTTTCATAACCTGATCCTGATGTTGATGTTGACGGAGGAGATGAAACAGAGACACCCAAAAGCATAGCTACTACTACCATCACCAACATAACCACCTCGCCGCCTAGGGTTTCACGATCTGAGAGAGAGATGGGCAATGGTTCTGTCTGAGAGAGAGAGGGGCAACGACCCTACCCTCGCCTTTGTCTGGACCTACATCGCCGCCGTACAAATGAACCACCACCACCGCGGCCGTATCGACGCTGCCAACAACCTCCTTCCCTTGCCCGAGACAACGATTTGAAGAAGAAGATGATCGTCGTAGAAGAAGAATCATGGATCTGTCTCTTGGGGAGTCGATTAGGGCTCGTATTGATTCGATCTGATTTGAACATCGCTGAAGAATATCATGATGTTGATGATGTTCACATATATATATTTTTTTTTGATGATGTTTTGTTAATGTTTGATATTGTCGATTGGTGCAGTTAATGTTGCTAATGTAGCTAATGTTTTGATGATGTTAATGATATTGTTGATGTTGCTGATGTAGATAGTGGAACTAAATGGTGCATAAGAAAACTTGTAGGACTAAATGGTTTAACTTTCTACCACATAGGATTTACTAGTAATTTTTCCTTTAAGGATCAACTTTAATAATTTATATAATTATAAAATTTCTAAGGGTTAATTATATTTTTAACTCATGTTTTGACTTAAGTTTTATGTGAACAACTTCAATTTCGACTTATTTTTTTTTGTTAATATTTAGGATATTGTTAAGGGATTATTTGAGATGTTCTAAATAAATGTACTTTTTATAGATTAGTTCGAAATGATGTAATAGAGAGATAATGTAACTTAAATAAATGATATGACTTAAATAAGATAGTGACTTTTTAACTTTTTTTATTTTTGGACAAATTACAAACACCCTCTCGAGGTTTGGTGTAGTGAAAATACAGATTCCCCCTGAGGTTTGAAAAATTACAAATTGAGGATCAAATTTTCATAACAAATTAGGAAAAATTAGGAGGGAATCTGTATGAAAATAAAAATCTCAGGAGACAATTTGTTATAGAAATATAAACCTCAGGGAGCGGGATGTAATTTTTCAAATCTCAGGGAGAATCTGTATTTTCACTAAACCTCGAGAGGGGTTTTTGTAATTTGCCCTTGATTATTTTAGTATATACCAAACAAGGCTAAGTATCATAAAATCATTAATGTTGCTAACTAACTTAAAGAAGGGATGCAATTGAAATTAATTTTACAAAGTAAAATTTGAATTAAATTGTTAAAAAGAAAAAAATTGAATCAAATTGTAAGAGTAAGAAGTGGAATTATATAAATCAATTCCCATATATAATAGAATGGATGCGAATTACACCAGAGGAGGCTTCTATACCCTCTTAAGAACGTGAAACTAGGTGCAAAAGCCATTTTCATTCATTGTTCAAATAAGGTTAATCTTTATGTTAGGACATAATTATTTCTCAATTTTCCGGAATTCTAAGATAAACATTAACAACCACAGAGAAGTGCAACATTGCATTAACTAGAACTTAAAAAAAATAGTCTGCTACTCAAACCAATAAGATTAGAATGACAATTATAAGATTACAATATTAGAATGACAATGCTAAGGTTTGAGAATTATATGAAATAAAAATAACAAACATGCACAAACGAGACAAAATTTCATACCTTTCTTCATTTCTTCTTCTGTACAAAAGTCCATTTTATTCACCAAAATGTACTTAGACCCAATCCTGTTCATTTAGTATGATAGAAAAACAAAAATCAACATAAATTTTCTTTAAAATTAACCGAAAATGAGATAATTTGGATAGGAAATGTTTCTGACCTTCTAAAGGGCTAAAAAGGTTTTCCAAAACTAGTAAGATAGACTAGTCTTACTATTAGAACCACCACTGTCACAACTACAACCATTAACACCGCCACCCACATCACCACCACCGCTGCCACAATCATCTCCGTCTCCTCATCCATCACCACAAAACCCAAGCAGCAGCACCGACAACGAGCATGCCACCTTGTTCAAAGCTCAAACTTGACTCATTTAATAAACGAGCTTGGAAATACAGCTTGAGCTCAAATGAGCTCTAAATAAGCTGAGCTCGAGCTTTTCACAAATAGCTTTAGTTTGTTTGCAGCCCGAACCACCACACCACCACCGCCAGCACTTCAACCATCACTACACTACACTACTATCACACAACTACCACCATTGTTGACGCCACTACCACCACACTACCGCTAGTACATTTTTAGATCACAACCGAACACAATAAAGCATTTTCCATCAAAACAAACAAAGCTTCAGAGAGAGAAAGAGAGTCCTTAGGAAGACTTAATGCCAATTCTTATTATACTAATGTTTAGAACCTAGAAATACATGAATCAAAAACTCTACCAATCTATTGGGACCTGGCTACACATGGGCCCCCCAAAAAAATGGAGACATGTTGCAGAGCTGGGATATCCAGCTCCAAGGAGAACACTAATCATAATGTTAATTGAATTGTGGGTACAAAAAAAGGACATTGTTGCTTTGATGATTCGGATAAAAAAAACCTTGTTATGTTGGTGGGAAGAACCTATTGAGATTGAATGGCAGTGTGTAGAACTCTTCATTCCGGTTATCTCCTCTGAATGTTCTGAACTTCAACCACCATGGCATCCCTCGATCTTTCTTCGATTTCTCTACCTCTATTGTGTTGTCGAGAAACACTGCAACTATCAATCCCACTGTCGGTGGGGAAGAGAATATGGTATTCAGGAATGCATTGAACTGCAAAAGAAACCGGTATAATATGTCAAGAGTAAATCTGTCTTATTGTACTATAGTGTGTATTATAGTTGCACTATGACACACATACCCAAAAGGGCAACCACGAAGGAGGTCCAATCACTCTCTAAAAAGGAGACAATCGTTAAGCGCATTAAAACAAGTATGCAGAAGCTCCCTTGATTGTATTTTTTGTTTTTTGCTTTCATTTTTAGGAAAACACATATTAGGTGCTACATTCCAAGACATGCCTCATTATTTTCCATGTTACATGTAACAAGGTTTCAAATTTAGAATTCACTCAAGCTTTTTGTCAGTTTGAGATAAACCAAACCAAACCAAACCAAGCCTTAAGTCCCATCAAATGGGATCGGCTACATGAATCCTTCTTCTCTACTCGACTTTATCAAAGACCATTTGGTTAGTCCAAATAAAGAAATTCATATCTCTATTTACTACACTAGTCCACGACAATCTAAATCAGTCCCTTCCCCTAACACTTCCATCTACCGTTACTGTGTCGCATCTCTTCACTACTGCCTCTACTGGTTTCCGTTATATATGACCAAATCATTTCAATCTATTCTCTCTCACCTTATCTTTTTGTCAATTTGAGATCTATCAAATAATTTCAACCTGGTCTGATTCAAAAATATCCTAATTCTAAAGCTACTAAAATTACAAAAAAAAAAACTTGAGTCAATATTTAAAATCATCACAAGACTGAAATTGCACCCGGTTTCTGGCTTTGTTTTCTCATACAGTTCCACTACATCAAAACAACATTGAATTTTGAGAATCAAGACAGATGTCCGAACCAGAGTTTTTTATTTTTTATTTTATGTATGGACTTTTCAGTTGAATTGTTATGATAACATGGGTTAAATTATCAGGGTTTGTTCAGATTATACTCACCCATCCAGCGTTGGTGCGAACAAGACCTCTGTGAAAAGTCTGGTATTCATTGAAAAACTGAGGAATAGATATCCCAAGGAAGAATGAGAGCCCTATTATAGTGAGATTTCTTATAGAATTCATGTTAGTGAATTGAAGAAATGAGAGGCCGACTGAACCTGCACACACAAAGAAATCTTGTGAAGTGCAGAAAAACAAAATACGAGCAAGATAAATCTTCTCAATGCTAATAGCGTACCCACAAGGCCAAAGAGAACACAGTACAATGCAGCATATATAGGGAAAGGTATTGAAGCGAAAACAGCTCCAAATTTTCCTGCAAACACACCAAAGCATGATGAACTTACTATGTAAAGTTTTTTCAGCACTCAATTGAAGCATTTTAGCAGTTGGGGATTATTTTGTTTTTTGGTTTGTTGTGGGGAGTTTGGATCTATCTTTTGTATATTTTTCCTTTTCTTTTTTCAGATTGTACAAGGATTGTAACCCCTTGGTAAGTTCTCTAATACAAATCTTTGTTGCTTATTGAGAAAAAAAAAAATTTACTTCAGTTCAAATTGCCAAAGTTGTATTTGCTTACCAACGTTGTCAAAATCAAAATCCTAAATTGGACTGTTGGAGAAGTTTATTGGATCAGATCAAGAATCATAAGACCTTACAAAAAAAGAAAAATTACATAATAATTTAATTTAAATAGACATTTCTTAAAAGTATACACAATAAGCCAAAAGTATACTAAAGAGCAGGAAAGATATTGTGAAAAATCAACTGCTCCATGTAATATGTAAATATAATGTTATACAATTAGAAAACTCAAAAGTAATAGTTTTACATTTCATCCACACACAAAAAAAAAGGTGAAAAATAAGAGTTTTATAACAAAACACTTTGCATACTACAACAATGCATAAAAAGGAAAAGAAAGTATTTAACAAAGTTGGAATTGAATATAAATTGAAAACTCAAAAGAGCAGCTTGGCCCAATGATAAGACTTGTTGTTAGCATCCTAGTGACACGGGTTTGATTTATGACAATAGTCTCTAAAAATTTGGGTAAAAGTTGTACTTCTTGCCCTCCTCAAACCTTGCTAAGGTTGAGTTTCTTCTCTCGACTAGTTATTTATTTATTTATTTTTTTGACAATCGGTAGGAGATAAATTACAAATATGAGAATAATTACAACAAACTGGACAATTATAGTTTAACAATGCATATCAGGAAGCCTAAAAACCACCAAGCCCGACAATCACCACAAAGAATAGCCCATGGGTATAAATAAACTCAATACAACCCTCATAATGAGGGAGCAATAATCAACCTTTGCTTTCGGCAAGAATTGACCCCTGAACTCCTAGACAGGAGTGTACAAGAGTGGCTAACTGAACTAGCTCAAATGGTTTTTTCAGCTAGTTAATTTTCTTAAAATACTGCAACTTGTTTTTTCTTATTCTATTTGATTTAATAAGGTTTATTATCTATTTATTTGGACCACGTAAAATTGGTTTTTAGGAAACAAACCTAATTTTTTTTATAATAAAATAAGTCATACAATACAATACAAAACAAAACTTACAAATTGGATCTAGTACGATTGGGATTCCACAATCCTTTACGTTTTGTTCGGTTCATGAATTTGGGAAGGGATTTAGAAAGATGTGGGTGAGAGGTGTGGTTAGAGGTAGTCTAGGAAGATGGCGGGCACTTCAATGGCTTGAGATCACCGGAGGTGGCGAGGAGGAGGTCAAGGCAAGCTTGGAGAGGGAGAGGTTGGCAGTGATAAACCTTGAACATTAATGTAGAGTGTGAGAGGGGGTGTTTAAGCGTAAGACTTAGTTGTATTGTTGCTGTGTCTTGTTGTATATACGATATGTTATATAGGCCACAGGAGTATTGGAGCCCAAGCAAACTGTTGGATAGGTAGCTTGTTCTCCTTAACTCTGCCAGAAGTGATATAAGCCCTTCTGCCGTCTGTAGCTTGACGGCAGGCGGAGAGCAACGCTTCATGGCAGGCAAAGAGTAACGTTTCGTATATGCATCGGATGACATGAATGTAAGATCATTGTTGCCTTTTCTCCAAGCCTGGTTGAGATGGAGTTGTCTTAGCAAGAAGACAACCATCTTGACGATCCCATGACTTTAACCGCCAGTCTAGTATCCTCTGATGATCCCGAGCAGTAGTGCCTGGGTCCTGCTCCCAACTCAGGCATCCAAGTAGGTGGATGGGCCAAGGCCCACCTCAGTGTTCAGGAGAGCAAGGGGCTCGCTTCCAAGCGACCAAGTAGGAGAATGGGCCGTGGGCGTATCTCAATGTTTCCAAGTGACCAAGTAGGAGAATGGACCGCAGGCCGATCTCAATGCTTAGGAGAAGGGCTCGCTTCCAAGTGAGTAAGTAGGAGAATGGACCACGGGCCTATCTCAATGTTTAGGAGAGCCAGTGTTTATCAGTCCAGTCCAAATCCAAGTGAACCGAGGACTGATTATATTGTTGTTTGGTCTTGGAGCGAGGTATGAAGGACCATGGGCCCTATAGGGCCATGGTGCTACCTGTTGTAGGGCTCTTCATATTTAGATATATTTAAGCTTATATGTATGCTCCCTCTTAGACTAAGCATATAGTCTTGGTTTTGCGTGGTGCCTTGGCACATGGCGCCCGTAGGGCTCGCCATGTATCAAACATATGACATGCCCACGTAGTGCCGTATTGGTTTGCCACGTGGGTGGAGTTTTGGTGATATGGCACCCGTAGGGCTTGCTACGTATTGGGCTTGATACAAGTACCCACAAAAGACAAAGAAAATGTAGGTGAAATGTGAATGGAATATAATTACATTTCATACACCTTTTCCCTTTCCATTTCCCTTTCCAAATCCCAACCCAAATCTATGAACCAAACATAGGCTTAAGATCCAACTATCAAGACCAAAAGATCCTACCTATAAGGAATTTTCTACATGATTTGGATCAATTATGCCCAAATGGATTATCTTAATCGGGATTCTGATAACCATGTCGTTTAGGTAATAAATAAATAAATCCAAAACACAATGGACTTGATTTCTACCGATCAAACCATCAATTTTTGATACTCAAAAGACAAAGGCTTATGCATTTCAATATATGGATATGGGCTGTGATAATTGAAACTCTTAACACCTGAATTCAGTGTTTTCATAATTTGCATGTACCAACCTAAGGTGGAGAAGAATATCATGAAGCCAGCAGAAATTTGAACGACCCTGCGACTTCCAACTCGGGTGAGTCCAAGGAGTCCCACATTTTCCCTGGAAACATGGCCTAGTTATCTGTCAAAAGTTTGTATCTTTTACCGAAACAAACGTGACAGAACATTATACTTGCAATCATAATTTACTTACACTGATATGGTAGAACCAGTGCATGTTCCATACAGACCATCAAGCAAAACACCAATACCCTGCAAAGTGATAATGGAAGGTTTTTTAAATATACACCAATTGGTACATAAACACAGTGATTATTAGCTGCATAAAAGAAACAATACTGGTTAGTGGCAATTATCGACAAAACAAGAGTAGTTGTGTAAGCACGCATTAAGTAGAGAGTCACAATTCATAGGAATGAAATCTGAGAACATTTTTGCTGTTATGGGAAAGGTGCATAAGATGTCCTCTTACTGTATTTGAGTTGAAAAATAGATATACTCAAAGATAATATTGTGAATTTGAGACTACCAATGAATTACACATCAAAATAGAATACTGTTCAAACATGATATTACTAGGGGTACCACACAAAAAAAATAAAAAAATAATAATAATTATATTTCAACTTGGTCATATTTTCCAGGATGTTCATGAGATTCTTAACAAGAAAATGTGTCAAATGAGCTCACCTGCCAGCCAATTCCCCGGCTCAAAACATAGGCGGGAGGTGGAGTGGCAATTGCCAGCCGAGATGCTGCCATGTATGCGCCAGTGGACTGCATCATAAAAATATAAGGAGAATATGAACTTTTGGCCAGTCAGATACTATATCCAAAAGTCATAAATATGTTACAAAGAAATAGAATGTCATAGATACTTCCACTAGTAAGGCGGCTTATCACCTGAGAATTTCCATCAAGTTGATTTAATGTAGCCAACAATGAAGTCATTTATTTGCAGTTAGCTCTAAGAATAGAATATTTTTTTCATAAAAGAAAAACTGATAATTAGTAGCATACATAAAGGCCAAATAGAGTAAAGTATGAGAAATAAATGTTTATGGTTATTACCACCAGAAGTTCATGGAATCCAGTTATTGTCCCATGGCCACTTATTTTTGAATTAATTTTTTAATCGACCCTAAGTGTGCTGGTGATTGAAAAAGGAACTTTTTGATGTTGTGGATGGTTTATGGCGAGCTGGCTGAGGGATGCTCTCTGGGAAGATGTTAAGCACTGAGTTGGCTAGAGTCTAGAGATCACCGAGGTGGAGAAAGAGAGACCAAGGCAGCCTTGATGTGAACCAAATGGTTTAGATTAAAAAAGGTTCTAAACCAAAAGAAAGAGAAGTATATGTACCTAGGGCATTAAGAATTCAATTTTAAGTACAATTTTGGTAGTTGCTTTGATGCATGAACAATGGACATCATATTCATGTTATAAATCAATTCAGTGGACCAGTTACTGTGTGGAATCAAGTTGTCTGGTTTAATTCCCAGGCCACAAAGAACAATTTTGAATGTATTACTTCTATATTAGACAAGTTAGGATTTTGGTAGTGGCGGCTCCAACAATTTTTGAAAAGGTAGACATTTTTTTGTCAATCAATAGAAGGTAAATTACAAATATTATGAGAATTTGTAGAAAATTAATGTATTGATAATATTGATTGATTCCAATATACATTTTTGTGTCTTTACAATGGAGAGAATGAACTCTCTTTTATAGAGAGAATAGGTACAATGGAGTAATCAAATTAATGGAGCACTAAACTAAATGGAGCACTAAACTAAATTAATGGAGCATTAACCTAAATGGAGCACTTGCTTGTGGAGCACTTGCTTGTGGAGTTGGTGGAGTTTGTGGTAGGTGAAGTTGGTGGATTTGGTGGAGTTGGTGGAGTTTTTACATTTACATTCAACAGCTCCCCTCAAACTCAAGGGGGTTAGGAACGAACCAACTTGAGTTTGGAGAGAGTAACAAAACAGGAAAATAATCTGACAAATAAAATAAAAGTGGATAGGAGACACTGTATGGTCGTGTCAGACAGTTGTAGAAGACCGTATGGTTATGGCAGACCGATGTAGAAGACAGTTTATGGGGTCATGTCGGACCGTTGTAGAAAACAGTTTACGGGATCATGTCGGACCGATGTAAAAAACAGTTTATGAGGTCATGTAGGACCGTTGTAGAAGACACTATATGGCTGTGTCGAACCGTTGTAGTAGAGAACCGAAATCAATGTCGGAACAGTTTACCGAGTCTTGTCGGACCCATATAGGAGCTAACCGGAATCAATGTCGGGACAGTTTACCGAGTCTTGTCGGACCCATATAAGAGCTAACCGGAATCAATGTCGGGACAGTTTACAGAGTCTTGTCGGACCCATATAGGAACTAACCGGAATCAATGTCGGGACAGTTTACAGAGTCTTGTCGGACCCATATAAGAGCTAACCGGAATCAATGTCGGGACAGTTTACAGAGTCTTGTCGGACCCATATAGGAGCTAACCGGAATCAATGTCGGGACAGTTTACAGAGTCTTGTCGGACCCATATAGAAGCTAACCGGAATCAAAGTCGGGACAGTTTACAGAGTCTTGTCGGACCCTTATAAGTCGCACCCTCAAAAGGCGTGCCCAATCTTATCAAAAGACGTGCCATCAAAAGGCGTGCCATCAAAAGGTGTGCCCGACAGCCATCAAAAGTCGAGCCATCAAAAGGCGCGCCGATTTGTCGTCTAGCGCCGAGCGGCGCGCAATACGCGTGGCTATTGTGGCTATTTAACGAAGACGGAGGCTGAGGCTTAGACAGAACAAAACACTTGCTGAAAACCTCTGAAAACCTCTTCGTTTTTGCTGAGAGAGATTATCCCTGAAACACTCTACAACTAACCCTGAATATGGCCTCTTCTTCCCGTTCAGCGACCCAGAGCATAGCCTCTTCGTCCCGTGGTCTGACTCTCTTTCCCGACCTCAACGAGGCCACAACCCAGAATATAGCCATTGAACCTCAACCAAGCCCTCCTGGTTTTGCGCCTTTGAACTTTCCAATGTTCTCAGTGGAGCAGATAATGGCTACTCAATCTGATATTGAGGCCAATCATTATACTCTGAAGTCATGTGTTGAGACCATGACGGCGGTCAACAACCTGTCGCACCGGCTTCAGAGTAGAACAAATGAGGTGCAGCAGGTAAAAGCCCAACTGGCTCTGCTCCAGAGCATGTATACGGATGCCCGAGCAGAGATATGTGTGCTGAAGGCAGAGAACAAGGAACTGAAGCGGAAGGCCACCGTGATGCTCAGATTTGGAGGGCCACCATATGTGACGGTTGAGGAGCAACGGGAAGTTAACGTGCTCGGCGGCGTGGGAAACACGGAGGCAACACCGGCAAGGGAGGCCCAAGACAAAGGCAAGAAGAAGAGAACCGCTGAAGAGGCGAAGAAGTGAGGCCGGTTGTTTGTGGTGGTTATGGTTTTTTTTTTTTTTTGGTGTAAAAATGTAATCGGGGTTGATCCCCGAGATGAATAAATGACAGGTTTGGAAAATGTTGTTGGTGGTGTTTTGTTTAAGAATAAAAATAAAATAAAAGAAAATAATGGATAAAGAAAATAAAGAAATAAAAAGATGGGACTTTAATAAGAGAGAGACTGTGAATTTCCTCAAAATGAGGTCTCGTTGCGAGCTTCGTATCTTCGATCCACTGCTGAACTTTCTTGTGTGGGCCTAATATTCGATTGCGATCCTCCTCATCCAAAACCTCTAGTTGCATAATTTCACAAACCAAGCTGAGATCTGCTATAGATGGCTGGGTGTTTCCCAGCAAAAATTGCTCATTTTCCTTGAGCCAAAATGTCTCAATCTTTTCAAGAGATGCAGACAATCCAGTGACAGATCTAGCAGACAAGAAGCCTCTAGTAATGAAAATAATGATGCCCAC
Source organism: Camellia japonica (assembly GCA_030407325.1). Classification (NCBI taxonomy): domain Eukaryota; kingdom Viridiplantae; phylum Streptophyta; class Magnoliopsida; order Ericales; family Theaceae; genus Camellia; species Camellia japonica. The sequence continues at coordinate 70,266,989 of JAPPVO010000031.1, forward strand.
AATAAAGATGATTATATTGTTATACCCCCAGAAAGAAGAAGAACCTTCTCATAGAATACGGTGGACAACTCCGAGTGGGCAAGGCTGAGGGCCCACAAACGAAGATATGAAGCTGTATTTGAGACTGCCCCAAGTACAAACTCTATCGTATGTATAAGTTGATGGACGAAAATTTCACTAAACTCAAATTCCTCCCCATGAGAATGGGAATCATGACTTGCCTCCAATTGTAATGAATCTTCTGTGCCTTGAAGTGGCACGTAGGATTGACCGCGGTGTCTATCTTCATGCTGTTTCTTCAAAAGAAGAGGCTTTGGGAGCAGCATCCATGGAACAGCAACGAGGGCCAGCAGCAGCAGTACAAGCTGAACTGTTCTCTGGCCAGCAAAAAACTCGTTTTCCCCAAGTTCGTCAGTGGGACTGAGGAACATATATATCATTACGTGATATAAATCAGCTTTTGAACCAGTGCACCATTTTACAATGATGAGGAGGGAAAGGTAACCGAACAGGCTATTTAAAAATATCAGCTGAGGAACAAATTGGAACCAGATATTCAGGCTATTGCGGAAGAACTTGGCATTGAAATAGCTCAAAAAGATTCCAAGGTTCATCTGGGCTACCCCAAGAAGTATTGACATTTTCATCTTTAACGAATTGAGGAATGGCAACTCACTGCGGGAACCATGCCAGACAGGGTCCACACCAAATGGATATGTGTCACCCACCTTAATCAAGCCTGCAGTAGTAGCATCCCTGCAAGAAAGATCACGGCACGCATAGGCTGAACGAGCAAATAGTTCAAACGGGACAGAGAAGAACTCATTATAGATCAAGCCTGTGTAGATTGAAAAGAGTGCCATCATCAAAATCACATAGCGACCACCAAAGGTCATTTCTGTGATGTCTCCAAGCTTCTGACCAGAGAGTTTCTTTTCCCTGATTATGAAATATAATGTCCCAAGTAACAAGCATATACCATGCCCCCAATCACCAAACATGACTGCGAAAAGAAAAGGGAACGTGACAACAGTGAATACACCAGGATTTGCTCCTTGATATTTTGCCACCCCATATGCATCAACAATCTCCTGAAAAGCAGAAGTGAATTTGTTTGTCTGAAAATAAGGAGGCGGTGACTCTTTTGTATGCAAAATCTGGAAAATGGCACCAACTTGAGAGTTGGAATCATATGATGCCTTTTGCAGTGCATCCTGAATCTGCTTTGCTTTGCGATCTACAGAGGCTGAAATGAGGGGTAAGAGCTCAGCTATGGAAGAAGGTATGTGTAGAAACACAAGTGGAATAAGTTGAGGTCCGGCGGGCGGCCAAGGAAAGGTTGCCGCCCGCCAGAAGGCGAAGAACACTAGGAGCTTAACCTATAGCTCTGATACCATGTAAAAAATTAATGTATTGATAATATTGATTGATTCCAATATACATTTTTGTGTCTTTACAATGGAGAGAATGAACTCTCTTTTATAGAGAGAATGGGTACAATGGAGTAATCAAATTAATGGAGCACTAAACTAAATGGAGCACTAAACTAAATTAATGGAGCATTAACCTAAATGGAGCACTTGCTTGTGGAGCACTTGCTTGTGGAGTTGGTGGAGTTTGTGGTAGGTGAAGTTGGTGGATTTGGTGGAGTTTTTACATTTACATTCAACAGAATTACATCAAAATGAACATTCAATTATGAAATTCAACACACAACCACAAATATATGACAAACCCAACAAAACAGAAGGCAGACAAGGGATGCGTAGGTAGACAAAATCGAACCTCAAACCTCCTAGTGAGATGCATGGACTCTTGGTAAAAGGGCTAACTTTGTAGACATTCAAAAATGTTTTAAAATAAAATGTTAGGTTTGGAAGTTGGTAAGAAAGCAAAACTTCTTTTTGGCTAAAGATAGTTGTTCAAAATTTTGATGAATGTGCTCAAACCAACAACTCAGGGTGTTCAATTTTTATTTTTATTTTTTCAAGGGTTCATAGGGTATACAATTTTTTTTTACTAAAGTGACAAATGATCCAAAATATAACTTTGTAGACATTCAAAAATATTTTGAAATAAAATGTTAGGTTTGGAAGTTGGTAAGAAAGCAAAACTTCTTTTGGCTAAAGATAGTTGTTCAAAATTTTGATGAATGTGCTCAAATCAACACTTCATGGTGTTCAATTTTTATTTTTATTTTTTCAAGGGTTCATAGGTTATACAATTTTTTTTACAAAAGTGACAAATGTATCCAAAATATATACTATTACTAGTATTATTTCTTTATTAGATTATTCAAATGAATACCATCATGGCATAGTGACACCACCCCTGATTGTTGCTTAGGAAGGAGGCTCCAAACTTGAACTATAATATATGAACCCATTGTGAGGTAACAACATTGTGTAGAATCAAGTGCTCAAAGATTTAAAAGTGTGCAACTTAAGGAATCTAATTAATACCTCAACCATTGACACGAGAACCGCTGACATCATGGCAAAGGAATGTCCTGCTGAAAAAGTAGGTGGGCCCCACTGCAGAGGGTATGGGAACATGAACCTGAATTAGCATGTCAAATGTATTATTAGAACCAGCAGAAACACGTCATAAATAAAAGAGAATAAAAATTATGCACGGACCATGGGGCAGTCGTTATGAGATAAGCTTTGTCTGTACGGCAACTGACTTGAGTCATTGGAGGTTTGTTGCGGTAAGCCCCACATGCAGTCAGTATAACCGCATAGATCCAGATGATTGTAATACAAATCAAGATAGGAAACCGTTCAAAAATGGGTAAATCCCTCAGTGGTCTCACATGCTTCAAATACTGCAATTACATCTCTTATTTATGTTAAAGGAAAGATTTAATTATAATGAAAGAGGCCGAAGACTAACTGTAAAATTTTATAAAAGCACTTACCTGTGACAATCCAATGACCAACAATAGCATTGGTATCCCGATTTCTACACAATTACCTAGCTGAAGTTCAGAAATTGCAACAAATAAATTTGCAGAAATCATTATAGAAAGGCTTGTGATGCAAATTAAGACAATAGAAAGCATACTATATACTTAATTCCAACATAATTTCATTGGCTAATGAAAACTTATTAGCATGTAAAAATACCTACCGCAGGAAATCCTCGTTGAAACAACCCAAAACCAACCAATCCAACCACAGGTGCCATACCAAGAGGACTGAAAAAACTGTAAAGAAAACCGCCAATAGCAATAAACACTGTCATTCTGAACACAGATGTATTATACCATCAAATTCTAGATGCTATAACCATACCGTGAAAAGAGACCCCAAACTTGGCTGTAACCTAGGATGATTTGTATGCTTGCTGCTACAATTAAAGCCCCTTGGATAGCTCGCATTGTTTGTGTAAATCTCTGCAAACCAAATTAGATGTGAAGACCTCTTTCAATACCCCCTTAACAAATGTTATTTTGTACAATTTCTGCAAAGAGAATGGAAAAACCTAGAAATCTGTAATTGAAAGTCAGCTTGATGCTGACCATGGATTGTAACCTCATGATCATTACTTGTAAAAGCGTTTCAGATCAATAATGTGAGGGACACTAACAAACATACCAAGTAGACACAATATTAGGTGGGCTCTACATCAAGTGGTGGAACCCACATACAAGGCTTCTATTTTAGTTGATATGTTTGTTGGTGCATTTGTTAGTGTTTCTAGCATACTGGTATCAGATACCATATGGAGATGGAGTCATTGAATTTTGTCTTTCATAGTTTTACAGATAAGTCCACTGGTATGTCATATAATCTCAAAGACCATCATTTGTATTCATAAACACTTCGCAAAAGAAATCATCTTGACATATTAATAGATAATCTCATGTTACTCTTCTTACCATCATTTTTTATGAATTAAACAAGTTTGCAACATAATAGAATTTAAATTATTTATGACCAAGTAGATCTCAATCACTAAAAAATAAATAAAAAATGAAAAGGGGGAGGGGAAGAGGAGCAGCAAGATGGAAACTTACAGCATGGGGTTCACTAATTTGCTGCAGGGATGAGTCATTTATTATGTAAAGTACAGAAATGGCATAAGCATAGGAACCTCCAACAACAGCTGGCAGCCTGGTTCCAAAAAGCGCTTGGAGAAGTGTGTTAATGCCAGCTACAAATAGAAGAGTTTGTATCACCCGTGCCTTATCACCCTGGTATAAGAGAAACAAAACAGTCAAAATAAATTTGAAAAGACAAAGATAGGGTTGAATTATGTGAGGAGGTCCACTTTAGACCTACCATAGTAACAAATCCCACAAACAAGATCTAGGCCAAAATTTGCCTTATATACAATGACCACAAAAATCCCATGTTCTTTGATCTGGAGAGTGAGATAGCAAATGACTGGTCAAGTGAATAACATACATCTGAAATGGCAGCATCTAGACCAAGGATGTCACCTAGGTGGGATCCTACTATGAATAGGTTAAAATTTATTGCATATCTTAAGAAGATGGTTCGTGAAGAAGTCCATAAAATGAAAATCAAGACTTCCTATAATCACATAATGACAGTTGAACAAAGAGAGAACGAAAACTAAACAAAAACAGCTTACATTAGTTCCACCCATTAATGGGACAAGAAATGCAGGGATCATTACAGTTGTGCCCAGCATCAATATGTAGTTCTGAAATGCTAACAGAACAGTTTCAGCTGCAACATAAAACGTAAATGAACATGTGAAAAGAAAAAGAATTCAGTATGAAGGCAAACAGTCTCTGATGCCTAATGAGAAAATGATCAAGGTTTCTTATTTCAAATTCAACATCAATGTTTGTATTAGTCCCAAAATTGGTGAATTCTGTTGAGCTTCTAACAATTAAATTTTTCATAAATAAAGGGAGAAGAATAAGAAGAAGATAGTATAGTAAGATTTCCAGTTCATGGAAAAATGGAAATTCTATCTTATACTCAATATACAGAGGTACAAACTAATATAAACATATAGATAGCAAAACCCCAAGGTATATTTCTTCATCGACCAAAATGTAGGCACTTAAAACAACACAAGTGAGCATACCACTTCATTGCTCAATATGCTTCTATTTGGAAGATCTACTTTCACTATCTATTCCAATGATCCAATCGACACTTTTTGTATCTCTTTGCAAGGTATATATATGTATCTTACGCTTCATACAGGGGATGACAAAACCGTATGGAGTTGCATTTAAGTTCACCACCCCTAACTAAAGAAGCAAACAGTTAACTGATGAAAATAACATCCTTTTTGTGTGCCCTAAGTGGAATTCTAGCCGGCCAATTATGGTAGCCAAATTATGTCACCAAACAATCAATATCACATCATCCCTAATTGTTTTTCTTCTTTTTGAAAACAATGCAAGTAGTTCTAACCCTCTTAGTCTATATGCCAAGTTTTGAACTCGCCTTTCTCAACTGATATTTCCCATGGTTCACCGAATAACCATTAGATGAATAGCTCATTGATCATCCCAAAGGTTAAGACCATGAATCCTGCTTTGACTTTGGCACTATCAAGAGTCATGTCTTTGATTCAACTGTAAAATCCATGTCTTCAACCATGATGCATTGCATTTTAATCTACATTTTTCGCATTTGAGTTCATTCAGATGACGGCCTATCTCAGAGCTTCTACTTGTTGATGCCACTGTTTTCATTGAACATGTTTTGATCATATCAATCAAGACACCGTTAATACATTCTCAACACGGGTCACTAAAGTTCTCCATACTTTCGGCATGCACATTTTAGAGTAAGTTGACCTATTAGGGAAACAATCAACTCTAGTATAAAATTGTATCTCTTGCTTTAATCAAAGAACATGAAGGATTAGGATAAGCAAAGAGGACAACAAGATCAGAGCTCTCCAATCAGTGATCAAAGTTTAAACCCTTAATTCAAAAGGATCCATTTATCAATACACTAGGAATTATATACCCCCTCTTAGCAGATCCTCGACCACAAGAGTCACTGATGATCACACTCTGAATCCCAAGCTAAGCATTGCAGACAGTCTTCAATTATTTCACTATATGATTAAATAACCCTTTCCTCATGACGGATTTTTCTTTCTGTCTTTTTAATTATCCTTCTTGTACCTGTATATATCTTGAACTCTAGAGGTCTTTTCTAAATTTAATGCATCATTCTTCTCATTCACCATTAATTTCAAATTCCATGTCGACCAGATCAAACCCTCATGTTGGAAAGTGATGAAATCATCAGATCATTTCTGAAACAATATCAATCAGATAAACCATATCCCAAAGCAGTAATCAATCCATAATGTATTTCGCATAGTTAGGGGCTAACATGATACACAGACCCATCAGAGATATAGGAAGTCATGAAGATGTTTTCTTAGAGAGACAAAATTAATGTTGCAATATTTTCTTAGCAAAGATACAATGTGTGCCTAATACAAATTAAGTAGAAGACAACTCCAATGAATAAAAAGACGACAAAAATACAAAAATACCCTTAACCCAAAAATAAAATAACAATAATACTAAATGAAGAATACATCTTCACAACATTAGTATCTATAGAAAATGGTATAAAAACAATAAATTTTATACAAAAACTCCATCCATTCCTGATGATGTGGCAATTGTATTTTTAAAATTATGAGCCATAATGGAGGTTGTTTAGGTTCGAAATGAAAGGGCTACCAGCAGCCACATCATTTTGTACATTAGTCATGTACAATCAACCACCGGAATAAAAATTAAAGCTTGAGTAAATAAAGAAAACCAATTAGTAAACATTGTATATTATTTAAAGCACATTATCCGAGCTGCTTCGGGTATACTAGAACACCATATAACTAGGGTCCCCATTTTTTAAAGCAGCATATTAAATATTCTTCAACAAAAGATCTCTCAAATATTCGCCACATAAATATTTAAATCAGTCATAGCATGCTTGTAGACTCCATGACATCTACTAAAGCGGGGGGGTTGGAAGGGGGAATAAACAAAACCGTATACCAGGTTGAAAGGGTTCATTTACTATTCTGGGATTTGTCAGCAGTGAAGCATAATTTCTTCCATCAATAATGCCCTGTTTGGATGCAGAGAAAATTCTGGGACACGGGAGAAAGAAAACTAGGAATACCCAAAACAAGATTCCACGTATAGCATCTTTTCCAACAATTTCTTAGAGAATAATAGGAGCCCAAATGAATAAAATGTACAAACTCCATTGTTCTATAAAGAAAAACAAGTCAAGTCACAGCGTTATCATCCATTTCCCCTGTCACCCACTACGAACCAAACACCAAAATAAGAAAATAGCTTGAAAAAAAATATGATTTTTGAGTGAAAAATAGAAACAAGAGAGACGTTTCTGTGAAGTTTCACAATGAAGTTTTACAATGCCGTAATGCCTCAGGCTTCTATCGGGCAAATGTCATTCAAAAAACAGAGACTACTCTGCAACTTCAAAAACCCACAAACCCCAACAAACCCACTTCACATTCAGAATGTTTTTAGATGCTATGCATAGATTCTAGTAATCTGCAAGTGTGAATATATATATATATATATATATAGAGAGAGAGAGAGAGAGAGGTGGGGGTTCAGGGGACACATACCCCATGGAGGATTAGAATCTATGCAGTATTCAAGGTCTTGGAGCTGTTCCATGGGAGGATGGGTTATGTCTGCCATTGTTGAAACTTCGCGAGCTTTCTTTCTTTCTTCTTTCACACAGAATCAAAATAAAGAGAGAGAGAAAGAGGCAGAGAATAATAAGAAGAGAAGAGGAATAAGCGAAAGAAGGGAAATACTATGCTACATACTCATCAACTTGTGTGTACAGTGTATATTGTATAATTAAAAAATATATATATAATTTTATATTTTTTTAGTTATAATTAAAAAATAATTATAATCAAATATTATATAAAAATTATGAGTTATAATTAAAAAAAATTATAATTATAAAAAAATTGATTATAACTAAAAAAAATTATCATAACTTAAAAGGTGTATAAATTATTATAACTTAAAAGGCGTATAACATAGGGATGTGCATAGTAAAATTTCCCGCGAACAAAAGAACAAAGTAAAAGCACACTGGCACACACAGATAGGAAGTGAGAGAAAAGTTGAAAGAGAGAAGGCAAGGCTTTCATTTATATTTTTACTAGCCTATCACTCGTGCTATGCACGGAATAATTATAGATATTTATATTTATTTTCATTTTTTTAATATATAAATTAAATATATAAATTAAATATATAGGGTTTGACTGAGGAGTTTGAAAGAATTTAATAAGTGTTTATTTATTTATTTAAGAGGTATTTACATAATAATTACATAATATATAAATTAAATACATGGGGTTTGACCGAGGAGTTTGAAAGAATTTAATAAGTGTTTATTTATTTATTTAAGAGGGATTTACACAATAATTACATGGGTCTCTTGGGGAAGCAAAAAGTAATAAAATTAGGATTTCATTTACTGCGTTATTCATTTAATAAGTGTAATTATTATAAATTAAGTGTTTATTGTAATCAATAGTGTAATTATTACAATCTTTGAATTTATTGTAATCAATAGTGTAATTATTACAATCTTTGAACCAATCACCAATCACCAAGTCAATTTTTTAAAAAAAAATAATTAAAAAATCAGGAAATTAGGATTGGCATGTTGGAGGTTCCACAAGCCTTGGGTTTTAAAAGACGGCATTTACACAATAATTACATAATATATAAATTAAATACATGGGGTTTGACCGAGGAGTTTGAAAGAATTTAATAAGTGTTTATTTATTTATTTAAGAGGGATTTACACAATAATTACATGGGCCTCTTGGGGAAGTAAAAAGTAATAAAATTAGGATTTCATTTACTGCGTTATTCATTTAATAAGTGTAATTATTATAAATTAAGTGTTTATTGTAATCAATAGTGTAATTATTACAATCTTTGAATTTATTGTAATCAATAGTGTAATTATTACAATCTTTGAACCAATCACCAATCACCAAGTCAATTTTTTAAAAAAAAATAATTAAAAAATCAGGAAATTAGGATTGGCATGTTGGAGGTTCCACAAGCCTTGGGTTTTAAAAGACCCTTTTCCTTAATATATAGATAAGAAATGTTTGGTTGTCGAATTTTTGTGACTCAAATAGTTTGAATATGTCTAAATCATATTGTTTTATACTTAAAATGATTTTGTTTTAAGTGTTTTAAGCTATTCAAATCATGATTTTTTGAACCACTTATCATTATTGATTTTTATATATCTAGGTTCATATTATTCGTCTCACATTTCAATTCCCCAATAAATTTACATTAAATAATTTAAATTTATTGAACTTTCGTTTGGCATTTTAATCTTAAATTAAAATAATTATAAAATGATAAAATCAATTAAAAAGTTAATAAAATAGAATATTATATTTAAATCATAATTATTTTATCGTTTCTCTTATAAAAGTCAAAAAAGTCAAAAAATCTATTTCAAATAAAACTTTTTAGCTCAAATTAAAATAGTCAAAAAATTAACTCACATCGCAAATGAATCTTAAAAAATTAATTAGCTCTTTCAGCAATACACAGATTATAAAATTAGACGTAATTTTTTTATATAAATGTGAAAAGAGTTTATAAAAAGTGGGACTTATCTATGGTTCCATTGTTATGTTGGGAAATATTATGGTACACATTTTTAAAAAATATGTATCATATGTATCTTATAATTAAAAAAAAAATATCATAATTTTATATTTTGTGAGTCATAATTAAAAAAAATTGTCATAACTAAATACAATATGAGGTATAACTAAAGATTTTATGAGTCACAACTAAATAAAAAAATTAGTCATAATTAAAAAAAATAGCATAACTATGGGTGCATATGATACACTATTTTTCAAGGGGTGTATATTACAATTTCCCTTTATGTTTGATTTCATATATTTGAAAAAATTATAAAATTAATCAGCTTGTTTGGTTCCAATTTTCAGAAAATTCTACTTTTTTATTTTTTGTATTTTAATGTTTTCAATGAATTTTTTTAATATTTTAAGCATTGTTTTTAATTTTTAGACACACCTAACATAAATATACTTAAAAAGTATAATATTTATAAAAAAAATCTTTAAAAAATACACTAAATACCAAAAAATACAAAAAAAAATACAAAAAATTCAGTACATTTTCGTATTTTTGTGTATTTATTAATTTTTTAAAATATTTTTTTACAAATATTTTACTATTTTAGATACATCTAAATAAGTTGCATCTAAAAAGTAAAAAAATTACTTTAAATTTTAAAAATATTCACTAAAAATAAAAAAAACACGAAAAATAAAAAACTCAATTTTTAGAAAACTGAATTCAGAAAACTGAAATCAAACACACTGAATAATATCTAAAATAAGGAGGAGGATTCCTCCAGTCTAGAGTGTTTGGGCCTGTGGGCTTCATTATGAGTTTCGTTTTGATAATCTGAATTATTTATTTTATCGGGCACTTCATATATTTTATTCACCAAATAATTAGGTTGATCTGATAAATATAACTTGTTCAATTTATTACTTTTGTCATAGAAAAATGTATAGTTTTTTTTAAAAAAATACAAATTGTCGTTCATTTTTTTAGTAAAGAAATACCAAAATTAAACAAGTTACAGTTATCAAATTGACTTAAATTTTTTTTGAATGAAATGTATAAAATACTCAATAAAACAAATAATTTAAATTATCAAAATAAAACTCATAATAAGTCCAGTTCCAAATAATCCCTCCAATCAAATTTTTGACCGGAGGGAATCTCCTCCCTAAAATAAATAGTGTGAATTGAAATATGAAAAATGATTTGTGGCTCTAAAACTGCTGGCACTAATGACACTAATTTCCTGTTTTAATAACTTTATTTATTTATTTATTTATTTTTACCTAATATAAAAATTCGAGACATTAATGCCCCTGAATTTCGAGCTCCATATCAGAGCTGTTGAAATATATAGAAATTGCAATAAGCAAATGTGGAAAGTGAATTCCTCTTTTTCGCTTTATTTTCTATTCAATAGGTTAGCACCTGCCATACGGCATGGACGCGGGTCCATGAGCAAAAATTTGGGTTGATTTTGGATAATTTAAATAAGTGTTTTTTTTAATTTTTCATGAAATATAGATTGAGTTTGAAATGATGTGATAAAGAAGTAATGTGTCTTAAATAAGATAGTGACTTTTTAACTTTTTTTACTATGACAAACAAGGAATATAACAATAAAATCTCCTTTGGCAATGATATATTTTGATTAAAAAATTAAAATATTAGTATAAATTATTATATCACTTTTTTTTTTGTATATATTTTTTTATAAAAAATCAACAAATTATTAAAATAATTTATTCCCACACTATGGCTAAAATTGATAATGCACAATCACCCACATATAAGACCATCTCCAATAACTACTTGAATCTATCATCAAATTTGAATTTAGTAAAAAATGAATCATTTTCATCAAATATATATCAAATTCAAGATTTCACTCTTCTTTCATTAAATTGAAAATCAATGTGTATTTCATTAAATCACTGTTCATAGTTGTTTGATTTTTACCACCAAATGTGCCCTGAATGATCACCTCAAGGTAAAAATTTGTAAAAAAATTAACTGATCGATCGACCCCTTAGATGACCACCTCAAGGCAAAAATTTATGAAAAATTTACACTGGCCAGTCGACCGGCCAAATATCCATCCAATCATTCGCCCGGTCAACCAGTATTCTGAGGAAGCTTTAAAAACTTCGTTTGAGCACTTGATATCAAATGAAATTTTTACTCAAATTTTTATTCAAATTTGATAAAAAAAAATTGATACACTATTAGAGATGTTCGAATACAATTACATGTTTTGGAGAGTCACCCAAAATATATAAAGAATAAAAAATAAAAAATAATTAAAAAATAATAATATTAATAACATAATATTACAATTATATTAAGGCCATGTTTGGCATAACCTAAATAATACAAAAAGTCACTATCCTATTTAAGTCACATCATCTTATTTAAATCACATCATCTCTCTAACACATCACATCAAACTCAACTCAAACCCAACCCATATAAATCAATAAATCAAAATATATATTTTTTTAAAACATCCCAAACCAATCCTAAATTTTTCTTCGCCGTTGTGAAGCACCTAACGAGCCGATAGGCTTCTCTCTCTTTTTGAATCGGTACTGCTGATTGTGTACTTGCCCCTTCTTCATCATATATCTACATAATTACCATCCGGCCCCACAGCCTTCTCCTCCTCTCAGAAATAAGGGCTGTGCTACATTCTCTTAATTTTTGGCCCCTTAATCTCCCTAAATTTCAAACCAAGGCAAAAAAAAAAAAAAACCCAAAACGACGTCGTTTTGAGTATTAGGGGATTAAGGGGAGCTTTTTTAGGGGGACAAATCATTTTCCCAGAAATAAATTACTACTTTTGACACAAATTCTGTTTTTAAGAAAAAATTTTGGAAAAAATTATTTACAAATAGGAATGGCAACGGGGCGGGCCGGGGCCGGGGATCACCCTCCCCGTCCCCGATCCCCGAAGTTACAGAATTTCCCGTCCCCGTCCCCGTCCCCGACGGGGAACCCATCATCCCCCCCACCCCCGTCCCCTAACGGGGATCGGGTTTCCCCGACCCCGGAAAATCCCCGCAGCTCATAAATCAGATCGAGATAGATAGAACATTTTCATCATCAACATCAACGGCAACAACAATAACATCAAGATAGCTAGACAGATCATAAATCATCAACAATAACATATTTTCATCATCAACATCAAGATAGATAGACAGATCGAGATAGATCTATCATCATCTTCATCATCAAACACACACACACAAGCATATCTATCATCATCTTAAAAAAATAAAAAATAAAAAATAAAAACATATCTATCATCATCTTCATCATCTGTGTTGTTCTTGTTCAGATCTGCGGCAGATGGAGATCGATCGGAGTCGGAGAAGAGAGACGAGGCATGATGGAGATCGATCTAGCATCCAGACCTCAGATCGGAAGGACGTGATGAAGTCTTCGGAAGGAGGGAGATCGGCGTGAGGCGTGATGGAGATCGGATCGGAGGGACATCAGAGGGAGGACATCGGAGGGGGGAGGGTTTTACCGAGAGAGAGTGAGAGAGTGAGAGATAGAAGGGAGGAGAAAGAGGCTGCGGTTTGGTTTAAAACCAAACCCTATATATGTTATATATATATATAAGGGCAAAACAGTAATTTTCTGTCGGGGAAAACGGGGCGGGGATCGGGGCGGGGATCGGGGCCGGGGTCGGGGCGGGGATCGGGGCTGAAATCTGTATCCCCGTCCCCGGCCCGTATATCATCGGGGATGAAATTTTGAATACCGTCCCCGTCCCCGCGGGGATATTTTTCGGGGAATCACCACTTAATTCGGGGTCGGGGGGTCGGGTCCCCGTCGGGCCGGGTCCCCATTGCCATCTCTATTTACAAATAAATTTTTTAGAGAAATTAAACTAAACAATTTTTTTTAAAAAAAATCTCAAAATTTTGTTTGGTTATCTACTTTTCAAAATCGCTCTCTCTCTCATACACATCAAATCAATCATTTTTTTTAAAACTTTCTCCCCCCAAAACAATTTTCCAAAATCATTTCTGAAAAAAAATAAATCAAACAAGTTTTCGTACTTTTTATTTAAAAAACTATTCTAGAAACACAAACTAAACACACCCTTAAATCTAATGCCTAATTAATTATCAATTGTGATAAAGACTCTCGCACATACATGATCTCTACAATTTCCACTCTCATTTCAACCACTCATAATGTAAGACCTATATATACATAAGTGGATTTCACACATACATCAAAAACCAAGACCAAATTAGGGACCCCCCCCCCCCCAAAAGGGTCCAAACATTTCTGATTAATTATAGCATTAATTAGTTGATTAGGATTGCATTGGTGCATTGCGTTGGCAAGTGATACTCACAATTTGCGTGCATGTTATCTTTTGTTTTAAAGCTCTGTTTGATTTTAGAGATTTGAAAAATAATTTATTGATAACACAGTATTTGGCCTATTTGATTGATTGATTTAGGACCGTTCATTAGTGGAGGATTTGATTAGTATGAACAAATTCACAAAAATTTTCTGCACCAAGAAATTGTTTTTAAAAATAAATCTTTAATTTTCAATTCATATATATATTAATATTTTTTTAAAAATTTTAATCAATAGTTTTTACTCTTTAGATTCATTTAATCTACCTACACATCAAAAGTATACAATTTGTAAAAGAAACTTTAAAATATTTACTGAATACTACAAATATAAAAATTCAATACATTTTCATATTTTTTTATTTATTGATTTTTTTTTAAATCTCTTCACAAATATTTTATTTTTTAAATATATATCTAAATTAGGTGCATCTAAAAGATTAATAAAATTAGACTAAACTATTAAAAAGTTTACTAAAAACAAAATATAAATATGGATTGAAAATTTAAAAATTATTTTTGAAAACTCAAAATCAAACAAAATATTTTTTTCTATCAATACGAAAATAATTGTAAATATGAAAAATATGAAACAAATAAGTAAGAGAGAGAGAGAGAGAGAACACTAAGTAAAGAGAGAGAGAGAGAGTACACTAAGTATTAAACTCATCTTTATAGGAATTAAATCCACAATCTTACACTATAAAATGATATTACACAATCATTAGTATTTTGTTTCGATTGAAGGGTTTGGGGAGAAAATATCCGTTTCACTTGTTTGGATGATTATTAGGTGAAAATGTTGGATTTATTTTCTAGTGTGGCCCAATAACCTACATATTTTTACATGTTTTATTTTATTTAAACTCCACAATTAGATAAAACCAATATTATATATAAAGTTCAGTAATTAGAATTTTAATATAATCACTCTTCTAAGATAAGAAAGAAACCTTGATGGATTAGGAATTATTCTGATAGAGTTTATTTGGCCATCTTCTCTCTTCTATATAAGGATGGGTGACTCCCCTTCTTTTGAAAGCATTCTATCACTCTAAGTTTTATAGTCATCCTAATTAAGAGAGACAAAGAAAAGAAGGCGAGCCAAGAATTAAAGGTTCAACTATTAGGGGTATTTTCTCAACTTCTCTAATTCAATGGCTGACAAAGGTATGTTCGTTTTATTCTTGAGTTGTATTGAATTCAAGATCCTGTTAAGTGTAATTCCGCATTATTATTATTATGGTTACATGTATTATTAATACTTATATGTGGTATCAGAGCTTTAGTTTGTGAATCAATACATCTTGGAATAATAATATATTTATGAATATTGTTATTATATTATAATTATAATTATAATTATTCGTAAAAACATACTTTTGTTTAGAAGGTTTGAACTCTGTCGGCATGTGATGTGCACTCCATTAAGTATGCACATCATGGACTCCCTCACTCACAAGACAACATGATCTGTTAGGTCCTAACCTAAATAAGAGCACAGTCCACTCACTTTGTTTTGTGATTTGTTAAGTGCAGGCCTTTATGTAATTCTATATGCTGTTCATATGCATGTTTTGATTTATTATCAATTTTAGTAATAATAATTTTTATAATCATCATAATATCATATTAAATTGCGTGTATTGCTTGCCGTTATGATAAAGTGCATAGATTAAAAGTAATTTTATAATTTGTTGAATCATTCGGTCTATTAAAGAATTATGATTTTATCTCATCTAATTATATGCACTTATTGTTGATATTTATATATTTTCATGATTTAAATTTGATATAATGATATAATTTTATGACATTGAATATTAAATATTGGAGTGGTTAATTCATATTAGGTGTAATTCTTATTGATCATTATATGAGATATTCATGATTGTCATGTTATATATATATATATATATATATTCATGTTTGTCTAGAGTTATTATTATTATCATATTGGTAATTGCAATCACATAAAAGAAATTCTAGAAATCATTAAATGGTGATTGAATTAATGATAATTAAATAACTCAAATTAATGAATAGAGAATATTGTTGGTTAGTTCCGTATTCATAGGGTTTACTAATTTAGTAGCTGCCAAAGTGGCCTAGATTTGTAAAACTTATGAATATAGAACTACATAAAAGAATTGTTAAAAGGGTAACATTAAGGTTGATAATATTCTCAATTGCAGTTATAATTAGGAGATTGAGACTAGCCCAAAGGAAAGTCACTTTCAAATAATTATAAACTGGGTAGGATAATGTAATTTATGCAATTTGACAGATTAGAATTGAATACTCAAAGGTAACATGACTAGCTGAAAAATTGCATAAATTACTTTAGACCTACATAAGTGATTCTTGACGAGTGGACAATAGATATACCTAAGTTTTGCCCAAAGGAAAGACTTATGTGATATCAATAGTTCATCATAATTCTCAAAGCTTTAATATGTATATTGTTTATGCATTTTTCCGTGTTACTTATGAGATCTTGTGTTAATATCTCTTAAGATCTGTCAAAAAGATAGCTTGATATCTAAGGTGGTTGGACTTAGAAAGGAGGCTATATTGACTCCTCCGACCTTCTTGGGATCTTACTTGGTTATTGACCAAAGGACTCTTTAGTGACGTTACCCTAACGCTTAAAGTAAAATTTGGTTAAAGGCTGTTGAAGATCGACAAGCCACTTGCTGGCACTATTATGGTTGAATTAACAACAATGAAATATAATGGCCACCGAGGAGTTTAGGATCACATCCTCAATATGGCGACAAAGTTGCAAAGCTTAAAACTTTAGGGATGCAAGTTGATGAAACTTTCCTCGTGCAGTTTGTTCTCAACTCACTTCCATCACAGTTCGGCGCATTCAAAACCCACTATAACACCAATAAAGATAAGTGAAGTTTGAATGAGCTGACTAATATGTGTGTTCAAGAGGAAGTGAGGTTGAGGGAGGAAGGACGTCAAACTGCATTGGCTGTAACTCATGGAGCTATAAAGAAAAAGATGGGTAAGTTTGTAAAATCAACGAAAAATCCACCAAAGAAAAAGAATGAACCTGGGGAAGAAAATCAGGCTCAGAATGGTTTCACTGTCAAGTGCTACTTTTGTGGCAAGAAGGGACATATGAAGAAAGACTGCAACAAGCGAAAGGCTTAGTTCGAAAAGAAATGTAAGAAATTTTCTTTTGTTTGTTATGAATCAAATCTTGCTGAAGTATCTTCTAATACTTGGTGGATTGACTCTGGGGCCACGATCCACATTACAAATGACATGCATGGATACCTCTCAACCAGGAAACCGAAGGAAAGTGAAAGATTTGTCTATATGGGGAACCGTCTCAAAGCTGAAGTCGTAGTTGTAGGAATCTATCGACTGATTTTAGAGACGGGTCATCAGATGGATCTAGAAGACACTTTTTATATTCCTTCAATTTCTAGGAATTTAGTTTCGTTATCTAAATTAGATCGTGTTGGATATTCAGTTTTATTTAATTGTGGAAAACTCAATTTAATGTTTAATTCAAAAGTGATTGGTTCTGGTAATTTATGTAATGGTTTATATAAAATTACCTTAAATCATGAGTTTGCACAATCATTAGTAACTCTGCATTCGAATATTGGCTTAAAACGTGGTCTAATTAATGAAAAATCCTTAATCTTGTGGCATAGACGGTTGGGGCATATCTCTAGAAATAGAATTGAAAAATTGGTGAAGAATGGGATTTTGGAAAACCTAGACTTCACTGATTTTTAGCTATGTGTGGATTGCATTAAAGGAAAGCAAACCAAACACACCAAGAAATGTGCCACAAGAAGTAATGAGCTTCTTGAGATAATTCATATAGATATTTGCGGGCCACTCAACATCCCATGTCTTAGTGGTGAAAAATATTTTATCACATTTATAGATGACTTCTCACGTTATGGATATGTGTATCTAATTTATAAAAAGTCTCAGGCTGTTGACATCCTTGAGGTGTACATAACTGAAGTCGAGAGACAATTAGATAGAAATGTTAAAATAGTGAGATCAGACAGGATGGTGAATATTATGGTAAATATGATGAGTCAGGCCAAAATCCTGGCCCATTTGCAAATTCTTAGAAAAGAAAGGCATTTGTGCTCAATATACAATGCCTGGTACGCCACAGCAAAATGAAGTTGCTGAAAGGCGTAATCGTACACTTAAAGATATGGTTAGGAGTGTGTTAAGTTACTCAATTGTACCTATTTCAATATGGAGTGAAACTTTAAAAGACTGCAATGTATATCTTAAATAGGGTTCCTAGTAAGGCGGTCCCAACAACTCCTTTTGAGTTGTGGACTGGTAGGAAACCTAGTTTGAGACACTTACATATTTGGGATTGTCCAGCAGAGGCAAAAATCTTCGACCCACCAGAGAAAAAGTTGGACTCAAGAACAATATCTGGATATTTCATTGGTTATCCAGACAAGTCTAAAAGGTACAAATTCTATTGTCCTAATCACAGTACGAGAATAGTGGAGACTGGTAATACTAGATTCCTAGAGAATGGTGAAATTAGTGGGAGTGAGAAAACACAAGTGGTGAATTTCGAGGAAATTATGGTGGATGTCCCAACATTTGACCCTTATCGAAAAATTGTTGTACCTCAGACTATTCCACAAGCTGAGGGAAACGAACAACACAATGAAAATCCTTCACCACCTCATGTTTCACCACTTCATGAAGATACCACCATTGAAAATATTGTAGAACCACCACAACCGGCAGTTCTGAGAAGATCTCAGAGGGAAAGAAAGCCTACCATTCCAGATGATTACATGGTGTATCTACAGGAATTTGATTTTGATATTAGGATTAACAAAGATCCAGTCTCATTTTCACAAGCCATGAATAGTGATGATTCTTCTAAATGGGTTAATGCTATAAATGAAGAGTTAAAATCCATGGAACAGAATAGTGTTTGGGATCTCGTCGAATTGCCTAATAACTGTAAAAAGGTCGGGTGTAAATGGGTCTTCAAGACCAAGCGTGACGCAAAAGGCAATATCAAACGATTTAAAGCCAGACTTGTTGCCAAGGGTTTTACTCAAAAAGAAGGCATAGACTATACAGAAACCTTCTCTCCAGTATCTAAGAAGGACTTGCTTAGAATCATCCTAGCATTAATAGCTCATTATGACTTAGAGTTGCATCAAATGGATGCGAAAACTGTTTTTCTAAATAGGAATTTGGATGAAGAAATTTATATGGAGCAGCCAGAAGATTTGCAAAGAAAGGTAAAGAACATTTAGCTTGCAAATTAAAGAAATCCATATACGGACTTAAACAAACTTCCAGGCAATGGTATTTAAGGTTTAATGATACCATTACCTCTTTCAGATTTAAGGAAAATGTAGTTGATCAGTGCATATATCTGAAGGTTAGTGGGAGCAAGTTCATTATTTTGGTGCTATATGTAGATGACATTTTGTTAGCTAGTAATGACCTTGGCTTATTGCATGAAACCAAGGAATATCTCTCTAAGAACTTTAAAATGGTCGATATGGGTGAGGCAAACTATGTTTTTGGCATAGAGATCTTTAGGGATCGATCTCGAGGATTGCTAGGACTATCACAGAAAGGATATATTGATCATGTTTTGGAGAGATTCAATATGCAGTTTTGTTCAGCCGGTGATGCACCCATCATGAAGGGTGATAAATTAAGTGAAAAACAGTGTCCAAGGAATGACTTGAAAAGAAAACAAATGAAGGACATTCCATATGCTTTGAGGCTACAAATCATGCTTTATAGTTGCGAAATTTCATCTCAGGACTTGGTGTTGTTGACTCAATTGCCAAATCGCTGAAGATATATTGTGACAATACCGCAACAGTTTTCTTCTCTAAAAATGGAAAGTACTCTAGTGGTTCCAAACACATGGAAGTAAAGTACTTAGTCGTTAGAGAAAGAGTCCAGAAACAATAAGTGTTAATTGAAAACTTAAGCACCTCTCTTATGATTGCTGATCCATTCACAAAGGGATTGCCACCAAAGACATACAAAGAGCATGTTATCAGAATGGGTCTTTTAAACAACCCTTGATGTGTATGGTTAATCGTGAGTGCTTATTTTTATTTGACACTATTTGCGCAATAATAATTTTGTTTCTATTTTTCCTGTTTCTAAAAGTGTGTGTACACATTAATTTGAATATTAATAAACAAGGAATGTCTTAACAAGACAAATTACAGGAGCCTTTCAGGAAAATAATTATATATCCCGATAAAGGACTGGGTTGGTGAAGGTTATCAATGGTGTAGTGCATAGAAGGAAATATGACATAAATGTTTTATAACCGCTATGACTCACATTGGTGATATGAAGTAATCACAGTATTATAGTTTCTAATATATCTGAACTTATTGGCTATTTTTAAAATTCGTGATCACGTGTTAAAGTTTTTAGTGTGGAATCCAATGAGTCAAAATTTTTTATAAGTTGCATATTTTTTGGAAAAATTCATAATTGCATCATAATCGGCTTAATGGGCCAAGTGGGAGAATGTTGGATTTATTTTCTAGTGTGGCCAATAGCCTACATATTTTTACATCTTTTATTTTATTTGGACTCTACAATTAGATAAAGCCAATATTATATATAAAGTTCAGTAATTAGAATTTTAATATAATCACTCTTCTAAGATAAGAAGGAAACCTTGATGGATTAGGAATTCTTCTGATAGAGTTTATCTGGCCCTCTTCTCTCCTCTATATAAGGATGTGTGACTCCCCTTCTTTTGAAAATATTCCATCACTCTAAGTTTTATAGTCATCCTAATTAAGAAAGACAGAGAGAAGAAGGTGAGCCAAGAATTAAAGGTTCAACTATTAGGGGTATTTTCTCAACTTTTCTAATTCAATGGCTGACAAAGGTATGTTCGTTTTATTCTTGAGTTGTATTGAATTCAAGATCCTGTTAAGTTTAATTCCGCATTATTATTATTATGGTTACATGTATTATTAATATTTATAGAAAAATGATGAGAAATGGTGAAAGATGGCGAGAAAAGAACTTTCACCAAAATTATATTTTGTTTCTCACTAAAAGTGGGGAGATTTGGTAAGAAAAGAAATAAGTTTGAAGAAACTTTTCTAAAATACTAAAATTACACTATGGTGGTAGAAGCTAGAAAAATAGCTTATTAATATAAAATAAAATATTTTTTTTCTTCTTATTTACTCTATCCAAATAACATAGGTGAGAAATCACATTAACTTCTATTTTATTCATCCAAATACAATGGTGAGAACCCATAATCATTTCTTTTTATTTCTCACCTCACGATCCAAGTGGAGTATAAGTTAAATACCCTCGTTAACATTGCTAAGTTCACACAAATAAAGCATAGAAAATATATTATGTGATTGAAATTTAATTTAAGTATAACCCACATCATACTCTAAATAAATTTAGCACAACTTATGTTTTGTGCAGTTAGCATTATTGTTTTAGAATTTTTTTTCAACTGTACTATAATGGTATGAAATTTTTGTATGAGCATTATTAAAAAAAAAAAAAAAATTTATAAAAAAAAATTGAGTAATGATACAAATAAAAAATTTACGCAATATTTCTATACATAGTAATGTAACTCAATATAAATCATTTATTTTAAAATAAAATATTCATAAAAATTATAATTGAGACATATAATATCCACTTTTTTAATGTGTGTATTATTGAATTTATCTTCATTTTATTTAGTGGTGTATTTAGCAGTGTAGGTGGATGGAAATTTAATGCAATTTAGAGGGACCAATAGTTTTGTTGTCATGTGTCTCTGTAATGCAATTGCTTTAGGGTTTGTTGGTAAGCGAGGGACGTAAAGAATATATGCTTGCTGTCCAAAGTGAAAGTGGAAGCATTTAACCTGTGTTTGGCTAGAAGATTTAGAAAAACGAAAAGAAAAAAAGTGTGAAATTAGGTAAAATGTAAGTATATTTTATTCACATTTTACTTATATTTTTTAATTTTCTTTTCAAATCACTTTTTAAATCCTCTAACCAAATACAATACTATAGAATGTGTGTATGTGAGAGAAGACAGTCAAAGTGATAAAATCTGGATAACTTGAGGACCAGAAGTCCGGGGGTTTCTAAAAAGCCCTCACACAATAATTTTAGGCGGTCCTTAGATTATAAATTTTGGTAAATTTTATATAAAAATAAAATAAAATATAACTATATTTTATTTATATTTCTCACATATTTTCTTTTTTTTCTTTCTAAATTAAAAAACCAAACACAATATTAAACTCCCTATTGAAAATTTTACACACTATTTGCATTTAGATATAAACTTTAGAGCAAAAATCAAATGTTTAAACATAAACTTTTGAATAAAAATAAATTGTTTAGATGTACATTTGGTTCAACTGTTTACACCCATACAACTATTTTTTGTTTAAAAATTTATATTTGAACATTTGATTTTTGTTCAAAAATTTATATCCGAACATTATAAATAGTGTGCATTTAAATTTTATGTGGTGTACAAATAAAATTAGCCATCCACATTACTTAAATTTTTTTTATTATAATTTTATCCTATCTTAAAATTTTTCTTTTACACTCATCCTTAATTTTTCCAAACCCTAACTTGAATCCCCACAACCACTAGCTCCGGCCTCACTCTCCTCTCTAGCTTCAGTCACCATCCCTAGTTCTTTTCCACATCTGGCTGCTATCATCTGTGAACCCTTTCTACCCTGGCAACTCAATTCTAGCCTCTTCACCCTAACAACCCACCTCCAGTAGCCCTTACTCCCATAACCTTCCCATTCTTGCGACCATTATACAATCACTCTTTTCTCTCTCTCTCTCTCTCTCTCTCTGGTGCGCCAAAGAAAAAAAGAGTTGGGTAGTACGCAATAGAATGAGAGAAGCAAGAGTTAGGAGTTGCATTGGAGGTTGGGATGGATTGGAGGGTTGTGTCAAGCAATGTTTTGAAACCCAGATCGGACCGGCCAATTGGACTGGGAATTGGGCCTTGTTCCGGTCCGGCAAACCTCCTAAAATTGAAGTAGGGGCAAAACCAGTGTAAAAATGGAAAATCGGAAGACCCAGCGGTCGAACCAACAGAACCGGTGATCCAAACTGGGTTTTGAGGGTCAGCCCAGGTTTTTTTTTTATATTTACTTATTTTTGTTTTTAACCTTTTTTTTTTCTTCTTTTCTTTATATATATATATATATATATAAATATATTTCAAAATCTTGACTAAAAATTCTTACTTCAAGAATCTCCTCTTATAAGGAGGAGTCTCATTAGAAACTTGAGAAGATTATGAAAGTATATTCCTATTTATAGAAAAAGATTTTTCAAAAAGAACCTACAAAATTCAATGTGGGATTCAATCAAATTATTTGAAACATATTAATTAGAGGGAGAGTTGAAAATTTCATTTCCCTCCAAAATTAAATCTAGCATTCAATCAATTTGTTTGGAGGGAATGTTTAAAAAATTTAATTTCTTTAAAACAAGTGACTTTTCCCATTTTTTTTATCAATTATGACTTTATTAAATATTATTAATAAATACTATGCAACAATTTTTTTTTTTATTTGAGTATTTATATATATTTTTATTTATTTATAATTTATAATTATATTTTTTAATTATATAATATTAATTATAACGTTACGGTTCAACCGCTTTGACCCGACAGTTGAACCGGTGTCCTGTCCATCCGATCCCTTTTCCGGTTCGCTTATTGGTCCGATTTTCAAAATATTGGTGTCGAGGTGAGCAGTGCTTTAGGGTAGTGGAAGAGGTTGAAGGTGCTGCCAAAGGTTGATGATGGGTTTCAAAATGGCGGTTGGAGTTGGGGAAGAGCGATGAGAGAGTAGTTGAAACTGGTGGTGGTAGGCACTGGTGGTTGTAGTAGGATAGAGTTGGGATTTTGTGAGGATGGAGGATAATTTTTGTTTAAGGTGGAGTGTCCAAAGATCTTTTTTTTTTCAAATAATAGATGGGAATCCAAAGAAATGGGGAAAATGGGCGTCAAAAATAATTTATGGGGCATTTAGAAGCTCTTCCATAATCCCTACAAAACAAAGTGAGAAGTGTACTGGAAAAAAAAAAAAATGGTACAAATTTTTTTACTTAGAATAATATGATAGCCTAGGGTTTTATCTCTTTAAAATAGAAATTTATTAATGTAATTTATATTTTAAAAATAATTACTATCACATCATTTTAATATATATATTTTGTTAAGTAGTTGCTATAGTTGTAAACAGAAGAAAAACACATGCCTAGGTTTATATATATTTAATTAGGGTTGGGTATAGAGTTATTTGAATTGTCTAATTCGTCCAATCTAAATTGATCTGCATATAAATGGACGGTTTCGCAGACACAATGCGGGCGGATACGATTTGGAATATGACATTATTGCAGGTTACGGGTTTTACCGACACCCGCAAGAACTCACCCGCACTTAGACTTTTTTTTTTTTTTTTATAATCTGGACCATTGATTTCATTCATCCTATCGTAGATATTTTTGCACAACATTTTGGATGTGTGACGACCACCTCCTCAGTTAAGCAAATTAATTATATTGATTATATGCTTATCGTTAATTATGTGATTATGTGTTATGAAGTGTTATTGATTTGCCATATGATTATTTGAATTGTGTTATTGTGGACAGATAGGTTAGAGTGAAAATTAAACCTGTCTGATTCGTTAATTTTAACAAGTTAGAATAAAGTAATTGGATAGGAATTAGAACCTAATTCACATTAGTATAATTTAATTTAGGTTGAGTGAATTTGATTTCAATTAATTAATGTGATTTATTATTAGCCTATTAACTTTGAAGAATAAGAATATAAGAAAATCCTACTCATCACTTGACTAAAGAAGAGAACTAGTGGGGCTTATCATGCACTATACACGTAGAGAGAGAAGGGAGAGACTTTGAGAACTCAACAAAACGAAGACAAGAAAAGAAAAGGGAGAGGAAGAACATTGAAGTTAAATTTAGCTCTTCACAATTCCATCACTTTAAGGTAAGACTTTCATTCAATTTCTTGAAATTGAAACTCCTATAATCATTACCTTCTAAGATATAAGGTTAATTAGGATAAATTCATGGTTAATTGGGAGTTTTATTGTGGTAATTGACAAATTAGAACACGCAAGCTAAGTTAGAAAAGAATTGAAGGAAATTGGTCTGAATTTCAACATGCATGGCATGAATTCATGACACCTTGGTTTATACACATATTTTCTTGCATAATCTTTATAAATTCTACAAGTTTCAAAGAGCTTTCCTCATAAAGTTTGGAATTAGAATTGTTGAAACACATGGATCATGTTTTTATAACTTCTTTGATCAACTAAATGGGAAGACTTAGTTTAAATTGTGGACATGTATGAGTTTATGATTGTTTCCACATGTCATTTCTTGCATGGTTTTACAAAATTAAAGAGGAAACTTCAAAGATGTAGAATTGGAACTCATGTAGGCTTATATTGATGATTTTACACTTGGTTTCGAGAGTAATACTTTTTGCATGGACAATTGGTTTTAAGTTGAAGTTATGTTTTGAAATTGAGGTTGGAAATCCAAGTTGTTATTGTTACGAGAAGTTTTGAAAGTAAAATGCATGGTTTGTAGCTGGAATTTCAAGAACTAGAAGGCCAAATTGAAGAGCAGTTTCGGCCAAGTTGTTAACCCAGATTGCTTGAGTGGTAGCTCCCCCGTACAATAAGCACACTGCACGCTCGAGCGGCCATGGCCACCGCACGAGCAGCCAAGCCACCGTATGTGCGGCCAACATGCCTGACTTAGTTTTTGTTTTCGCTCCATTTTTCTACCTTCCAAGCCTCCTTTTGCATGGTTTTAAAGTGTTTATCATGTTCATTTGCATCTCATGAACATGAATGAAATATGGAACGAAACACGAACCGAACGTGTGAACATTGAATGGAAACCGAGTAAGTAAACAATGAATTGAATAGAACCAATTGCACAAATGAATTGTGTATTGAGTTGTTGTGCTTGAATTTGTTTGTTTAGGTCGGACGCCGCATCTTTAGTGCATTTTAGCACATGTTTCAAGGAGCCCACTATGAGTAATTTCTTTGTCAAGATATTTTCGTATATGAATTACCTTGAAAACGACTATGTTATTCGATAATATGTGAAACCTACATTTTATTATGAAATGTTTGATACAATAAGTTTTTGATTAAGAATTTTGAAACCGTCAAAATATGCTTTAAAACTCTGAATTGTGAACGATACGATATGTTTCAAAATAGAGGTTTGGATAAGAATGAATGAGATTCCCTCTTTGTTTATCGCATGCGGCACCCATGAACATATGTTTTGATTTTTGGAAATTTCCATTATGTTTATGTGGCACCCATGAAGAAATTTATAACTTCTGAATGTATATGTTTGATAAATATTTCGTTTCGTCATGAATATTTTGTATGGTATTCTGTTAAAGGTCTAGTAACGCTTTTGACAACGTACTACGCTATGTGTTGATCTATGGATAGTTCACTGAATGTTTATGGAACTTTATTTATTAGTACTAGTATCCGAAAAATATTTTAAACATTGTTTTGTTTTCTATAAATTGTGAATCTCATTCATCTACCCCCTTTACATCGGGATTATTCATTGGGCTCTAACTCATTATTATATATATATATATATATGTAGGTGATCGAGCATTGAATCAGAGTTAGCAGCGTCGACCCGAACCCCGTTTTGTTAAGCCAACTATTATGCCTCACTGCGAGGTTTCGAACCGTTAATTTGTTAAGGCTTCTTGGGTAGTATAGAGTCACCCGTTTGAAACTGTGTTTAAGTGACAAGAATGTTTTTGGCTTTTGTTATACTGTTTTTGATATGGGATTTAATTCCCTAACTTATACTTTGGTTTTGTATATAAGTATGTTATAGATATAAGTGATTGTGATTGTACAAGTATATGCAAGTTGTTTTGTTCCATTAAAGTCATTATAGCTTATTGGACGATATTTTCTATTATTCATTGGTTTTCATCAATCCCAATTATTGTGTAATTGTTATTATTGTTAAACAGGCCTTTGGTAGTCATAGATTATTGGCCGGTTACGACGTTAAACTTATATGGACAAGTTTGGGTCGTGACAAGATGAATGTAAAAGTTAACGAAGAATTACTTTTAGGTAAGTTTAAGATTTTGAATGATTTTACTTTAAGTGTATTATTGGGTAGTGAATGATTTTGATGATTTAGCTTAGAATGTGCTTGTGTTAGTTTATGAATTTATTTAAAATTTTAGGATTTTGAATGATTTGTTTGTGTTAAGAATTGATTTTGTTGTGTTTTTAATTGTATAAGTTTTAATTCATTAATTATTAATGTTGAGCATTTTAGAAAATGGGAGGAAAATGACCCAAAATAAATATTTACAAAATGAAAAAAAGGTTCAAAAATAATTTTTTTTAAAACAAAGTTTAATTCGCAAGCCGTCCACAACCACCCGTACATCCGCAAATTCTATTTGCCCAAACTGCAATCCGCACTATTAGTGGTTGCGGGTTCAAGTTTTTCCAAACCGCACATATACAGACTGGTTCAAATCGCAAATCAAATCGTCTAAAACCAAACCACGAACACCTCTATATTTAATGATGAGTACTGAATTCATAAATTTAATTTTAAATTTTGTTTAGTTAAAAGTCCAACCGCTCAAATATTTTATCTATAAAAATAAGCTTAGATAAAATGGTCAAAGTACCCCATCTATATATATATATACTAGTGATCACCCATGCTATGCACGGAATTTTATAAAATCAATAATTACCATATAAAATTTACTATTTGATTATATTTTTTAATATTTTTATTTAGTGTGTGTCTATAAATCTTACTTCACATCATTAAAAATATTTAATATTTCACATTATTGAAATTTTTTTAAAAACTATCATACATTAAGTAAATTATCACATAAATAATAGCTAATTTATCTAAGAATTACTTCAGACAACCAAAAATAGAGTAACAAAGGCATATTATAATTTAACAAAATGATTAATATTAAATAAAGGTAACGCTAATTTTGTTTAATCAATAGTAGATATTAAATTAATCATCCCACATAGTATAATGAATTAAAATAAAATTAATTTTAATTCCCATTATATTCAATTAGTGGTTAAATTTTTTTCACATGTTATTTGTTTTTTTTGGTTATATTGATTCATTAAACATAAATAGATTTGGAATGATTATAAAAATAAATAAATAAAATAAAATAATATTTGGAAATGCATTAAAGTTGAATTGACAAACATAAGGAATATAAATATTTAAATTATTCAAAAAAAATTACCATTTTTAATATGAGATCTTTTCTATTTATTCAAACTCTGAATCTGAATAATAATAAAAAAATTAAAAAAAGAAGAAATTTTTGGTTTAGTTCTCAAAGGAAATGAATTTTTGAAAATAAATTTAATCATGAGTTATTTTAACAGGATAATCAACAATAAAAAATCAACTAATGAATACATTTAAAATAGAAACCCATATCCAATAAATTTTGATGTGTTCATTTTCAATCTAACATCTACACTAAAAAAAAAATTAAACACAATAGTCAATAAATAAGAGATTTAAAAATTGATAATAGTAGTGCTTTAAAGAAAAAAGAGAATAAAATCTCAATTAAATGACACATTATTAGCAAAAAGAAAGAAATAAAGAAAAAAAACAGATTGTAACAAAAAAAAAATTAAAAATAAAATAATAATATCCATTTACATAAACTCACTTTCTCACAAATGTAAAGACTCATGCAAGTACATATTTCAAATGTAAATCAAATATTTAAGACTTTTTGGCAATGAAAAGGGATTAGAAATGACTCAATGTTGATTTTTTTCCTTCCCCAATCTTCTGTTCATGGTTACTTTTGTAGGAACTTGTTTTTATATTGAAAAGATTATGCTTAGGCAAAAGATATTTATAGAATGCTATCATATTTAAAATTTATATGAATAATTAATTGAAGATTTTAAAAGATAAAATATTAAGTTCACCTTGAAGATAAACTTTAAAAAAATTAAACTGAAATATATGAGAATTCTATAACAAACTAACAAAAGATAAATTTAGATCGTTAAAAAAAATTATCATATTTTTGGGATATTTATCTCCCAATCTTAATCTTTTTATTTTAAATATTTTTTTATCTTTTTATTTAAATTTTCATTTTGTAGTTCAAATCTAAATAGTTATATTTTTATTTTTGCATATTTTTTCATCTCTATTTTTTTGTTATTCTTATATAAATAGTTATCTTTTTATTTAAAAAATTATCTAACTCGTAATCTTTTTTATTTGAATATTAATCTTTTATTTGAATTTTTATCAATTCAAAATATGGAATTGTATTAAATTTAAACTTTAAATGGATAATTAATTGATGATTTTAAAAGGTAAAATAATAAGTTCAACTTGAAGATAAAATTTAAAAAAAGATTAAGCTGAAATATATGAAAATTTTACAACAAACTCATAGAAGGTAAATATAAATCGTTAAAAAATTTATCATCTTTTTGGGATTTATATCACAATCTAAATATTTTTATTTAAATGTTTTTTATTTTTTATTTGAATTTTTATTTTTCTAGGATCTATATCTCAATCTAAATTTTTTTTATCTTTTATTTGAATTTTTATTTTTCAGTTCAAATCTAAATAGTTATATTTTTTTTGTATATATATTTTTTTTCTCTATTTTTTTGTTGTTGTTCATATATAAATAATTATCTTTTTATTTTAAAAATTATTTGACTCGTAATATTTTTTAATTAAATAATTTTTATTTAGTTTGTGTTTTTTAACATTTTTATTTAGTTTGTGTACATAAACCTTACTTCACATCATTAAAAATATTTAATATTTCGCATTATTGAAATTTTTTTAAAAACTATCATACATAAATAATAGCTAATTTATCTAAGAATTATTTCAGACAACCAAAAGTAGAGTAACAAAGGCATATTATAATTAAACAAAATGACTAATATTAAATAAAAGTAACACTAATCTTGTTTAATCAGAAGTAGATATTACATTAATCATCCTTCATAGTATAATGAATTAAAATAAAATTAATTTTAATTCCCATTATATTCAATTAGTGGTTAATTTTTTTTTCCCCATGTTATTTGTTTTTTTAGTTATATTGATTCATTAAACATAAATAGGTTTTGGAATGATTATAAAAAAATTTAAAAAAAAAAAAAAGATTTGGAAATGTATTAAAGTTGAATTGACAAACATAAAGAATATAAATATTTAAATTATTCAAAAAAAATTACCATTTTTAATATGAGATCTCTTCCATTTATTCAAACTCTCAATCTGAATAATAATAAAAAATTTAAAAAGAAGAAATTTTTGGTTTAGTTCTTAAAGGAAATGAATTTCTAAAAATAAATTTAATCATGAGGTTTTTTAACAGGATAATCAACAATAAAAAATCAACTATTAAATATATTTAAAATATAAACCCATATCCAATAAATTTTAATGTGTTCTTCATTTTCAATCTCACGTCTGCACTAAATAGTTATCTTTTTATTTTTAAAATTATCTGACTCGTAATCTCTTTTTTTTTTTTAATATTAATCTTTTATTTGAATTTTTATCAATTCAAAATATGGAATTGTATTAAATTTAAACTTTAAATGGATAATTAATTGATGATTTTAAAAGGCAAAATAATAAGTTCAATTTGAAAATAAAATTTAAAAAAAGATTAAGCTAAAATATATGAGAGTTTTAAAACAAACTCATAGAAGGTAAATATAGATGGTTAAAAAATTTATCATCTTTCTGGGATTTATATCTCAATCTAAATATTTTTTATTTAATTTTTTATTTATTTTTTATTTGAATTTTTATTTTTCTAGGATTTATATCTCAATCTAAATGTTTTTTTTTAAATCTTTTATTTGAATATTTATTTTTCAGTTCAAATCTAAATAGTTATATATTTTTTTTGTATATATTTTTATCTCTATTTTTTTGTTGTTCATATATAAATAATTATCTTTTTATTTTAAAAATTATTTGACTCGTAATATTTTTTATTTAAATATTTTTAATTGTTCATATATAAATAGTTAACTTTTTATTCTTAAAATTAAATGACTTGTAATATTTTTTATTTAGTTATTTTTAATCTTTTATTGGACTCTCTATATTATTTTGTGGTTGAAATTTAATAGTTATCTTTTTATTTATTTTTTTATATTTTTATCTCTACCTTCTTGTTGTTCATGATCTAAATAGTTATCATGATCTAAATAATTATCTTTGTTGTTCATGATCTAAATAGTTATCATTTTATTTAAATATATATAATTCTTTTGGCTTTTGAGATTTAGATAATTGACAAATGATTAAAAATTAAGAAAAGTGAGAGGGGAGACTTGGGAGGTGACACGTAGAAGAGATAATCCGAAGAGTTTAGCATTAAAAGTTTGAAAATTTCTCACACTCCACTACATTTGTTTTATCTCTATTTTTTTGTTGTTCATATATAAATAATTATCTTTTTATTTTAAAAATTATTTGATTCGTAATATTTTTTATTTAAATATTTTTTAATTGTTCATATATAAATAGTTAACTTTTTATTTTTAAAATTAAATGACTCATAATATTTTTAAAATTAAATTACTCGTAATATTTTTTACTTAGTTATTTTTTAATATTTTATTTGACTCTTTATATTATTTTGTGGTTGAAATTTGAATATTTATCTTTTTATTTATTTATTTTTTTATATTTTTATCTCTACCTCTTTGTGGTTCATATCTAAATATTTGTTGTTCAAATCTAAATAGTTAATCATTTTATTTAAATATATATAATTCTTTTGGCTTTTGAGATTTAGATAATTTACAAATGATTAAAAATTAGGAAAAGTGGGAGGGGAGACTTGAGAGGTGACACGTAGGAGAAAGAATCCGTAAGAGTTTAGCATTAAGACTTTGAAAAATTATCATACTCTATTACATTTGCTTATATAGATAGTATAGTATAGTATAGATATCTATCTATACTATATATTAAGCAAAATGGGATTTTTAACCCCAAGCCTTGTGGGAGCTCCAATCTCTCAATCTAAATTTCCTGATTTTTTAATTTAAAAAAAAAAAGAAAAAACTTAGCATTTATTAACTTCTCTCAACCTTCAAGTCTTATTCTCATAATAACACTTTAATGCATTAAGAACAAGTATGAAAAAAAATCTTTGAAATCCAACATATGAATTTCTTGAAAAGTCCCAACACATATGATTATTATCCCTCATAATAACACTTTAATGCATTAAGAACAAGTATAAAAAAAATTTCTTGAAAATTCCAACACATATGATTATTTTCAAAATATTAAACTTTAATATAATATAATTAAAAAAAATATTTAATCCCTTGAAAAGTCTAACACATATGATTATTATCAAAATATTAAACTTTAATATAATATAAAAAAGGAAAAAAAGAAGACATTTAAAAAAAAAAAAAAAAGATATTTAAAAATCGCAATTCATATATATAGATAATTGTAAACACAATCCGTACATAGTACGGGTGATATGTTAGTATGCTATATATACAAACCAAACCCTCACACTTCACGAGTCATCTCCTCTCTCTCTCTCACTTTTTCATCTTCGCTCTCCGTAGCTACTGAGTCGCCGTCCATCTCTCACCCACGCCCATGCCTCACCCGCCGCCTCTTCCTCCGCTGTGGTCTCACTCAATCTCCCCTAGGGTTTCGTCAGCAGTGGCCACGAACCAGAGCTGAGATCGGCGATCGAACTAGAGCTCCGCTACCACTATCGTTGTTAGATCGTCTCCGTTGTCAAATCGTCTTTGTCGTTAGATCATCTCCATCGTCCCTCACCAAAGTCTCCCTAGATCCGCCTACCGTAGATTACTATCGCACCGCTGCTATTACCACTGCCCTCCCTCTCTCTCTAGGTCGACTAAGCGATCTATCTTCTCTCTCTCTCTCTCTCTCTCTGTTCCTCTTGAGATTCAGTGGGTGGGAGCTCCCCTTCACACTCCGAATATTTGGCATCTTTTCTGTTTTTTTTTTTTGTTTTTTTTTTGGATCTAGATTGTTGTTAATGATGATCTATTGTTAAATTGTTGGATCTGGATTTGGATTGGGTGATTTGTTCATTTTTTAGATCTATTGTTAGATAATTGTTTTCTATTTTTTTTTTCTTGTTGTTGTTGTTGTTGTTGTTGTTGATGATTCCAACAGATAGTGGCAAAAAAATGTTTGCGTGGTTATATCTCTATATGTGTGGTTATCTGATGAAATGTTTTGAATAAATATTGTTTTGTTGTTGTTGTTGTTCTTGATAAGATCACATTGGAAATTTTCTTTTTGTTTGGTTTGGAAGAAAGTGGAGAACATATAGGTTGTTTTGTTGTTCATGATGATGATGAATTTCAACAGATAAAGGAAATATTTTTGGTAAATTTTAACAGATAAAAAAATAAGTTTTGTGAATTTTAACAGATAGTCACAAAATTGAACAGATAAAAAAATGTAGTTGAAAAATTGAACAGATAGTTGAAAATTTTGAACAGATAGATATAAATTTGGACAAATAAGAGCAAAAAATTAAATAAATAGTTACAAAATTAAATAGATAAAAACATATAATTTGAAAATTTTGAACAAATAGGGAAAAAATTTGAATAGATAAGAAAAATTTTGAATTGATAGGGAAAAAAATTTGAACAGATAGAAAATTTTTTTAGTAGATAAGGAAAAAGTTTGAATAGATAAGAAAAATTTTGAACTGATAGGGAAAAAAATTTGAACAGATGTGAAAATTTTGAATAGAAAGAAATTTTTTGAGTAGATAAGGAAAAAAATTTGAACAAATAGGTAAAATTTTGAATAGATAGCCAACGAAAGTCAACAGATAAATTAAAGCATAAAATTGAAAACAAATAAAAAGATTTCTCACCAAACTATTTAACAAAGAACGAACCTCTTACTAACAAAAAAATATTCATTGAATCTAATATCTTATACCTACCTTCCTTGGACTTTTCAATAATTTTAATGATTTGGAATCTGGAATTACTTTGGTTAGCTTCCAAAATCCACAATCCAAAAGACCTCTTTTCAAGGCACTTGTTCATTAAACAATATAAAACATTTCTAATATAATTAAAATTATTTTTTTAGAATAAAAATATAATCACTATGTTTGGTTCCATTTTTTTGAATTATTTTTCTAGAAAGTGATTTGAAAATTCTATTTTGAAAAAAGATCTTTGTTTGGTTTTTAAAAAAATACATTATTGTAAATTCGAGTTTCCCTTCAATTTAAGGAGAGAGACATTTTTGGAAAAAATTTTTTATCACATCAAAAAATACTCTCATGTTAGTTATATATATATATATGTACATGCTATATATTATGAAAACATAGGCAGTGTTCGGGAAATGAAATGAAAGGCTATTTTAGCCCCATTCAAGAAAAAAGCCAAATAGTACTTAAATCAATTATTTATATTTAAAAAAAAAAAAAAAAGAGCAGCCGACAATGGGCAGCCTACACTGTTACGTTGACAGTGTAGGCCTAGTGGGCAGACAACCTAGTCCCATAGATAGGAAATGACAATTTTACCCCTTTAAACCAATTTTGAAAAAAGTGAAATTAGGGACAAATTTATCATTTCAGCCTCACATCATCTCAAACACATTTTTCAATATAACAACTCAAATAAAAATTCATCATATTTTCCAAAACACAAAAACTAAAATAGCCTACTAAAATAGCCAAAAAGCCTAAATAATAGCCACTTCCCAAACAGCCACATAATTTGGTATGTAACCATTTATGGGTACATATCCTACAATCAAATTTGTGATTTTATCATAAAATTTCCACTCATTTTAACCACAGAAAACGTATTTTTTTTTTTCCAAATTGGCATTAAAAAAATTATTACATAGAATTAAATTTTCATAAAACAGAAAATTTATTTTATCACAAAATATCGTAACATTAACACAAACGTGTAACATTATCAGAAATTGGCATAAGAAAATGTTCAAATTTTTTGTATTTGATGTTGCAAAAGTTGTAAGTTAGCTATGATTTTTTTTAATGTCAATTTGTAAAAAATTACTATTTTTGTAGTTGAAATGAGTGGAAATGTTACCATAAAGTCACACATTTAATGGTAGGATATATACTCATAAATAAATACATATCAAATTTTATTTTTATACATATATAACATATACATATATATATATATAAAACTAACATAAGAGTATTTTTTGATGTGACAATTTTTTATTTTAAATTGTCCCTCTCTTTAAATTGGAGAAAAACTTAAATTTGAAATGTGTGTTTAGTTTTCTGAATAACCAAACAAGTACTCTAAAATTTTCAAAAAACTGAATTTGAAAAATAAGAACTAAACAAAGTGAACAGTTTGATAATGTCGTTCCAATTGTCATGCATTATCAAATTTTAGCATTTGGGCAATTGTTATAATTTGATAAAGAAAATAAAAGCCCATTAAAATTAAATTAAGTTAATTATACAGACCTCTTTTATGATTTCTATTATAAAATTACACTATCTTCTCAAATTACAATTGTCAGATTATGAAAGTTTCTAAATGTCCTTACCTTTCGTTTTTAAACCTCAACTTCTTTGACAAATTTCAGAATTTACAAAATTTTCTTTGAATACCCTACCTAATAACCAAACTAACCTCATTCCTAGGTTTCAAACTCTAATCCCATACCCACGGCAACTACTACCTCCTTCACTTTGACTACCTTCAATCACCCCCACTACCTCCAATTGCCATAACTTCCACCTCTCTTGCCCTTAAAAACCATAGCCGCCACCTCCCATGCCCTAAAAATCCTAGTTGCCACCCCTTAACCAGGTGACCTTTGTTCGACTATACAAGTTATTAAAAAAAAAAAAAATCTATTTTTAAAAAATAGTTAATTTTTTTTTAATTTAAAAAACAAACATGATAAATTTAACATATCATGATTATTTGATCAAGCTAATTTTTTCTGAGAATTACGTGCAAGGACCCTACAAAATTAATAGTTCAGATAACTAAAATAGGACCTATGGTAAGTTCAAAGGCCTCCAATCCAAATTTTGGATTAGACAATTTGTTCCCAAAAATACAAAATGCTTTTTAAGCATACAAATCTCACAAATTAATGGTACTATCTCACATGCAATAATAAAGTTTAAGCAGTTATTCAGAGTTCTAAAGCTGGAGCTCTAAACCTAGAGCTAGTGACATGGCAAATCACAAAAAAAAGAAAAAAAAACAAGGCCAAAACATTATATTACAATAGAATCCACCCTTATTAGAGCTCCCTAGAGCTCCTTTATTAGACCTTCCAATCATTTTTATAAAGTTTTGATATTTAAAAATAAGACTCACTAAAATAACGTGATGGAGTGATCTCAACTGCTTTATCTCTTAATAACCTGATAGAGGTATCTCAACTGCTATATCTCTTAATATCAGTAGTTCATGAGATTTGTATGTTTTTATAACAGCCACTAACTAAGAGCCACTGAGTGGGTTTGGAATGCAGAATTCACACCTTGATACAAATTAGAGGCCGTCTTCGCTCAAAATTCATGCAGCCAAACACACCCTTAAAGTTAAGAGCTTGTCACAATCAACACAAAAAGGCTATTTCAATTAACACAATAACACTACTATGTTCAAAAATAAACTGTCACAAAGAAACTAACTGTACAATTTCAATGGTACACCAAAGAAAACGAAATAAAATCTATCATAATCCGAAATGCAATGAAAATACAAGACTTCAAAATAACCTCAAATGCCTGAAGACAGCCACATCAGAATAACCATCTTCTGCAACTAAGGCTCAAGCTCAATAACCTTTCTGTGTCAGCTCTACTTCTCTTGATCAAGGATTTAGATACTGGTCACTCATCCTTGGCCGCAAAATTGGGATTTAAAGACATCTCAATTTCTTCAAGGGAACGTCCTTTAGTTTCAATGATAAAATTGTAAGCAAATATTGCTGACAGCAAGGAAAACGCGCCAAAGCTTGCATAAACTGGAGCAACTCCAAATTTCTCCACAAGCTCAAGGAAGAACAGACCAACCAAGAAATTACAAACCTGAGTCACATGACAAATGCAAACTAAACTACAGTTTGAATTACAAACATAGTCCACCAAAAGCATCATCAAATAGGTATGCTTGAAGTACTAGAAACATACATTTACATGGCTTCTTACCATTATTATGTTTATTATAAATTTTATTTTAAGAAAACGAGTCTTGTTCAACTTCTCAAATTATATGAAGGCGTGATTAATAAACACTTTTTTTTTGAAGCGTGTTTAGTAACCACACTTTTTTGTTTCATACTTGTTCAAACTCTGATGAAAACATGATTGCTAACAACATTTTAATAAGAAGCGTCGTTAGCAATCACGGTTATACTCTAGATCAAACTTCAAAACGAGGAAATTTGAAGGCATTTGTTTACTAAGTATGCTTTCTGAAAACGTGTTTAGTAACCACATTTAATGTAATTTGATAAATAAGTTAAATAAGTTTCCACTCTTTAAAATAAATTTTAAATAAAAAATTCTCTACTTTACAAGATAATTATATATGTATATCATTCTAATCGGCCCATTTATATCTTATGAGCAAGTCTACAAAATTATGACACCTACATGCAAAGCTAAATCATGAGATAGAAACAGCCATTCTCTAGAACTTCACCCATTTCTTTCTTTTTAATTTTTTACTTTACACTTTTTTTTTTTACCGACCCTCCACAATTAATAGTTGTTTCTCATTAATTATCGGACAGGTTTGTGAAACATACCCAATGAACTGA
This sequence comes from Camellia japonica, assembly GCA_030407325.1. Lineage (NCBI taxonomy): Eukaryota > Viridiplantae > Streptophyta > Magnoliopsida > Ericales > Theaceae > Camellia > Camellia japonica. The sequence continues at coordinate 70,305,025 of JAPPVO010000031.1, forward strand.
GAAACTGAAACCCATGATCTTCCCACGCATCCTGCTGCTACTAAGCTCCGGTATAATAATAACAGTTACTGGGCCAGATCCAATAGCAAAGGTAAATATGTACCTAAAAGCATGTAAAAGATAGAATCCAATAATATAGCGCATCTATAGATTTGCTGCTATAAGTAAGCTGAGGATGCTACAATTAAATTCAATTGATTTAATAATTTATATCTTAAAAACACTTTTAAATGCCACATGGTGAAGAAAACATACAGGACAGTTCCCAATATTGATAAGTTGTGACCAAGCTCTTCATCTATTGGAGAGCTGATAGCATAGACTACTAGAAACATCGATATTGCCTGCAAAAAGACAGATTTTGTGGGTTAGTCCATGGGCTATGTAATCAAGAATAAACATTTAGACAGCAAAATGTATCTAAAGGAGAACATATTGTCCCACTCCCACCAACTGCCTCCCTTAAACAAATCCATTTTCATATTTTATGAGTGTACACAAGACGAAATGTTCTAATATTTCCTCTCTCAAACACCCTTTCCGAGCTATGAAACATGGATACAAAATATGATACAAGAATACGGTGATATGACAAAATCTTAAAAAATAGGATATGGATATGAATAGGATGCATTAAATTTTTTTATATTTTTTTAAAATAATTTTAAGTATTATATGATACATGAACTCAAAAAATAATTAATTTACTTGTTTTTTTCCTTTTCCTTTTCCTTTTTCTTTTCTTTTCTTTCTTCTTTTTTTTTTTTTTTTTTTTTTTTTCTTTCAGTGGACACGTTAATTTGATAAAATCTAAAAAATTAGCATTACTACTTTAATTTCACTATTTTCTTCTTCGGTAAGAAATAAGAAAATATTGAAAAACTACTTTGTATTTATTCTAACAATCATAATCTAATACTACGCAAAAATTATTACAATCTCGATTTCATAATAATTTGAATACGTGACCGAGAGTGTTTGAAAAGTATCCGATACTTCTCAAAATTAACATTAAATATCAGATATGTTTAGGAAGTATTGGACGTATCAATGAGTATCCAAGGAGTATCAATATCCAGAATATGGGTACGACATAGATATGACTCCATTTAGAAGTATCCGTGCTTCAAAGCTTTTGAGTAATGTTGACATGTTGTATTACATAGTTTAATATCCCACCGATAGCTTAAGCTATGTGTAAGCTATTCAATTTATCTACATCCAAAAAAAAATGTCATAAGATAAGAAACATCTCATTTTCACTTCACTCACCATTCCCAAGTAACTACCAATTAGAAGCGTTTTCCTTCCTTGCTTATCCATCAAGTATAAAGCACCAAGTGCACCTGGACATGAGTACCAGCATCATATTTTTCATGCGTGTATCATACTAATATGATATACATATATATCCATAATTTATACTGAACCTGCAAAGTTGGTAAGTCCAACAAATAAGCTTGCTAAAGCACCACTCGTAATTCCAACATCTTGAAAAGTCAGTGACGAAAAATAAAGAACTCCATTTATACCAGCAAACTGTTGAAGTATGAAAAGGGCACCTCCAATGAATGCAACTGCAGCCATAAAGAAATTTGTGACTGAAACTGAGGACAGATATGTCAAATAACTCAAAATAAGGACATACTGCGTGCTAAAATACAACAGGATGATCCAGATAATACCACAAAAACATAACACTGCACATATCTAAAATAGAACTGTGTGAAAATGGCATCTCCTTAGGGGTGTCTAAAGTGCACCGTTCACAATATGCAAGCATGAGAACCAAGAAGACAAGCACACTTGTTGGGTAATGACAGCATTGATCATTACTGGGAAAAGAACTTGTATTCCTAGAACTTCTTCTAAACTCATCTAAACCAATCCTTATCAGAACTGTTTGTGCCTGTTTGTATTTCTCACAACTTCCAAGTTCCAACGATCAAAGAAAGCAGGTTGAGTTATAAGTGTGCACGTGTACTGTCTTTGAAAAGATAATGTTCAAACGAGCGGTGCCTAGCATGGTTTTTAGAATCATACGATCCATGATTCGGTATAAGTTTCAACCAAAACAATTGGAGTCGTGTTGTTTCATCGAAAATGAGGGAATCATGCAATTCAATTTGTGATTCATAATGATTCACTGTGATTCAATGCGATTCAGTTGTTTTTGTTTTTATTTTCATAATGCACAAAACAATGTCTTTTTTGCCTCGCTATCAAGAAATTTTTTTTAAAAAAAATCATTATATTGATATTTATTTCATTTTAAACATTGTGTATTTATAATATATATATAGCTATATAAAGTGATTCTAACAATGGTGCCTATCAATGTTAACTACCATTAAAAGTTCAAAGCCTGTCCATATGGGACACTAAAAACAACCTTAATACAACCTCTAGAGTGTGGCTGCTCTAGGAGTTCCAGCCATCCGCTCTCCAAATCATCATTCCTATTGACTGACTGAAATTCTTCAATTGCTTTGTTGACTTCAGATGGCCCCCAAAGGTTACGGATAACTTCTTTAGCATCTTCTAGTCTTCCTACCTACACAAGCAATAGAATAACAGATTAACAAAAGCATGTGAAAAATAATTTAAAGATAATTGTAGAAAATAAAACAGAGTCCTACTTTGCATAGCCACCTTGGGCTGTCTACAGCAAACTGCATACCAAGGAATAAAATAAATCCAGGGACACTCGCAATATAGAGAATTGTCCTCCACCTGAAAACAAGATACATTTAAACTCTGGCTGAACATGATATACCACCTACCTTCCAGATGACTAGAATATATGCAGAACATGAATGAAACAGGATCGATCCCGACAGTACTTCATATGCTTCATAATTTATTAATCACTCTTCGATTCTTCGTATAACAGATTTCAAAAACCACAAATATTGCATGCTGACTGAATCACAAATTGTGAAATTCCAAAATTATCAAAGTAACAAAAGAATATAACATATGCTTCCCTTTTATTTATTCAAACAAGCATCGCAATTCACTCCCAAAAGTTCATTCTCAAATTTACAATTCCTATTTCCCAATCCAATCTTATTTCCTCATGTCCTGTTATGTTTAACCTAAACTACCTGATTTCCTTCTATCTAGAGGAACAATAAATCAGCGCAACATAAATAATGCATTACTACTTAATTTAAATAGAGCAAGAAAGCTGGATATAGCCATTTCAATATATCAGATCAAAATATCATCGAGCAAAATCATTGATTTTTGGAATCCATTCCTCGGAGCTCAAGCATTCACAAGGAAACAAAAGAAAAAGCCTCACCAGTGGGGATCATTTTCTGAAGGACTTCCTAAAATGAGTGATGCAATAATTCCGAGGCATGTGCCAATTTGACACAGGGTCCCAAAAGAACCCCTATACTTTGTTGGAGCAACCTACAAAATAATCATTAGTAAACGGATGAATAAAAACAAGTATACATTTTTTTAAAATTTTTTTTTTTTAAAAAGCCAACTTAGCTTCCACAATGATAAAGAGATAAAAACAAGTACAGAAATTCAAATTACCAGCTTCAACACAAATTGTTATCGGAATGCACCCAATCTAGCTTGGATGTTAGTCAACCTCTTTGAAAATTGAATTACAACTTCATAATACTACGGAAAACCCTTCATGAGGGTGGAACGGAAAGTATAGCTTAGTAGTATGTTTGCCTTGATCATGGACAAACCATCAACATTTTGCAAAATATCATACACTCGAATTTCAGCAACTGAGGAGACTTCTCAGTAATTTCTCTTTAATATTGTTGTTTCAAGGACATTGTAACATGCATTAAATATGGTTCTTTCAAATACATTATTAACATTGATTACAGAAAATCTCATGCAGTCACGTATCTTTTTCCATTTCAGGGGACTTCCAAACATTTATTATAATGATTCTGTTTTTTTTTTTGGGGGGGGGGGGTGGTTAGATAAGTCATAAATTGAAGACAAAAATTACACGTTTATAAGGGGCATTCCCCAGGTAATACAACGACAACAACAAAAAAAAAAAAAAATACAAAAGAAAGACTAAACCCCTTATTAGGGGGGAGCGACTTTACAATACAAGAGTGTTGCTGATATATTTTGCCCTTAGTAACTTATGCCAACAGTAAAGAAGGCACAGTGACTAGGGGCAATATATAAGCAACACTAACACCGTATAACATAACCATTATGTCCAAGTAAAAACTAACCAAGATAAAACAAGCAACAACCTACAAGACCAATCAAAAAAATGATAACCACCCCCACTTGCCCCCAGTCTCTACCGTAGATAAACCCATGGAATCCAATAAGCATCTCACTCCTCACAACCGTGACATCCTAGCCACTTACCAAAGCCAAAGCCGTGACGGAAGAAAAAATCTATCCCATGAGAAATCCCGACAGAGTCACATGAAGCTAGCACAATCAGTAACCATAATCAACGGTCTTGGGAGTTGTAGCAAAAAACGATAGCCACCACAGTAGCAAACCAATACATAGTCAGAACCCGTGTATTTAACTGTTGTTCAACTTATTTCCATCTTGTTGTTTATTGAGTTTGGCTTTTGGGAGTTTTGATTGTGTTTGAAATAGGTTAGGAAGTTAATTTTTCAAAGTGGTGTTGTTGCCCAAAATTTTCCTTATTCGTTCGAGCAACCATTCCTTCGCTCGAGCGGTCTTTTGCAGTTCTGCAAAACTACTGGGAGGGGGTCATTGTGCGCTCGAGCGATGGTTTTGGTCGCTTAAGCGGTGTCACTTATTGTGTCTATTGCTCGAGCGACCATTCCTTCACTCGAGCGGTCTGTGCGTATATCAGTCCGAGAGGAAGACCTTTTTATCACTTTTTCACCTCTTTCTCTCTCTAAACATTCCAAAAACCTTAAATCTACTCTCTCTCTCTCTCTCTCTAGTTTTTGAGCTTTTACACCAAATACTCCAAATCCGTGAGTTTCCTCATCCTAATCCTTTGGAGAAAACCGTTGAGCAAGTCAAGAGCTTCGTTTTAATTAGAGAAGTTAGTTTTTTCAGCTCCATCAAGTTCTACCCTTTATTTCCTTCTTGTCTTCTACTTTGAGGTAGGGATTTCTTTAGCTCTTTTTTTTTTTCTTTTTTTTTTTAAATGATTTTTAGCTTAATTATTTGCCATTTGAAAGGGTTATTTGTTTGGAAAATTTTGGTAAAACCTAGGATTCAGTTTGAAATCAAAAGAGGAGTTTTCCAAATTGATTCTTGAAAATGGTTGTAGAAGTATGGTTATGGGTGATTGGTGTCGTAATGGTGGAAATCTTTTCTTAAAATTGATTATGAAAGAAAAGGGGTATTGCCCAAATTTTGGATATTTGGAATTGTGAAAAGGAAAAAGAAAAATAATGTTGGATATTGTGAAATTGGAATAATGATTATGTTGATGATGATGGTGGAGTTGGATATGCAATATTACTCCCATTGTAATTGATGAAAATATATGTTTTGATTGGAAATTATCTATTGTTTAGAAATATCTATTTTGAGCAATCGATGGAGGATAATCTTGATTATTGTAGACATTGCATAAGGATTAGGTTGAATTGAAACTAATTTCTCATCCATTGTGCATTGAGCATCATTACACATTGAACATTGTAAATGTATCGATTTTTGAAAAAAATGGATGAATACCTTAGTGAATCTGGTTAGGAGTGTAGTTGTGGTTGTGATTGTGATTGTGGTTATGATGTTGGCCTGTGTGTCCTTGGTGAAAATCCAAAAACCAACGCGGTTAGGTACCGATCATTCGGGTTAGTATCGGTAAAATGACTTTAATAGTGCTTGTATAGCCTACTGGTAGACATGTACTTGGAGATTCCTCGTGTTTTGTATCTATTGTCCTATTTTTTGTATTAAAATGATTATTTTCATGAATTGATATATAATTTGGCATTGCAAGGTTTTGAGATGGAAAATGAGAAATGTTTAGAAAATGACATGCATGTGCATTCACCTTATGATTTTGCTAAGATTCATATACGAGTATTCTTACTGAGCTTTGGCTCACCCTATGTAGAAAATAACTTTCAGGTACTGATGATATACCTTCGCCAAGGACATAGCTTGGGAGGACTCAGGCTTAAGGCTTCACTTTTGTTTCTTGATGTAAATATTTTTGTTCAAACCTCGGACTTTACTTGTATTGAGTTTAAACCCATTTTGTTATAACCAAGTATCGTCATGGAAAGTTGTAAGCCATTAGGGCATTTCTTTATTTGAATTTATTTCCTTTTTGCTCTTGTATCCATGCCATATGTTATAGATTCATAATCTAGGATTTATGAATATATATTGCGTATGTCATCTTTTGTAACAATCAAAGATAAAATGAATAGAAGATATGAGATTGTTGATTTATAGTAACACTGTTATGTAATGGGTTAATGTTAATTATTTCGGGGCGTGACATTTATCATCTAGTACATCCTAAACTTGACTTAAATCTACATAAATTTCCACCGTTTCCTTTGCCATACTGAAACAAGGTAAAACAAAGCTCACAATTACAACTAATATGAATGACATAAAGAAATTAATATATCTTTTCCCCCTCAAAATGGCAATTGATGATACTATCATATAATTTCTAGAATATGTGACTATAAATAAATATAGTTTTAAACAAACCAAATTTGTAAATTCAGCCTCTTTAATACCAACTTTTACCTCTGAAATATAAATAGGAACAATAGCCGAGTTCACGCCAATGCCAAGGCCAACAAGAAATCTTCCCCAGAGTATTTCCTCCAAGGAATGAGCTTGTCCACTGTTACAAATTGAAAGTGATCAAGATAAAAAAGAAAAGTTATACAACATGTCTAACTAAAGACCAAAGAAGGTATGATACATGGAAATAATCAGAGTGCCGCACATCAAAATGGATAACCCCATCCCATCTAGACATGCGAATGCATACAATATGAATGATCTTGTCTATGTGCTTATTAAACATATAATTTTATTATCCTTTGTAAAATTTTACCTTTTCTTAGTAAGTACCAAATTTTAATTTCTTCATTTGTGTCAATCAAGAATTTAAATTACCTTATAATGGCACCAAGAATAAGTGGTATTGTGTCAACCTGAACGGTGCGTCGACAACCCAGTTTATCGACCAATGAACCAGAGATGATGCTTCCAATAAATGCTCCGGCTATGAATATACTCACTACTAGTCCCTCAATAAATGAGTTTCCTTCAAAACCAAGCTCCCGTGCAATAGATACAATAGGACCATTCATTACTCTGCATCAAACACCCAATAAATAAAAGCAAAACGAAACCATCAAATTCAAAAGACTATAACCCATCAGAGTGCATAAATATTAAAAGCTATTAAATTCAAGTGCTTCATTTACGATTTTTTTTTTCTAGGTTAATTAATTTGTTAAAACTAGACGCTACGATAGTAAAATTAGTAGTGCTACTCTAATTCAAAAGTTAGACCCACTTTTCAAGCTCAATGATTTGGTAGTCTATTAGAATATGTAAGACAACATTGTCTCTCGTCTTCTATAATCATCATCCAATCATTTCTTTTACAAATATATCCCTAAGATTTGTTTAAAATATGAATCACTCCCTATGATTTTAGAAATTACATCCCGACCCTTAAAGTTTTTAATTTTGTAACAAATAGCCCATTTTATTAATAAATTATCAAGTTAATTGACAGTTTTTAATAATATTATAAATTTATTTTAATTAATAATTCAGACAATTTTATTATTATATAAAAAAGTAGTTAAGAATTTTATTTTTTCAGTTAATTCTGTCAAATAAAATATTTGTAAATTTTAAAATCATATGGGCAATCTGTATTTTCAGGTAAGTAAATCCGTAAGGTGTTCTTTACTAATCATCATTCACCATGCCCCTCGCTCCCATGTCCCTCAGGTGGTGTTTGGCAAGTGATTTTGGGGTTAAAATAGCCACAAAAAACAAAATAGGCTATTTTAGCCGCAACAAACAAAATATCACATCCAACCTATAATCATTAGACTATTCTCTCAAAAAAAAAAGTCAAAAAAGTCAAAAAGCCAAAAAGCCCTTCTCAAGCCAAGTTTTTTAGCCCAGGCTAAAATAGCCAAAAAAGCCAAAAACCCAAAAAACCAACCCCCTTCCCAAACGGAGGCTCAATCACCCAATACAAAAAATTATAATAGCCCACTTCTCTACCAATCGTAATACCATGAAGCAGCCCATGTACCCAATAATCAGCCATTAAGATAACATGAGAGAGAGAGAGAGAGAGAGAGAGAGAGAGAGAGAATTACCCAATGTGATAACCGAAGAGGAAATTGGACATGGAAGCAACCAAAACGTGAGGGAATGCAGGCAACCATCCCAAATCATTTCCTTTATCAGCACCCTCCTCTTGTAATGAAGTTGATTCACCATCTGCAACTCACAATAAAACCAACAAAACAGTATATACGTATATCAGTGAGTGAATTTGAGTATATCTATACAATAGAGAGAGAGAGAGAGAAGAAAAGAAGAGAACTTGGTTTGGAAGTCTGCAATTGAGGGAGGTGGTGTTTCTTGGCCGCCGGAACTCTGAACTTTGTCTCCGGCGGAGGATGAAAACCCAAACCCAAACGGTAGGGTGGGTGTTTGTTAGTATTTTGAAAGTCGACGACAAGCTTTGGATTTGAGTGAGCTGTCAGGGTTATCGGAACCGGAACAACCGCTTGACGGAATCCAGGAGCTGCCCACATCGGTTCTAATCATCGGTGGCTCTTCCTATTTCAACTACGGTGGTACTAAGCTAAACAATCACAATGAAGAGAAGAGGAGACAAGAGAAGAGTATCAATTTGGAGTGACGTGAAAATCTCAAGCTCTTGTAATTGGGTATTTTAATTGGTTATTTGATTTTTGGGTAAATTACATTGACACCCTTGAGATTTGGTCTAATTACTATCCATCTCTTGATGTTTTAGAAATTATATTCTCACCCTGTGATTAATAGTCTCATTTCAAAAACTTCCTACTTATGTAAAAGGTAACAACTTCTAGTAGAAAACAGAAGAAATTACATTAAAAAAAAATAAAGGAAAGAGGGAAAAAAAGAGAAAGTAAAGCAAAATAAAAAAAAAGAAAGTACATGAGTTCAATATTTTCATTCCGTCTAAATAATTACAATGACAAGGGATTAGTGTAATTTCCCAAATGTTAGGGGTGACATGTATTAAACCCAAACCTCAGGGGTGTAAGTGTAATTTACCTTTTATTTTATTATTATTATTATTTTTTTAGTTTGGTTAAAATAATTATTTTTAAAAAATTGTTACTAATTTTTTAAATTAGTTTGATGATTATAAGAAAAAAAATAAAATAATAATTGATTAGATGTGATATTTTATTTTATTAATTATTTTAATTTATTTTATCTTTTAATGGTCTATTTTAATTCAATTCTCTTGCCAAACACTCCCATTGTGAGATTTGAAAAATTAAAATCATACAAAAATGGCTTAATTATACTTCCACCCACTTTGTTTGACCAAATTTTATTTTAGTTTAATTTAGCATTTTTGTCATTTAGGTTTCGTTTGTTTTGACGTAAATTATTTTTGTAAAAAATATTACACTCATTTTTTTTGTTATTTAAAAACAAAAAGTAAGTAAAATATTTTTTAAGAAAAATATTTTTGCATTATTTTCACAAAAAATAATTTACTTTTAAAAATTCTGTAAATTAATTTTTATAAAATTGGCGCTCAGGCACTATCTTTTCAACACATTTCAAATAAGCAGTTTAATTCACTAAAAAGTCATTAAATGACACTTATTGAATCAAAATTTCATTTTTAGGCATTAAAATATTTTACCAAACACCGAAAAACAAAAACAAAAATAAAACATTAATATTTTTTTTTATATAAAATCAATTTACAATAAAAATGTTTTTTTTGTATAAAGTATTTTACTTCGAAACAAACGAAACCTTAATTTTTGTTAATTTTGTCAACATGCATATTTTAAAATTTTGATAAATATTTTAAAATTATTAAGTTTAGCCTCTAAATTAAACAGAATGACTAAATTAAAATTAAATTTAAATTCCCAAGCGCATCTACCATGCCCTTAGAAAGTGACAACGGATGACTTCTATTATCCTCTTAGAAAGTGACAACGGATGACTACTATTATGTCCTTAGAAAGTGACAAGGGATGACTTCTATTACTAAATGGAAGAACTTTTTAAACTAATTGATAATTGTTCCCTAAATTGTTCAAATTAAAATTATAGAGATTAAAGTAAAATATAAGTCAAATTACAAAAATACAAATTATAATTAACCTTACAAAAATAATTGGATAAATTATGTCGACCCTTCCTTAGGTTTTGAAAACAATACAATAAGTTTTATTATTTTTACATAACTATATTAGATTCATTTAAACTATGTTTGGATAACGAAAATTTATCCAATTTCATTCATATTTGCCTCTGTTTTTTTTATTTATTTTCCAAATTCATATCAAAATTCATGATTTGAATACAATCTCAAAATTTAACTTACGTAACACTTAGCTCGTCGCTATGAACGACCATCGTCACCTTATAAAGCTCAAGAATATTCTTAAGTAGTTTTTTGTTTTGTTTTGTGTGTATGTTTTTTTTTTAAATATTTTTTTTTTTTTGAGGACAGAAATATTATTTTCTATTTGCTTGTGATAATTGTCTGGAAGTTTCTTGTTAATTTTTGTGGTTGAACTTTTTGTGTTATTAATGAAATGGTGTGTTTATGTTTGTTGGGTTTCTATTTTTTGTTTGTTGTTGAGAAATCTTGGAGTAGGAATCAATTGGTTTTGATAATGTGGTAGTGTTGGGCAACGCCAAACTTTCTTTGTTTGTTTTTGGATGAAACAATGCCAAACTAGTATCAAATTTAATACAACAAATGGCATTATCAAATTTGACAATCGCTGCCACTTTGGTAGTCCTACAAATACTCTTAATTTAATCATAAGAAAGTTTGGGGTATCCTAAAATTTGATATATATATATATATATATTAAAATTATGATCAATTTTTTTATTGGGTAAATTATAGGACTAAACAAGAAAATCGAAATAACCACAAATTGAACCGGTCCAAATCAATTTAGTAGGCTTGGTTTGATTTGGTTTTTCTAATTCATAGTTCGGTTTTGAATTGAAAAATTGGAGAGCTGGTGTTAGCAGCTCGATTTTGAATTTTGTTCTATAATTCCGAATTTAAACCGAACCAAACCGTGTAATTTAAACCATATACCATGCATACAATCTCAACTTTTTATATATAACACCCAAACCCTAATCTCATATATCATTATAGTGTTGTCTTTCTATGTTATGTTTGTTTAGGTTAGTGGTTGAATAGTGTGCATGTTTATGTTTTGAAAAATTATGATAGATTAATATTGAACAATATGTTTGCTTAATATTATGTTTGTTTAACTAGTAAACGTATGAGAGTAGTTTGATTGATGGCATGTTATTATTATTTTTAAAATTTATGACCGGTTGAATGTTTTTGGAAAGTGTCATATGATTTTTTTGTGAACAGATTATGTGAAGTTGTGACTCCAAATCGAACTGAAACGTATTTAAATGGGTTGGCTCGGATTGGTTTCGTGATTTTAATAGTTTGATTTGGTTACAATTTTAATGGAACCGTAAATAATTGTTTGGTTCCGGTTTCATCCCAAACCGAACTAAATCAGACCATACTTAGCCCTAGTAAACTATACTCACCTCTCTCGAGTTTTGAAAAATATATAATTAGCTCTGCATTTTTTACATAATTATACGAACTTCCTTTAAGATTTAATTTACATAACAATTAGGCTCTTTTTCATCAATAATTCGTTAATGATGAGAGGGAGATTTGTGCAGAACAACGAGCCGAGCTACACCAACACGGAATGTGGTGTTGGGCCACATAAGGAGAGCCTGGGGCGCAACTGGGTCCACACTGAACGTGGTGCCTTGTTGGATTAAGGTTACCTGGGATGTGTGGCCGAGATATAATCGCAAGGCATATGGTATTTGCCCGAGCTCGACCCGCACGAGATATGGTGCTGGGCCAGACTTGACCGAGCTGTCTTACATTGGGGTCCGAGCACCAATATTACAGTTCTCGGTGGCGGAACCACGTGGTGACCGAACAGTGGACGATTCGAACTACAGTTGTAGAGCAAAGATGGTCCATGAGATTGCGATCAGTAGCCGAGATGCCGAACGGCATGCCCACCTACAGTTGTTGGTTTATGTGGTTCACAAGTAACAGCCCGGTCGAGCACCCTATGTGGACCAATGACGAGAGGAGAGGAATCCACTCTTGGTATGCATCAATACCATTTGGCAGTGCGACAAGCACTGTTTGGTGGTTTTGGTCTTTACACGTGTAAGAAAGGTAGAGGGGAGCACAGCCGCCTGTCTAAAAAGGACAACAGAGGTAGTGCGCCCACAATCTCTGAGGCTGCATGGCCAGCCTTGAAAAGGAGGAAGAGACATACGTTAGAGGTAAGCAACCTGAAGCAATTTCGAACTCTCTCTCTCTCTCTCTACAGTGCTCTGCCTTCTCTCTTTTTCCAGAAAGCTGACTTGACTATCGGAGGGGTTTTTCGGCAAATCCACCTGCTGGGTAGCTTACTTTTGTTTTGTTCACAGTGTGATGGAGTTCTAACGGGGTGTGATGAGCTTGGTAGCAATGAGGTACGAAGCGAGGCGAATATTTCTCCCCCGTACAATAGGCGCCGTTTGTAGGAATTTCTTTGATAGACAAACCTTGCTCTACAAGCTTTTTCGACTATTTTTCATGGCAAATGTCGACGAAACACTGTTATCTGTTGTCAACGGCATCACTCTAGAATCAGTCCGGAGAAGAGATAACCTTTCCGCCATTCCGACCATGGCGGACCTGAAGACTTCCTCTAGAGGACTCCGCAGAGACACGCGAGGAGCACTAATAATTCGTAGAGTCCCGAGGGGCACTAGCGGCGAAAAGAATCGCATGCTCAACGCCTGGAGCACAAACTCAGAGACCAGGACGCCCTCATTCGGAAGACGACGGCTGAGATAGAGACATTGAAGTGACAAATTAAATGGAAGGGTGTTGCTGGAGTGGGCGACTACAGTGAGCGCACCCGACTCCGTCGCTCCGGCAGCCATCGCCAACGGGAGACACCATCACTCTTCATTACCAGAAACTACGGAGTTGGCAATTCTGACCCATCGGTAAAGAGGTCCTACATGCGCGGCATCAGTTACTATCCCTCGCGTTTATCGATGACGTCGAGATACTCTTACTCCGCCCATTTGGAGGACCTGAGGGACCTATTGGAGGAGCGAGCATGCTGTAGAGAGGCCCAAAGAATGCCGGCATTACAAAAGCTAAGTCCCCAAATCTGTTGCAATGAGGAGGTGGACATAGAATGTGAGACTCGCTCATGATGCATCAGTCCACAACCATGGAATCATTGATGCAATGGATCAATGAGCACATCCGAGTTGAGGATGATGTCACCATTACCACCGCAACCGAGAAGGCAAATCTAGTTACGGCGAACAAACATGTGGCTGGGAAGGTTCACTCGGTAGGACGGGAGGATAACCGTCCTAATAACGGAGCAAAAGAGCAACATCGCGGAACTGGCCGTAATGACAAAAACAGAGGTCGCGGGAATGACCGAACTAATGCTTCACGCAACGAGGAGGAAGATGCCAAGAGAAAGTTGAAGGCGCAGATCGTCTTCAAAATCCCAATTTATCGCATCCTCAGCGAGATTAGAGGCGAGCCATATGTCCGATGGCTAGCAAAATTGGGGGATGCATAGAGGGGCTTCAACTCAAGATACCGTTGCATTTTCCATGAAAAATAGGGCACCGAATAGAGGACTGCGTGCCATTGACGTAGCGCTTGGAAGAATTGGTCGTAGTAGGGCACTTAGACTAGTACATAGACGGAGGCATGATCGCTGCTCCACAAGGGCAAGTCGAGCCGGACAGAGAGATCACATTCTTCACCACGCCGAGAGGCTTGTATTGTTACAAGGTTATGCCATTTGGTCTTAAGAACGCCGAGGCGACTTTCTAAAGGATGGTGACCAAAATGTTTGCTCCTCTTCTCGACCGCACTATGGAAGCTTATATTAACGACATGGTGGTGAAGAGCAAAAATGAGTCCTAACATCTCTCTGACCTAGCTAAAATGTTTGCAATCCTCAAGCACCATAAATTGTGCTTAAACGCTTCTAAATGCGTTTTCGATGTGGGTACAGGAAAGTTTTTGGGCTTCTTAGTGACAAACCGGGGTATAGAAGCTGACCCTTCACAGATCAAGGCAATCTAAGAATTGGAGCAACCAAGTTCCACAAAGGACATGCAACATCTCGTCGGAATGGCAACTGAGCTGAATAGATTTATCAATCGGTCATCAGATCACTGCAGGCCCTTCTTCAAAAGTTTGAAGGTCAAGTTTTTCTAGGATACAGAATGCGACCGCGCTTTAACGGACTTGAAGGCCTATCTCTTTTCCGCCCTAATCTTGGTCATCCTACAGCCTGGCGAAGAGCTCTATCTATACTTGGCTGTTTCTCAACATGCAGTAAGCACGGTGCTTGTCTGAGCTGAGGGAATTCAACATCTCCCCATTTTTTATGTTAGCAAGACACTGCTCCCAGCCGAATCAAGGTATCTGCCGCTGGAAAAATTGGCTCTAGCTCTTATGATGGCCTCCAGAAAATTGGCACACTATTTTCACTCCCACACAATCATGGTGCTGACCGAATTTCCACTCAAGGTGCTCTTTGAGAAAGCAGATTTCACGGGTAGAATTTTGAAGTGGACGATAGAGCTGGAGCAATACGACATCAAGTTCTAGCCGCGCACAGCTATCAAAGCACAAGCCCTAACCGATTTTGTCGCGGAATTTACACCAGGCACCCACTCCATCTGTCTAATAGACTTGGCGCACAATGCCAAGCAAAAGGAAAAAGATAGTACGGATTTTGTATGGCCCATAATGTCGGCGTTGCCACAAGGAGATGAGGGACAAGTAATTGCCGAGCAAGATAATTCTGAGTGGGTAGAGCAAAAACCAGCCAACTTACTGATCGACAAAACAAGTACGCATACAGGAAAGCTGCGCATAGAGCTGACCAATGCCTTGGATTTAAGAAACTCTCAAAACCTCTTTGATTGCTGGAAATTGTTCATTGGCGAGATATGAAAGCTCTTCATTGATGGGGCTTTCAACAGGTATGGGGCCAAGTTAGGAGTCGTGTTAACCTCGCCAGATGGACTGACCATTGAGCATGCTATCACACTGGGATTCCTAGCATTTAACAATGAGGTAGAATACGAAGCCCTTATCACCGGCCTGAAGAGCGCTCTACGGATGAAGGTATCGGAGCTTATGGTGTTCAGCGACTTCAAACTAGTAGTCAATCAGGTCTTTGGGAAATATGAGGCCAAGGATGAAAGGATGACCAAGTATTAAGCGCTGGTACGCACTAAGGTCAAAAAATTTTCCCCAATAAGAATGGAACAAATCAACCGCAAAGAAAATAGTCAAGCCGATGAATTGGCCGGCTTGGCATCTATGCAAACCACCTTTCCCAATCCTTTGATGATAGAATTCTTGCCCGGACAAAGCATTGAGGAACCAGAGGCACTCGAGATATTCTGCGCCGACTTGGGACCGTCTTGGATGGACCCAATCATTACCTTCCTAAAAGATCGAGTCCTGCCTACCGAGAAGAAGGAAGCCAATAAGATAAGGGCCAAGTCTGAGCAATTTTGGCTCTCTCTATCTGGCGCCTTATACAAGAAATCCTTCACTGGACCATATCTAAAATGCGTCCACCTAAGTAAGGTTGACGCCATCCTCTTTGAAATTCATGAAGGCATGTGTCGTAGCTACATTGGGGGCAAATCATTGGCGTACCGAGTAATTTGCCAAGGCTATTGGTGGCCGTGCATGCAAGTCGACGCACAGAAATATGTCTGCAGATGCGAAAAGTGTCAAAAATTTGCTCACCAGATCCACCAGTCGGCTAAAGAGTTGCTCCCCTTAACCAGTCCTTGGCCATTCGCACTATGGGGGCTGGACATTATGGGACCGCTTCCAACCGCGTCGGGGAATCGCAAATTTTTCATTGCTGCTACTGACTACTTTACCAAATGGGTTGAGGCCGAGCTGTTGGACACCATTAAGGACAATGATACAAAGAAGTTCGTCTGAATGAATGTAATTACTCGGTTTGACGTCCCCAAGGCCCTCATCTCGGATAACGGTACGTAGTTTGATAGGAAACTCTTTCACGAATTTTGCGAAGAGTTGAAGATCGAGTTCTACAATTCAACACCGGCCTACCCTCAATCAAACAGTCAAGCTAAAGCTTCAAACAAGACTATCTTGGATGGGCTGAAGAAGCGGCTGGAGAAAGCCAAAGGAAGGTGGGTCGAGGAACTCCCCAACGTACTTTAGGCATACCGAACCACCCTAAGACGTTCAACCGGGGAAACTTCATTCGCTCTGGCTTATGGCATAAAGGTGGTCATACCCTTGGAAATCGGCATGCCAACCATCCGATCTGAAAATTTTGAACCCGACTTGAACAGTGAAACTATTGTCCTGGAGTTGGATTTAGCCGAAAAACGAAGAGAAATGGCGTTAATTCATATTGCAGCCTACCAACAAGAGCTCTTCAAGAAATACAACAAGACCGTGCATCCATGTCTGTTCAAATTTGTGGACTGGGTCTTGAGGAAGATGATGGGCAACAAGCTGGGTGAGGGCAAATTGGGTGCAAATTGGAAAAGGGCTGTACAAGATAATAGGCTTGGCTGGCAAATGAGCTTACCATTTGGAGGACTTAGACGGCAAAGCCATACTAAGGCCATGAAATGCGGCCAACCTCAAGCTGTTTTACTTTTGAAATGTAATCTTTCTTCCTTTTTTATTTGAAACTTGGCCTTTTGTCACTACATGTAATGTTTGATGTGCAATGGAAAAAAACCACTTCTTTCTCTTGTATTATGTGTTTCTGTATTAAAGTATTAAGCTACTGAGTGCTAGGGGCAATACGGCCTTAGCTACGATGGTCCACCGTGTAGAAAATTAGGGCACAAGACCAGGCTGACTTCGCTCAAACCAGGTTGACTTTGTCTGCCGTGCAAACAGTTAGCTTGTTCTAAGCTGATTTTGCTTATATTTTCCCGAGCTGATTTTGCTCGCCTCCTTCGAGCTGAGTTTGCTCACATTAATAGAAAGTTTGTGTTCTTGAACCGAGCTGATTTTGCTCGCCAAAAAGGGTTGGTGTCCTTCGAGCTGATTTTGCTCGCCGAGGAAAAAGTTTTCATTCTGCCCAACTTTTGTTATAAAACTGAGCTGACTTAAAAACCTATGGACTTTCAGGTCGGAAAGCTCATCGTGCCTCTTCATGTCGGCCGGAAGAAACAAGCCCTTGGTCATCTGGAAACCGAGCGAGTGGTCTTTATCGGCCTAGAC
The DNA here is from genome assembly GCA_030407325.1 of Camellia japonica. NCBI lineage: Eukaryota > Viridiplantae > Streptophyta > Magnoliopsida > Ericales > Theaceae > Camellia > Camellia japonica. The sequence continues at coordinate 70,322,582 of JAPPVO010000031.1, forward strand.
CGAATCGTTCATGGTCATCACTTGACCTTTGTACTTCAGCTCGGGCGACCAGACTAAAGGAGTAGTGGAGTGAATGGATTGCTCGGCCAAGGGCTGTTCAGTCTGGTCCCCTTGATTGGAAGAAGGTAGCTCGGCCGAATCTTCGTCAACCTACCCTTGCGTGGCCGAAGCTCGCTTGGGCCTTTTCTTTGACCGACCAGCAACTTGCTCGCTAACGAGAGCTAGCATTGGTCTTTCGTGCATGGCTGGCCTAGAGGTTTGGCCCCCAATTGTTTTCGACTGGCTGTGAATCTCTCGGCTCACCTATGATCATGGACTTTATAGTACGAATCTTCACCATTTCTTACTTGGCAGTTAGACATACAAGTCTGATCGGCGAAAGATTTGGATCCGACTCTGGAGAAAGGGCACGAAGAAAATCGGTGGTGACCTTACTCTTGCGTGGAGCTATAGCGGTAGCTCGGTTCATATCTGAATAGCTTTCGGGGCTCTCGTTCCTCAGCTGGGTGCTACAAAGCAACCCTTATAGCCTCTTGGTTGGCGCGAGAGTAATCGTCTACTAAGAGTTTGTAATCTGCAAAAGGAAAGCAAGGGTTAGATCAACAAAGACAAATCAAATATAAAAATTTTAACCGTGCTATTCTGCTCACCAACGATTCAGAAATTCTTTCGTATGTACCAGCCCGGTATGGGCGCTTCGGTGTCTTCGTAATTTCCAGACACCCACAGAAAGTCGTCATCATTCAACTCCTTGTCTGGGTTGCCCTCTACAAGTTTTTCTCGACCGTTTCTTACTTTCAGGTAAGAGTAGAAACCGCTTTTATTTTTACTAAGTGCATATTGGTGGAATATCTTGGTAAAACCGAGGTTCAAATCGAGGATTCGGTTCAGTGCGGCCATGCCGTTTATTATCTTGTATATGTTATTGGACACTTGGGTCGAACACAGCCTAGTCTGCCTCAAAAATTCGTAGACCAAGAGTTGGACCGGAAAACGCAGGCCATCTTCTATAATGGACATGACCGTGAAGGAGCAAGCGTCCAATTTGTCACAAGGAACGTCTCATTTCTAAGCTAGCTTAAGGTAAACTTCGTCTATGATGTTGTATTCTCTACGGAACTTGGTCATTTCCCCAGGCGAACTAACCATAAACCGGTACTTCCCTATCTATCCTAGTTTTATTTTGTATGGTAAATTTGATAGTAGCTCGGTCAAAATTGAGCGGATCAGGTTATTATTTGCTTGGCCTTTGAGCCTCACCGATGTGATGTTAATGTGTGCCTAGTCAGTCCTAGTTTTGTATTATTAAAAATAAGTGCAAGTATTAGCACGACAACGAGTGCACGGCTCTCAAATACGCCTAGCTTGGCAATAGTTCTGATGCGTTCTCAATCTTAACTCGGTTTGGGGTTTTAGATCGGTTGCGAAACCTAACATATTAGGCTGGTTTTGGGCCCAGTCCTAATTACTTGGCGCCTATCTCGGCTCGATGATCCCTACAAGTTTCCAGCGCGATCACTATTGCTTGGAAGGACCACAAACCACTTTCAGCTCGGCTCAATCCTATTTGTGGATCTGAAATTTGGATTTAGCTCGGTTTTGCCCAGAAGTTGATCAGCTCATCCTGAACTCAAAGTTATATAATGAGATTAAGGGGAATGAGGGGCACATGGGCCCCATTTATGTTTTTGGTTCCGGTTTTACTTAGGTTCTACGAATATCTATTAATCTTACCCCATGAGAGGGGCATCGGCAGTATACTAACAGTCCCAAATAAAGAAAAAATGAAGAACATGAAGAACAACAATGGAAAGTGAAGAGAATGAGAAGGACTTACAGATTTGGGTACCAAATCAAGACCTAGTCAGCCTCGACCCCTATTGTGATGTTCATGAAGACTGAAAATACTAAAAACAACTTGAACAGAAGCAACGGTGGCGACAGCGACGAAGGCAGGAGCTCAAGGGTTTAGGGTTTTAAGCAAAAGAGGAAATAAATAGTGTGGAGAGGGTGTCTGGGGTCACGCGTATATATGGGGGGAAACCCAAAGGGCGACAACTTTTCAAAATTTGGGTATGATAAGGACAGTTGTGAGGATAACAAGGAGCCTCTGGGGGAGCGCCACGTGGCTTGGAGGTGACAGACTGTCAGTGCGACTGATGGGTTGTCAGTGCAGCTTATTTATTAATGACAAGACAACCGGCACAAGTCTCAATGACCGGCCCAAATGGATAGCTTGGTTAAAAAAGTAATCCCACTCACGTTCAGCTCGGATGGAATTAAAGGGCAATTAAGAGGGAGATTTGTGCCGAACAACAGGTTGAGCTACACCAACATGGAATGTGGTGTTGGGCCGTATAAGGAGAGCTTGGGCGCACCGTTGGGCTGAACTAGGTCTGCACTGAACGTGGTGCCCTGCCAGATTAAGGCTACCTGAGATGTGTAGCCGAGATATAATCGCACGGTATATGTCTTTGCCCGAGCTTGACCCGCATGGGATATAGTGCTGGGCCAAACTTGGCCAAATTGTCTCACGTAGGGATTCGAGCACCAGTATTATGGTTCTCAGTGGCGAAACCACATGGCAAACGAACAGTGGATGGTTCAGGCTACAGTTATTAGGGCAGAGATGGTCCATGAGATTGCGGTTAGTAGCTGAGATGCCGAACGGCGTGCTCACCTACAGTTGTTGGTTTCTGTGGTTCACAAGTAATAGCCCGGTCGAGCACCCCATGTGGACCAATGACGAGAGGAGGGGAATCCACTCTTGGTATGCGTCAATACCATTTGGCGGTGCGACAAGCACTGTTTGGTGGTTTCGGTCTTTACACGTGTAAGAAAGGTAGAGAGGAGCATAGCCGCTTGTCCAGAAAAGACAACAGAGGTAGTGCGTCCACAATCTCTGAGGCTGTATGGCCAGCCTTGAAAATGAGGAAGAGACATACGTTGGAGGTAAGCAACCTGAAGCAATTTCAAACTCTCTCTCTCTCTCTCTCTATAGTGCTCTGCCTTCTCTCTTCTCCCAAAAAGCTGACTTGACTATCGGAGGGGTTTTCTGGCAAACCCACCCGCCGGGTTACTCACCTTTGTTTGGTTCACAGTGCGACAAAGTTCTAACGGGGTGAGACGAGCTTGGTAGCAAGGAGGTACAGAGTGAGGCAAATATTTCTCCCCCGTACAAATGATATGAATGAAAAATTGACGTTGTCATCACCTTTCTGTTAAAATATATATTTATTTTTACTTTATTTAATATTTATCTACCATTTATATTAGTTTTAGTTGCTTTAATCTTATTAAAAGATAATTTAGTATAACTTAAAAATAGGAATTTTTTTTTTAAGGTTCTTGATATTTAGACTTTATAAGTTAAAGAACATATAATATTTTCATACTAGTTAAAGTCCCTCAATATTTTTACAGAGAAAATTCGACTCAGAGAAATTTTGCTAAACTCAAAGAAATTTCATTCTGACTCAGAGAAATTTCAATTGTCACAAAGAAATTTCAAAATTTCTCTGTGATCATATTAGAGAAATTTAAAATTTCTCTAAGTTGGGTGAAATTTCTCCGAGTCAGGCAAAATTTCTCCTAGTTGAATTTTCTTTGTGAAAATGTTGAAGGACCTTAGCTAATAAAAAAATATATCTTGAACCTCTCCTACTACACAAAGTTGGAGAGGAATATTTTACTAATTTTTCCTTAAAAATATGGGGTTATTATATTTTCCACAAACCTCGAGTGAGTATAATTAATCCCATTTTTATTTTAGTATGTTGAGGGTGTGCTTCACACGCGGCACAGTAGAGCATGTAAATGGTAAATGTATATATAATGGGTTGCCACGTGGCATTGTACAAAGATCATTGAAGCTGCAGTATTTTTTTTAGGAGATGGCTCGTGGAGTTTATTACGTGTCTCGTTTTGATAATCTGAACTATTCAATATGTAAAGTTTATCGAATATTTTATACTTGCAAAAAATCACATTGACAAAAATGTGTTTCTATCAAAGGGCTGTCGATATCCAATCAACGTGATTTTTTACAAGCATAAAGTATTCGACAAGTTCTACACATTGAATGTTCGGATTATCGAAACGGGACCCGTGGTGGGCCCCACAAGCCCAATAGTACGCTCCAATCCACTATGTGGACCGGAGAGGAGTCTCTCCTTTTTTTTATAAGGCAATTTTTAAGTATGCAAGTGCATACTATATGTACTTGCGTAAGTTCTTACAAATATACGCAAGTTATCTCACAAAATCAAGTACGTTTTCACAAACATACATGAGTTAACCCATAAAAATTTTAAAAATCACAACTTACGTATATTTGTGAGAATTTATGCAATTTTATGAAATAACTTGTGTGTATATTTGTAAGAACTATATATGTAAACTTTTCTAACTATTTATCAAAACTTAGTTTAAAAAAAAAAAAAAAAAAAACTATTTATCAAAACTCACTTTTTAAAATCACAAATTCAAAATATGATTTCATATTGACATGATCTACATCTATAGACCGGTATGTCATGCCAATATGAAATCTCATTTTTAAGATGTGATTTCACTATGAAATCACATTTTAAACATGCGATTTTATGATGAAGTCACGTTTTGACCTTGCATTTTTTAAAAAGTAAGTTAATTTGATAAATAGTTTGAAAAGTGGATTACTTTTGATAAATAATTTATTTTTTAGAATATTTTTATAGAAAAAAAATAATAAAAAAAAAAAACTCTAGAACCTGTTTGGATAAGAGCAGGCCCACTTCAATTCAAACAAAAAGCCTTCGATAATTGGAGATATGAGACGAAGACAGTGACGACTATTTCCTTTCACTTTCATCCGCTGAGCACCCCTACTTTCACCATCTCCATTTCAGGATCTCCATTTCTTTGTAAATTGTAATGTTCTTATGAGTAGTATCTGGACCAGGCGATTGGTTTTATTTTTTAAATCTCAAAATGGGCTGGCCAGTATGGGATTTTAAGACAGCCCATACCCAAGGCATCTTGAATTGGGCTGGAACACGGTCCTCAAGCCTAAGTTGTATGGCCTAATTCTATTAAGGGCACTGACTGAAAAGTCTTGTTAGGGAGATGGGTGCACTAATAAGTCCTTATGATAATATTATTTATTTTTGATTATTACCAGTAAGTCCTTATGTTCTATTGTCACTGTCGCTGCCACATCCACCACCGCTGGACCATCCATCAGATAGTCGCTAGAAAGTTGTCAAAGAATCGTCAGAATATTCTGAATGTCACCGGAAGTCGCCGGAATGTCCAAAACGTCGCTGGACGTCAAGAACATCGCCAAACACTTACTAGAATGTCTCGAACATCGTCAAAAACAAAAGAAGAATAAAGAGAGAGTTAAAGCAAAAACATAGCCAAATTTAAACACATCTTCTCCAACACCACAAGCATAAAAAAAAAAAAAAAAGAAGCTCTTTATTATATAGAGCACATAATTTTCGATTCACAAAATTATAAAAATTTAGAGTTTCAAAACCACAAAAATTATTAGTTTGCTTGTTTGTAACTTATCAAAACACAATTTCATATCGCGGCGATGGTGGAAATCTCATATCAGTAGTTTGTAAGGGTTTGTAGTTTTTTAGTTTGTTAATATTTGCTATTTTTTTTTGTTATTTTAATAAAGGAAAAAAAATTGCTAGAGTTATAGAGAAAAATATAAACGTATATTCAAAACTATAAAATTTCTCAGTTTTCACGACCTGTAACTAAAACTGAAAAAATATTTATTTAGAACTTGAAATTTTTTCTCTATTAAAACAGGAAAAAATTAAGTGCATAGTAGAGAAAAAGAAGAAAAAATGAGAGATCGAAGGAGAGAGATAGACATAGAAAATGATTATACTCTGGCGACCATTTTTTTTTTTTTTATTTTAGATTTGGTCTAAATCTGACAAAGAATGATGATGATAGAGCTCCAATCGGCAATGGCAGAAAAGAAAGATGGAGGGAGTTTAAAAGGATACAGAAAGGGTTTGCTGACGGCAAATAAGGTGAGGGTGAAGCCGATGAAGCGGAGGAGTGGCTGCGGCAAGCTATCGGTGGTCGGTAGTCACCGGTTGTTTCCCTATCAAAAACAAGAAAAAGAAAGAGAAGACGGATGAGTCTTTTAAGATGCAAAAAGACTTTATGGTTTATACGAACACTTGTGGGACTAAAATGGTGTACATGTCTTCATAACACGACCTATGAATAATTAATCCTTCTATTAATAAACCAAAATCATTTAACTTTCTCGGCAAATTAGAGGTTTTTGAGGCTACACTCAAATAATAAAATTAGATATGGCAACACGACAAGTTTTTTTTTGGCAATTGGACAGAGTAGGACGGGACAGGGTCAGTTTGTAGTGGGGTTGGGGCAATTGGGAAGGTAGTGGGGATAGGAGAGGACGAGTTAATTTTATAACCTTAGGCATGACGGTATTAATAAATAAATAAAAAAGATGATATGATATATTAGAGATAATAATTTTTTAAAGTGATAAGACTTAAAAAATGTAAGATGAGAAATAAAATAAAAAAATATTTAAGAATAATATTTTAATTTTTTAATCTTATTAAATTAAAAAAAATTAAATTATAATAAAGACCGGCAGAAGATAGATGGGGGAGAAAAACCCGTCCCCCATTTCACTTCAAGAAGTCATTTCACTTCAAGAAGTTGAAAAAACCAAAAGCGGGGTGGAGCAGGCCCAATACTAATAAAATGTTGGGGGTTAGCTACCTTTGTGGTACCACCCCTTTTTGTTGGAACACATTCATTTATGAAGAAAAATAATGAAATCAAAAGGAAAATCTAAACTACTTAGCTATATATCCTCTTAATATTTTGCAATAAATGTATATGATTTACCCATTACCTACCATCAACAATAGATTTGGTATCAGAGATGGCAACGGATCGGATTTTTCAAGTTTCATACGTGAATTTTTACTTTTAATCTCTATACTTTATCCTACATAATTAATACTCTCTCAAACTATTTATATTAAAATCGGGTTCAAACAAATATAATCAGGTCAGAGAATTTTGCTATTCTTATTTGGTTGGCAAAACAATCTGTTTGGAGTATGTTATATAAGTATACTTTTTTTTTTATTTTTTTATCTTTTTTGGGTCACATCACCTCTCTATTTTTTTGGACATCTTTTTATAAAAAGTCAAAAAGTACACTTATTTTACATCATCCCAAACAACCAATCAAAATACAATTTGTTCATGTGTCTAATAATGTTTGATGAAATTAATTTTTTGCACAACTTATCTTTATTGTTGCGAGATAAATGGTTCAGATTATCATTATAAATCCAAGATAAGACCCACAAAATAGAATATAAAAAATATGAAAGATAGTAATATGAATGGGAGCTATTCCCTTACCTAACTAGCTTCATATGAACTTACATTTTCCTTTTTGCCTTCTTGGTTGTTTGATGATCAACTAACCATTTACCTAACTAGCTTTCCTTCAAGCTTCATGTGAACTTTCATTTTCCTTCTTGCCTTCTTGGTGTTTGATGTTCAACTGACCATTTACCTAACTAGCTTCATATGAACTTTCATTTTCCTTCTTGCCCTCTTGCTGTTTGAATATCAACTAACTATTTCAAAAAGAAAAATTCTAAATATACATAAATTTATACAAAAATTTTAACAAAAATGATGTGGCAATACTATTATTATAAATAAATCTATTTTCAATGGTGTTTTGTTTCGAAATAAAAGACCCACAATGACCCACATCATTATGAATGAAAATTATATATGAATTTTTTATTTGTATAACATTACAAATCAAAACAACTTCACAAAAATAATTTTAGATGGTACACCAGCTACAACTTCCATAAATATTTGAAATGTTCTCTCTATTGCTTTCAATGGTCTTTAACAATCACATTATTATAAGTTTTAAAAAAAATTAGTCATTTTTTAATTTAAAATAAAATTTTAATATTTTGGACCTTTACCAACTATTGATTGAGAAATAGAGATTTATATTCTACCAATGAAATGAAAAGGATATCGTTATTATGCTATACATGCATGCTGTATTTGAATTTTGAATTTTAAATTTATAAGTAAAAAATTAAAAAACAAAATAAGATAAATTTTGGTAAATGATGTATAAGGGACACCAAAGTTGGAAAGCTAATGTAGATGGTATACCAAACATCATATTAGATTTAGTGTATATATATAAAGATATACTAGTTGGTGTTAATTCCTTGGACTGGAATAGATTGAATGTACTAGTAAATATTAATTTCATTGACATTGGTTGTTATAATCTACACTTAGTCCAATTAATAATAATAATAATAAAACATGTAGATCCAGAGTCGTAGGTTTAGAAATTTTTTTAAGATACACTTAAAAATTAAAAAAATAAAATTTTTAATAGAAATTTTATGCATTAGGTTATAACTAATGCGAAATAAATAATAAACTCAAATTGACGGGTATCAGATCAGTATAGACTTGCAAGCCAAAAACTTTGAAAATTGATGAGTTATATTTTCTCTATCGACCTAAGTCATAGATGGTGAATGGGTTTATTTACATTTAACTTCTTGTATAATCAATCAACTAAACTCGAATTGAATTTTTATAATTCCATAAAAAAAAATTGGCATATATGAGAAAAAGGTGTAGAAAATGACATGAAAGGGGGTCTATTCGAATTACTGGCCTAGGGTAGAAATTGTGTGACAGGTGCAAGATGAATTTGTTATGCCTTCGTTTGAGAACTGCGTTGATTTTTTAACTATTTTAGTTTGAGCTAAAATGTTTGATTTGGGATAGATTTTTTGGCTTTTTTAATTTTTGTGAAAGAAAAAGTGAAATGATTATAGTTTGAATATGACATTTTATCTTATTGACTTTTTAATTTATTTTGTCTTTTTATGACTATTTTAACCTCAACCTCACATGCCAAACGAAGCCTTGGGTGGACATAATGAACCTGGGGATTTTAAAATTGAATTGGGGTAATCCATTTAATTGAGATTTAATGAAAGTAGTTTTGTTTTCAGACCTTATAACCTACGTAGGGGCCTTATTTTTTGAGTCAAAATTGAGCGTGCTAAGTGGTTGCTTTGCCAGCCTTTGCTTAGGGCCAGTCCAAAAAGCTTCAACAACAAAGGAAGTATGTAAAGGTTAAGCTTCGCTTAGTTTCAGATTTTTGGCTAAGAAAGTATAAAAAATAAAATTAACTACATAAGTTAATAAAATAAAATGTTACATTTAAATCATAATTATTACACATTTTCTCTTACAAAAGTCAAAAAAGTCAAACCAAATGAGGCTAAAAAAGTCTCAACACAAAAAAAACCAACTAAAAAAGCTAATGCCGAATGAAGACTTAGAATCGGTATTGACATCACAAAATTTTGTTTTAAAAAATACTCCTAAGAGCAGTCACCTTCTTATGTAATTGCACAATTATAAATCTAAGGAAAACTTACAAATACATCCTCTAACGTTTGCTTAAAAACAATTTGTCCCTTGTAATTTTGAAAATTACATCTCACCCCTCAAAGTTTCTAATTTTATAACAAATGACCTATTTTATTAACAAATTATCAAGTCAATTAACAGTTTTTAATGATGTTATAAATTTATTTGAATTAATAATTCAAGTAATTTTATCATTGTATAAGAGAGTAGTTATGCTTATTTTTTCAGTTATAATTTTATTAAATAAAAAATTATGACAATGGGGCATTTGTAATTTTTCAAATCATAAGAAACAATCTATATTGTAAACAAATCTCAAAAGATGTATTTACAATTTATTATAAATTTAAAAATTTTATAATTGCATAGCTATATGAGTGTACATACCTTGTAATATATATATATATACTCTCTCATGTGTGGATGAAGGAGTCTTTTGGTTAGCAAAAATGACACTTGTGTGTTGTAATACTTTTATACTCTCCTTTTTTCTTTTGGCTGGTTGAAGCTAAGAATATATGCTTTGAGAAATCAAAAGAAAAGTGAATTTTGTATGTTAAAAGAAAGCTTATCATGCAAGGCTTCATAAAATATATGATAAATGTGCATTCTCTAGTTAACATACGATACTACACTTTATTAGACTTTTAATCCTATAATAATGTGACATACAAAAGAGTCATGCAAACTCAATCAACAAAGATTCAAGAGGATTACAAAGATGCATAATATGACTTTTGGAAACTTTGAACAACTATTTGTTTCAATCTCAATTTACGTTTGGATCACGGATTTAGAAAAAAAAAAAAAAAATTATATTTTATTCATATTTGCTTCACCCATTCTCTTTCTATTTTTAAATTCCTATACTTAAATCTATAATCCAAATCTATTAGTGTAAACAAAAAAATCATTACTTCGAGAAAGAAATTACATGAGAATTGATTTTTTCATAAATAATATATATATGAACAATCTTACAAAATAAATAATATAAATTATCAAAATGCAGGTATCCAAATGATTATTTCAAGTATAAAACTCTAACCAATGATGTATCACTACAAGAGAAAGCACTTTTGGCGATTAAATTTTTAGGGTTGTTTTGGGAAGTTGGTAAAAAGCTGACTTTTGGCTTTTTACTAAGTTTTTTGGCTTTTTTGGAAGTGATTTGGGAAGTTGGTAAAAAGCTGGTTTTTTGCTTTTTAGTTTAATATTTATTTATGGTGTCAAATCAAATTAAAATGACCAAAATACCCTTATCTAGCATAAGAGATTTATTTTTTTATTTTTTTTCATAGGCCCTAATTTGTAATTTTACGGCTGCGTTTTTGGCACTTGCCAAATGGCTTTTCTGGCGTTTTTGGCAGCCACGTTTTTAAACATTTTGTCCAAAAACGTGGCTTTTTACCATGTTCCCAAAATGGCACTTAGTCGCCAAAAAGCATGTTTCAGTTGGCGAAGGTTTTTAGCGACTAAAAGTTTTAGTTGTAACGTTAGTCGGTGACCAATTGTCGGGAAAGGTTTTTGGCGACTAAAAAAGTTTTATTCGCCAAAAGTAATAAATTGCTGACCATTTTCTTAGTAGTCAGAAGGATTGAAGTAAAATTATATATCACCGTTTTAGCGACTAAAAGTTTTTGTCGCCAAAAGTTGAGAATTATTTTCTACGACTAAAATTTTAGTCAGCAAATATTTTTTTTATGTCATGTTATTGTTTTTTAGCTACTAAATATTTTAGTCACCTAAAGTTTTATTTTTTTTCCGCTACTGAACTTTTAGTCGCTGAAAATCTAATTTATTTTTGCCCACTAACCCTTTAGTCGCCAAAAATGACTTGTTGTTCAGGTTATTTTTGTTTAGCGACTAAATAATTTAGTCACCTAATGTTTGATTTTTTTCGACTACTAAACTTTTAATAGCCTAAAGTCTGACTTGTTTTTACCTACCAAACCTTTAGTTGCCAAAACAGTTTTGTTGTTTATTTGCAATTTTGTAGCTACTAAACATATTAGTCGCTTAAGTGTGATTTGTTTTTTTGGCTACTAAACTTTTAGTCGCCAAAATTTTTTTTTAGCTACTAACTATTTAGTCACTAAATTATATACTTCCTTTACGCCTATGAATTGTTTAGTCACCAAAAACAATAATTTATGTCATGTCTCCAAATTCTAATTTGTTTACAGCCTGTATGTATTCCGTGCAACATGTAGTACATATATGAACAAAGCAATACATCTATTATTAATCATTCCACAATAGATCTGCATCAAATTCACTTCGAACCATCTAAAAATGTATAACTATAAATGTAAAATTCCATACGAGCCATAGACCAACCTATACTATGTAGTCCAAACTAAAATAATAATTCCATATAAAACATAACTGCAAAAATTACAGAAATCAAACCCTCTGTGTACAAAAACTATATGTACTATCATGCGAACTAGCCATTTGTCGTGGTACAAATTATCATCATAATCTGTACCAAGACAAAAGGAATTCTATATACCATGCCAGTATTTATCAAGTCGATGCCAAAAAATATATGTACGAGTAATACTAATCCACACAGAAGCAGAGGACGACAAAATTAACAGGATTATACAAAAGTCAAAATTTTCATCCATACACAAAAAAGGATTGTCCACACCAAAAGCCATCTACAAAAAAATTGCACACATTAGTATTCACAAATGCATGCATGCTTCAATGTATGTATGTATTCGTGTTTTTGAAAACTAATAGTAATGTATGACTGATAGCCTTTTGGTGATGACTGTGATCTGTCCCGTGTACAGTTTTTGTGTATTTAATTTTTTTTTTTTTACTTTCAATCCAGTTCCATAAACTGTAGAAGACATATTAATAGAGTTGCTACTTTATTGTTCCGTAAGGTTTGGTGCTGGCTCTGTTCTCTGTGTGTGTGACACAGAACAGAGAGCAAAATGTGTAAGTGTAGATAGAAGACGTGGGCGCCAATATTAATTCGTTTCCCTCAAAAAAAAAAAAAAATTCAACCTTTAGCAACTAAATTACTTTTTGTCGAAAAAGGTACTGTCAATACCGACAAAACATTTTGTAGCCAAAGGATAGGTTATTGGCGACTAAAACTTTCGTAGCCAAAAGTACCATTCCGCTACTATTATTATTATTTTTTTGGTTGGCAAAGAGTTATTATACGACAACTAAATTTTTTTGGTCACCAAAACCTCATATTTGGCGGCAAAAAGTAAAAAAAAAATTGCTAACTATTTGGCGACTAAACTTTCTTTTGTCGGCAAATAATTGTATTTGGCGACCAAATTAAATTTTTAGTAGCTTAAAGTGCCGACTATAACCAACTAATAGTTTTTTAGTTGTCTATTAGTGAATATTCAGCGACTAAATATTTTTTTAGTCGCCAATAAATAAGATATCTCGACTAAAATAATATAGTAGCTGAAACTTGAATAAAAGCCGACTAATTTACTTTTTAGTCGCCAAAACTGTCACTTTTGGTGACTAATTTCATTTTAATCGCCAAATTTGGTCGCAAAATATGTAATTTCTTATAGTGTTATTTAACAAACAGTTATTTCAAGTACAAAACTCTAATCATGATGTATCTTATTATTTAACATTTTTTTTTTCCTCATTGCTATGGGCATTGGTGGCGTCAAGCTCAGGTTGGCTTATTTTAGGAAAATAGTTAAAAGTTAATTTTTTGATTTTTTATTAAAAAAAAAGTATAAAAAATATAAGAGATGATATAATTTAAAATGGACTAAAAATTGACTTTTGACTTTTTTAACTGTTTCCAAAAAAGCCCAGCCACAATTCTATGAAGTACATAGCGTCTTTTTAAAAAAATAAAAAAATAAAATTGGTGAATGGTCATAAGCTTTAAATTGGATTTTGGACACACAAATATGAGCCTTGTATATGACTTGTGGTGTGATGGTAGCCACATTATTAAGGCCAAGTTTGGCATCCCAATATAAGTGCATTTATTTCATCTTTTTATCTTTTTTGAGTCACATCAATCAACATCTCCTCTCTACTTTTTCTACACATAATACAAGAAAAGTCAAAAAGTACACTTATTCTAAACTTCCCAAACTTGGCCTAACTTTGAGGGGGAGAACATGGGCTGAACTGAATATTTGGCATCACTTAACTAATTCTAGCTTCACGACAGGGTATGACATTAATGGAATATGTTACTTACCTATATCTCCTGTATATAATATAAAAAATGTTGAAGATTTGAAAAAAAATTACAAATATTTTACAAAATACTTATATTGCGTAGAATAGTTGGTAATTTTTTGAAGTTCCTACCATTGCTCCAAAGTCCACATGCACAATGCTAGAGCCTAATATTGTTTGGAACTTCTACTCATTTAAAAATTTAAGTGCGTAAATGGAGAACCCATGTAATATATATTAAGACACATTCATTTTATTCCTAATTCGATGTGGGATACTACTTTCATACATGCTCCAACATTTATCTGAGGTGTTTATAGCTTCTTATTTTTAATTTTTTTTAATTATACAAGTTCGTACTAAACTGTTTGATATACAATTTTTGCCCAACTTATTAGAGTTCGTTTGAAAAGTGGGTTGACTTTTTGACTATTTTAGTCTGGGGCTAAAAAGACTCGTTTGGGATAGGCTTTTTGGTTTTTTTGACTTTTATGAGAGAAAAAATGAAATAATTATGAATTGGATGTGATATTTTGTCTTATTGGACTAAAAAACTTATTTTGTCTTTTTGTGGCTAAAATAACCCCAAACCCAACCCAATCCTTCATTCCAAACGACCTATTAGACACGATTAGTTTAAATAAGCTTTATTGCGCTTGGTTTAGTTTTGGAATTGTGATTCTCTTTTTAGAGTTGTGATTTGAGTGTGGAATTGTGATTTGAGTTTTGAAAATAGAAAATTTGTTTGTTTATGAGTTTTGAAAAAAAAAAATTGAATTTTGAATTTTGAAAAGAGTTTTGAGTTTTGAGTTTTTGAATTTTGAGTTGTATTTTGAAAATTTTGAATTTATTTTTTTAAAATATTAAAAAATGTTTAAGAAAATCTTTATTTTTTTATTTTAAATATATAATTTTTATTTTAAATATTTTAAAATTTTTTATTTTAAACATTTTATTTTATTTTGTAAATATTTTAATTTTGAATTTTAATATTTTAAACTTAAAACATAACTTCACACTCAAATCGTGACCAAACACATAACTCAAAACTCAATTCAAAAATTATTTTCAAAACTCATAAACAAACACATAACTCGAAATTTCACACTACTTTCAAAACTCTATACTGAAATCATAACTAGCACATAACACAAAAATTAAAATATTTAAAAGTATATTTATAAAATAAAATAAAATATTTAAAATAAAATAATAATAAAATTTAATTTTTTTTAATATTAAAAAAATACAACATAAAAATGTATGAAATATAGTGCACATTAAAATAAATAAATAAATATTTAAAATATAAAATATTTTCCCTAAAAAACTAATTAAGAACATTTTTAAATTTAAAAAAAATCCAAAAAATTCAAAATACAACTCAAAACTCTTAATCAAACAAATTTTCTCTTTTCAAAACTCATAACTCAAAATAAGACTCCACAGTCAAATCATGATTCTAAAAATAATTTTAAAAAACAAAATAAAAAAATATTTTTGAATTTTTTCTTTTAAAATAGAGTTTTGAAAAGAGTTTTGAATTGAGTTTTAAGTTATGTGTTTGGTTATGAGTTTTGAAATTAATTTTTTAATTGAGTTTTGAGTAATTTTCAGTTGTATATTTGGTTGTGAATTTTGAAAAGTGATGTGAAAATTTTGCCTTAAAATCATGATTTCAAAGACAAATCAAACACGGCCATTTTTTTTTTTTTTTATTTTAATTATTAATTTTTGTTTTATAATAAATCACCCAAACATATTAAGGGTTTATTTGGGATGTAGGTTGATTTTTTTAGTTTTTTTGACTTTTTAACTATTTGGGATGAATTTTTTAACTTTTTTGACTTTTGTAAGAGAAAAATAAAACAAGGGCAAATTACACAAATAGTCCCTATAGTTTGGGGCTTGTATCACTTTGGTCCCTGACTTTTCAATTGTGACACGTTTGACCCTGAATTTTGAATCTTGTTTCAAATAAGGACAATTGAATATATAATTAGATTTTTCAAGGGTAAAATTGTCAATTTGATAAAATATAAACTAATTTAATAAAAATAAATGTCAAGCAAATATTTTTGAATTTTTAAAAATTATTTCTACCTACTAAAAATAAAATTATGTAAAATTGATAAATCTTTTGGACATTTATTTATTTTTTTTACCAAATTAATTTTTATTATGTGTTTGGATGATGATCATGTAAAATTAATTTTAAAAAATTAATCATGTAATTTTTATTAATTTTAAATAATTTTATCATTGGTGGATAAAAATAATTTTAAAAAATTAAAAATATTTTTTTGACATTTATTTTTGTCAAATTAGTTTATATTTTATAAAATTGACGATTTTACCCTTGAAAAATCTAATAATATTTTCAATTGTCCTTATTTGGAACAAGATTCAAACTTCATGGTCAAATGTGTCACAATTGAAAAGTCAGGGACCAAAGTGACACAAGTCCCAAACTATAGGGACTATTAATGTAATTAACCCATAAAACAATTATAATTTAAATGTGACATTTTATCTTACTATTTTATCTTTTTATGATTAAAATAGCTCCAATCTTACCCCAACCCACATGTCAGACGAATCAAATACTACACACTCTTGCACATAACTCTATAATTATTATTAAAAAAAAAAAGAAAAAAAAGAAAAGGAAAAAAAAAGCTATGGACCGAACCATGAGTCTTTATCAAATTGCTGACCACGGGTCTTACTTACGTTGGTTTTATAGGTTTTTGTGCATAAATCATACATTAAATAAAAATAAAAAATTCAAATTGTTCCATAATTATAAATGGGCAATGGTAGGGAGCCCGAATTTGGTGGCTCAAATTGGCTCAAATTTCCTTATCAGGTAAGAAAAACAAAAAAAAAAAAAATAAAGTTACCAAAACAGGAAATTTGAGCCAATTTGAGCCACAGTTTTAGGGCCACCAAACATTACTCATTATAAATACATCGGACTATTTTGAAAAGATGGTTATAATCAATTTTTTAGTTAAAAACTATTTATAAGCAACTTTTTTGTGAGAGATGAACTGGGTTATAATCCGGAAAGTAGATTATAACCCACTTCCCAAAAGGGGCCATCGTTTCATTACATTTGAATGCTAAAAAAAAAAAAAAACAAAACAAACAAAAACAAAACAAATATAAGTTCTAAAACAAACCATTCATTTTTTTTTTTTTTGTAAATTTTTTTTTTTTGGTTGTAAATCAAACAAATGTGATAAATCATGTGCCAACAATTAGTGAAGAAATTTAAATTTTTTTTTATGCATGATCTATACATATAAACTTATAAATTGAATGATTTAGATCACAAAGATAAAAAAGTCTATCACTATTGTGAATTAGAGAAAAACTATTATCTGTCTATCTATCTATTTTATATTATATAAAGTAAACACTGGACTTAGTGTAGGAGACTTCTTCAATCAAGTCAATTAGAAAGACATTGTCATGAGAAAATTAATTTATAAATTTAAAATTTTACAAACAATTTTTATTCATCTTC
Source organism: Camellia japonica (assembly GCA_030407325.1). NCBI lineage: Eukaryota > Viridiplantae > Streptophyta > Magnoliopsida > Ericales > Theaceae > Camellia > Camellia japonica. The sequence continues at coordinate 70,339,815 of JAPPVO010000031.1, forward strand.
TTTGTTATTAAATTATATATAGTTACACACGCATCATATATACACCAACCTCTAGTGTATATAACACTTGTACTGTGGTTATAAGAATTTTTTTAAAAAAAAATTACAAATAAGTGGTACAATAAAAAAAATAAATTATTTTTTATAGTGGTATAAATTTTTTGTATGCATAATTGCAAGTCCTACTTATATGTCAAAATTATAAGATAAAATTTATTTTTTTACTGTCCCACTAATTTATAATTTATTTATTTTTTTTGGAAGGGGGTGCGTCAACCCATGCATGATTTAATCACCGCATGTGGGCCTGGGAACAAGGTAGGTGTCCACCACAAGTCGGTGCCTCCGATCTATCGGCAAATCACCCCTTCCGCCCTTTTTCAGGGCCACTCACCATCCAAAATAGAGGTGCGTATGCTCATAGGTCACTAGTGGCACTTTTTACAGAGTAACGCTAAAATTATCATATATATATATATATATATTAGAGAAAATCACAATTTTTTTTTAAGGTTTGACATTTATAATAAAATAAATTTTAAATTTTATTAATTTAAATTTTAAATTTATTTTTAATTTAAATTATTTACCTATTTCGTTAAGTAAAATCGACAAAAATAAAAAAATTAGTCATTAAACTCAATAAAAAATAATATTTTAAATATTTTATGTACACCTATGTTGAGGTTAATGATTTGGCTATGTTTGGCATAAACTTTTTGGTTATTCACAAAAAGATAAAATAGGCTAAAAAACTAATAAGATAAAATGTTACATCCAAACTATAATCATATTATTTTTTCTCTCACAAAAGTTTAAAAAGTCAAAAAAGTCCATCCCAAATGAGACTTTTTAGCCCAGACTAAAATAGTCAAAAAGTTAAAAACCAAAAAGTCAACCTACATCTCAAACGAAGGCAAAAATATTCTTTTTTCAGTCAGTTTTACTTAACAAAAATAATCTAATGGCTTAGATTGAAACTAAATTTAAAGTTTAGGAGTTTAAATTGACAAAATAAAAAATTTAAGATTATTTTGTTGTAATGGTCAAACTATGAGATTTTTTATTTATTTATTTTTTGTAATTTCTCAAATATATTAAATCGAGTTTATTAACTCATTTATCATAATTGTATTAATTGAATAATTTTTATCACTGATATTTATTACTAATATAGTGATAACTTTCACAAACGAAGACCATGTCACGGCACAAATGCGTCGGATGAGTTGTGTAGGCTGGCACATATATGTTTGAAAGTTATGAATTTTAAAATATTTATAATACAAAAAAAAAAAAAAAAAATATCATAAGCTTGTTAATCAAAATAAGGGCAAAATTATCATAAAAGAATATCTAACTTTCAAAAAAAAAAAAAAAAGTGATTTCTTATAATATAATTTGAAACATATAAGAGTTATCGAAC